>CM070539.1:41814215-42414215 GCA_036346415.1 Raddia guianensis
TGAATATGCCGACTTGGATGCCTGTCCAGTGTGCAAGGAACCCCGGTATAAGTCGAAGCGTGACGATCCAGGTGAAGTAGATGGGGTGCGTATGAAGAAGAGAGCACCGGCAAAAGCGTTGTGGTATTTTTCTCTGATTCCAAGGCTGGAGCGTATGTTTGCAAACAAAGCGCATGCAAAGATGATGCGTGGGCACAAAGAAGAGCGTAAGGTCGACGGAATGCTTAGGCATCCGGCAGATGGCTCGCAGTGAAGGATGGTCAATCGGAAGTAAAAAAACTTCACAGACGAGGTCAGAAACATAAGGTTCGGTTTGAGTACCGATGGGATGAATACTTTCGGAGACATGAGCAGCAGCCATAGCACCTGGCCAGTCACACTATGTGTGTATAATATTCCTCCATGGTTGTGCTTGAAAAGAAAGTACATAATGATGCCGTTGTTGATCCAAGACCCCAAACAACCCGGAAATGATATCGATGTCTACCTGAAACCTTTGGTAGAAGATCTTCAAACGTTATGGAACGGTGTAAAGGTCTGGGACAAATACAAAAGGGAGTATTTCAACCTGTGTGCAATATTATTTGAAACAATCAACGACTAGCCAGCGCTTGGTAACTTGTCTGGCCTAACTGGTAAAGGCTTCAAAACGTGTGTGCAGTGTTTGGATCAAACCGATGGCACGTACATGAAAGGCTCTCGGAAGATGGTGTATATGGGACATTGCAGGTTTCTTGTTCGGAGCCACGCGTTGCGGAAGAAACGCATGGAATTTAATGGGGAGGAAGAACATCGTTTCCAGCCGAGGCATCGAAGTGGCAAGCAGGTGTTTGCTATAGTGAAGGATCTGAAGGCAGTTTTTGGAAAGGGTCCGAGAAGCAAATCTATGCCGAATGATGAGGATGGCCATGTACCCATATGGAAGAAGAAATCAATATTTTGGGATTTGACTTACTCAGAAGATTTGGATGTTCGCCACTCACTGGACTTCATGCACATCACCAAGAACATCTGTGTGAGCTTCCTAGGCTATATAGATCTGCACGGGAAATCGAAAGATACAGTGAGTGCTCGGAACGACCTTGAAGTCCTGGGTATCAGGAAGGACCTACGCCCTGAAAAAAGAGGTACGGAACAACTGTACCTACGGCCAGCGAGTTATACTCTAAGCAAAGAAGAGAAAAAGCGTGATAGAGTGTCTTAGCAGTGTGAAGGTCCCTTCCAGATACTCGTCGAACGCAAAGAGATTCGTAAATATGAAAGAGAACAAAATTGTACATCTAAAATCCCATGACTGTCTTGTGCTGATGACACAGTTGCTCCCGGTGGTTTTGAGAGGTGTACTGCCCGAGTGGGTAAGGGGGACAATCACAAAGCTGTGATCAGGCCGCCCCGGCTCAAGCCGGTGACCAGGCCGCCTCGCCTCAAGCCGGTGATCACGCCATCCATGCTCAATCCGGTGATCCAACCGGCCAAGCTGAAACCGGTGATCAGTCCATCCAGGCTCTCGCCGATGAAACTAATGTCGACGGCTGTGAGGTATATATAGCCTGGACACTAAAATGACCGTTTCTTACCCGTCTCATAGCAATAAATCTCTGACACGTGTTCCTATTTTTTTTTAAGCCGGAAACGTCCAACAGCCAATCCAAGCAAATACGAGGGCCTAACAAAAAGTCGTCGACAAAGCACGTGATTACTCAAGTTTCAGCCACTAGGAAGTCCGAAGCCCCTATGTCGGCACTTGCCCCCTTCAACAACGCCTGCGGAGTCATTGTGAGGGATCACGTCCTTATTACCATCAAGACATGGCCCAAGGTTCCTACGGCTACGAAAGAGCTGCTCTGGAAGGATATAAAGGAAAACTTCACGATTCCGACGACTTACGAAAACAAGTGCAAGAAATTTACTTTGAGCAAGATGGCGTTATGCTTTCAGTCGTGGAAGAGCAATCTCAGTAAAAAGTACGTGGAGACCAGAACAACCCCATACTTTAATAAGTATCCGAAGCTAGCGGATCACTGGCAAGCATTCGAGGAGTACAAGCTGTCGGCTGAAGGCAAGGCCGCGAGTGAGCAGAATAAGGCCAATGCGCAGAAGAAAAAATACCACTACCATCTCGGGTCCGGTGGTTACATCAAGGCTATGCCAAAATGAAAGAAGTAGGAAGATGAGCTTAGAAAAAATGGTATAGTACCAGAAACAGAAGACTGTAAGCTCCGCCTACGCAACTGGACCTTGGGCCACGGAGGGAGGCTGAAGGATGATGGCAAGCTGGAGATGGCACCACAAGTGCAACCCGTGAAAGAAAGGATTGTGGAACCCATCGAGAAGCAACGTGCAGGATCCTTGGTGGTAGACAGGGAAAATGACGAGCTTATCTACGCACTCGGGAACGCAGGGCATCCAGGAAGGACACGAGGAATTGGTAAGCAGGTGCCTTGGATGGCTGACTTCTCAAATGATCAAGCCACATACCGGAGCCGGGAAAGAAGAAAAGTAAGAGAACACAATAGAGTCAGCAAAATTGAACGGGAGCTAAAGGAGCATAAGGAAAACATGGCAGAAATGCTAAAGTGGGAAGTGCATGCTGCAATCGCTAGTCTTCAAAGACCAGGTGGGGTTGTCGTCATGCCTCTGGACAACATGGTTAGTCCCTCGGCCTCCGGTTGGCGAAGCAGCTACGCGTCAAACAACGTGTCGACCGACGAATTGCAGGCCCGTTATCCCGTGGACGACATCACCGTGTCCCGCCAATGTAAGCTACGCGTCCAACTGCACAACCTCACCCTCAAGGTGGCTTACGGCATGGCCTTTCCGGTGGAGTCAGGCCAGACATTACACTGTAACCCGATACCCGCGGGATACTCCAAGGTCACGGTGGACGAGGTGGTGGCCGGATTTGAGGATATAGAGCTCGATATTGCTGGAGGAGACGATGTGACCAAGCTTGGAGAGGCCCTCCATAACATCATTCTCTGGCGAAAGAAATACATCGTGTTTCCTGATGGTGTGGAGGTGACATCTATATCGAGACAGAACACTCCACCGAGACGGGGCTCACCTCCTCTACCAAGACAGGCCACGCCACCACGCAACGCCTCGCCGGTAAGACAAAGCACTCCACCACCCGCTAGCCTTATGCACAGAAGCCCAATACCGCCGCCAGCCCCTCAAAGCAAAAGGAAGCAACAGCCTCCAAGGGAAACAACGGAGCCGACATCTCCCCCCAGTAAGAAGCTTGCTAGCAAAAGGAGCATTCCTGCAGCTAGAACGACACCAAGCAGCAGGGCAGCCGGTTTCCCATTCAGACAGAGAATGAAGGAACCCGAAAAAACACCTTATGAGATGACGCCTGAGGAGCTAAAGAGAGAGTCGAAGAAAGCTGTGGACGCATGGATACAGGGGTATAAAGATAAAACAAATCCACCGCCAAAGGAACGAATCGATCCAAAGATCGCGGACTTCTTTGCGACAACTGTTCAGCACCGACTTCCTCTCTGTACCGACTATCAAAGAACTATCAGAAAGCACGTCTTCAAGAGTAAACAACCTCCGGACACATACATGAGCAAGGAAGAACAGGAGGAGACAAAACATCTACAGATGGAGTATGACTTCATAAGGGAAGCTGGCCTTGATAACATAGAAGCCGCCCGTGGATTAACTGATGATCTTCCAACGGCACAAGTCAGGTGGCCATTTAAGCTGGGCCAGCCGTTGCTAGACCCTAAGGACATACGGAAACTACCGGTCGAGATGCGATGAGCGTATGAATGGTACGAGCACAAGTCCGCCAGGGATATGCTTTACTAGGCGTCTCGTTTCAAGAAGAACATTTGTTTCGAGAGAATGATCAATTGATAAATCTTGATTTTGAAGACTGGTACAATGTGTACCATGCAGAAGCCGTCAACATGTCCTTCATGACCTTCTGGTGTCTGTGAGTGTCGACTCCACAAGATGTATATATATCTATACATGCTGTTTGCTGAGAACCTTAATTAATTAACTCAATTAACCTATTTTCTGTAGAATGGAGATACAAAGACTTAGAAAGCAGAAGCCGAACTCGATTGGCTGCCTTGACCCTTCGTTGGTTAACGAGGAAGTCGGGCAATACCCTGGAAAACCAAAGAAAATCCACGACTACGTTGTACATGCACTAGTACAACAACACTACAAGCCATACATACTTCTGCCATTCAACTTTAAGTACGTGCTGATGTCCTCACTAACATCTCGTTCTTGTATTGCTTAAGGCACCTGATGGCACACTATATATTGTTTAATTACATGTCATAACTGTTGCAATACATAAATAGGTTCCACTGGATCCTTATAATCATAAAGTTTGACCAAAGCATGATCATCGTCCAAGACTCACGGAGAAAACCACAAAAAGAATACCAGTGGATAATTGCTCTCCTTAACAAGGTGTTCCTGAGCTTTCAAGAGATTCAGAAATGACGTTTTAAGAAGGAATTCAATGTCAAGATAAGCGACTGGGTACGCTAAAATGACGTAATTGCCCTTTGTCAATTACTATTTCTTGTTATTACTGATCTGTAATTGTCCCGCATCGACCATAAGTAAAACAACAATCTACGAAAAACAACCTATGTGGCTACTATGTGTTCCACTATATTCAAATGATGTTCCACGGCGAGTTTGAGCCTCAAACTCCTGAAAAGGTTCGTATATATTTACACGCAACCATGCATCTTGCAACAACTTAATAACGTTCTTATGTACTCCATTAATTTACATGGGTGCACGTATTTATTTATTTTTCACTTTAATTGAATTGGCAGCCCGATATGGATAAACATACTGAAGTGTTACCACATCATCGGGTGCTCGCATTACGAGAACAACTATTCGGCTTCATTCTCGATGAGGTCATTAACTCCCATGGCGAGTTCCATCATCGAGAACCATATTCCAACATGAACGAACTAGGGACGACTTCTACGTCGTCAAAGAGCGTCAAGAAGAGTACTGCAAGAAAACAATGAACTGTTTGGTCCATTTTGCCCAATGTATATTAATTATAAACTTTGTAAATTTGGCCGGTGCATATAAAGTGTATATTATTACATGTATTATCTAATATATTTAAGCTTATGTGATCGCTAATTATATGCTCATCGTATATGTATTTGAATTTAAATGACAAATAAAAAAATCCTCTGCCGAAATATATATTTAAATATCTATTTGCGCCGCCCCGAAATGAATTAACAAGGTGGCAATTAAACTGCACGTTTGCGCAAGTGGTTATTCAACCGCTTGCGGAGATGCTCTCTGCAAGCGGTTCGTGGCTCCAACAGCTTGCAGAGAGCCCCACGCGGCCTACAGGCCCGCCCGCGCCATCACCCTGCGAACCGCTTGCAGAGGGGCTTCACTAGCGGCTCTGGGAGCCGCTTGTGATGCCCCTTGGGCATCAGTCGCGGTTGTCTGCAAGCGGTTCTGAAACCGCTTGCACAGGCCTTACGAGCCGCTTGGTCTACCCCGATCCGCAGTAGTGCGGGGAGCTCGCCTGTATGGGAGGAAGGATGTGAGAGGAAGAAAAAAGGGGCAAAATGGTTATTTCACATGCTGGAAAAGGTGGAAATTAGAAGAAATCACAGAAAAATAGTTAAAATGGCATATGGCCAACGAAGTCAACCTTATCAGTGGCATATTAACAACGCTAAACTGCGGATGACATTTTAACGAGCGGTATTGTGCGGAATGGCATATAGCCAATTTTCTCTCTGTTCGTAGTGCCATCCTCTGTGGCCATGCTGTTTTACTGGTATGATACGTGTACCCTCTCTAACTCGGGCGAGCACTAGGAAAACGAGAAGCCACCAGCATCGTCAAATCAAGGGACAAGGTAGCTACAGCCCGTGACAAAAAAAAAAAAAAAGAGGAAAAGTGCATGGCAGTGCGCAGTTTAGTCAAGAATATTTTTTGCTTGGTGCACACTGTCACATGTACCAAGAAATTTGCTATTTTCGTTTCGTGATTTGGAGATACAATGGGTACGAACCTGATAGTTATCGTTATTGCAAACCTATGTCCACAAAATGAACTGCTCACTAAAAAACCCATGCCCATGACGGGTATGAGTTTTTGTCTGTCCCAATGCCCATGCGGGTTTTCGATGGTTGTGTATACCCATCAACATCAACACGACAACACTTTAACAACCAACGCAACAATATTTAATAATGAAAGAAACCATCAACTATTAACCAGAACATTCACAACTAACAAAATAACAAGTAGTTCATTCAGCACCATTACAAGTAGTTCATTCACCACAATTACAATCACCATTACAAAATAACAAGTAGTTCATTCAGCACCATTAATGAACAATACATAACCAATAGGAGGCAAAATGAACTAACGTAGTAAGGAACAACTATTAATTAGTTGAGCCTGTTTGGTATTTACTATGGACGCAGGGTTTTTGTTACTCATGGGTTAGCGGGTTTGGATAGTACATTGTCATACCCATACCCATGTACCCGCTGGGTTTGTGTTTTGACCCATTAGCAAACCCATGGGTAGAGAAATTAGTACAAACCCGTACCATGTTAGAGAAAAAACCCGTCGGTACCCATTGCCATCTCTATTTGCAGGTCATTATTGGATATTCCACATGGCATCTCTCAAGTATGACCTACCTCTATTGGATTTTGATACGAAATTCTCTCTGGCAAGTCGAGATGAGGGCAGTTTTAGCATATACTGGTTAGGATGATGCACTCGACTACTTTAGGAAGAAAGATTCAAAAGTCTAGGTAGATGATGCGAAGAAGAGAGATCGTAATAGGGATGCCAATGGGTTGGCCCTAGGGCCACCTTTGGCCCTCCCTAGTTCATTTATTTGTACTAAACAGATTAGGAATCAATTTTTTAGTACAAACAAATGAACTAGAGAGGGCCAAAGGTGACCTAGGGACGGCCCATTTGCATCCTTAGATCGTAAGGCTATGTCTCAAATTCATTTTCATTTATCAAATAATATTTTGCAAGAGGTGTTGCAGAAAAACCTGCTGCTACCCTATGGTTAAAGTTAGAATCGATTTTTATGTCCAAAGTTATAACCAGCAAGATGCATATGAAGATGAAACTTTTCACGAATAATGTGTAAGAAGGTGGTTCTGTTTTGAACCATATATCGGTCTGCAAGGAGTTCGTTGCTAATTTATAATCTATGGAGGTAAAATATGTTGAAGAAGATTTAGGTCTACTTCTTTTCTGCTTACTGTCTAGTTCTTTTGCAAACTTTCGAGATTTATGTAGTCGTGATGAACTAACCGTGAATGAAGTTTATTAGGCTCTTCAACAGAAGAAAAAGATGAAACAAATTATACACTTGGAAGAATCGACCTCCAATGCAAACGCTTTGTCTGTTCGTGGCAGAACCGAACAGAATAAACAAAATAATGGCAATAGAGGTAAAAATCAGAATGGTTATAGGGGTCGTTTGAAATCTAGAGGCAAAGACAAGTTCTGCAGGTTTCGTAAGAAAAATAATCATGACATCTCGTAATGTTACAAACTGCAGAATAAAGAAAAGTGGAATGGAAAATATAGGCCTAAACCTAAATCTGAGGACGATGGTAAGGCCTCAGTTGCATCTGATGGTAGTTCCGAAGGGGGATTCTCTTATTGCTTTTCCTGGTAGTGTTTTCGTGGATGCTCAATGGATACTTGATTCCGCTGATTCTGTCATATGTGTTCTAATAGAGATTGGTTTAGCACTTATGATTATGTGTAGAACAGATGTGTCGTGTGGATGGGTGATAACACCGCATGTAAGACTGCGGGTATTGGCTCCATTCAGAATAGGATGCATGATGGCATTACTAGAACTTTAACATATGTGAGACACGTACCAGCCATGATCAGAAAATCTCGTTTCGTTGAGTACTCTTGATCTAAAAGGGTACAAGTGCTCCGCTTCAGGTGGAGTTATGAAGGTATCTAAAGCTCTCTTATCATCATGAAAGGTGACATGAAATCTACGAACTTATATGTACTTCGTGGTAATACGATTATTGGTACTTCTACTGTTATTTCTACTACTTCTTCTAATTCCAATACCACTATACTTTGGCACATGCATCGTGGGCATATGAGTGAACTAGGTTTGACAGAATTAAGCAAGAGAGGGCTTCTCAATGGATGCCATGCTGACAAGTTGGAATTTTTTTAGCACGGCATTTTCGGTAAGCACAAGATGGTGGAATTTAACACATCTGTTCATTCAACTGATGCTATATTAGATTTTTTGCATGCTGATTTATGGGGCTGTCTCGTAAGCATTCAAATAGTGGTGCTCGTTATATGCTGACTATCATTGATGATTATTCTAAAATGTTTGTCCATACTCCTTGAAGCATAAATATGATGCATTTTGTGCTTTTAAAGATTGAAAGCTTATGGTAGAAACGTAGACTGAAAGGAATGTAAAAGTACTTCATATTGATAATGGAATGGAATTTTGTTCATGTGCATTAAGTTTTATTGCAGAATACATTGTATTGTCAGGCACTACACTGTTTCATACACTCCTTAACAAAACGGTGTAGCTGAGCGTATGTACAATGGCTCGTATGCTGTCCAATGTTGGCTGGGGCAAGTGTTTTTGGGCTGAGGTAGCCCCCACTGCTTGCTACCTAATAATGCATCACCATCTAGAGCTATTGATAAGAAGAGGGACATGATCTGATACACCTGTTGATCATTCACACTTGAGAGTTTTTGGTTGCATTGCATATGCATGTGTTGATAATGGAAAACTAGAACCTAAAGCAGTTAAGTGCGTATTTCTTGGTTACTGTTCTGGTGTAAAACGATATGAACTATGGAACCCTGAAACTAAACAAATTTTGCTTAGTAGAAATGTTAGGTTCAATGAAACTGCTATGTTAGGTGAGAATTTGTCAACAAATGCTTCTGATGATGGTCAACAGAAAGTAAGTGTGTAGGTGGAGCATATGGATGATGAATATAATACACTAGACGGTGATAATGTTGCTGTCCAAAACACACAAGATGATGAAATCATACCCTCAACGACTGATTCGCCTGTTATTGAGCATGCTTTTCCAATTGTGCAGCCTCCACAACATTCCATTGTAGTTGATATGCCAAGGAGAAACATTGTCCGGCCTACTTAATTAATTGAAGAATACAACCTTATTAGTTATATGCTTTGAGTTGTGTAGAGGAGATTGAAGTTAATGTAGAAACATCAACTTAGGCCCTGTTCTTTTCAGCTTAACGACTTTTCGACGTTTAAAAAGACATATGCTTAGTTTTTTTAGTCTGTTTTTTGCTATTTTGAAGGTGGGTCCTAACGCTTTAGAAAGAAAATCAAATGAATGAATCTGAATCTCAAGACTAACTCGAGAAGCTCTCAAATTTAAGCCATTTTAGCTGTTTAACTGTTCAGATCAGCTCAAAAAAACTAGGACTTATACTAAAACTATTATTTTTAGTGATCGCTATAACTGAATGTCTGCGATGCAAGATGTGGTAGAGTCACTTGAGAGGGATGGTACTTGGGATATAGTTCATTTGTTTAAAGGAAAGAAGACCGTTCGCTGCAAATAGATCTTCAAAAGAAAGGAAGGAGTGTCTCGTAATGAAAAGGCACAGTTTAAGGCAAGGTTACTTGCTAAAGGCTTCAATCAAATAACATGTATTGATTATAATGATGTTTTCTCCCCAGCTCGATACATACTTTCTTCAGTATTGCTACTATGCATGACCTTGAACTCAAGCAATTAGATGTTAAGACTGCATTTTTACATGGGGGATTAGAGGAAGAAATCTATATGGACCAACCTAAGTGGTTCGTTGTTCCTGGTAAAGAAAACTTGTTTTTTAGTTTGAAAAGTCTCTTTATGGCCTAAAGTAGTCTCCAAGATAATGGTATAAAAGGCTGACTCGTTTATGATCTCACTCAGTTTCAAGAGATCTAAATTTGATAACTGTGTTTACTTGAAATTTGCTGATGGGCCACCTATATACTTACTTCTTTTTGTTGATGATATGTTGATTGCTTCCAAGAGCAAGTAAGAGATAGTTACTTTAAATGCACAATTAAGTAATGCGTTTGAGATGAAGGATCTAGGTGCAGGAAAGAAGATTCTTGGTATGGAAAATATCAGGGATAGAAAGTCTGGTTTCCTTTATGTTAGCAAACAAAGTTACATTGAGAAAGTCCTTTGCTTTAATATGCATGAAGCAAAACCAGTGAGTACTCCTGTTGACACAAAAATGAGTGTTTCTGTGAACACACGTGCCGAAGCGTCAACTCTAGGGTTGCGTCGCAACAAGAAAACCAAGCGTGCCAGTCAATTTGACCTGTGAATTGACAAGGAGAAAATTGTCAGTAATATCGCCCTAATCGGCTTTTGAAATAGCCAGATCAGGTTTTTCGTAATCGGCTTTATAATATCCGATTACGAGATCTATCGGCTTAATGCCCGATAGAGCAAATAGTATAAATAAATATTCAATTTAAATCCAGTATCTCTTTTTGGTAGTTTTACATGATATTAGCGATAAATCTTCATATCAGTGCATTAGATTAAATCGAGAAACAGATTAGAATAGATCGGTCAAGCCAAGACAGTATTCGAATCTAAGGCTAGATATAAACAAATAAACTGATTCAAAGATTTAAAGACTAATAAAGGTAGATGCAATGCTAATCGGCAAATGTTTATAGATGCGGAATCCCAAACAAGACATACACAAGATCAATTAAACGAGGCAGTTGCATACATCGGATTCAGGAAAAGCATATAAAACACTTGATGATCGGCATTACAGGATAAACACATATTACAGATCGATTACATCGAGACAGTGCAATATGCGAGAACATATCAAAGATCGGTGAATCCCGAGACAGTCTGACATGCTTTGTATACATGAGATTAATATGATGCAGCCATGCATACGGGTTACAAGGAGAGAATCGATTATCCCATCGAGATAGCTCTACCTGCGAGTTGAAGCCTTTCGACGAAGTCGATCGGATTCTAGAAAGTGTTTGGTGTATTGAGTGCTAGATATCGTTTCTATCAAGACCTAAGGTCCTATTTATAGTGTTACAAAGTCGATACCGATACGACCTAATTTACCGCAACGCGCTTCTGATCATATCGTACTTCTTCCGAAGTCTGGTGTCCATCGGTTTCTCCGATATGCTCTTCTTCTTTAGCTACGAAGCCCATTTCCGATTCGGCCCAATAATTCTAACTCATTTGACCTTTTCCGAATATCCGATTTTCTACCAAATTTGGGTGTCAACAACTCCTTTAGCTGTTCATTACAGATTGTCTTATTCTCCATGTCCTGAGTCTGATGATGAAATTGAGTATATGTCCAGAGCTCGTTATTTTAGAGCTGTTGGTTTGCTAATGTATGTCGTGGTTTGTTCTCATCCTGATTTATCTCATGCTGTGAGTGTTGCTAGTAGATACAAGGCTAATCCTTGAACATTGGAAAGTTGTTCAGTGAATTTTTAATTCCTTATTTGCCATCGTCGAACTTCACGATTCCTTTTTTGCCACTGAAAAATTTTGGCTTCCTTATTTGCCATCCATTTAAAATTTGGTGCCTCATTTGCCACTCCCGTTAGTTTTGCTGTTAGATTTGACGGATTTTCATTGAAATTTAATAGAATTCAACAAAATTTCTTTTAAATTCATCAAAATTCAGTAGAATTTTATTCAAATTCGACATAATGACATAATTTCATTTAACGTTGTTGAACTTTTATCTAAATTTTTCTCCTCGTCCACCTCGCGGCGCGAGGGCTTTGAATAAAATTCTTTAATTATGTCAAATTTAAATGAAATCCTATTGAATTTTGATGAATGGAAATGAAATTTCGTTGAAGTTTATCAAATTTAAATGAAAATCCGTCAAATGTAACGGCAAAACTAACGGGAGTGGCAAATGAGGCACCGAAAATTAAATGGATGGCAAATAAGGAAGCCAAAATTTTTCAGTGGCAAATAAGGAACCGCGAAGTTCGTCGATGGCAAATAATGAATTAACTCTATTTCTAATGCTTGTTTGTAGTTCAAGAAATCTGGCGATGGACTTATTGGTTATGTAGACATTGATTATGTTGGTGATCTGGATAAGAAGAGGTCTCTCAGGTTATGTCTTAACCATTGGTGGTTGTGCCGTTAGTTGGAAAGCAAGTTTGCAAGCTATAGTTGCTTTATCCACCACTGAAACTGAGTACATGCTATTTTTAAGGCATGTAAAGAAGTTACATGGTTAAAAGGTTTGTATGCCGAGCTTTAAGGAGTTGCATGTTGCATTACTTTATTCTGTGACAGTCAAAGTGCTATCTATGTTACAAAGGATCAAATGTTTCATTGAAAAACAAATCACATTGATGCCAAATATTATTATATTTTTGATGTTATTTCTCAAGATAATATTAAAATACGCAAGATCGGTACTCATGCTAATCCTCCTGACATGATGACAAAGCCAGTTTGTGAAATACATGGACCCCGAGTATCTACAAGGCTGGCCGCGGAGAGTATCCAACAGGGGTTGGTCCGAGCCGTCCACACGTGCACGGGTATCACCCGGACTGTTATCTACCTTGTATGACAATGAAAGGATAAAGATAAAGATATGATTGTAATTCCGAATAACTATGTATTCAGCAATAAAGGATTAAAATAGGAATCCTACTTTGTAACCGACCAAGACCCTACTTTGTAAACATGTACCCCCACCAGATCATCAAATCACCATCATAATCCCAAAAGCACAAGACTAGGGTATTACCTCCACCGCAAGGGCCTGAACCTGTATAATCCCTTGTCATGTGTTACCATCGGGTTTGGATCCAGCGCATGACCCCATAAACATCATTGCCGACAACACCCCTCAGCTAACCATATGTCGGCTGTTGGCGCGCCCGGTAGGGGCAACGTCAAGATCAATCTCATCAAGCTTGCTGGCAGTGATCGCCGAAGTCGTTGTTGCCTTTGCACCTGGCCAGGTTTTCCTCTTCAGGAGCTTGGACTTCGTGACCAGCAAACTTCGACAAGCTCGCGCTCTCCGACTCGCGGTCTGAGGGCGATGTCAGCATCGACCAGCCTAGGCTCCTCTTCGCGATAGAGAACGCCGCTGCCGCATGCCAGCGTGTAATGCGACGGAGGCCTAAGGTTGCTCTTTCGGACTCGGACTAGATCCGATCTAGAAGGGACTTCACCAACACTTCAAGATCTACTCTTTAACACTCAAATAAGATCCGATTTGGGAGGAACTTTAACAGCGCTTCACTTGGACTCCTATTTGTGTTGTGGAATGCCGCCGCCGCCGCCTACCGGCGAGTAATGTGCCGGGGGCTAAATTCCCTACTCGGATGCAGCAAGGACCCGACTGAGAACAAATCTTGGATGGTGGCCGTCATTAATAACAACTCACTTGGACTCAAAGATCATGGCGCCCACCGTGGGGCGCTCGCTTTATCAACCGCGAGGCGAACGCGAGAAGAAGATGCGATCTGTTCGCGTCCAGAATATGGACGGAACTTGCATCGCGATTTCCTGTTGACTGAAATGGAGTTTCGGGGTGATTCTTATTGCTTTGGTAATCTTATCTCGTTATCTTTCCAATGAATCCAAGAACACCTAAATCCGAGTTAAGATGTAGCCGTAGCATCCGTTTGAAAGCGTCCTGTGCGGGGAGGTCGTGAATCTCGGCAAGCTTGTAAAGCTCGTCAGCGGTAGCCACAGCTTGAAGATCGGTTGTGCCACACCTCGTGTGATGTTTAATATCAGCGAGAACCTTCACTGACCTTCGCTGACCACGGTCGAGACCTCGGCGAGCACGCACTGTTCGACCCCAACCAGGGCGCATGCTGCTCAGTGTAGATCGGGACAAACGTCTACTTCCGTACGACCACGTGCAAATCAGATTGCCAATGTTTTCACAGAAGAAATTTGATTCGTTTTCTACGACTGCGCAATGAGATCCCAAATCTACGGCTCAAGTATATGGCGTGAGTACACAACTACACCCGCGCCACGAGCGTCCAAGTTTATGACTCGGCTAAGCGCATATGCCCGCACCACCAGCGTCCAAGTCTACGCCTCGACCACATGCCTACGCCTGTGCCACGAGCGCTCGATTCTACGGCGCGGCTACACGCCTACGCCTGCGCCCCGATCGCCCAACTCTATGGTTCGGCTACCTGCCTACGCCTGCGCCACGAGCGCCCAAGTCTACGGCTCGGCCCCACGCCCACACCAGGAGCGCCTAAGTTTACGGCTTGGCAACACGCCTACGCTTCCGCCTGGAGCACTCAAGTCTACGGCTCTCCTACACACCTACGCCTACGCCCCGAGCGACCAAATCTACGGCTCGGCTACACGCCTACGCCATTGCCTTGGGCGTCCACGTCTAGGGCTCGGCCACGCGCCTACGCCTACGCCCCGAGTGCCCTATTCCACGGCTCGGCGACATGCCTACGCCTATGCCCAGGGAGACAAGGTCTACGGCTCGGCAACATGCCTGAGCCTACGCCCCAGGCGACAAGGTCTACGACACGGGAACATGCTTTAGCCTACGCCCCGGGCGACAAGGTCTACGGCTCGACGGCATGCCTACACCAGTGCCACGAGTGCCCAAGTCTACGGCTCGGCAATAATTTTACACCTGCGCCACGAGCACCCAAGTGTACGGCTCAGCTACACGCATACGCATGCGCCTTGAGCACCCAAATCTGCGGCTCGGCGCACGCCTACGCCAAGTATACAGTTCAGCAGAACACCTATGCCTACGCCTGTGCCCTGAGCGTCCAAGTCTCTGGCTCGGCCACACGGCTACGCCTCCACCCCGATCGCACAAGTCTGCGGCTCGGCAACACGTCTACGCTTCCGCCCGGAGCGCTCAAGTGTACGACTCTCCTACACACCCACGTCTATGCCCCGAGCGACCAAGTCTATGGCTTAGCTACATGGCTACGCCATTGCCTCGGGCGTCCACGTCCACGGCTCGGCCACCCGCCTACGCCTGCACCCCGAGTGCCCAAGTCCATGGCTCGGCGACATGCCTACGCCTGTGCCCCGGGCGATAAGGTCTACGGCTCGGCAACATGCTTAAGCCTACGCCCTAGGCGAAAAGGTTTACGGCTCGGCGACATGCCTACGCTGGCGCCATGAGTGCCCAAGTCTACGGCTCGGTGATAATTCTACACGCGCGCCACAAGTGCCCAAATGTATGGCTCAGCTACACGCATACGCATGCGCCTTGAGCACCCAAATATGCGGCTCGGCGCACGCCTACGCCAAGTCTCCGGCTCAGCCACATGGCTACGCCTGCACCCCGATCTCCCAAGTCTGTGGCTCGGCAACACGCTTACGCCTGCCCCACAAGCGCCCAATTCTGTGGCTCGATGATACGCCTACACCCGCTTCCCTAGCGATCTAGTCTACGGTTTGGCTACGCGCCTACGTCTCCGCCCCGTGCGCCCAACTCCACGGCTCGGCTACATGCCTACGCCCACGCCACGAGCACCCAAGTGTACGTCTCAGCTACGCGCCTAGGCCTGCACCCTGAGCGATAAGGTCTATAGCTCGCGACACGCCTACACCTCCGCTCCGGGCGAC
This sequence comes from Raddia guianensis, assembly GCA_036346415.1. Lineage (NCBI taxonomy): Eukaryota > Viridiplantae > Streptophyta > Magnoliopsida > Poales > Poaceae > Raddia > Raddia guianensis. The sequence continues at coordinate 41,829,884 of CM070539.1, forward strand.
AAGGTCTACGGCTCGGCGACACGGCTACGCCTATGCCCCATGTCACAAGGTCTACGGCTCGGCGACACTCCTACGCCTACACCACGAGCGCCCAAACTCCACGGCTCGAATACACGCCTACACACGCGCCACCACCGCCCAAGTCTTTGGCTCGGTTACGCTCCTACGCCTACATCCCGGGCGACAAAGTCTACGGCTCGGCGACACGCCTACGCCTACTCCCTGGGCGATAAGGTCTACGGCTCCCACGAGAGCCCAAGTCCACGGCTCGACCACAAGCCTACGCCGGCGCCCTGAGCACCCAATTCTATGGCTCGATCACACGCCTACGCCTACGCCCACGCTATAAGTGTCCAAGTATACGGCTCGGCTGCACAATTCTATGGCTCGACTACATGCCTACGCCGGTGCCGCTAGCGCCCAAGTATACGGCTAGGCAACACGTTTACATTGAGCATCCAAGTATATGGCTCAGCCACACTTCTATGTCTGCGTCCCGACCACCTAATTTTATGGCTCGGCCACACGCCTACGCCTGTATTCTGAGCACCCAAGTCTAAGACTCGGCCACGCGCCTACGCCTACGCCTGCGCCCCGAGCGCCCAAGTCTATGGCTCGGCGACACGCCTACACTTGTGCCCAAATCTGCGGCTCGGACTACGCCTACGCCAGGAGCTTATAAGCTAAGTTTTCATCGTCATGATCTTTTCATATAAATCTGAGTTTTTTCTTGACTTTGTACTTACTTGGTAACCAACTACTTAGTAAGTCGGGTGCTACACTTAATAGTGTGCGACATGGCGCACAACTTTTTTAATTGCTCTTTGTTTCTTCCGAGTGGTTATTCCGAGCAGTGATGCTCTGACCCACGAATGGGAGCTCTAGTCACTCGATACGCGTGCCTGGGAATTGAGCCATGAGTCAATTCCCAATGCTCGGGGGCTAGACTAGACGGGCAAAGTGTATAACAAAGGGAAGATTACTTGGAGGAATTAAGATAAAAAAAGAAAAGGAGCAAAAGCATAATAATTATCTACATAAAGCAGTCGGACCTTGCATCCAAGTGTTTGTTTTTTATCCAGATATTGTCTAAATTCTAGTTTACATGTTACAGGGGCTCACGTCTGATGGAAATCCTGCTCCTAGCACCGTTATTGCAAATGTTGAAAGCCATTATACCGCCTTCCGCAAGGCTGGGAAGTTCATGGATTTCTCCTTCATCAAGTGCCTTCTACGACTTCGTTCATGAGCAAAGAAGGGCCTGCGCAATGAGCGCTACCTACGTCTTTGGCCATGAGCCACCTTGTGCCATGAGAGCTTACTACGGCTCGGTTACATGACTTCGCCTTCGGCCATGAGCCACCTTGCGCCATGAGCGCCTACTATGGCTTGGTCACAAGACTTCGCCTTCGGCCACAAGCCACCCAGCGCCATGAGCGCCAACTACGGCTTAGCTACAAGCCTATGCCCTTGGTACGCTCTATAAGGGCCGCCAGCTATACACCACGATAGACGGGTATAGGTACTACTCGGCCAAACCTAGCTTGGGATATGGTACACCCCATGATGGGCCGACCGCCGGTCGCCGCGTCAAACGGGAATTGGGTACCTATCAAACCAAATTGAAAATCAAATTCTTATGATATGCCTCATGATTGGTCCGACTGCTGGTTACCGCACAAGTCGGAACCGGATATCATTAGCTGATTCTAGATTAGGGTTTTAAGAATATGCTCTAAAGAGGGACGCCAGCTGTACACCGCGACAATCGGGTAGAAGTACTACTCGGTTAAACCCAATCTAGACAACGGTACGCCTCATGATGGGCTGATTTGTAGTATCCTCAAAATTGGACTAGGTACCACTCAGAAATTCCAACGCGTGGAGATCTATTGAGTCATTTACAGTCTCCTTGCATGTAATGATGTACTCGGCATAAAGAAGAAACCAGTTGGGAAGCGATGTGAAGAACTGGAATCACTCAACGTGAAGCATGACTCGGTTGGAATGCGATCATAGAGACAACAACTCGATTGTAAAGGACTCGGGGGCTACTATGAAATAATGGACCCGGGGTATCTAAATGGCGAGCCACGGAGAGTACCCAACAGGGGGTGAACCGAGCCGGCCACACGCGCATGGGTATCACCCAGACTGCTGTCTACTTTGTACGATAAGGAAGGGATAAAGATAGAAGTCTATCGCAAATAGGGAAGATATGATTGTAATCCTAGGTAACTACGTATCTAGCAAGAAATGATAGAAATAGGAGTCTTACCTCGTAACTGATCAGGACTCTACTTTGTAACCCCGTCACCCACTATATAAGGCTGGTAGGGGACCCTGGTTCGGGATCCATCAAGTGACAAAATACCCGATCATCAGATCACCATCATAATCCTATAGCACAGGACTAGGTATTACCTCCACCGTGAGGGCCTGAATTGGCTCCTATTTACCCCCCTAGTCAAGGCAAGAGATTGTTAAATAAGAAGTAAAAAAGCTGTTGAAATGAGGGGTGACAAGAGAAACACTCCACACGGAATGGTCGTATGGTGCTTCTCTAAAAAGCAAAATGGACAATGGCACATGTATGTGGATTTTTTAAATATAAACAAAGAATGGTTGAAGGAGGAATACCCATTGCCAAAGATAGATAAAATATTATAATCCACTTCTAGTTGTGATTTATGAAGGGCATCACCAACCCAGACCTAATTTAGATCGATCCAATACTATTTGGCCACTGTTCATCTGCATTTCTATTATTCTATTTTATTTGCTAAATTTCTAAGTGTGAGACCATCTGGAGGTTGCTCCTTGTTGTGATGAATAATATTAACAAATTTTGTGCTTATTTAAATGGTTTTGTGCTTATGCCACCGGACTGGGAATGACGGGTCTGTCCTTGTCTAGTGTTGCACTGTTGTGCATGGTTTTTGAAACAATCTTTTGGGACTCTAGGTACGTGTCTAGAACATGATTGATTATGGATTAACCTTGCAGATGACAAAGGTAAGTGAATGGTTTCTAACTAATCTTTGGGGCATAAGTCTAGGTAGCTGGATTGGTGTCATCAACAGGTCGTGGATGCGAACTGCAGGATCGGGGGTCCTGGACGACAAGGCAGTTGCACGAGACGGTCGGATTAGAACTTGGGGTCACACATATGGTGTATAAGATGGACCACAACTAGCAAGTGGTACCGAGGTGCGGCAGGAGCACGGGTGTTGGAAACTTCACAATTTGTTTAAATCGGTTGCGCCCGATATGAGCCTACACTACACCATAACACCTAGGTAGGCATGTACAAGAGTGGAATATGCAGAGCATATTTCAACGCATATTCATGTGTTGGTGGGCTGTATGTATGATCAAATATGAGCCATCCATGATTCATCTACGGGTATCGACAATTTCTCGAGAGATATCGCGGTACCCTAGAGCTCAGGTGCTATAAAAGAAGGGAAGGGAGTGTCTGTCACTTTACTTGTGCCTCTTTTACTAAGATTTGGAGTGTGTATAGTGCACTCTTGATGTGCTTTGCCCACCTAGTAGTGTGGCTTGTAGTCTCCCAACATCAAAGCAAGGAAATCATTTAAGCTCATCCAAGTTCTTGTCTAGTTCTTGTGTTTTTATCTTGTTTGTTTGATGTTTTTGTTTGCAACTAGTTTACTTTGCCTTACATCCTTTTATTTGCTGCCGATCCATGATGCCTTGAGGTTGCAAATATAATTGGAGACCCCGTTTGCAATCTAGGAGAGGCTCGAGATCAAGTTATCAAATCTAGCAATCTAGGAAAGTTTTCTTCGCACAATAACCAATGTTTGAATTTTATAAAAATCTACAAACATCCATTTTGCGTGATTCTAGATGGAGAAGGTGTGTGGCTCATATATATATCTACCATAAAATTTTGTAGTTGTTGAATGATTTTGAAGTTGTCCCTTTTGGTGATGGGTATATTGACAACGTTCGGTGGTTAATGGAGGTTTTGAATGTGCATGATAGTTTGAGTTGCCTATATGTGTGGTGCTAAGTGATGATCTGCTTGTCTGTGTTGTTGTATGACTTTGAAGCTAGGCAAGCTGTGGTGAGGCGCACCTCAGACAGGTGAGGCCAAGTCCGGTGTATGTTCTATGGGGTAATGGTGTCGGGACGCGAACTGGAGGTTCGGGGGTCCGGAACAGTAGGAAGTCGCAGGATTATCATACACGGATGGGATTAGATGTCGTGCTGAGGTTAAGGACTGCTACCACTACAAGAAGAAACCCCCTATAGCAACGTATACATGCATTGCTGAAAGCTCAAATATGCATTGCTATGGTCTACACAAACGCATTTAATCTGCGTTGCTGTAGAGGCCGTAGCTAAGGTCTATTACTACGTATAGAGATCCGTTGGTAACAGTAGTAGAAAGCGTTGTTGGCTAACTACGCTTATCCATGCGTTGGTAATTTAAAAAACACGGATGACGCATAAGCTAACCACGATTATGCATGCGTTGCTAGTTATAATCAATTGTATGATTTTAGTTATTTAGTAACTGTAGCAGCAAATGTAGTTACACAAAGATACATCCGTAGATGTTAACCATGCACCAAGGTAAATATTTGCAAATTATGTCAAAAAAACTTAATTATCAAAAGGAATGCAAACAATAGGAATATAACAAGAATATATTATTGAAATCATATTATAAATAGAAATTGTCATATTCCACACTAAACATCATCTCGTGTTCCGTAATACAAGACATAAACATTTTTCTAGTACATCAATAATACAATAAATAAATAGAAAACATATGCATTTTCATCCGTCCTTTCTTTGCGTTGGACATGTTCTTCATAGAATCATCCATTTATCTTGTCAACCTACCATAGAAATGTTGAATACATTAATGCCCCATTCTAAAATAAATCAGGCTAATAAAAAATAATTAGAAGAATCACCTACAAAAGTTGCAGGCCACGCAATGTTAGGTCCCTCTGCATGGCACATTAGTTTGTAGCTTTTAAATGGACGTATTAATTCTTCAAGTTTTTCTATTGCAAGATCCACATGTACCATCCAAAATTCATTTCCTAGTTGAACACCATGGAGTTACTCTTTTGGATCACAACTCATGATCGTACCAAGTGCCACATTCTTATTTGTTTTTTTCCAGCTCTTCAAGAATACTTTAGTCCTAATCTAATTGGCATATACAAGTACGCGAATAAGTAAATATTTAACAAAGTAAGCAATTCATCACTGTAAGGGTTGTAAAGAATCATACCGTCATAGGATTATTATCCAAAATTTTCATTGTATTGCTTTATAGGTTCTACAACATATATGAGATAAAAATTAGTATAGCACTAAAGTGATTTGAAAAAAACATATAAGTCATTTTATATGCTTTCTTAACTAAACCAAGATAGCATGTACAAATATAATGACAGGAAAAAGAATTGGAGCCAGGTAGATCTCTGTAATGCAATGTATATGAAATTAGAACCATCTCTTCATATAAAAACTGAACAGTGGTAAATAGTATAATAAATGGTCTATATCTGCTTTCAAGAGTAAAAATTTAGAAGACTGGAATCCACAAAATCTCAGTCATTGCTATCTATTATGCATTTCATGGCAAATAATTTAAATCACTTAAGAAGAAACATGAACTAAAACAAAATTTGTTTCAAATAAATTACATCATGCCCTCCAATTTTTTACACACTCCCCAAGCTGGATAGTTTAGCAAGTATATTAAAATTCCAATTGGGAAATCCTCAAATATGATAGCTTAATTAACCTGGTGCATGTCGAGTTCAATAAAAGCATGCCAGTAAGGTAATAACAACACATATAAAAGGGCTAACCTTCTATATTAAAATTGCATCGTCTTAATCCTGACCATAAAGCTTAACCAAGATATTATAGGTAATCACAGTATATCAGTAGACATAATCAAATCACTTAACCGAAACTGAAATCCATTGCTAAATGATATGGCAGTATAAGAGAGATTTTTCTTTAATAATAATATGGCACTAACAGTGCACAGAAATGACATTTACTACAATACAATATATCTAATGAGACTAAGTTATATTGCCTGTAGGCTGTAAATAAAGTTGTGAAGCAAGACCACAAACACAATTTTCAGTATGACATGACAATGTTACTACGTACTGAGTTATGGCAATGGCAGCATCTATTACATAAACACCTTAATAATACTACTATCTATCGAGCTATCAGCAAGATAAAGAAAGCACCAAACAATTTGCTCTGTGCTCCAAGAGTAAAATTGTCTTTCATAGCTCATAATTTACTATTCAGTGTAAATATCTCCATCATGAAATGGTAATAGAATAAATTACAAATTTTAGCACATTACCACTGATCAGCAATATTCCCTAATCAGCAATACCAAAATGTACTCTAGAGGTAGATTAATAAAAATTAGCATATTCCCTAATCAGCAATCAGCATATATGGCGTGCAAAGGGCTTCTCATGTTCTAGTTTGTATACACCTGCAACAAACCACGATTTTGGAAGAAAACAAATCCAAAACAACAAACACCTAATGTTCTAATATCGAATCACCAAGTCAATCAGAGAATTCCCAAATCAATTCAAAGGACCAAGGTTGTAGGGAGTTGTGAGTAGAGGAAGACCAGATCAGTGTGAGGGGGTGGGTTCCATGGGCGCCTCGTCGGGTTGCAGGGGCGGTGGGGCGTTGCGCCGGCGGCAGTGGACTGCAGGGGCGGCGGTGGATGCTGGTTGCAGGGCCGATGGAGGCCGGCTCCAGGGGCGGCGGTGGAGGCCGGCTCCAGGGGCGGCGGTGGAGGCCGGCGGCGGTGGATCCAGGGGCAGGGCGCCGGTAGGTTCCAGCCTTCCAAGGGCTGCGCGCGGTGGTCAATTAGCTTATCATGAAAAGGAGCACGGCTTGGTTACTAACTACTAAAGTGACGTAATTAGTGGCGGAAAAGCCAAATAATGGAGGGAAAACAAAAAATGGGAATTTTTTAGCGGGAAGGATTTTTTAGCTAACTTTTAGCTTTGGTGGAAAACCTGAAAAATATAATTTCCATTCATTTTAGTTTCAAAATTATTTTTAAATGTTTCTTGAAATATGTGTTTTTAAAGAGGTGAACTTTTGATTTGTTACTTTTAAAAATTCGGTTAGAGCTACATAAAAAATGAGCTCAACAAGATTTGATTTTTGGGATAACATTAAAATTTTATGGGCCTTGTTTATTGGGATGGAGGAGTATTCCAATCCGGTGAATTAGTGTATTATAAAATGCTACCTTTTTTTTAAATAATTATAGAAACATATATCTTCTAAATTAGTGTATTATAATATTTCCTTGCTTCTAAAACAAAATTTGGATAAAGATTAGCAACACATAAGTCTCAATGCATCAATCCGTAGTCGCTCATATGGGTTTACTACGGATATAGCTCCAACACATAATATGTGTAGCTGTTGTATTGGCTAGCAATGCATGGTTATACCGTTGCTAGGTATGCGTGGGTGAAGGGGGGTCCTTCTTGTAGTGTACTAGGCTTGGACGACTGAGGTTCGATCTATTGCCGAAGACGGTTGAGGCTGAGGTGTTGTCGTGACAGTATGGATAAGGTATCGGAACAAAGTGTTTGCACAATTTTAATTGTGATGGCTTTCACGACTTTGGTCGCGCGGTTTGTACTAACCCTGGGCCATGTGTGGTAAGACTTGGAGGTTCAGATCAAGGTTTGCTAGAGTCTGTTGGTTTGCAAGTGGACAGGTACCATCGTCGTTGGTTGGGACCGGTTGCCAGGGCCTGTGGCATTTGGTGGATGCAACGAGACGAAGGAAACTCGTGAGGCGCTAGTTGGAGGTCGAAGCCTTCGTCGGGAGTCTAGATGGTTCGGTGGGACCCAGGCGTGTGAGACGTGGCGAGAAGGTTCAAAACCAATGCACATGGCTACAGATGTGCAGATGCTTCGAGGCGATGGTATCGTTAGAGGCGGTTGGCGTTCGCTCGAAGATTCATGCATGTGTCTATTCTGGATTAGTCGGTGTATTAAAATCCTGAGACGGGTTTTGGGTTCACACGTGTGGAAAAAACCCTAGTTAGGTGGTGATGTAAATTGTAGCTATCCATGGGCAATAGAAGGGTTGTCGGCAAAACCCTAATTTCCATGGAGACTATATAAGGAGAGGGGGTGGAGGCTTAAGGGACAGGTCATCCACCCACCATGTAGCCCTATGTGAGAGGAAGTGAGGTCAGAGAGAGAGAGAGAGAGAGGGGTCTCCCCATGGTGTGTCATGGTGAAAACAAAAATCCTGAAATTAAACCGGAAACTCCAGAAAATATTTTGTATGCCTCCATTTATTCTTCCGCATTTATTTTTGTATTGGAAATTTGAGAGAAAGAGAGTGATTAGAAGACGAGAAATAGGAAAGGAAAAAAGAAAAGGGAAGAAGGGGTGTGGTCGGCTAGGGTTCCTCCCCCTAGCCACCGGCTACGTACCGTACCTCCATGAGAGAGAGGTGTATCGGGGAGAGAGTGGAGTAGAGAGGAAGGGGGTGGAGGTTGTCCAGCCACGAGCCCACGACAAAAGGCGGCTCTTGCTTAGAGTAAGGCAGCGGAGGGCCAACCTGCAATGGCGGCGGCGTGCTGACACCGTGGGGCGCAGTGTGGCTTGGCGGCACGGAGGAGGCGGCCCTAGGCTGAGGCAAGCTGTGGCGAAGGAGGTCCAGTGGCGCGGCCACGCGGCGCGCTCGGCGGCAGGCGTCTCTGGCCACAAAAGTCATGGCAGCGCGGAAGTAGGCCGACGACGGCGTTGAGTGTTAGCATGGACTCCAGCGCGACGGCAACCCTACGGACCCTGTAGGGAAGCGGCGCAACAACCTTGGTGGCTAGTGAGCAAGGTCCGTCCGACAGCAGCTCCTGGCGCAGTGCACAGCGGCGGCTAACCAGTAGCTAGTGGTGTAAGGGCACGGCGGCGGCTACGCCGGTGTGCTCCGACGAGGCGTCGTGGCCTGCGGTTTGTCGCGACACAGCGGCGAGCAGATGGTGGTTACGGGTCGGGTTTGTTGCGTGCATGGCTCCGGCCGATGGTGGCAATGGTTCGGTCTTTAGGTGGTGAACGACAGTGTTGGCTGTGGAGCGGGGGCCGAGCTCGGCTAGGCGGCATAGTGAGGGTGGTTAGTGGCTCGAGCTCCATAGAGGAGGCAACAATGGTATATTGCTCTGGCATGCTAGGGTGCTGTGCACTGGATATGGCCCGACGGTGAGTCCACTAATGGAAGGAAGAAGAGGATGTTGGGTTAATTGCTGATCTGGCACAGTTCTGTCCAGGTCACGATTGATCCGTTCAAAGCCGTGGAATACGGAGGCAGGAGGAGGAAGTAGCCGGTGCGCGTTGTGCCGGCGAATTCGTGTGGTGTGCGTTTGTATCGCTGAAAACGTGCGGGCTGTGCACGTTCAGTTTTTCAGTTAAGCAGTTAGGCCGTTAGATCGAGTCAAGTTCAGTTAGATGTAGCGAGAGATGCGGATCGTGGGATGGCACGGTCTAAGCTCGAACAAGTAGTATAAGTATCCTAGTTTATGTTCTGTGTATTTTTTTGCTCAGTTAAATAGTAAAAAACCCCAGAAAATGCCCCACAAAAACGCTGTTCAGTTTGTTCGTGTTAACTGAAGATTGCCGGACGAGCTACAGTACTCTCTTCAGTTTCGTCAGTTAACTCTGCTCTGCTTGCTCTGTTTTCTTACATTTGGTATCAGAGTCAATGGCGTTGATCCCCGTCAGCGGTATTGGCAATGGGCGTGGTGGCGGTGTGTCACTGCAGTGCCCCGTGTTGACGCCGACGAGCTACACTCCATGGTCAATCAAGATGGAGGCGCTGCTCGACGCCGAGGGCTTGTGGGATGCGGCTGCTCCGGCGGAGGGGGCGGCCGTGGACGCGAAGAAGTGCAAGACGGCGAGGGCCCAGATCTTGCAATCGCTTCCAGAGGATATTCTCTTGCAGGCGTCGGTGAAGAAGACGGCAAAAGAAGTCTGGGACAGCCTGAAGCTTCGATTCGTGGGCGCGGATCGTCTGAAACATGTGCGCCTTGCGAATCTCCGAGTGGAATTTGGGGCATTGGAGATGCAAGACAGCGAATCACTTGACGATTATGCCGGGAAGATCGCCGGGATGGCGGTGCGCTACGTTGAGGCTGGCAGCACCCTCGACGATGCGCAGAAAGTGAAGAAGATGCTCGACACCGTGCCGGATCGCATCGAGCAGTTCTGTGACCCCTCAACAATGGCGTTCGAGGAATTGCTCGGGCGCTTGAAGACTTACGACCTGCGCGCGCGGCGGCGTGGCGCAGCGAAGGCTACGGCGAGTGGTCAGTCAGATGGGCAGGTCCTGCTCACTGAAGCTCAGTGGTAGGCGCGCCAGAAGAATGGAGGCGGTGGCGAAGGGAGTTCCTTAGGCCAGAAAGGGAGAGGTGGTCCTCCTCCACCAAGCCAAGGCAACCAGCGCGGTCGCGGTGGCGGGCGCGTGGCGTGGCGTGCAGCGCGAGGGCGCGCACGCGGAGTGCCGTAGGCGTGATGGCGGCAACACATCTTCAGGGGGAGGTAACCGTGACAAGAGTCACATAAAATGTTTTAATTGCCAGAAGTTTTGTCATTATACTTCTGAATGTCGATCACCTAAGCAACCAACATGGTGGTGAGGCAAATTTAGCAAAGACAGGAGGAGGAACCTGCTCTGTTATTGTCAGCTGCTGAAGAAGCAAAGGGCTTGATGCTGCTGAATGATGGAAAGATGGAGTCACCATTGATGTCGAGAGGTGATCATCACATCAGCTCGAATGTGTGGTATTTTGACAATGGGGCTAGTAATCACATGACAGGGGAGCTGAAAAAATTCCAAGATTTGGATGAATCTGTGGAAGGCATTGTGAGATTTGGTGATGGCTCTAAAGTGCAGATAAAGGGCAAGGGATCTGTGCTCTTGAAGTTTAAAGATGGAAAACAGAGGTTACTCTCAGAGGTATACTATATCCCTGCACTTTGCAATAATATTATTAGCTGTGGTCAATTGACTGAGAGAGGCAATAAAGTAATTATGCAAGATGGATATTTGCTGGTATATGATTCTTTTGACAAGCTATTGATCAAAGTAAAAGGTTCGGCTAATAGGTTGTATAAGGCAGAAATTGCAAGTAATGATGCAGTGTGTCTCCTAGCAACGTTGGAAGATCCTGCCTGGCTTTGGCATGCTAGGCTTGGGCATGTGAATTTCAAATCACTGAAGATGCTTAGTGACAAAGAGATGGCAACAGGTGTGCCGTGCATTGAGCATCCACAGCAGATTTGTCAAGGGTGCTTATATGCCAAGCAAATAAGGCACTCATTCCCAATTTCAGCAAATTTCAGAGCAGTCCAGCCTTTAGCACTAATCCATGCAGATCTTTGTGGGCCAGTCACTCCAGCAACAGTGGGTGGAAATAGCTACTTTATGCTCATTGTGGATGATTATTCCAGGTGAATGTGGGTTTACATCATCAAGACCAAAGATCTAGCATGTGCTACATTTCAGAAGTTCAAAGCTGAAACTGAAAATGTAAGTGGTCATCATGTAAAGGTGCTAAGAACTGATAGAGGGGGAGAATTTCTATCAGATGAGTTCACAAGGTTGTGTGAAGAAGCAGGCATCACAAGGCACTACACAGCACCTTATAGCCCTCAGCAAAATGGAGTTGTAGAAAGGAGGAACAGGACTGTGATGGCCATGGCTAGGGCATTGCTGAAAAGCATGGGAGTTCTAGGGGATTCTGGGCAGAGGCAGTAAGACACTCTGTGTATCTATTGAATAGACTACCAACAAAGGCCTTAGACAAGGTGACACCTCATGAAGTCTGGACAGGGAGGAAGCCAGGCTTAGGACATGTGAAGGTTGTTGGCTGCACTGCTTATGCCAAAGTGACAACACCTCATCTGAAGAAACTTGATGATAGAAGCCAGGCTATAGTATATTTTGGTGTAGAGAAGGGTAGCAAGGCTTGTAGATTGTATGATCCACTCAAGAAGAAAATTCAGGTTAGCTGTGATGTGGTGTTTGATGAAGGAGCTATGTGGGATTGGGACACAAGTGGTAGTTCTACTGACTTTAGTGTGCTAGATCCACCAACAATGTTGCAGTCTGAAAATGGGGCAACTGCAAAGCAAGCTGAAGAGCCTGTGAATGTAGATGAAGTATTAGCTCCGGCTCACACTGGAGACAAATCACCTGTATCATCTGTGTCACCTCCTGTGCAAGTGTCAGCACCAGCTAGGCCAATGCCACAAGGACCAGTCACTCGGTCAAGGGCAAGGTTAGCAGCAGCTACCAATACCAATACCAATGCTGAAATGAGTCCAGTGCAGAGCAAGTTCAGAAGTGTATCTGAAATTATGTAGGAGACTGAAAGGATTGATGAGGAAGATGAGCTGTTGCTGGTTGAATCAGATGAGCCCAAGAACTATTGTGAAGCAGCAAGAATATCAGTATGGGAAGATGCCATGGAAAAGGAGCTGGAATCAATAGAAAAGAATTCCACATGGCAGCTCACTGAACTTCCAGCAGGGAAGAAAGCAATTGGCTAAAGTGGGTTTATAAGGTGAAAAAGGATCCAGTGGGAGCAGTAACTAAGTATAAGGCAAGGTTGGTTGCCAAGGGATATGTGCAGCAACATGGGATAGATTATGATGAGGTTTTTGCTCCAGTTGCCAGACTTGATACAGTGAGGCTGATTTTGGCTCTAGCTGCGAGCAGAGAGTGGCAGGTGCACCACCTAGATGTCAAATCAGCTTTCTTGCATGGTGAAGTGTATGTGTGTCAACCTCCAGGTTTTATACTGAAAGGAAAAGAACAACATGTGTATAGACTCAAGAAAGCCCTTTATGGCTTGAAGCAAGCCCCAAGAGCTTGGAACACAAAACTTGACAATTGCCTCAAGGAGTTGGGTTTTGTGAGATGTGTGCATGATCAAGCTGTATATGTAAGGAGAGAAGGCAGGGCTGAATTGATAGTAGGAGTGTATGTTGATGATCTTATTGTCACAGGAACAAATTCAGAGGAGATTGTCAGTTTCAAGGAAGAAATGAAGAGGAATTTTGAAATGAGTGACCTCGGACTCCTCAGTTTCTATCTAGGAATAGAGGTAGCTCAAGAAAGTGACAGAATAACTATCAAGCAGTCAGCCTATGCATTGAAAATGCTAGACCAATTCGGCATGGCAGAGTGCAATGCAACTAAGCTGCCAATGGAGTACAAGTCTCAGCTGCACAAGGATGCTGATGGAGAGGCAGTGGATGAAACAGAGTACAGGCGTGTTATTGGGTGCTTGAGGTACTTACTTCATACTAGGCCAGATCTTTCATATGCTGTTGGAGTGACAAGCAGATTCATGGAGAGGCCAACCACAATGCATCAGAGAGCTGTGAAGCAAATCCTCAGGTATTTAAAGGGCATAGTTCATAATGGCTTAGTTTACCTGAAAGGCCAAGAAGGTGAGGTGATCACTGGGTACAGTGACAGCAATTTGGCAGCAGATCTGGATGATAGAAAGAGTACAGGTGGCATGGCCTTCTATCTGAATGAGGGTCTTGTGTCCTGGTCGTCTCAAAAGCAAAGGACCGTGACTCTCTCTTCGTGTGAAGCTGAATATATGGCTGCCTCAGCTGCAGCTTGTCAGGCAGTTTGGTTGAAGAACGTGCTAACTGAAATCACAGGTCAAGAGCCCAGGTCAGTGACACTATATGGTGATAATATGTCAGCCATTGCCCTAATGAAAAATCCAGAGTTTCATGGGCGAAGTAAGCACATTGATGTGAAGTTTCACTTCATCAGGCAGTTGTTGACACAAAAACAAGGGTTTCTGTGAACACACGTGCAGAAGCGTCAATCTAGTGATTACGTCGCAACTCAAACCAAGCGTGCCAGTCAATTTGACCTGTGAATTGACAAGGAGGAAATCGTTAGTAATATAGGCCTAATCGGCTTTTAAAATAGCCAGATCAGGTTTTCTATAATTGGCTTTAAATCATCCGATTATATGATCTATCGGCTTGATGCCTGATAGAGCGAGTAAATTTTTAGTATTTTTGACATAATATTAGTAATAAACCATTTTATCAACGTATCAGGTCAAATCGAGAAACGGATTGAATAGATTGATCAAGCCAAGACAGTATTCAGATCCAATTCTAGATAATAATCAATAAACCGATGAAAAGGTTTAAAACTAATAAGAATAGATGCAATACAGATCGGTAAATGCTTACGCATGCAAGATCCCAAATGAGGCATACACAAGATCGATTAAACGAGGCAGTTGCATATATCGGATTCAGGAGAAAGCATATGAAATATTTAACAATCGGTATTACAGGATAAACACACATTACAGATCGATTAAATCGAGACAGTGCAATATGCGAAAACATGTTAAAGATCGGTAAATCCCGAGACAGTCTAACATGGTTTGTATACATGAGATCAACATGATGCAGCCATGCATACGGGTTACAAGAAGAGAATCGATTATCCCATCGAGATAGCTCTACCTGCGAGTTGAAGCCTTTTGACGAGGTCGATCGGATTCGAGAAAGAGTTTTGGTGTATTGAGTATTCATTCTTTTCTATCGAGACCTAAGGTCCTATTTATAGTGTTACAAAGCTGATACCGATATGACCTCTTTCTCCGCATTGCTTTCGATCAGATCGTATTTCTGCCGAAGGCATATCTCCATCGGTTACTTCAATATGTCGCTCCCTCGCCGATAAAGCCCATTTCCGATTTATTCCAATATATTTGCCTTTACTGAACATCCGATTTTATGCCAAATTTGGGTGTCAACATATGCCCCTAAGTTTGGCAATGGGTATGCTCATTAGCCGAACTTCCAAATAAAAATCGGATTTCTTCAAGTCATGTTGAACATATCACAATTTTACCCCTGTAGTTCTTCGCCGCCAAATTTCATTTCAAGAACACGTGTCACCCCGATGAGAGATGCGGTCAGAATCGCAACGCTAAAAGCGCGGTAAAACCCTAATTTTTACCATGGCTATAAATAGACGCCCATTCGCCGTCACTTTCACGCTCTCCTACTCGCACATGCCTCTCGCATCGGAATTTTCAGAGCTCTCAGTAGTCAGCGCACAACCAACTCCTTCAACTCTCAATCAGCATCATGTCTCAGGTACTGATTTCATACTCGGACTCTGAAGCTTTGTATTCTTTGGGGCTAGTAGGAGACCAAGACCCATCGGATTTCATATTTCATTCCGTAGGCAGACTCCCCTTATTCGCCGATAAGCTTAGTGTCAACAGTTGGAAATCGGCATTGAGGTCTTGGCCTAGCCCGATCAAAGGATATAAGGACTGGCTCATTCGGGTTTACAGCCAGAAACAAGAGCAATGGGACGAACTAGGAATAACCGATGCCATCCTTCTCTCTTTGTTTCCGCTACCAGCAGATGAACCATTTATGGCAGCATCATCTTACTTCTGGTGCGACACAGCCAATGCCTTCTTTTTCCCGACCGGACCCATAAGCCCTACACTCCTCGACGTAGCAATGCTAATCGGTCTCAATCCCGATGGCGAGATGCTATCGGCTTTTGATATGCCTGCCACCTTAAAGCTGGTTCCCGAGAAAACTTCTACCGCAACGTTACATCAAGACCACCAAAGAACCGGCGGCGAGAAGATGAAGAGCACATCGCCTTTCTCAACAAGTGGCTTGACAGATTTTTCTTCTGCGGGCAATCCCTCAGCCCCAGCAAGGTTTACCAAGGTGTAGCCGAAGCACTAGCAGCAGGTCACAAGTTAGCAATCGGTAAATACCTGCTGGGAGCCACCTATCGTATGATGCATGAGATCAGGGAAGGCCTCTGTTCAATGAAAGCAGACTATTCAGTTGGAAACTTAGACGGCCCTTTCTGGTTTATCGGAATGTTCTTGAAGCTCCAGATATACAACTCCCTAAGAGAACTGGATTTCAATCTAGAATTTCCGAATGAAAAAGATTCCAATAGCAATGATCGCCGCTGTAGATCATACGGCGAGATGATATCGGTAAACTGCAACAGAAAACGCCTAAACGAATATGACTTCTCCCATTCCATGGTTGCTTTCTACACCATATCTGAATCGGAATATGGCGCAGAGCAGTTTAACCCATACACTGATCTGGACAAATACCCAGTACCTTCATTTTTTCGATTGGCCGACACTCTATAGGGTGAAGCCTTATCGGCCTTTAAGGAATTCATTTCTCCAAGCATCTTCTTCGCAATCCTGAGCACGAGAACGCATCTCAGGAAACCCTCCTACGAACTCTACCACCCGGCTGTGGTTGGTCGGCAGTTTAATCTCGGGCAGGAAATTCCCGATCTCTTTATATATCGCCAACTGAACGTCAGAGAAGATTTAAACCCCCAATCGGCTTACGGCATTCTGTCTGCTGCCCACTTGGACTTCGAAATGCCATCAGAGTTCATTATGTGGGCCAACACTTCGTCAGCGTTCGATAACTGGTGGGAAACCATCGTCAAAAATATTTATGCCACCAAAGACGGAGCGGCAACCTTAATTGAACGGATCACTGGCCAGAAAGAAACTTGCAGACCTAACTGGCCAAAGATCGCTGGCATAGCAGAAGCCCCATCGGAATCGGAAACCGGCAGCTCAAATAATAACGATTCCGATGACTCTGATGAAGATAAGGAAGAAAATTCTTCAGAATCGGGACCTTCTTCATCAGATTCAGGCGATGAAAGAACAAACTCCCAGAACCACGCATCGTCTTCTAGCAGCGAGGTTACTAACTTGCGTGTGTTTGCTAACTTACATTGTTCTTTTGCCGATTATTGACCTTTTGCTTACTTCCCTTTCAGAGCGGTGACAAGCGCCCCAAGGCAAGGCTCATTGGAGAAGAAGCTGGCCGGATCCACTCGACGGCCAAGTCAGCATCGGCCTTCACCCAGGGCTCTTCCCAGCCAAAGAAACGAGGTACAATCGGCTTATCTCATATAATTCTGAAATATTCGATTACTTACTGACTTTATTTAACAGGGAAACCCGAAGGCGAACCCGGCCTGAGGAAGAAAGTGACTACCAAGAGGCCGAGACCCCCAAAGGTGCGTACTCCTGATAGCACTGAGTCCATCTGCGACACAGTAAGCATTTAATCCCCCAAAACTCTTACTTCTTATTGGCGCCCATTAATTATCGGAATTTGAATTTCAGGACACCTCCCCCATCTCCAAGAAGAAAGATAGCACTCCTGCTCCTCCTCCCGCGTCGCAGACGCCACCGGTCTTTAACCCCCAAGACGTAATCGACATTCACACTTATCTTGTGAAATTCTTTTAATTGCCGATTTGTCGTAACTTCAAATTTTCTTCTCTTCAGTACATGTTCCAACCTCATAGCCCAGTACGAGTAACTGTGGCCTTTACGCAGGTTATTACCTATGATGGGGAAAAAACCGACAAGCTCAACTTCGACCCTTCCAGCATGGACTGGCTCGACGATGAGCTAGACTTTCTCTCATCCCCGATCAGGACTCAGTCACCTCCAGCCGTCGTCATCGAATCGCCAGCACCGGAAACGAGCAAGAAGAATCTACTTTCTCTGGACACTCTCACCAAGCTCAAGCGGATGTGGGAGTTGTTCGGCGATGAATCGGCCTTCCTAGCTAATCCTCTGGCTATACGGGAGATAGCCGATTCTATCAAAGAAGTCCTTCCGGAACAGGTGGCTTCGGCCATCGAAAAAGTGCTGCCCCTGGCCACAAAGAAAGCCGACTTCGACGCTGCGCTCGATCGACTCCATCAAAGGGAAGCGCTCAAAGACGCGGAGGCGGAGCTGAAGGGCCTGATCCAGGATGCCAATGCTCAGAACAACACACTCCGATAGCTAAAGCGCGAGGCTGAATCGGCAAAACTGGCTGCCTCCAATGCAGTTTCAAATGGTAAATCCCTGGAACTAGAATTGGAGAAGGCAAGAAAAGCCGAGGAAGCCGCCCGTTCCAGCTTTGAGGAGACTAAAGCAATGACCAAGGAAGCGATGACGGCGTCGTGAAAGCTTTGTGGCTGGCGATTCGGGCGCGAAGAAGAAAATTCCGATCATTCCCGGATCAGCCGAAGAAGACACGACAACTATTAATTGGATCCGGGATACAATGTCCAGCGCTGCCGCGGCCATCTATGAGTTTTGTGAGTGATTGGCCTGTGAGCCAAATTTTAAACTGCCGTGTGAATCGGTATTTTGCCGATTGTTAAACGATGTTTGATCTTGCCCGTTGGGGCGAAACAGTTAAGGCCTTCGTGCCTTTGTAATAACCTTTAATTTCCTTATGCTCTTTAATCTTATTTTTGTCTATAGGCGATTCCTTGGAATCGGCTTTTGCTCGACAGCAACGTGTTGAGTAAAGTTTGCATAGTAATCAGATCTGCAGGCGATTCAATGAGAATCGGCTTTCGTTCAACAGCAACGCGTTGAGTAAAGATATCACCAATGCGCCTAAGTATGAAACGATTTTTTGAACTATAGGCGATTCAATGAATCAGCTTTTCTTAAGTCACAACTCAAGCTCCAACCCAAACGCTAGGATAATACTTCTTCAAATACTTGACATTAATCGCTTTACCGAAAACCTCTCCTTCAAGCGTTTCCAAAATATACGCGTTTCCCGTAATAACCCAATTGATCTTGAACGGTCCTTCCCAGTTTGGCGACCATTTTCCTTATTTAGGATCTCTAGAACCAATCGGTAAAAACGTTTTCCATTCAAGCTCCCCCACTTCAAACGTTTTCGGTACAACCTTCTTGTTGTAATGTCTTGCAACTCTTTGTTTATCACGCTCAATATGTTCCAGAGCCTTTAACCGGACTGCCACCATATCATCAAGTTTATCAACCATCAGATTTTTATAATCATCGGCTTTTCCATTATTTTGTTCCTCAACCCTTGTAGATCCGATGATCGCTTCAACCGACAAAACAGCCTCTTGGCCATAAACCAGCTCAAATGGTGATACCTTCATAGCTCCATGTTTCGCAATCCGATATGCCCATAGCGCATCCGCCAACGTATTATGCCAACCCCGCGGCCTTTCATCGATTTTTCGCTTCATCAGTTTTATAGCACTCTTATTTGAAGATTCTGCTTGGCCGTTAGCTTGAGCATAATATGACGATGAATTTATTGTTGTGATCCCCAGGCTTCGAGCATAATCCTGAAATGCTTCTGACATAAATACCGATCCCTGATCTGTAGTGATCGTCTGAGGGATACCGAATCGGTAAATTATGTGTTCCTTGACAAAGTCGATCTCTTCGGTAGCGGTTACTTTCTTCAATGGTACAGCTTCAACCCACTTAGTGAAATAGTCTGTTGCTACTAAAATATACCGATGCCCCGGGGACGAGGAAGGAAATATGTCCCCGATCATATCAATCCCCCATCCTCTGAAAGGCCACGGCTTCACGATCGGATGTAAAATTGATGCAGGCGCATGTTGGATATTCCCAAATTTCTGACAGTCTTTGCAGCCCTTATAATACTTAAAACAATCTTCCACCATTGTTGGCCAGAAATACCCGACGCGCTTCAACATCCATCTCATCTTATACGCCGATTGATGAGTTCCACACAAACCTTCATGTACTTCTCCGATCGCAACTTTAGCATCTTCTTCATTCAAGCATTTAAGCAATAATCCATCAAAACTCCGATAGTATAACCTGTCACTGATCAAAACGTACCTTTGGGCTCTTCTTTTAAGTTTCCTATCGGTTTTACCTTGGGGATTTTTAAGATAACCGATAATTTCTGCTTGCCATCCTATCGGAACGGGATTTGTGATCGGGATAATATCCAATTCCATGATCGGTAATTTATAACCTGACGCTTCCTGAGCTAAATCATTGGCCTCACAATTCTGTTCCCTCGGAACATGATGAATTGTAAACACATTGAAATACTTTGTCAAATCAGAAGCTCTTTCCAGATATTCCCGAAGCAGGTCACTATGACAATCATATTTACCGATCATCTGGAAAACCACTAATTGTGAATCTCCAAACACTTCCACAGCGATAGCACCAGCTTGGATCAACCACTCCAATCCTTGAATTAATGCCTCGTACTCTACTTGATTGTTGGTCAATCCAAAATCTACTGTAACACTGAATCGGTAAGGAACACCACCAGGAGAAACAATGAAAATACCGATTCCGCATCCCTTCTCACTCACTGATCCGTCAAAGAACATAACCCAGGGCAAAAGCATCGACAAATTAACATCTTGATTGTGCGTGATGAAATCGGCTAAAACATGCCCCTTGACGGCTTTCGGAGATTCATATGCCAAGTCAAACTCGATGAGAGTATATGCCCACTTCCCAAGTCGTCCTTTGATTATCGGGGCATTAAGCACGTATTTGACCACATCGGTTTGACATACCACCTTGCATTCAGCACCCAACAAATAATGTCTCAACTTGGTACATGCAAAGTATAAACAAAGGCAATACCTTTCCACTACCGTGTATCGGGTTTCTGGATCCAATAACTTCCGGCTAAGATAAAAGATCGCATGCTCCTTTCCGTCGGTTTCTTGGACCTGAACTGCTCCTATCGTTTTATCCGATACCGATAGATATAACTTAAATGGCAAATTTTCCTTTGGAGCAACCAGAACAGGTGGACTAACCAAGTACTCCTTGATATTATCAAATGCTTTCTGCTGCTCAGGCCCCCAAAGGAACTTATCGGAATTCTTCAATTTAAGTAACAGGGAGAACGGGATGATCTTTTCCGATAAATTCGAAATAAACCTTCTCAGGTAATTGATCTTACCGATAAGCTCTTGTAGACGAACCTTTGACTCAGGAGGCTTTGTATTCAGGATCGCCTTTACCCTATCAGGATGAACTTCAATTCCTCTCTGATGCACCATAAAACCCAAGAATATGCCGGCCGATACTCCAAAAGCACACTTCTTTGGATTCATCCTCATGCCATATTTTTGAAACCGATCCAACACTTCTTGAGATTTAATAACCACGTCATCGATATAGATTTCAACCAGTTTACCGATTAAGTCATGGCAGATCAAGTTCATCCCCCTTTGATATGTCGCTCCTGGGCTAATCAACCCAAAAGTCATCACAACCCATTCAAACAAGCCGATAGCACCAGGACACCTGAATGCAGTCTTATTCACGTCTTCTTCGGCCATAAAGATTTGATTATATCCAACATTACCATCTAGGAAACTGATGATCCGATTGCCTGAGGCCGCGTCGATTAACTGATCGGCAATTGGCATCGGATATTCATCTTTGTATGTAGCTTTATTCAGATCACGAAAATCGATACAAACCCGAATTTTATCAGAATCTTTTTTACGGACTGGTACGATGTTAGAGATCCACTCGGCATATTTGCAAGGCCGAATAAACTTTGCGTCTAATAACCTCTGAATTTCAGATTTTACTTGATCATAAATTTTCCAGCTGATCCTCCTTGGCGATTGCTTTACTGGCCGAAACCCAGGTTTCATCTTAATCTTGTGCTCGACTATGGATCGGTCTAGACCAGGCATTTCATGATATTCCCAAGCGAAACAATCAACCCGATCTTTGAGTATCTGGATAAGCTGATCCTTATATTCCCGCGGCAACTTTTTACTGATGTAAGTGGGCCTCTCTTTACCATCGGTTCCAATATCGACCCTTTCAAGCTCATCGGCCGATATAAAACCTTGGCCCATCTTATACTCAATGCCCTCTAGAGCCGCGATTCCCATAAAAACCCTCACATCCTTGAGTTACCGATTGTCCTTCCAGAGTCGTCGGTTTGAACCCCAATTTACTAACACTGAGGAAATCACAATCTTCTAAGGGTTTTCCCTATAGTGCCTCTAGATTATGATGTATATCGGCACAATCGGTTTCAGTGGTCAGAGATTCTCCTCTCACCACTTCTATTTGATCGCCAATCCACTGAATTAGAATTTGATGCAATGTCGATGGAATGCAGCAATTGGCGTGTATCCAATCCCTTCCCAACAGCACGTTATAACTCCCTTTTCCTTCAATTACAAAGAAGGCTGTTGGGATCGTTTTGCTCCCTATGGTGAGCTCTACAATCAGAACCCCCTTGGTTTCAGTCGGATTTCCGTTGAAATCGCTTAAAACCATGTTAGTCTTAACCAAGTCCTCTGTAGATTTGCCGATTTTGTGGCACACAGAATATGGCATCAGATTCACGGTAGCTCCACTGTCCACCATCATTCTGGAAATCGGCTTTCCATTCATATAACCCATGATGAACAACGGTTTTACATGTAATCGGGAATTTTCTGGCTTTTTAAAGATAGCATCTTCCGCTCCAACCACTAGCTCTGCAGTGGCCTCTTCATAATCATTCATGAATTCCCGGGGTAACACACAGACCATATTGGTGGCGATTGATATCTCATCAGAGTCCTTCTCAATAATAACAGCCGATCTCAACTTGGGCCTCCACTCTTGCTTGGCCCTAGCCGACCTCATCGGCTTTACCTGTTCGAGTAGAGCGTCCCTAAATTTCTCGGCTTGCGCTTCTTTAGCTTCAGCATGCCTCATCCGCTGCAGGCGCCGCTTCTGGGACTTTGTGATTCCGCTCGGGCACCACTGTGGCAACGGCACCTTAGGAGGCCGATGCACATCGGCGTTTTTATCCCTTATGACGTCATCGGCTTTTCCACTAGGAAACACTAGCCGATCTTTTACCGATGTTCTCTTGGGAGGAACAAACGTGTGGTTCATCGGGCAATCCTCCAAATTAGGCAAAGACATCCTTTCTTCCCAGCAGTATCGAAAAAAAGGACAATCCCAGTGTTCCATCTCCCAACTTTGATCATTTGAATCCCTTTGAACATTACCTGGAGTACCTGATTTAACGCTCCTGCGAGGTGTTTCCTTAGCCATCCGATCATATTTTTTCAGTAGCTGATCAAAGGTTAGCCTTGGCGTTGGCGTAGAAACCGGATTATAATTATGCCCGCGCTTCACCTCGCGCCACTCACCAGTTCTCCCACTACGCCGGCCTGACGATCGGAATTGTAGTTCGGGCCTCTCTTCCACCACGATCCTTTTGTCGCCAACCAGCACTTTGAACCGATTGGAACTCTCAGGATCATCGGCTTTTCTCTTGGCGTCGACCATGCCAACAAAACCGACTGGGAACGGCTCTGTATCGATCTGTGAATTTTTAACTTGATATCGCAGTTGCCCATTCTCAATCGCCTTCTACACCACTTGCTTAAACACATTGCATTCATTGGTGGCGTGCGAGTAAGAGTTGTGCCACTTGCAATATTTGCGCTTTTTTAGCTCTTCAAGTGGGGGAATAACGTGCCCTTGCTTAAGCCTAATCTGTTTTTCTTGTAGCAAATGATCGAAAATCCGATCACATTTAGATGTATCAAAGGAATATTTACCTTCCTCAGGTCCTTTCGGCTTGATCCACCCAAGCTCGAATTCCTTTTTATTTACCCATTCAGCTACATAAGCTCCAACTTCTTCAGCGTCGGAATCATCAGAATCTTCAACCTCATCCGTTTCAACAACATTGACGGCCTTATCTTTACCCTTGTAATTGTTGTTGTTATTCCGATACTCTTTCTGGCCTGGGTAAGAGTTATCAGAGAATCGGCTTTCATACAGCGCGATTTTATGGGCTAGATGTGAAATATCAGCAAACTCCTGGTTGCCCACCTTCTTTTGATTAACAGGTAACAAACCTTTGAAAGCTAATTCCGCCAGTTCATTATCGGGCAGTGAAAGGCTATAACATCGGTTTCTCACCTCCCTGAACCGACGCAGATAATCATTCACCGATTCACCAAATTTCTGTTTAATCATCATAATATCGGTGATCCTTGCTTCGTTCTCTCTAGAATAGAAATATTCATGAAACTTTTTCTCCAAATCTGGCCATGAAGTGACGCTGTTTGGAGGGAGTGATGTGAACCAGTTAAAAGCCGATCTCGATAGCGACAATGGGAACAATCGGCATTTGAGAGTGTCCTTGGATGTAGCCTCTCCGCAGAGCGCAAGAAATCTAGCAATATGTTCGCGCGTAGAGGTGTGATCACTCCCGCTAAATTTGGCGTTAGCGAAATCAGGAACACAATACTTGTGTGGATATTCAGTTTCATTAAAAGCCGATGGATATGGCATTGTGTAATGCGGTGCAATCTTAGGCGTGTTGAACCCGCACTGCTTCATCATGTTATAAACGAGATTCCTTGTCATCTCTTCCAGGTTTTCATTAACCCCGGAACTAATCGGCTGGTATATCGGATCTGGGACTGGAATCATAGCCTGATTATTCGGAATTGTCTGGATCAGAGTTGGATTAATAGTCAATGGAGGACTTGGCTGGGAAGCCCCAGCATAGGATGTCCCCGGGTGATCATATGTTGGATGCTGATTCTGCAAGTTCACTCCCGGCGTAATATTCCTATTCACTTGATGGGCTTGTCCAGTTATGATATTATGCAGCGCAGCGCTGGTTCCCTCCTGGACAATTCGCCCTAAAACCGATGATTGATCTAACATCGATCGGTAAATAGAGCTGTTGATTTGATCTCCTATTATTTCAGAGTAATCCCCAGTGAGCAGTGGATCTCCAATAGCGGTCTTTGTAACCTGGCCACTATGCGTTTTCCGATACCCAGTCAGCATTCTTTTCTTGTTTTCTTCGTGGATATCGGCGAGCCTATCTTCGATCTCTTTTTTCTGATCAGGGCTCAATTCGTCGAACGTCACTGGTTCAGCAGCGTGTTTGAGCGCCTCTAACGCCGCTTCGGCATCGGTGCGCGTCATCGCGTCGATCTTCAGTGTTGGGGTTCCACCGGGCGTGCCAAAAAGTATGTTGACACAAAAACGAGGATTTCTGTGAACACACGTGCAGAAGCGTCAATCCAGTGATTACGTCGCAACTCAAACCAAGCGTGCCAGTCAATTTGACCTGTGAATTGACAAGGAGGAAATCGTTTGTAATATAGGCCTAATCGGCTTTTAAAATAGCCAGATCAGGTTTTCTGTAATCGGCTTTAAATCATCCGATTATAGGATCTATCGGCTTGATGCCTGATAGAGCGAGTAAATTTTTAGTATTTTTGACATAATATTAGTAATAAACCATTTTTATCAACGTATCAGATCAAATCGAGAAACGGATTGAATAGATTGATCAAGCCAAGACAGTATTCAGATCCAATTCTAGATAATAATCAATAAACCGATGAAAAGGTTTAAAACTAATAAGAATAGATGCAATACAGATCGGTAAATGCTTACGCATGCAAGATCCCAAATGAGGCATACACAAGATCGATTAAACGAGGCAGTTGCATATATCGGATTCAGGAGAAAGCATATGAAATATTTAACAATCGGTATTACAGGATAAACACATTACAGATCGATTAAATCGAGACAGTGCAATATGCGAAAACATGTTAAAGATCGGTAAATCCCGAGACAGTCTAACATGGTTTGTATACATGAGATCAACATGATGCAGCCATGCATACAGGTTACAAGAAGAGAATCGATTATCCCATCGAGATAGCTCTACCTGCGAGTTGAAGCCTTTCGACGAGGCCGATCGGATTCGAGAAAGAGTTTTGGTGTATTGAGTATTCATTCTTTTCTATCGAGACCTAAGGTCCTATTTATAGTGTTACAAAGCTGATACCGATACGACCTCTTTCTCCGCATTGCTTCCGATCATATCGTATTTCTGCCGAAGTCATATCTCCATCGGTTTCTTCAATATGTCGCTCCCTCGCCGATAAAGCCCATTTCCGATTTATTCCAATATATTTGCCTTTACTGAACATCCGATTTTATGCCAAATTTGGGTGTCAACAGCAATGTGTGGAAGAAGGAGAAATTGTTGTTTCATTCATTGGTACAAATTATCAGAGAGCTGACATTCTGACCAAAGCATTGCCAGGAGGAACGATGGCTATGATGGGGTACATCATCGGGATCAGAAATCTCACCCCAGATCAGAATTAAGGGGGAGAATGTTGGGTTAATTGCTGATCTGGCACAGTTCTGTCTAGGTCACGATTGATCCGTTCAAAGCCGTGGAATACGGAGGCAGGAGGAGGAAGTAGCCGGTGCGCGTTGTGCCGGCGAATTCGTGTGGTGTGCGTTTGTATCATTGAAAGGTGCGGTCATGCACGTTCAGTTTTCGATTAGCGCTTAGGCCGTTAGATCGAGTCAAGTTCAGTTAGATGTAGCGAGAGATGCGGATCGTGGGATGGCACGGTCTAAGCTCGAACAAGTAGTATAAGTATCCTAGTTTATGTTCTGTGTATTTTGCTGCTCAGTTAAATAGTAAAAAACCCCAGAAAATGCCCCACAAAAACGTTGTTCAGTTTGTTCGTGTTAACTGAAGATTGCCGGACGAGCTACAGTACTTTCTTCAGTTTCGTCAGTTAACTCTGCTCTGCTTGCTCTGTTTTCTTACAGAGGATGGAGTCGCACGGTGTTGATCAACTCCATGACACACATCAAGGGTTTGATAGATTGTCAAAGATGGTCATTGGGGGCGATTTTTGTTGAGGAAAATATCGGGCTCCTTTTCACCGTTTGTAGTCGCCGATTTTGGTCCTTCATTAGTCCATTGGATGCACTGTTTGGGCGCGGTGACGTGAATATCAAGCCCCAAAATTTCTATTTGAAGCTCCTGATAGCCTTCAGTATTTGATTTTTTCCGATTTGTGTAAATGGAATTTGGAGCTTAAATTTGGTTGGGTGATGCACGAATCTTATAACTAGCTTGAGAAATTGAATCCTCTTGAATCTTTTCATAGGTGTGTGGTTGAAGATTTTAATTTTCTTTGGAAGAATCATGCTAGTGTGCTTTCTGAATTATAGTTTGCTAGGACTGCCCTTGTTTCAACTACTATTGTTCATAGCGACGCATATGTTAGTGTGACTACACCTAATGCTATGATTAGTCCTGAATCCTGATCCTGCTGCACATTACACTAGGACCCTATCAACCTCGATGATGATTGCAATGAGGATGCAACACCTAAGGACTCGGTCAGTTTGGATGAGGACTGTACCTTTCTCTCTGCTATTTCTTGTAAGGCATGCAATCTCCTGGAACATGAAAATCGAAATCTAAAAGCCAAAATTGCATATCTGACTGATACCCTAGTTGATGGTTGATGGGCTTACTTGGGATTTGGCTAAGGTTCATGAGCACTTAGTTAGGAGGTTTGACGGTTAAGTAGCATTATTCAAGAACTCTGAATGCCTTTCTTGTGCGGCCTTCAAGAGAGAGATTGATTGGCATAGAGAGAGGGTTAGAAGGGCTTAGGGTAAAGACTTAGTTGATAGCCAACATTCTGATTCTTCTCCATCTGCTGCTTGAGATTTTTTATCCTCTGCTGTATCAAGAGTGTGAGTACTTGATGAGCACTCTTGAGAAGTTTGTGGGCGATAAGAAGTTGAACATGATCTTGGACAAGAGCAAAGTGTCCAAGGTGTAAGGATCCTAGGCCGAGAGGGGGGGGGGGTGAATCGGACTCCTAATTCAAATTTTAAATTTGTTTGAGTGATTGCTTAGTCCGGTGATTATCCAATCTATCGATTAGTTCCTAGAGTCTAGATGGGAAGCGATCACAATGAAACTCAGACGACTACTAGGAGGCTCGATGGCACTCACATGCAAGCGCTCAAGTCAATATGCGAAATTAACAGAGTGGAAAGAAGAGACGCAAACCGAGTTGTTTACCAAAGTTCGGTGCTCAACACATGAGCACCTACGTCTCCGTTGAGGATACTTCTCACACAGAGAAGTCGGGACCCTTTCGTCCCTAGCCCTCAATCCACTCGTGGTAGCTCTTCACCAACACATGGTAGGCGAGCTCCAAACCATCACACGGAGGCGAGTTCTCTCACACGCGAGAGCTCCTCACACCCACGGCACCGACACACGGCACCGACCACCGACACACGGTGGATTTCACCTCAACACATGAGGTACCCCCAACACATGGAGGATTTGGATCCGACACACGGATACATTGGCACCCCCGACACACGGAGATGGCCGCCGACACACGGCGGACTTTGCACACCCTGACGAACGGAGAGGAAGCACCGTGGGAAGCACGGTGACCTTCACGGAGAAGGGTTTGCTCGTGGTACGCTTGATGAAGCTCGGCGACGACGATGTCTCCCGGTGGCAAGAATCCCAAGAGCACTAGATCTGAGATCGTCTCTCACCACTTCCCTCTATCTCCCACCACGAAACTAGGGCAAGAACACCATGGGAGTTGGGGAAAACCTTGGAGATAGATGAGAGGAGGTAGGGTCACCTTCTTCTTCTTTTTCCTCTCTTCTTCTCCCTCTCAATCTCTCAAGCACATGGAACCCTAGGTGGAGATGGGAACCATGGGAGGAGCACTCTTGGTGGCTAAGACAAGAGGTGGCGGCTTAATGGTGGCTCTCTCAAGTTTCTCCCGTGCTCCTAGCCCCTATTTATAGGCCCAAAGCGAAACCCTAAAAATGGACGGCCCAGATTAAATCGTGAGATTCAGATCGACCGATCGGCGACCTCTCCCCGAGCGCGGGCGACCTCTCCCCGAACGCGGGCGACCTCTCCCCGGCACCGGCGACTCCTCGGCGTGCACGGGCGACCCCTCGGTGAGCACGGGCGACCCCTCGGTGAGGGCAAGCACGGGCGACCTCTCCCAGTCACGGGCGACCCCTGGGCGAGCACCGGCGACCACTCGGCGAGCACGGGCGACCTCACCCCAAGCACGGGCGATCACTCGGCGAGCACCGGTGACCCCTCGGCGAGCCGGGCGACCTCACCCCAAGCACGGGCGATCACTCGGCGGGAAGTTTCACGCTCTCAGGTATTTTGGTGACTTAGCGGTGACCACAGGGGCAGTGTACTCGCTCTAGGTTCGCTCGGACTAACACTGCACTCTCGGAACCCCATGGGACCCACGGTGATGTTTACGGACACGTGCTCGGTGGGACCACAGAATCAGAGAGATGTAGTCTAGCCAAAGACGCACACAAGGAAAATAGAAGAACTATATAAAAAAAACAGAGGTCCTTATCCTTAGCGTTCCGGCTGTACGGCCTAGTTGCCATCAATTACCAAAATCAATCAGCCCATGGGAGGCTTGATCTTACAATCTCCCCCTTTTTGGTAATTGATGACAACACCTGCAAATCCAACATGACAAGGCACAAATACAATCTCTGGTGCAATGGGTTAGTCCAGAAACATTGCATCACAGCATAGCACAATACCAAAGACTAGGCCAACGAATAAAATGCAATGTACACATAAACATGAGCTCCCCCTAAATCAATGCATACCACTTGTAAGACACGATAGTACCATCACATCACATGGAGCAAAGCATCTCCATCCTAATTTTTCATCCTAGGAGCAAAGCATCTCCTAAGTCTACCACTTGTAAACACCCCAAAACATGATAATGCCCAAAACATGGATTTGCACTAATTTCTCCCCCTTTGGCATCAATGACCAGAAAGTAGCAAAGTATGGGATTAGCAAATGAAGCGCTTTGAAAGTTGTACTAGTGCACGTATGCCCATAAGTTCATCACACTCAAAATCTAGCCATCTCAAGGTCACAATGTCACAAGATCAACTAGAGCACAATTGATAGATGTATAATTTCAAGTTATTATGACCTAGAGCAAGTATAAGGTGAACTATAGCTAGAAGTATCAAGAGTTGCTCCAAAACTCAAAGGGGACACACGATACTCCATAGCACTAGAAGGTGCAATCCAAGCTACACATGCGATCGCCGTGCCTATTTGAGACTAAAACATTTTAGTTGAGCTCGTTTTGAAATATCTCACATTTTGCACTTTGCATTTTTTTTAAATTTGCCATGTCTCAAAACACAAGCGGCGCCACCCAGCAGGACACTGAAGATGAACGTCTCGGTCATCCAAAGCTCCCCCTAAGTTCATGCCTAGTGCCATGGCAAGCTATCTCATCGAGGAGGCATTGGTGAGACATGTATGACCAATTTTGGCCTTATTCATATTTTAGCGCACTTTGAAAATTTGGCTCAACATTTTTCTCAAAATTTGCTCAAGTTAGCAAAGTAAAGACATGTGCAAAAATGGAAGAACACAACCTAGACTTAGAAGCACATGGTCAACCAAAGAGTTTAGAGCAATCAAGTGAGACTAGAAGCTATAGCCCCTCCTAACATATACTCATGGCTTCCAATTGCATGATATATATATTGAATTAAGCACAGGTTGAGCTAGTGACAAAGTAAACACATGCTATAACTATCAATTCCATGTGATGAACATATAGGCAATGAGTAACATCCAGTATAACAAGCAAAGCACCTAAATGCTCACACAAGCTTCAAAATATTTCCAATGAATAACATAGACACGTGACCAACTCAGGCAATGTTTGACTTATCTAAAATGTTTAACTCATTTCTCAATTTGCAGAATCGTGCCTCATCGAGTGGCTTGGTGAATATGTCGGCAAGCTGGTCCTCTGTCCGCACGTGCTCAAGCACAATGTCGCCCTTTGTCACATGATCCCGAAGGAAATGGTGACGGACATCAATGTGCTTGGTCCGTGAGTGTTGGACCGGGTTGCACTCTATCTTCACCGCGCTCTCATTGTCGCATAGAAGAGGCACATGGTCAAGTTTTAGTCCAAAGTCAAACAGTGACTGTGTCAAGTAAAGCAACTGTGCACAACAATTCCCTGCCGCTATATACTCAGCCTCAGCGGTAGATAGCGCCACGGAGTTCTGTTTCTTTGACGCCCATGACACAAGACACCTACCCAAAAAGTGACATGCCCCGGAAGTGCTCTTGCGATCGATCTTGCACCCGGCATAATCTGAGTCAGAATAGCCTAGGAGCTCAAACCGCGCACCCTTCGGGAACCAAAGGCCTATGCTAGGTGTGTGTTTCAGGTATCTAAGTATTCGTTTCACAGCAGTCATATGCATTTCTCTAGGGGAGGCTTGAAATTTAGCGCACATGCACACACTAAACATGATATCCGGCCTAGATGCAGTCAAGTAGAGCAAAGCACCAATCATGGAACGGTAAAGCTTTTGGTCGACATATTTACCTTCTTTGTCGAGGTCGAGGTGGCAGTTCGTCCCCATTGGTGTCCGGATCGGCTTGCAGTCACTCATGTCGAAGCGCTTGAGGAGGTCGTGGATGTACTTCTCTTGGCATATGAATGTCCCGGTCTTGAGTTGTTTGATTTGAAATCCCAAGAAGAAGTTCAACTCGCCCATCATCGACATCTCGAACTCCTTGCTCATCATGTCGCTAAACTCTGTGACCAGGGACTCATTTGTGCTACCAAAGATGATGTCATCCACATACACCTGGCACAGGAACAGATCTCCATTCACCACCTTAGTGAATAGTGTCGTGTCAACCCTTCCAACCGTGAATCCCTTGCCGATGAGGAAGTCCCTCAGCCTTTCATACCATGCCCTGGGTGCTTGCTTGAGACCATATAAAGCCTTTGACAATTTGTATACATGATCAGGGCGCTGTGGATCCTCAAAGCCTGCAGGTTGCTCAACAAACACTAGCTCTCCAATGAACCCATTGAGGAATGCACTTTTCACATCCATTTGCTTGAGGACGATGTTGTGGCATGTAGAGAACGCCACAAGCAATCTGATAGCATCCAGACGGGCCACGGGAGCATAGGTGTCTCCACAATCTACACCTTCAATCTGTGTGAAGCCTTGAGCCACCAGCCTAGCCTTGTTGCGCACCACCACTCCAAGCTCATCTTGCTTGTTCTTGAAGACCCACTTGGTGCCTATCACATTGTGGTCCTTAGGCCTTTCAACCAGCGACCAGACTTGGTTCCACTCAAAGTTATTCATCTCCTCATGCATCGCATTGATCCAGTCTGGGTCATTCAGTGCCTCCTCCACTTTCTTTGGCTCGAGCTCAGACACAAACGCCACATGCTCACAGAAGCTTGCCAAAGCACTGACCTCACTGACGCTAGCTGTCCTCGACCTTGTTTGCACACCTTGAGTCAAGTCTCCAATCACTTGATCAGCTGGATGATCACGAGCAATGGTGTGATGGGTCTTGATCAACTGTGGTGGTAGCTCGGCTGACTCTGCACCTGGCTCACAAGCTGTCTCTGCCTCTGGAATTGGCTCCACACTTGAGCTATCTTGAGGCAACGCTCCCCCTGAGTCCGGCACTGGTTCAGGTGTGAGAGGTGGTGGAACCGTCTCGGTCTCCCTCTGAACCTCCACTGGCCTCACATCACCTGCTGGCATCTCCTCCACTGCCCTTGCCAGCTGCTCACCATCCACATCATCCAAGTTCTCATGCTCTCCTTGGCTCCCATTGGACTCGTCGAACTTGACATCACAGCTCTCCTCAATCAATCCGCTGGACTCATTATACACTCTGAAGGATGATCCCCTGGTTGAGTAGCCGGAAAGATCCCAAGTCCACTCTGCTCTGAAACTTGCCCAAGTGTTCCCTTCTTCTTGATGTAGACCTTGCGGCCAAAAACCACAAGTAGGAGACATTGGGTAGTCTTCCCTAAGCGACTCATAAGATGTCTTCTTGAAGCTTGTGAAGATCTGACTGTTGATGCACGAGGATGTGTTTGTGTTGATGGCTTCTGCCCAGAACAGATCAGAGGTCTTGTACTCGTTCAACATTGTCCTTGCCATCTCAATGAGCGTCCTGTTCTTCCTCTCAACCACCCTATTTTGCTGAGGAGTGTAGGTGGCTGAGAACTGATGATCAATTCCTAGCTCATCACAGAACAACTCAACTGAAGTGTTAGTGAACTCCGTTCCATTGTCACTTCTCACCTTCTTGAGGGTACACTCGAAAGCATTTTGGGCTTTCTTTACAAACTTTTTGAAAATATCTCCAGTTGGAGTTTTGTCAGGTAAAAAGAAAACCCAAGTGTATCGGGAGAAGTCATCAACAATGACCAAGCAATAGAGATTTCCCCCGATACTTACGTACGTTGTTGGCCCAAAAAGATCCATGTGTAAAAGCTCGAAAGGTCGAGATGTAGACATGACATTCTTAGCAGGATGAGAGCTTGCCACTTGCTTCCCGGCCTGACAGGCACTGCAAAGCTTGTCTTTCTCGAATGTCACATCTTGCACCCCAAGAATCAACTCGTTTTTGAAAAGTTTCTTCAAATTTGCCATGCCGACATGCCCAAGACGTCTATGCCAAAGCCAACCAAGAGAGACTTTGGCGACAAGGCAAGTCGAGACAGATGCAGCAGGCTCATTAAAGTTCACAAGAAACAAATTTTCAAATCGAAAGCCTTTAAACACAAGTTTTTCATTTTTGTCCAGAACCAACAAGCCCTCAGGTGAGAAATTACAATGGAACCCCAAATCACATATTTGGGCAATAGAGAGAAGATTATAGCTCAAAGTTTTCACCAGTAGCACATTGTCAATTGAAAGATCTGAAGAAATTGCTACCTTTCCAACGCCCAGAACCTTGCTCTTGCTTCCATCTCCAAAAGTGACCTTGCGGGGAATCTTGCCTTCCTCCCCTATTGAGGTGAACAACCGGGGGTTGCCGGTCATGTGTTGAGTGCACCCACTGTCGATGATCCAATGGCACCCTCCACTCCGGTAGTTCGCCTATCATGAGAGAAGATCACTTATGTAACTCAGGGACCCACACAGGAGGTCCCCGAGGGTTAGCCTTCAAACCAGAAGCAACACGAGCAAAGCGACCAATCAATGACTTGGGCACCCAAACATGTGCCTTGTGCTCATTCTCAGCCTTGAGCCCAACAAACCTAGCAGTCATCCTACCTTGATCATTTTTCTTGAGCAAGTAGTGACCATACAACTCAGTGTGTGCTCTAGGGAATCTTGGTTGTGTGTGGTTGGGAGTGTTGCGGTTTTGGTTCCTAGGTGGATGTGTCCTACCAATGTTGTGCCTAGGAGGTCCATTCCAGAAGTTTTGCCTATGTGATTGCCAAGTGTTGTGATACCTAGGACTTTGCCAGTTGTTATAGGATCTAGGACCATATTGCCAAGCACTATTGTTTCCTTGCTGCCATGTGGAGTTATAGTGCCTAGGAGGTCCTTGCCAAGTGCCGTGCCCATTGTTCATCCTAGAAACATTGTTGCTAGTGTGCAAGTTGTTACCACGCCTCTTCTTGGGATGAGCCTGATAGTAACCTTGCCTATGGGTAGATGCTCGAGGAACACTTGATTTCTTCCTCCCCTTTGACTTCTCAGGGGTAAAACCCAAGCCACCCTTTTGGGAAGGTTTTCTTTGTTCCTTGAGCATCTTATCCAAGCCTAGGCTACCCTCATAGCACTTCCCAAGCCCTTTATCAAATTTCTCAAGTTTAGACTTCAACTCAGCATTTTCAATAGCGAGCTCCCTAGCAGCTAGTGCAAATTTACAATTATCAGGTGTACACACTAGTGCATTGCTAGAGGAACCGCTAGAAGTGGAAGCCAATACAGTGCAATCATGGGCAACCTCAGGGCAAGCAAGAGTCAAATCAATAACAGTGCAATAGCAAAATATGAGCATGGCACAAGCAGCATCCAAAGCATCAACAGGTGTATCAACTAGTTGAGCAAGAGGCAAAGCAACCAACTCATCATTCTTAGCTAGAAGTGTCTCATGGTTCTCTCTAAGTGCATGATAAGTAGTCATGAGATCATCTAGGGATTCATTCAAAGCATCGCGCTCTTGTTCTAGCATATTGCACTTAGATGACAGATTCTTGTTAGAACCTAGCAAAGTATCATGCTCAGATTCTAAGCTATCACATCTGGAGACAAGGTTTTTGCACTTAGTTTGCAAAGCAATCAAAGTTTTACCAAGCTCTAGGTTCTTTAGTGTCTTATGCTTATAGCGCTCACAAGCTTCCCTAAGACAATCACACATGCCTTCAACATCTTCATCGATTAACGAACCAGAGTCGCTCACCTCGCCACTAGGTCGAGCCATCAGGCACTTGGAAG
Organism: Raddia guianensis; assembly: GCA_036346415.1. Lineage (NCBI taxonomy): Eukaryota > Viridiplantae > Streptophyta > Magnoliopsida > Poales > Poaceae > Raddia > Raddia guianensis. The sequence continues at coordinate 41,865,006 of CM070539.1, forward strand.
TGCCAGTAGAAGTCGGTGAAGCCTTTGCCGATGTAGTAGAAGTAGTGGAAGAAGATCCATCGTCATCTGAATACCACTCTCTAGGCTCAGCAACCACCGTGAGGCATCTTGGAGAGAAAACAAGATGAGGCGGCACAGACTCAGCTATCGCCATGGTGGCCAGCTCCTGATCAGCTGATTCCTCATCTCCTGAAGCTGATGTATCGCTGGAGCTGTCATCGGTCACCCACTCTCCCACAAAGGCCAGCCTCTTGCCTTGTGAGGAGCGACCCTTGAACCCTGACTTCTGGGGATTCTTCTTCTTGTTGTCATTGTGCCTCGGCCTCTCGCCATCACCCTTCTCCTTTCCTTTGTCCTTGTACTTGGTGTTTCCCTTCTGGGGACACATTGAAGCGATGTGCCCCTTCTCCTGACACTCATAGCATCGGTATGACGCATGAGTGTTTCGGCTCATCCTCTTCTTGCCTCCATAGCCATTTCTGCTCATGAATTGGCCAGCTTGCTTCATGAACAGGCTAAAGTGTTGGAAGCCCTCCTCAAGCTCGCTCCATGACATCTCACAACCATCCTCCGCTTGACTCGACTCGGGGGCACTCTGCCTTGATCCACTAGCCTTCAGGGCGATCACTTGATTCTTCGCTGGAGCAGGGGAATCCTCGGGATCATTAAGGAGCATCATCTCATGTGCGGTGATCTTGCTGAGCAGAGCTGTGGGTGCCAGCTTCTCCACATCACATTGTTGGTGAGATAGGTGATGATGTCAGTAGTCCTTCTTGGGGAGGATCCATGACATCTTCTGCACACTTCATCATTTACAATGATGTGGCCGAGCCCCTTAAGCTCGTTAAGGATAGGGTTAAGCCGAGTAAACATAGCATTGACATTCTCATTTAGAAGCATTACAGGCTGATCATAACGCTCCTTGACAACTACTAGTCTACCCTCCTTAACAGTGAAGTGCCCTCGTGAATCTCAATGAGTGTGATCCATATGTCGTGTGCACTAGTGAGATTGTTAACTCTATCGAAGACCTCCATGCTCAAACCACAAAACAAAGCGTTCATAGCCTTAGCATCGGTCTCTAAGAGTTTGTTTTGTGCGGGTGTGGCAGGTATGTTGTTAGTGAGTGTGACACCATGAGGAGACTCTACGACCCTCCAAACATCCATTCCCATGGCCTGGAGAAACACTTTCATGCGCAACTTCCAAAAGCAAAAATTAGTGCCACTAAACAGAGGAATCCTATTGGCGGCTACACTACCCCCGTCGGCCATCTCTATGCGGTTAAGCAACTAGAAACCTGGCTCTGATACCACTTGTAAGGATCCTAGGCCGAGAGGGGGGTGAATCGGACTCCTAATTCAAATTTTAAATTTGTTTGAGTGATTGCTTAGTCCGGTGATTATCCAATCTATCGATTAGTTCCTAGAGTCTAGATGGGAAGCGATCACAATGAAACTCAGACGACTACTAGGAGGCTCGATGGCACTAACATGCAAGCGCTCAAGTCAATATGCGAAATTAACAGAGTGGAAAGAAGAGACGCAAACCGAGTTGTTTACCGAAGTTCGGTGCTCAACACATGAGCACCTACGTCTCCGTTGAGGAAACTTCTCACACAGAGAAGTCGGGACCCTTTCGTCCCTAGCCCTCAATCCACTCGTGGTAGCTCTTCACCAACACATGGTAGGCGAGCTCCAAACCTTCACACGGAGGCGAGTTCTCTCACACGCGAGAGCTCCTCACACCCACGGCACCGACACACGGTGGATTTCACCTCAACACATGAGGTACCCCCAACACATGGAGGATTTGGATCCGACACACGGATACATTGGCACCCCCGACACACGGAGATGTCCGCCGACACACGGCGGACTTTGCACACCCTGACGAACGGAGAGGAAGCATCGTGGGAAGCACGGTGACCTTCACGGAGAAGGGTTTGCTCGTGGTACGCTTGATGAAGCTCGGCGACGACGATGTCTCCTGGTGGCAAGAATCCCAAGAGCACTAGATCTGAGATCATCTCTCACCACTTCCCTCTATCTCCCACCACGAAACTAGGGCAAGAACACCATGGGAGTTGGGGAAAACCTTGGAGATAGATGAGAGGAGGTAGGGTCACCTTCTTCTTCTTCTTCCTCTCTTCTTCTCCCTCTCAATCTCTCAAGCACATGGAACCCTAGGTGGAGATGGGAACCATGGGAAGAGCACTCTTGGTGGCTAAGACAAGAGGTGGCGGCTTAATGGTGGCTCTCTCAAGTTTCTCCCGTGCTCCTAGCCCCTATTTATAGGCCCAAAGCGAAACCCTAAAAATGGACGGCTCAGATTAAATCGCGAGATTCAGATCGACCGATCGGCGACCTCTCCCCGAGCATGGGCGACCTCTCCCGGCCTGGCGAGCTCTCCCGAGCAGCAGGCGACCTCTCCCGGCACCGGCGACCCTCGGCGTGGGCAGGCGACCCCTCGGTGAGCACGGGCGACCCCTCGGTGAGGGCAAGCACGGGCGACCTCTCCCAGTCACGGGCGACCCCTGGGCGAGCACCGGCGACCACTCGGCGAGCACGGGCGACCTCACCCCAAGCACGGGCGATCACTCGGCGAGCACCGGCGACCCCTCGGCGAGCCGGGCGACCTCACCCCAAGCACGGGCGATCACTCGGCGGGAAGTTTCGCGCTCTCAGGTATTTTGGTGACTTAGCGGCAGACCCTGGGACAGGTGTACTCGCTCTAGGTTCGCTCAGTACTAACACCTGGCACTCTCGGAACCCCATGGGACCCACGGCTGATGTTTCTGGACCTGTGCTCAGTGGGACCCTGCAACCAGAGAGATGTAGTCTAGCGAAAGACGCACACAAGGAAAATAGAAGAACTATATAAAAAAAGAGGTCCTTATCCTTAGCGTTCCGGCTGTACGGCCTAGTTGCCATCAATTACCAAAATCAATCAGCCCATGGGAGGCTTGATCTTACACAATCTTATTTGTCAAATTTATGTCCCTCACTTGCATCAGATATATCTCAGTGATGTTTAACGCTCAGTGGCACAAATTTCTAAATTCCTAAATTTCAGCCCTTCCTCCTACTCCTAGATTCTTGTCCCAAGTTCTACAACCAGTACTACAATTATCTAATCTTAATGCATATTATCATGTTCTTTTTATATGCATCATCTTACAATATCCACTTTTATTTATTTAGAGTTTTGCGACACCGCCTCCACCTGCTCCTGGTTGTGTGACACCGCCTCCACCTGCTCTCGTGTTGATGGTCCTCATTCGTAAAATTTTGTATACTTTTAACCGTCAACATATCTACAAAATAAAGAAATTCAAACTACATTGAGGCTAACATTAATGAGTTCCACGAGTTTTGGTGTAGTCTCATGTTTCGCAGGCATGCACAAGAAAAGACGTTTATTGGCCGTATGCAAATCGGACAAAAGATGAAGTTTAAATTAAACATATTTTTAAAAGTCATTAAATGACAAAATGGACTGCCCCATGATGAAGAGCTCATCGAGACGATCGAAACGCATATATTATTTGCTATATTTGGAGCTCGGATGAGTGAGAAAGGAGTTCCGGAAGACGACGAGCCAGACCGGACCTGACCAGGCAGGTCGGCCGACCCAAGCAAGGTCGGCCGGCCCCTTCTTTTGGTCAATTTGCCTCGGTTTTTCTCCCACACGCCAAGAAACACACCTAGAGGCCATCCCAACCATCCATGCAAGTCGGTTTGATCCAAAAACAGGGAGTGCTTCACAAGTCATGCATAGGATTCTAAAGGAACCCAATGCTACCGGTCTCCAACTGCCAAACCGACTTGGAGAGATGATCTACACCATTGATGAAGCATCCCAGGAAAAATTGGCAGCCAGATGATGAAAAGGGTGGACCGGCCGACCCACCCTAGGCCGGCCGACCCACCTCGGATGCCGATTGGATTCTCCTTCGGAGGGTGGCAAGATGACAAGTGTCCCATGCCGTGGCACCCTCTCATTGGCTCGGGAACACTATAAAAGGACCCCCTCACCTCACTTTAACATCACCACACCACACTTCACTTCATCCACTTCACTTAGAGTTGCTCTTTAGTTAGAGTAGATTAGTTGGGAGTTAGAGTCGAGTCGAGCTGAAGCCTCGGAGTTCTAGAAGTGTCTTCGGGAATTCGGGTAATAGCTCTTGTACCCTTTTCTAATTGTTTCAATTAGTGAGATCACTTCATTCATTTTATATTGTGTTGAGCTTTATTTGAGATTGTGCATATCTACTAAATGAGTTGTGTGGATTAACCTTACCGGTAGCTTGTATTCGTCTGGAATCAGTTTAGGTTCTCACTCATATACTGAAAGAGACCAAATATTGAACCTAGATCATCTTCCTAGAATCCGAGGAAGGTTGATTAGAAATAGTAGCAGACGTGGTGTCTGAGACTAGGACTAACTCGGTTTACACCCAGGCCCACGTATATGTGGTAGGTGGTGATAGCCCTATCCATCCGTAGGTATTAATTATCTCGCGCGTAACCCACAGCGTCTGGCTTTGGATCAGTAGAGCCCTATCGGAATGATCATAACCATTCGGGATTCCAATTCAGGATAGCGGGTGGTAGTGAATGTCCGAGCTCCGACGGCGAATATTGAGTGAACCACTGATCGTTATCGCCCAAGCTCTCTCAATACACTGAATCACACAACATTTACGAACTTATTAAACTCGTCTCGTTGTCCTCCCAACTGTCTACCTAATTATTGTAGCGCTCTACTTTGTATGTGTGTGTGTCATCGCCCGCTTGCGGATTTATTTCTAAGAGCGTAAGAATCGCGAACAAGTTTTCTGGCGCCGTTGCTGGGGAACGCAGCCGTAGAAGATAATTCAAAAAAAATCCAAAAAAAATCTTTATTATTTATACCAACCTAGTTAACGGGTTTATCCCTGCTCTGTCTTGTTTGGAGAAACGAGCAGAGCTGTCCATGACCGGATTTGACCTTTCGAAAAACTTCCAAAAAAAAACTTTCGAAAAACTTCCCCCAAAACCTTCTGACCCTCATATGCAATCCTTTCCTCTCTACCAAAACACCATTGTCTTCATTTGAGATGAATTTAGAGAAAGCCATCCTTGAGTTCTCGGCCCTGTCTAGCACAACCGTCCTCACTGGGTCTAAAACCAATCTGGGTGCCGGAGGCTTCGAATTGAAGCCGGTTCTTGTCGACGTGGATGCCAATTCCATCAACAACGGATTCCGTCCACGATCGAGCTACATGCTGGGAAGGAACTCCAAACCCAACTTCTCGTTCGCCCACCATCGAATGGGCTGTAGTGCTAAAAAGTAGGTCGACAAAGATAAGGAAGGGTTTGAAGTGGAACCTCATGTTGAGCCGTGAAAGACAAAGGGAGAAGACGCGGAGTACTTGAACTAGTCCCGCCAAGATCATGGATGCGCAAGCACTGCCAATTCCGCACCATCAACACCAATCAACTGCAGACGTCTAGTTCGGTAAGTTTGTCAAGGTAATAAAGCAATTATATGTCAACATTCCATTGCTAGATGTGCTGCAGGTACCCACATGCACAAGAAACCTCAACAACAAGCACCCGTTGCCAATGGTGAAGGTCATTAAGTTGACCAAGGAATGTAGTGTTGCGATATTGAACATCTTCCCCAAGGACCACAGAAGTCTTGGTTATCCAACCATCTCATGCTCCATTGATGCACTACACTTTGACCATGTTTTGTGCGACCTGGGAGCACGCGTCAGCATTATGTCCAAGGTAATGTATGATAAATTAAAACATTGTACCTTGTCTCCTACTGTCATAACTCTGCAGCTTGTGGATCGATCAATCCATCGTCTTGTCGGAGTCGCTAAGGATATACCGGTGAAAACCTAGAAATTCATAGTGCCCGTGGACTTTGTGATACTTGACATGGAGGTGGACGCCAAGATGTCTCTCATCCTTGGGAGACCACTCTTGGGCGCGACAAATGCGGCCATTGATTTTGGTGCAGGATGGGTTCGACTCAACATCGTTGGCTGAGAAGAAATCTTCAACTTCAAGCCAAAAGTTGGGCAACTCTCAAAGGTACGCACATTTTATGGTGAACACATCAAAACTGTGCAGAGGGAAGCAAAGGCTACACCAAAACCTCAGGTGGGTAGCCTGACTGCAACCATGAGGAGACCTCTCCAACCATCGGACGAACCTTTACGGCATCCATGTTGGATGGAGGGTAAGGGAGCGAAGATGTCCCGAACCAAAGAGTGGAAGCAACTTGCGGTCGAAAATTCGGTGCCACAATTGAAGGTCAGTTCCAAGGGAAAATCTTGAACAAAACAAATGTGGCGTGATAAGAAACTCCAACCAGCCGCGACATCATCTTCGATCACGGAAATTCTTCAAGAAAAATAAGGTATGGAGATGGTCCGACTCGAGGACCATGAAAAATTCGAGTCCTCATCGGGAGGTAAGCCGGAACCTATCCCTGCATTCATATTTAATTCTTTCATTTCCACTACATATTTGAATTTTCCTCATTGCATCCACCTTGCATTTAATATATATATATATATATATATATATATATATATATATATAGATAGATAGATAGATAGAGAGAGAGAGAGAGGAATGCTAGCGTGCACCCCAGAGCACGGATCACTCCGTGCTCCCAACGTGTTTTTGAAATCCGAGATATATATATATATATCACCCCAGATATATATCACCGATCACTGCCATCTCATCCTCTACTCTATTTGCTCTTTTAGCCAATCAAAGTATTGTAGATAGTGGCAAATTTTTTTACAACATCAGCATTCAATCCACTGCATTGCATCATTGCTAAATGACATTGTGACTAAAGCAAATAATTTTTGTGGAGGCAATTCAATAGGCCCTGCAAGGACCACTGATTTCGCTAATTATTGGACCTAACCTTTGATCTTCACTCTATATATCCTTCGGGTATTTGTGGTCTAACCCATTTTGCAGAAATGACGTGGAATGGTAAGTTTGGCAAAACCCTGTCGAAGTGTGCCGAGGGCATCCGCAAGGGGTTCAGCTTGTCCACCTCGAAACGGACTCACTCCTACCGAGTCCTTGGACAACTGCGCATGGTTGGAACAACTTCGAGAAAAGGTGTGCGCCTTCTAACCCTTGAATTTCTAAGTACTCTGCACATAATTGGAACTAGATACTTGTTTAGATTTTTCAATGAAATGCTTGAATGCTCGTTGCAAAGATCTAACTAGAAATCTAGGTTTTTTCATGGGTTGTAGAGTCACACATGATAGGCTAAAGACTTTAACCATGATGATTTCTAGGTATTGTTTTTGGCATGGCACACACAATTGCACCCCGCATGAATGAAACACATGATTCTACTTTTAGATTCATCCATGACCAACTTGTTGTGGTGATTAAGTCTGGACATGATTTGCAATCGACTTCAATACCTATGCTAAAAAGAAACCCACGAATCCAAAAGCAAACATGGTATTGCACTGGCTAGAAATGAGAAGCATGTTGGATGACATAGACTGAACTTGTTTTGTCACCCGCATTGTGGGAAGTTTGGGGATTCTAGAGAGTGCTAGAGTGACCTTCTTGGAAACACCAAAGGGCAAGTCTTGAGGGTAGATGAGTACAACCCTACTTCATGTGATTTTCGCGAACCACAACCAAGGTTAAACACCCTAATCAAGGCTCAACCTTTGTGTCATCCAATCGACCCTCAACTTAAAGGCCATGGAACCCTAGACTTAGCATCTACGGGCGGTGACATATAGTCATGCACGTCGCTAGCAAGCCAAGCACAATCGCGAGCAGCACGCTCAACCCAAGCACACCAAGCCTTGATGAGAGGCGCCGCACCACCTCATCAATTGAGGATGGGGCACCCACGATCAAGAGACTAGGAGCTTGTGGCATCACGAAGCCGGAAGGTCTCAATTTCCACAAAACCAAAGTCCGCTGTAGGACTGGAAGGGCCATCATTGGCTTGTTACCCTTCCTATTTTGAGCCTTTTGCACGAGACCTCCACGTTGTAAGAGAGATAGTGGGAACACTAGGTGTTGGCATGAGCGACGAACGCTTGGCCGTCACACTAGGCAACACTAGACGATGGCAAAAAACCTTCGAGCCAACAACGATCCTTTGACGGCCTGGTTCCAACACACGGTTGGACCATTGACTCCATAAGGTACGCCTTGCCCTCTCTCCCATTTACTTCGCTATTGCCATTGTTGTTGCTGCCCATTATTGCTGTTGCTAGATAATTGCCGTATTATCCAGCCTTGCATTTTGCTCTACCATACCCTTGCATGTTTCACCTCTTGCCCTACCACTAAATTGGAGTTTGTTTAGTTGCATTTGTCATTTGCATGTTAAAAAAAATTCATAAAATTTTTCAAAAGAATAAAAAGACAAAAAATATTTCCCTTTGAATAAAGGTATAAATGCTGATTTTACCCAAGGAAATGATGAAACATTGCTCTATCCTATTCTCTAAACACTAGGTTTACAATTTAGTACTCTTATTTAGTTTAACATTTATTGGTATGAGGAGTAATTCTGCCAAGTCTTTACCTAGTAGATGTTGACTTTTTTGCTCTAAGTCTATGTTGTTGTGAGATATGATATGACTATGATTAGAGCTTAGTTGCTCATACCTCTAGTAAGAAAAAGTCTCGAAAAAAAATTTATGATATGTTCCTCATTGGGATTTTCTTCCCACCAAAGCCAAAAGTACTCAAAAGATTAAAACCTACATTTTAGCAACTTATGGTTGTGTTGAGTTTTGTCAAAACTTGTGACCTTAAGGAGTAGTGACTCTTCAAAGCCGGTCATTTCCTTTCACGCCCTCTTTTGATTGCTAGCCTTTTTTATATCTGGCTATGCTAGATTCCACACTGGAATAAAGCATCCATTCCGCTAGGTATTCCCCACCAACCAAAATGAGCCAAGTTCTTCAATGTGTCCACTATATACCTACCTATACAGTCTATCCAATTAAAGACATCAAAGTTATCATGAGTCATCCCTCAACCTTTTGAAAATTGAGAGGCTAAAAAAAAAGAGAAAAGAGAGAGAGGGGAAATTCATGATCTCCTTGGAAAAAAAAGAGAGAAAAGAAAAGAGGAGAAATTCATGATCTCCTAGAAAAAAATGGCTCTCTAAAAAAAATTTCATAAAAGGGATTTGCTAAAAATAAAGAAGTTGTATAGACTATTTCCATAAACACAAGATCCGATGTGATGGACTAATTAGTACCTCACATCCTTGCACTTGTGTTTCTTCATTCCTTTGGCGTGAGTACATTCTCTCCCTCACCCCTGGACATTATTTCTCTAATGACTAGAATGCGAAGTGACACCATCTTTATTAGGTCCAATTTTTGACTTAACAAAATTATGCAGCTGTTGACTGTCCTTATTTGCAATATTTTATACTTTTGACCGTCAACATATCTACAAAATAAAGGAATTCAAACTACATTGAGGCTAACAGTAACGAGTTCCATGAGTTTTGGTGTAGTCTCATGTTTTGCAGGCATACATACGAAAAGACGATTTATCGGCCGTATGCAAATCGGACAAAAGATGAAGTTCAAATTAAACATATTTTGAAAAGTCATCAAATGACAAAATGGACTACACCATGATGAAGAGCTCGTCGAGACGATCGAAACGCATATATAATTTGCTATATTTAGACTTCGGATGAGGGAGAAATGAGCTCCGGAAGACGACAGACCAGACCGGACCCAAACCCTGAGCTGGCCGACCCAAGCCAGGTCGGCCAGTCCCTTCTTTTGGCCAATTTGCGTCGGTTTCTTTCCCACACGCCAAGCAACACACCTAGAGGCCATCCCAACCATCCACGCAAGTCGGTTTGATCTAGAACATGGAGTATTTCACAAGACATGCATAGGATTCTAAAGGAACCCAATGCTACCGGTCTCTAACTGCCAAACCGACTTAGGAAGATGATCTACACCGTTGATGAAGCATCCCATGAAAAATTGGCGGCCAGATGATGAAAAAGGTGGGCCGGCCGACCCACCCCCAGGCTTGCCTTGGATTCTCCTTCGGAGGGGGCTGAGTGACACTTGTCCCAACACGTGGCACTCACTCACTCGCTCCGGCACACTATAAAAGGAGGTGTTCACCCTCATTTGTGATCATGGAGAAGTGGAGAAGAGAAGAAAACAACTCTATGTTGTCCACTTAGAAATGTAGAAGTAGGGAGAGAGGAGAGTTGAGTGTTGGGGAGACGCCGGAGGTGTCGGCTCTCTTCCACTTCGTGCTCCGGAGCCGACTCGGGTGCGAGTTCAGCTTCGCTCCAATGTTCGGTAACACTTAGCTCAATTCTTTATTGAATAAAGCAAAGTTCTTTCATATACTTGTTGCTCTGTTGGTATTAGGCCCGTACTATTCTTAAGTGCTAAGATATTTGTGCTTAATTGTCCACCTAGATATTAGTATAAGAGGTAGTAGGGGTGCGTATCGAAGTAACGTTCTTGGTACGTATTACTGCTAGGTACAAGCGTGGTGTTTGGACTAGTTAGTAGCCGGTAGGCACCTGCTTCAACGGACGTGTGGTAGGTAACAGGTGGTGACAGCCCTATTATCCGGCTTAGACTTTGTGAAATCCGCCCCGTTAGTTGCAGACCAGTTGAGCCAAATCAGGACGATCATAACCATTCGGGATTCCAATTCAGGATAGCGGGTGGTAGTGAGTACCTGAGTTCCGATACAGAGTAGCAATTGTGTGTCAGTAATTTTGTATCTTTGGCTAAGTAAAAACCGTAGAGCCTCTCAACCCAAAATCTCTTATCTCACTCCCATCATTACTGTCGTTACCACTATTATCCATCCGGCCAAGTTAGATTCTAGACTAAAACACTTCTCGTTCCTCGTGGAAATCGATTACTTGGAATACTCCCGGGTGAAAGCAACAGTGATATCCGTGCGCTTGCGGATTAATTCCAAAAGGCATAAGAATCGCCAACAGCAGCCTAAATAGGTCCCTTCTATCCCTACCTTGAGCTCCACATAAGCCTTTAGAATATAGGGATCAGAATTGGCCTAAGGCCTTGGTGAGGATTGAATAAATACCACTTGAGCGATTTGAGAGTACCAATAGAGGAACTAAAATTTTCAAAGAAACATTTTCTGAGAACATCCTGAAAAAGGATCAGCTAACAATGCTCTGTCTTGGTCGCCGAGCTGTAGATTTGTAGGCGCTGGCGTGTAGCCGTCGATGGCGTACAGTCGCGCTAAATACTTGGGCGCTCGTGGCGCGGGTATAGGCGTGTCGCCGAGTGGCGTGTCGCCGAGCCGTAGACTTGTGCGCTCGTGGCGCTGGCGTAGGCGTGTAGCCGAGTGGCTTATCGCCGAGCCGTAGATTTGTAGCAGCAGGCGTGTAACCGTACCGGGCGCTCGTGGCGCGCGATGGCGTACAGCCGAGCTATAGACTTGGGCGCTCGTGGCGCTGGCGTAGGCGTGTAGCCGAGTGGCTTGTCGCCAAGCCGTAGATTTGAAGCTACAGGCGTGCAGCCGTACCGGGCGCTCGTGGCGCGCGATGACGTACAGCCGAGCTATAGACCTTGGAGGCGTAGGTGCGTAGCCGAGTAGAGGAAGTAGTCGTTCAGATCTTGATCAACACCGAGTGGCACACGTCGTGGTCGGCGACGAACAGCACGTGCCCGCCGAGGTTTCGCTCGTTGTCGATGGAGTTGGCCATAGTCGTACATAATCTCCAGGCGGTTGGTGTAGCTTGATGAAGTCCTACGAGATGTGGCACGATCAATCCTCACGCCGTAGCCGGCACCGACGAGCTTTACGAGCTCGCCGAAATTCGCGACCTCTCTGCGCAGACTGCCTTGACAAAGGCGTCACGGTCGCATCCGAAGTCGGAATTAGGTGTTCTTGTATTCGTTGGAAAGATAACGAGATAAGCTTTCCAACACATCTTATATCACCATGAAACTCCTCCTGGGTCAGCGGGAAATAGTGATACAAGTTCCATCCAGAATCTGAATGGGAACAGATAGCATCTTCTTCTCATGTTCGCCTTGTAGTTGATGAAGCCGGCGTCGCACGGTGGACGCAATAATCATAGAGTCCGAGTGGTTTGCTCCTGATGACGGTCATCATCCGAGATTTGTTCTCCATCAGGACCTCACCGTATCCGAGTCGGGAATTAAGCCCCCGGCGCACTACTCGTCGGTAGGCGGCGGCGGCGTTCCCTAACACGACCGGGAGTCCGAGTGAAGCGCTGTTAAACTCCTCCCACGGATTGGATCATGTCTGAACCCGCAAAAGTGTTGTAGAAATTCTTGGTTGGGTTCTCACCGTATCCGAGTCGAGAATTGAGCCCTCGACGCACCACTCGAGAGTAGATGGCAGCGGCGTTCTCCGACCCGAACGGGAGTCCGGACAAAGCGATGTCGATGTTCTCCACAAACTAGATCAGATCCAAGTCCGGAAGAGGTATTGGTCGCTGATTGTCTTGAGTAGCTCCTTGCTGATTCTCGATATCCTTGGAGGTGTGGTACGGCATACCCGCATGACGTAGACCCCGCAGATGAGTTTTACGAGCTCGCCGAGATTCGCGATCATCCCGCACAGCCTGCCTTCAAACGGATGTCCCAGACACATCCGGACTCCGTTTTGGGCGTTCTTGGGCTTCACGGAAAGATGACGAAATTATCTTTTAAACGCATCCAGTCTCATCCCGAGATTCCTTCTAGGTCAACGGGAATTGAAGAAACAAGATGACATCTAGAATCTGTCTTCGAGCCGTCGCCGTATCCGAGTTGGGAATTGAGCCGTTGGCATATTTCTCATGAGTAGATGGCCGTGGCATTCCCCAACCCGAGCGGGAGGCGTTGTCGTAGTTCTCCCCAGATTGGATCTGATCCGAATCAGGGAAGTGGAGTTGCCGAAGCCATCGAAGTAGCAGTCGGCTCCCGAAGCGAAGAGCTTGCCGGGGGCGGAGACGATGGCGACTTCGGTGACTGATGCCATCAAGCTTGATGAAGATGATCTTGACGCTGCCCCTACCTGGCGCGCCAACTGTTGACTGGTGACTAACTGGGGGGTCACCGCCGGCAATGATTATATATGGGGCGATGCACAAGATCCAAACTCGATGGAACACGAGACAAGGATTTATACAGGTTCAGGCCCTCATGGCGGAGGTAATACCCTACGTCATGTGCTCTGGGATTATATGGGGTATATGTGTACAAGATGATGATCAACCTGGGAGATGATCAAGCTATAGATGTGTGAATCTCTAGATGGAAATCAGTCTGCCGAACTATGGCCCCCTACGCCCTTTATATAGTGGAGGGGTGGGGTTACAAGGAAGAGTCCTAGTCGGTTACGAGGTAGGATTCCTATCTCTATCCTCTAGTAGTTATCCGGGATTACAAGTATATCTTCCCTATTAATTAGGGATAGACTTTTTTCCTTGCCGAGCAAGCCTTCTAGAATCCGACTGGTACCCGTCCTCCTCCACCCGACTTGGTCCATCCCCTGTCGGGTGGTCTTTTAGGCCAGCCGTGTGGATACCCGGGGTCTATGTTATCCACACAATGGACCGTGATTTTATCCCCGACAGCTAGCCCCCGAGACTCAAGTGGAATATCTCACCAGAGTGGTGTCTTCCTCTCGAGACTTCAAGTCATAAAGAGGGTAATTCTGCTGCTACAAAGGCGTGCAACAGACTACCAGACAGGTTATGCTTCGGCCGAACAAGACTTGTTCGGGACCGAACAAACCCGCCCAGTGCCGAGCAACTCTGTTGCGTCGAACAGGGAACCACATCTGTCCGAGCAGAGCACCCAGCCTTCTATGCAGAAGTCAAAAAAAGTAGTCGTTGGTAGATCTCAACAGTACCTCTCGCTGCGCAGTCAGAACGGGCAACCGTTTTCACTTAGCCGTTGTAGTAAAAAACTAGCCGTTTTGTGGCAAAAAACTGTTGCAGAGCTGCTCGTCCAGAGCTATAAAAAGCACCAAGCCGACCGCGGCTTACCACTTCTGCTCTCAAGCGCCTTTCCTTCCCAAGCCCTTTTCCAATTGCGCAAGCATCAAACAGCCGCCGCCCACTTCCAAAGCTGTTCGCCAACCCTGGGAATTGCTATGGCCAAATTCGCGGGCACTAGCTTGACCGAGGAAGACTTGAAGACTTTAGAGGCAGAGGGACACGTCGATGCCGGCAGCTGGAGGCTGCTCGGGGAGGAGGAGATGCCGAAGCCGCTCGAGGACGAGTTCGTCAACTTCGAGCTCTTCGCCATGTTTGGGCTAAGGTCTTCCGAAAGCGATTTTGTGGAGTCTTTCCTGAACATCAGCATGTTGGAGGTTGTTAATCTCAACCCCATCTCGTTCTTCTAGATGGCTGTCTTCGCACACCTGTGCGAGGGCTATCTGGGCGTTGATCCATCGGTGGGGCTGTTCCTCCATTACTACGCAGTAACGAGGAGCAGCTCCGCCGCTTCCGGGCTCGGGTGCTACCACCAAAAGCTCCGGGCCACCGCCGACGACGCACCGTACCCTTGTCCACCGCTACTCGACTCGATGAGCGCGTGGTGGATGAGGTGGTTCTACACCAAGAGGAGCGGCAACAGCAAGCTCGTCTTCACCGGACAAGTTCCGGCAAAGGGAACGCAGATGCCGCGGCCGGAGCCGACCGGCGAAGAGTGGTATTTGACTCGGAAGATCGCCTCCCTCGTGGGCCTCGGGTTCACAGGCAGAGAGATCTTCTGGGACTTCGTGGCGAACAGAATATGTCCGCTACGGAAGAGATCCTACCCTCTACAAGATAGAAGACTTGGAGGACATCACCAGGGAAAGCTAGGGTAAGTTCCTCAAACGCTCACCCTTTTTTGGTGATGCATCCGAAACTGGAACTAAGTACTTCTTCTGTTCGGGCAATGAAACCTACAGATGCATGGGTGACCGAGCAGGTCGACGCCATGCTGAAGGCTGCCAGGAAGGACGCGGAGGTCACCGGCGTGGTGGCCTATACGTGCCCAAGGAACGTGCTCGTCCGCTCACCATAGGTAACTTATGCAGAACTCCCATTTGAGTTGCTAGACTTACACGATCATAGCATACTTACATTCGCTTCCAAATATGTAGAACGAGCAGCTCATCATCGGCGGGATCGTCGATGAGCGCTCAGAATCCAACAAGAAGGGAGCGAGGAAGAGTAAGGCCAAGGCGGTCGTGAAGCCCAAGGTGGCCGCCGAGCCTACGCGGAGCTCGCCGCGCCGTAGAGGCCGCCAACAACCTCCGAAGCACCTTACGGTGACGAAGCGCGCCGAGCAAGCCAAGCCCGCGCGCGGCCAACCAAGGAGGGAACGCCCAAGCCCATCCCTCATCACCGAGCAAAGCGACGAGGAGGTACGGAACCTGACCCACTGGATGAGGCGCTATACACAGGCTCACCCGGGCCATATGGAATGGCTGCAACAGATCGCCGAGCAGAGGAGGCTTGAAGAGGAGGTTGCGCACATGGAGGCGCTCCTTGCACTGCGCAAAAAGAGTGCTCAGCACAGCAGAGAGCTGAGTTTGTCGCCGCGAGCGCCCGGAGGTCAAGGCGAGCAAGAAGCCGAGGATCCGCCGAGCAAGAGGCACAAGCTCCGTCACGGAGCAAAGAAGAAGGTCAAGCTTCCCGCGGCAGGTATGTAATGGCGAGACTCTCCCCCTTACATTCTACCGAACTGCACAGGCCTAAACACACTTTCTCATCAGCTGCCGAGGAGGAGATCGCCACCGACAATGTACACGCAGCGATCGAGCGGTCCTTGCTGCCTGAGCACCTACACGGTGCGTCGTGGACAATAAGACTGGCCGTCCTCAAGGACAAGCTGGCAGCATGGGCCGTGCTTCCGCCGGGCTCCACCGACCAAATCAATGCGCTGAAGGGCGCGGTCGAGCGGCTCAAAGCCGAAGAAGCGGGGCATGATGCCATGAAGAGCGGGGCCAAGGTCTTGGCTCTGCCGGCTACCAAGGGCGCGACCGAGGAGGCGGTCCTGTCGGACACTTCGTCGCAGGGGCAGCTCGTCCCTGTGGCGACGAAAACCTCCGGTGAGCAGGGCGAGAGACCTACCACCGGGGAGCAGGGAGATGGCCGCGAGCAGGGAGCGCAAGTCACCCTGTCCGCAGCCCCACCGACGTCTCCGAGCAGAGAGGCGCTGGTCTTGCCCGAGATTACTCGGGCGGAGGAGGAAGAGGAGGTACAGGAGCTGTTCGTCGCCGCCGCCAGCTCTCCCTGGACTGATGGTGCCAGGGAGAGGAGGCGAACCCCCGGCGGGCGCGCTCCGACAGGAAGAAGGCGCAGCTGGAGAGCATCATGCTGCGCCGTTCAAGCCGAGAAGCCGGGCTTAACACAAGGCGTTAGGGCGCGCCGCCACAACTCAAGAATGTGCTTTAAGAGGTAAGCCCCAAACCAAAAATTGTCCGCTTAAGTTATCAGCGATTCAATGTGATGTATTTGTCCTTCTCTCATTCAGGTCTTGTGGACGATCATGGAGGACCTCGAAGAAGGCGTCGTCATCGTGCACGGCGCCATCTTAGGAGCCTTCCAGCAGCAGCACCGAGCAAGGGAGCTCGAGGGGGAGCTCCTCGCCATGGCAAAACGCCGACGCCGACTCAAGGCGAGGGTAAAGAAGCTCAAAGCCCATCTGACCGAAGAGAGGCAGTCCTCAGCGGCCCTCCAGGAGATGGGGTCGAGCCTATGGATCTCACAGGAAGACGCCGAGGAACTTCGCGGGCTGGCAGTGAGGGCGAGCACAGCGGAAAGATGGGTCAAGGAGCTGGCCGAGCGGTTCAAGACCGCCGAGCAGCACCGAAGTCAGAACGAAGTTCTGGCTGAGTAGCTGCGGGCCAAGACCGAAGAGGTCGAAGCCCTCCGTGCAGAGGCCAAGGAGCAGGCCAAGCACAGGACGATCAGCAAGGAGGAAGCCAAGCGCCTCCGAGCTGAAGCTAAAGAAGGCATCAGAGCCCAAGGGAAAGCCCTGTGCCTCAAGTTAGAGATTGAGGAGCTGAAGGAGCAGCTAGTTGCTAAGTAGTAACCGTAGGGCTTGTACCAAAATGGGGCCTTTTGTAGTTGTACAAATTTGTTAATGGAATGAAACCTTACCTTTTCCCTGCAAAAAAGAGCAGCAAAAAGACAAGAACGAACAGGAAACTAGGAGCAAGGCAAAACAGCGCTAGAAAGTTTTCAGAAAAAATGGTAGAACGCCAGCCTAAGTCACAGCACCGTTGTGCATCTGCTCGAAAACCTGAGTTTGCAAACTCGAATAGGTGCAGAAGCAAAAGAGCGACACCCTAGCCCCTAGTACGGACGATGCTTGAAGACCTAAATTTGCGAATTCAAGGACGTGCGTAGAGAGATAGAGCGACACCCGCACCCTGATCTATTCATCCCACGAACTGCTCGTTAACGTAAGGTAGGCAATCTAAAAGGTAACCGAACAAGAAAAGTGCATCTGCCGCGGGGGGCTTATGAGCGCTGGATTTGCCAAGTGGTTGTGCCGAGAGCGGTAAGTGCCTCTGCCGCGGGGGGCTTACGAGAGCAGACTTAGCCGCAAGGCAGAAAACTGTGTTACGCAACCCTGAGTTTAGGAACTTACTGAAACTAGATGCGGGCAGAAAAATCCTGAAGATTGCGGAGCCAAGAGTTCACAAGACCGGGCAGCCATCAAGTGTTACCAGAGAGAGAGTAGTCTGAGAAGACAACGTATGAAAAGGGCCACGGGGGCCGCGAACATTCACCATTTATTGGATTGAACTTTACATGGCAGCCCGAGAGACTTGGACGAACTAAGGTGCAAGGTTTGACAAAAGCGCGGAGCAAAGAAAACAAACGAAAGACCTACACAAAAAACATACGAAGCAGGTCGATGTTCCAAGTGCGGGTCAGCTCTCTCCCGTCCTCCATTGCTAGGCGAACAGCACCCGGGCGAGCAGTAGAAACGATCGTGAACGGGCCCTCCCATTGGGGAGTTAACTTGTTGGCATTGGACAAGTTCTGGACACGGCGCAGAACGAGGTCGCCCACCTTCAAAGCCCTTGGTTGGATAGATTTGGCAGCGTGCCGGCGAAGATCTTGCTGGTAGCGCGCCATTCTGACTTGCGCCCGGTCGCGAGTGCCTTCGAGGAGATCGAGTTCGAGCAAGCGCTCTTGCTCTGTGTCAACCATGTTGACCGAGCTCGTGCGGGGCGAGCCGAGTACTATTTCGGCGGGCAAGATGGCTTCTGCACCGTACACCAGTTGGAAAGGAGTTTCCCCGGTTGCCCGGCTAGCTATGGTGTGAACGGCCTAGAGGACGGAAGGAATTTCGTCGACCCAGGCTTTACTGTGCTCGCGGAGTGCCGCGAACACGCGTTGTTTGATACCCAGGACTATCTGTCCGTTAGCTCTCTCGACTGCTCTATTGCTCTGTGAATGTGCCATAGAGGCGAAGCAGACCTTGGTGCCCAGCTGTTCGCAGTATTCCTGGAATAGCTCGCTTCTGAACTAGGGACCGTTATCTGTGATTAGCTTGTGAGGAATCTCGAAGCGCGTGATCACATTGCTTTTGAAGAAGCGGCAGCCATTTTGGCGTGATGAGATGACACAGGCTCGGTCTCAATCTACTTTGTAAAGGTGTCGATGGCGACGAGTAAGTGCGTGCAGCCCTTGAACCCCTTGGGGAAGGGGCCGAGTAGATCCAGACCCCATGTGGAGAAAGGCCATGATGGGGGGATTGTTTGGAGCTCTTGGGCGGGCTTATGGGCCTTCCGGACATGAAATTGGCATGTATTGCACTTAGTTACCACATCCCGGGCATCCTGTAACGCTGTGGGCCAGTAATAACCCATGCGAAATGCTTTGCCTACCAGAGTCCTGAAGGAGGCGTGGTTGCCGCAGGCACCCTCGTGTATATCCCTAAGAAGGAACACACCCTCCTGCTGCGAGATGCACTTGGAGAGTACTCCCAGAGCACCTTGCCGGTAAAGGATGCCGTCCACAAGCTTGTATGGACTAGCACGCGTTATAAGCCGGGAACGCTCGGCTTCGTCGCCGGGCAGGGTCCCATCTGCAAGGTACCGGACAAATTGCGTTGTCCAGTCCGCAACCTGCTCGATGACGGAGACAGCACCACCTGTCTCTGTTGCCTCGTCTGGAGACGTGATAGAGGGCTTATAAAGGTGCTCGAGAGCACCCCTACCGGTGCAGGTTCACGTGAGGATCCAAATTTGGATAGCTGGTCGGCCAAGAAGTTGTCCTTCCTGGGCACGAAGTGCACCTCGAAGAATCGAAAGTGCCGGTCCAACTTTCTCATTCAATCAGGTATCGCGCCAATGAGTCATCGCAGCACTGATACTCCTTGTTTACCTGATTGATGACCAGCTGTGAATCTTCCTTCACAGTTAGCCGTTGGACGCCGAGCGACTTGCACGCTCTTAGTCCCGCGAGGAGGGTCTCGTACTCCGCGGCGTTATTAGTTGCCACCAAGTGTAGTTGGATAGAATACTGGAGTTGCTCTCCTTGAGGGGAGATGAGAACAAAGCCAGCCCCCAAGTTTCCAGTGCGCGAGCCGTCAAAAAATATGGTCCAGGGGGTTTCTTGGTTGCTCAGGAGCTTCTTGGGATTTGGGCGGGCAGGTCCATTCAGCGACAAAGTCTGCCAGGACCTATGATTTAAAAGCAGTTCAGGCAGCAAACAAAATGTCGAACTCGGCTAGTTCCATTGCCCACGTAGCTATGCGTCCGCCAGTTTCCTTGTTCCGTAGGATTTCTCCTAGAGGGAACTTGGTCGGGACCAGTATTTGACGCGCCTGGAAATAATGCCGAAGCTTTCTGGAGGACATGAGCAAGGCGTAAAGCAACTTTTGCACCTCAGTGTCGACGATTGGGATATCGGTCCCAAGTCAACTAAGATTCTTTAGAAAGGGAGATAGAAGACCTGCCGAGCAAGGCAAACAGCAAACAATGAGTAACGAGCAAACACAGGGTTTTTATCCTAGTTCGGGCCTCTCCGGGGAGATAACAACCCTACGTCCAGCGCTTCTTTATATGAAAGAGGATTACAAGGAGGAACTCTGCGAGATGGACAAGTCTTGACGAGATTATGGGTGTACAGGAATTAATATGCGATCTTGGATGCTAGATCTCATGATGTTCCCCCCTGTCCCTCTACACGTTGTAGGGACCTTGTTATATAGTGTTGAACAACCGACCTACCAAGGGATAATCTAGCCGGGCTAACCACGAACTCATAACAAACTCGTATGCATGCCAAATACATCCCGCGGTAGATAAGGTATACTCCAATTCTTGGGGATCACGACGTCTGCTCCAATCCGGGAAACTACGTCCGGGTCTTCACATAGCCGTGCAGAACTCTTGCTTGAGTCGGACTCAAACAGGAATCCTAGGCCATTACGCACCGTGCCAGCCAGGGAGCTGTTCGGCAGGATGCACATGGGCCTGATAGAATCTTCTAGGGAGCCAGGCTCTAGGAGGCTGCTCGATTGGGCCGTCAGGGAGTGGGCCATGGCAATGGACCGTGATTTTATCCCCGACAGCTAGCCCCCAAGACTCAAGTGGAAGGACTCACTAGAATGGGGTGTTCCTCTTGAGACTCCAAGTCACAAAGAGGGTAATTTTGCTGCTACAAAGACGTGCAACAGACTACCGGACAGGTTATGGTTCAGCCAAACAAGACTTGTTCGGGACCGAATAAACCCGCCCAGTGCCGAGCAACTCTGTTGTGTCGAACAGGGAACCACATCTGTCCGAGCAGAGCACCCAGCCCTCGCTCTAGAAATCGGAAGAAGTAGCCATTGGAAGATTCTAATGGTAACTTTCGCTGCGCAGACAAAACGGGCGATAGTTTTTACCTAGCCGTTGCAGTAAAAAACTAGTCGTTTTATGGCAAAAAACCGTTGCAGAGCTGCTCGTCCAGGGCTATAAAAAGCACCATGCCGTCCGCGGCTTTCCACTTCCGCTCTCACGCGCCTTTCCTTCCCAAGCCCTTTTCCAATTGAGCAAGCATCAAACAGCCGCAACCGACCTCCAAAGCTGCTCGCCAACCCTAGGGATTGCTATGGCCAAGTTTTTAGGCACTAGCATGACCGAGGAGGACTTCAAGACCTTGGAGGCAGAGGAACACATTGACACCGGCAGCTGGAGGCTGCCCGGGGAGGAGGAGATGCCGAAGCCGCTCGAGGACGAGTTCATCAATTTCGAGCAGTTCGCCATGTTTGGGTTGAGATCTCCCGAAAGCGATTTCATGGAGGCCTTCCTGAACATCAGCGGGCTGGAGGTTGCGAACCTCAACCCCAATTCGTTCCTCTAGATGGCTGTCTTCGCACACTTGTGCGAGGGCTACCTGGGAGTTGATCCATCGGTGGGGCTGTTCCTCCGCTACTACACAGTGACGAGAAGCAGCTCCGCCGCTTCCGGGCTTAGGTGCTACTACCTCAAGCTCCGGGCTACCGCCGACGACGCGCCGTACCCTCGTCCACCACTGCTCGACTCGATGGGGCCGTGGTGGATGAGGTGGTTCTACACCAAAAGGAGCGGCGACAGCAAGCTTATCTTCACCGGGCAAGCTCCGGGGAAGGGAACGTAGATGCCCCGGCCAGAGCCGATTGGCGAGGAGTGGTATCTTACCCGGAAGATCGCCTCTCTCGTGGGCCTCCGGCTCACGGGCAGAGAGATCAACCGGGGCTTTGTGGTGAACAGAATCTGTCCGCTACGGAAGAGGTGATATCCCTTCTACAAGATAGAAGACTGGGAGGACATCACCAGAGCGAGCTCGCGTAAGTTTCCTCAAAACGCTCACCCTTTTTTGGTGATTCATCCGAACAGGAACTAACTATTTTTTTTCTGTACGGGCAGTGAAACTGACAGACGCATGGGTGACCGAACAGGTCGACGCCATGCTGAAGGCCGCCGGCAAAGACGCCAAGGTCACCGGCGTGGTGGCCTACACGTGCCCGAGGAACGTGCTCGTCCGCTCATCAGAGGTAACTTATGCAGAACTCCCATTTGAGTTGCTAGACTTACACGATTATAACATGCTTACATTCGCCTCCAAATATGCAGGACGAGCAGCTCATCATCGGCGGGATCGTCGAAGAGGTCTCTGAATCTGATAAAGAGGAAGCGAGGAAGGGCAAGGCCAAGGTGGCCGTGAAGCCCGAGGTGGCCGCCGAGCCGACGCAGAGCTCGCCGTGCCGTAGCGGCCGCCAACTGCCTCTGAAGCCCTCTGCGGCAATGAAGCGTGCTGAGCAGGCCAAGCAGGAAACGCCCAAGTCCCTCCCTCCTCACCGAGCAAAGCGACGAGGAGGTACGAAACATGAACCTGTGGCTTAAGCACTATGCCCGGGCTCACCCGGGCCATATGGAACGGCTGCAACAGATCGCCGAGCAGAGGAGGCTCGAGGAGGAGGTCGTGCGCAAGGAGGCTCTCCTTGCGTTGCGCAGAAAAAGTGCTCTGCTCAGCAGAGAGCTGAGTTTGTCGCCGCGAGCCCCCGGAGGCCAAGACGAACAAGAAGCCGAGGATCCGCCGAGCAAGAGGCGTAAGCTCCGTCGCGGAACAAAGAAGAAGGTCAAGCTTCCTGCGGCAGGTAAGTAATAGCAAGACTCTCACCCTTACGTTCTACCGAACAGCACAGGACTTAACGCATTTCTTTTTCATCAGCTGCCCAGGAGGAGATCGCCACCGACAATGTAGACGCGGCGATCGAGCAGTCTTTGCTGCCCGAGTACCTACACGGTGCGTCGAGGGCAACGAGATTGGCTACCCTTAACGACAAGCTGGCAGCATGGGACGTGATTCCGCCTAGCTCCGCCGATCAAATCGATGCTCTGAAGGGCCTGATCGATGGGCTCGAAGCCGAAGAAGCGGGGCGCGACGCCACGAAGAGTGGGGCCAAGGTGTTGGCTCTGCCGGCTGCCCGAGGCAGGACCGAGCAGGCGGTCCTGCAGGGCACTTCGTCGTAGGGGCAGATCATCCCTGTGGCGACGGGACCTTTCGGCGGGCAGGGCGAGAGACCTGCCACCGGGGAGCAGGGAGATGGCCGCGAGCAGGAAGAGCAAGTCGTCCTGTCCGCGGCCCCACCGACATCTCCGAGCAGAGGGACGCCGGTCTTGCCCGAGGTTGCTCAGGCGGAGGAAGAAGACGAGGTGCAGGAGCTCGGTGGCGACGAAGACGCGGCCGCCAGCCCTCCCAGAGCTGAAGGTACCAGGGCTAGGAGGCGAGCCCCCAAGCGGGCGAGCTCCGGCAGGAAGAAGTCGCAGCGCGGAGAGCATCGTGCTGCGGTTGTTCCAAGCAGCCGGGGCTTCGCAACCCAAGGCTTTGGGGAGCGCGTTCAACACAACTTGAAGAACAGGCTTCAATACGTAAGCCTCAAACCCCAAAATTTGCTCGCTTGAGATACGAGCAAGTCAATGTGATAGATTTATCCTTCTCTCATTCAGGTCTTGTGGGCAACCATGGAGGATCTCGTCGCCGTCGAACGTGGCGCCATCTTAGGAGCCTTCCAGCAGCAGCACCGGGCAAGGGAGCTCGAGGGGGAACTCCTCGCCACAGCCAAAAGCTGACGCCAACTCAAGGCGAAGGTGAAAAAGCTCAAAGCCCAACTGACCGAAGAGAGGCAGTCCTCTGCAGCCCTCCAGGAGAAGGTGTCGAGCCTGTGGATCTCATTGGAAGACACCGAGGAGCTTCGCGGGCTGGCCGTGAGGGCGAGCACAGCGGAAAGAAGGGTCGAGGTGCTGGCCGAGCAGCTCAAGACCACCGAGCAGCAGCGAAGTCAGAACAAAAGTCTGACCGAGCAGCTGCGGGCCAAGACCGAAGAGGTCGAAGCCCTTCGTGCAGAGGCCAAGGAGCAGGCTAAGCACAAGACAATCTGCAAGGAGGAAGCCGAGCGCCTCCGAGCTGAAGCCAAAGAAGGGATCAGAGCCCAAGGGGAAGCCCTACGCCTTAAGTTAGAAATTAAGGAGCTGAAGGAGCAGCTTGCTTCTAAGTAGCAGCAGTAGGGTTTTACTCGAAAGGCCTTGTATACCTGTAAACTTTTGTTAGTGAAATAAAAACATTACCTTTTCCCTAAAAAAAGAGCAGCAAAATGAGAAGAACGAACAGGAAACTAGGAGCAAGGCAAAACAGCGCTAGAGTTTTCAAAAAAACGGTAGGACGCCAGCCTAACTCCCAGCCCCCGTTGTGCATCTGCTCGAAAACTTGAGTTTGCGAACGCGAATAGGTGCACAAGCGAAAGAGAGACACCCTAGCCCCCAATACGGACGATGCTTGAAGATCTAAGTTTGCGAATTCAAGCACGTCCATAGAGAGATAGAGCAACACCCGCACCCTGATCGACTCATCCCATGAACTGCTCGTTAACGTAATGTAGGCAATCTTAAATGTAACCGAACAAGGAAAGTGCCTTTGCCGCGGGGGGCTTACGAGGGCAGGCTTTGCCAAGTGGTTGTGCCAAGAGCGGTAAGTGCCTCTGCCGCGAGAGGCTTACGAGAGCAGACTTAGCCGCAAGGCAGAAAGCCGTGTTACGCAACCCTGAGCTTAGGAACTTGCTGAAACTAGATGCGGGCAAGGAAATCCTGAAGATCGCGGGGCCAAGAGTTCGCAAGACCGGGCAGCCATTAAGTGTTGAGAGAAAATAGTCTGAGAAGATAAGGTGTGAAAAGGGCCGCAGGGGGCCGCGAACATTCACTGTTTATTGGATTGAACTTTACATGGCAGCCCGAGAGACTTGAACGAACTAAGGCGCAAAGTTTAACAAAAGAGCGGAGCTAAGAAAACAAACGAAAGACCTACACAAAGAACTTACGAAGTTGATCCATGTTCCAAGTGCTGGTCAGCTCTCTCCCGTTCTCCATTGCCAGGCGAAAGCCCCCGGGCGAGCAGTAGAAACGACCATGAACGGGCCCTCCCATCGGGGTATTAACTTGTTGGCATTGCACAGGTTCTGGACGCGGCGCAGAACGAGGTCGCCCACCTTCAAAGCCCTTGGTCGGACAGATTTGGCAGCGTGCTGGCGAAGATCTTGCCGGTAGCGCGCCATTCTGACTTGTGCCCGGTCGCGTATGCCTTCGAGGAGATCGAGTTCGAGCAAGCGCTCTTGCTCTATGTCAACCATGTTGACCGAGCTCGTGCGAGGGGAGCCGAGTACTATTTCGGCGGGCAAGATGGCTTCTGCACTGTAGATCAGTTGGAAAGAAGTTTTCCCGGTTGCCCGGTTGGGTGTGGTGCGAACGGCCTAGAGGACGGAAGGAACTTCATCGACCCAGGTTTTATTGTGCTCGCGGAGTGCCGCGAACATGCGTCGTTTCATACCCTGGACTATCTGACCGTTAGCTCGCTCGACTGCTCCATTGCTCTGTGGATGCGCCACAGAGGCGAAGCAGACCTTGGTGCCCAGCTGTTCGCAGTATTCCTGGAATGGCTCGCTTCTGAACTGGGGACCGTTATCGGTGATCAGCTTGTGGGGAATCCCGAAGCGCATAATCACATTGTTTGTGAAGAAACGCACAGCCAATTTGGAGTGAAGAGATGACAAAGGCTCGGCATCGATCCACTTCGTAAAGGTGTCGATGGCGACGAGCAAGTGCGTGCAGCCCTTGAACCCCATGGGGAACGGGCCAAGCAAATCCAGACCCCATATGGAGTAAGGCCAAGCTGGGGGATCGTTTGGAGCTCTTGGGCAGGCTTATGGGCCTTTCGGGCGTGAAGTTGGCATGCCTTGCACTTAGTTACCACATCTCAGACATCTTGTAGCGCTGTGGGCCAGTAATTACCCATGCGAAACGGTTTGCCGACCAGAGTCCTGAAGGAGGCGTGGTTGCCGCAAGCACCCTCGTGTATTTTCCTAAGAAGGAACACACCATCCTACTGAGAGATGCACTTGGAGAGTACTCCCAGAGCACCTTGTCGGTAAAGGATACCGTCCATAAGCTTGTATGGATTAGCACGCCTTATAAGCCGGGAACGCTCGGCTTCGTCGCCGGGCAGGGTCCCATCTGCAAGGTACCGGACAAATGGCGTTGTCCGTCCATGACTACTTTCGATAGCGGAGACAAGCACCACCTGTCTCTGTTGCCTTGTCCGGAGACGTGATAGAGGGCTTGTAAAGATGCTTGACGAGCACCCCTGCCGGGGCGTGAGGATCCAAACATGGACAGCTGATCAGCCAGGAAGTTGTCCTTCCTGGGCACGAAGAGCATCTCAAAGAATCGAAAGTGCCGCTCCAACTTCCTCACTTCAATCAGGTATCGCTCCATTGAGTCATTGCAGCACTGATACTCCTTGTTTACCCGATTGATGATCAGCTGTGAATCTCTCTTCACAGTTTGCCGTTAGACGCCGAGCGACTTGCACGCTCTTAGTCCCGCGAGGAGGGTCTCGTACTCCGCGGCGTTGTTAGTTGCCGCAAAGTATAGTTGGATAGAATACTGGAGTTGCTCTCCTTGAGGGGAGATGAGAACAAAACCAGCTCCCAAGTTTTCAGTGCGCGAGCCGTCGAAAAACATGGTCCAGGGGGTTTTTTCAGGTTGCTTGGTAGCTTCCTGGGATTTGGGCGGGCAGGTCCATTCAGCGACAAAGTCAGTCAGGACCTGGGATTTAATAGCAGTTCAGGCAGCAAACAAAATGTCGAACTCTGCTAGTTCCATTGCCCACTTAGCTATACGTCCGCCAGCTTCCTTGTTCCGTAGGATTTCGCTCAGAGGGAACTTGGTCGGGACCATTATTTGGTGCGCCTGGAAATAATACCGAAGCTTCCTGAAGGACATGAGCAAGGCGTAGAGGAACTTTTGGACCTCAAGGTAGCGCTCCTTTGATCCATGAAGCACCTCACTCACGTAATAGATTGGTCGATGGATGCCTTCCCTCTCCACCGTCATGACAGCGCTCACCGCTTGTGGCTTGCAGCCAAGGTACAGCAAAAGCTGCTCGCCATGTCGCGGGGTAGTCAAGATAGGTGGGTTGGACAGGTATTGCTTTAGATCTTGGAAGGATCTATCAGCCTCCTCTGTCCATTCGAAGCCATTGTGCTTGCGCAGGGCCTTAAAGAAGGGCAGCCTGCGTTCGCCCTGACGGAAAATAAATCTGCTTAAAGTAGCCATCCGCCCTGTGAGGCTCTGGACCTCCTTAACGGTGGTCGGAGCCATCATGTTTTCAATGGTCTCGATTTTTTCATGGTTAGCAGAAATTCCTTGTGAACCTATAACATAGCCGAGCACCATGCCGGATCGAACACCAAAGGTACACTTCTCTGTATTTAGTGTAATTCTGTGCCTGGGGAGATTACGAAATGTCTCAGCCAGGTCTTTTACATGATCCGGAGCATACTTGCTCTTTACTACTATGTCGTCAACATAGACCTCTAGGTTCCTTCCGCGCTGATCTGGGAAAGTCTTCTCCGTTAAGCGTTGGAAGGTGGCACCAGCATTGCGCAGACCGAAAGACATGGTCGTATAGCAGAAAGTGCCGAAGGGGGTGATGAAGGCAGTCTTCTCTTCATTCTTGGGGGAGATGCTTATTTGGTGATAACCAGGTAAGCATCCAAAAAACTCAAAAGTTAGGCATCCGCAGTCGCGTCGACCAGCTGCTCTATGCGAGGCAGCAGGAAATTATCCTTAGCACAAGCCACGTTCAAGTCCGTGTGGTCGACACACAACCTCCACTTGCCGCCTTTCTTCTTTACGATCATAGGGTTGGCCAGCCACTCGGTGTGATCAACCTCGAGGATGAACCCAGCAGCAAGCAGCTTACCAAGTTGATCCTTGATGATCCCCTGCTTGAATTCAGGAAAACAACGAAGTTTCTGGTGAACGGGCTTTTTATCCTGCCGAACTGCTAGTTTGTACTCAATAACCTCCCTTGGAACCCCAGGCATGTCAGACGGCTCCCAGGCGAACACGTCTGCATTAGCTCAGGAGGAAGGCAATGAGCTCGATTTCCTATTTGGGGTCCAGATTGGCCCTCAAATGAACTATCTTGGAAAGATCGTCAAGAGACAGCGGAACTTCCTTGGTCTTTCCCCCTGGCTGGAGAAAAACCTTGGGACGGGCAAACTTGGTCTCTGAAACTTCGGGACCACGTGGGGAAAATTGATCGACCAGGGCAAGAGACTGTTCATCACAATCTAGCGCAGCCTTGTAATTGCCCTTGACCGTGATCACCCCGCTAGGGCCCGGAATCTTCACGCAGTGGTATGCATGGTGGGACATGGCCATGAACTTTCCTAGAGATGGCCGGCCCAAGATTGCGTTCTAGGCAGATGGAAAGTCGACCATGTCAAACGTGATCAATTATGTCCAGAAGTTGCTTGGGCTGCCGAAGGTAACGGGAAGAACAATCTGCCCCAGCGGCTTAACAGCTTCTCCCGGTACAATCCCATAGAAGGGCATCGCGACCTCTTTGAGCTTGGAACGGAGAATCTGCATCTCGTCCAAGACCTTTGCGGAAAGCAAGTCCAGCGCACTCCCGCCACCGACCAGGACACGCCCGACTAGCGTTGCTGATGGTCGGAGCGACCACCAGTGGGAGCCGCTGAGGCTTGGTCATCCCAATGGGGCAATCCTCCTTAGAGAAGGAGATAGAAACCTCGGTCCACTTCATCGACTCGGGCTATGGTTTGCCCTTCTCGACGTAGTGGACCTCTCGAGCAGCTTCCTTAAGGCTGCGCCGAGAGGGATAAGCCGAGGAGTAGCCAAAAATAACGGCTATATGGTTCACGGGTTCCTGATAGTCATCCTCATCGTCCCGATCACCATCATCGTTTTGGCGCTTGGCCTTGCCGGCATCACCTTTTTCGGGCAGGGTAGGCATGGGGCCCTTGCCGTTGTAGAAATCCTTGGTCATGATTAGCTCATCACCCCCGGCTGCCATGATGGCGGTAGCGTAGATGGAAAGGAACTCCTCTGGGTTTTGGGTCCCATTGTACCTCTCCATGTGGCCAGGTTTGAACTTGGAGGGCCACCTGACAGTGCGGAGCTCATCAGAGAAAGCCTTGCAGCCCAAGGCGTATGCCCGACCACCTTCTCCTACAGAACCTAGTCTCAAAAAGACGTTGATCCTGTTGCGCGGAGGGACTCTAGTCGAACGGGAAGATTCTACCTGGTGATATTCTCTCCGAGACAATCCTCCGTGCTCCTTCCTCGTGGTCGTCACAATGTGTTCGTCCCGAGGGGATCGTCCGTGATCGTCGCGCGCCCGCACGGGGACTTGGTGAGCGTTGTCGACCACGGGTATCTAGCTCGCAGTGAATCGTCATTTGATGGTGATGAGGGTCACGCAATCGATCGGAACGCTCGTTGTTCGAGTTCCTCCGAGCAGGCTGACTGCGTTACCCGGAGGAGGTATTATCTTCACCTATGGACTTAAGACCTTCAGCCAGTCGCTCTACGTGAGAAGCAACAGCGTGGCCCATGAGGGCGAGGTTGGCCTGGTTGGTGGATCTGACCACCATTGCCAAGGCCTGAAGTCATTCCCAACTCTGCTCAAGGGGTCCTGGGATCCCTGAGGCGTCCGCGTTTTGCCCAACCGAGGTCTGGTTACGCGGGGATTTGCCCCGAGCAGGTAGAACTTCTGCCGGGCGACCTGGCGTAGGTACGCGAGGCGGGTCGCGTCGTTGTCGCTTGCGCTGATCGCAAATCTGCGCCAAGGTCTGATTTATTGAGGTGTCCAGACTGCGACGGACAACTTGTTCGCGAGCAACCGGTGTAGCCCCATCTTGTTGCCGGGCAGAATTGATCTGCCGCTGAGGTCTCTGCGCCGGCCATATTGATGCTGCGACGGCCGTGTGTTGGCACACTAGACGGCGTCATCACTGTGTCGCCACAGGAGGAATCTGTGTCGCCACAGGAGGAATCGACCAACATGGCCTTGGAATCCGATAGATCTAAACCAGCGTAAAGATCGTCGGTTCCATAGTCATTGTCAATGACGGGAGCTTGATCTAAGACCATTTCCGGGACGTAGCCGGAGAGTTCTGTCCGAGATCTGGAAGGCGATCGAGATCGAAGGGATCGATCCGATGCGGCAGGGGATGTGACATCCTGCCCTTCTGAGTCATAGTCCTCAGGAAGAGTTTCCTAGTCGCTGAAAGAATTTGACATGCTCGCTAGGTCCCCACGGTCGGCGCCAACTGTCGACGGTTGGGATATCAGTCTCAAGTCAACTAAGGTTCTTGACAAGGGGAGATAGAAGACACTGCCGAGCAAGGCAAACAGCAATCAATGAGCAACGAGCAGACACAGGGTTTTTATCCTGGTTCGGGCCTCTCCGAGGAGATAACAACCCTACGTCCAGCGCTTCTTTATATGAAAGAGGATTACAAGAGGGAACTCGGCGAGACGAACAGGTCTTGATGAGATTCTGGGTGAACAGGAAGTAATATGCGTTCTTAGATGCTAGATCTCATGATGTTCTGGCCTCTACACGCCGTAGGGGCCTGGTTTATATAGTGTTGAATAACCGACCTACCTAGGGATAATCGGGCCGGGCTGACCACGAGGACGTAACGAACTCGTAAACATGCCAAATACATCCCGAGGTAGATAAGGTATACTCCAATTCTTGGGGATCACAACGTCTACTCCAATCCAGGAAACCACGTCCGGGTCTTCACGTAGCCGTGCAGAACTCTTGTTCGAGTCGGACTCAAACACGAAGTCTATGCCGTTACGCACTGCGCCAACCAGGAAGTTGTTCGGCAAGATGCACATGGGCTTGATAGAGCCCTCTAGGGAACAGGCCCTAGGAGACTGTTCGATTAAACCGTCAGGGAGTGGGCCGTGGCAATGGGCCGTGATTTTATCCCCGACAGGGGGTGTGTTGACGGTCCTCATTCGTAAAATTTTGTATACTTTTGACCGTCAACATATCTACAAAATAAAGGAATTCAAACTACATTGAGGCTAACATTAATGAGTTCCACGAGTTTATCGGTCGTATGCAATTCGAACGAAAGATGGAGTTTAAATTAAACATATTTTGAAAAGTCATCAAATGAAAAAATGGACTTCACCATGATGAAGAGATCGTCGAGACGATCGAAACGCATATATTATTTGCTATATTTGGAGCTCGGATGAGGGAGAAAGGAGTTCCGGAAGACGACAAGCCAGACCGGACCAGACCAGGCAGATCAGCCGACCCAAGCTAGGTCGGCCGGCCCCTTCTTTTGGTCAATTTTCCTCGGTTTTTTCCCACACGCCAAGAAACATACCTAGAGGCCATCCCAACCATCCATGCAAGTCGGTTTGATCCAGAAATAGGGAGTTCTTCATAAGTCATGCATAGGATTCTAAAGGAACCCAATGCTACCGGTCTCCAACTACCAAACCGACTTGAAGAGATGATCTACACTATTGATGAAGCATCCCAGGAAAAATTGGCGGCCAGATGATGAAAAGGGTGGGCCGGCCGACCTACCCTAGGCCGGCTGACCCACCTCGGATGTCGATTGGATTCTCCTTCGGAGGGTGGCAAGATGACAAGTGTCCCATGCCGTGACACCCTCTCATTGGCTCGGGAACACTATAAAAGGGCCCCCTCACCTCACTTTAACATCACCAAACTACACTTCACTTCATCCACTTCACTTGGAGTTGCTCTTTAGTTAGAGTAGATTAGTTGGGAGTTAGAGTCGAGTCGAGCTGAAACCTCGGAGTTCTGGAAGTGTTTTCAGGAATTCGGGTAATAGCTCTTGTACCCTTTTTCAATTAGTGAGTTCACATCATTCATTTTATATTGTGTTGAGCTTTATTTGAGATTGAGCATATCTACTAAATGAGTTGTGTGGATTAATCTTACCGGTAGCTTGTATTCGTCTGGAATCAGTTTAGGTTCTCACTCATATACTGAAAGAGCCCAAGTATTGAACCTAGATCATCTTCCTAGGATCCGAGGAAGGTTGATTAGAAATAGTAGCAAACGTGGTGTCTGAGACTAGGACTAACTCGGTTTACACCCGGGCCCACGTATATATGGTAGGTGGTAGGTGGTGACAGCCCTATCGATCCGTAGATATTAATTATTTCGCGCGTAACCCACAGCGTCCGGCTTTGGATCAGTAGAGCCCTATCGGAATGATCATAACCATTCGGGATTCTAATTCAGGATAGCGGGTGGTAGTGAATGTCTGAGCTCCGACGACGAATATTAAGTGAACCACTGATCGTTATTGCCCAAGCTCTCTCAATAAACTGAATCACACAACATTTACGAATTTATTAAACTTGTCTCATTGTCCTCCCAACTGTCTGCCTAATTATTGTAGCACTCTATTTTATGTGTGTGTGTGTGTGTGTCACCGGTCTATTTATCGTATCATATGTACCCCTTAGCTAGCTGGTTGGTATATCAATAATATAGATATTAGAATTATCTTTCTCCCTTGTTTCCTGTGGATTCGATACCTTGGAATACTTCTCGGTGAAAACTATAAGCGATATCCGTCCGCTTGCGGATTAATTTCTAAGGGCATAAGAATCGCCAACATTTCGCTATAGCTCAGTCTGGAGGCAATGTTGCCAGTTCTTCGGGGATGCCTTCTATTAGTCAATTCCTTAACTCCGGATGTGATGCGACTGATAGCGGTCGTGGTTCTCACTCTCCTAGCTAGAAGCTACAAATCTTCTTTTCCGAACTTGTGATGTGTATGTGCAGCAACCTTGTGATCTTGTGTACCTCTCTTATGTCTATGTACGACTATTTGTGATGACTATGTGGTGTTGGATGGCTACGCGTACATGTGAGTATGTGATGCTGGATGACTATAGCGTCTATATGAACTTGCGTACATTGTGAAGGAAATGTGAAGTTGTGCATTTTAAATTTGGAAAGGTATTCGGTGTAAAAGATTTTTCAGTACACAAGTGCAAACAGCAGATCTTGTTCATTGGATCTCATCTCAGTGGTCCAGCTAAAACACACAAACATGGAAAACAATCACCATGGTTTTGCGCAATTGCATTAATGGGAGAGAGTAGTTCCATCTCATTGTATCTAGACTGTCCAAATTAGATCTAAGGAACCATGATGAGGTTTTGCACTTGTGCATTGAAAAAACTTTTGCACCAAATATTTTTCCTTTAAATTTTTTATAACTATTGTGCATTGTGGTAATTTTCTAGAATCTTTGCTGTTTTGCTAAAATAAGTAATTAAATAATTATAATTCTGCCATCTTAGGCCAACGAATTTACTGGAGTTGCGCCAGCTAGCAGCTCCTCCAGTAATTCGTCCGCCGTGACCGATGAAAAAACATGTGTCACCGCACCGCCACGGCATCGCCACACGTCAACCGACCCTGCCCCACTGCGCTGATTTGCCAAGTAATTAATTTGTCAGTCTTGGCCAATGAAAATACTTGAGACGTCAGCCTTCTAAGCAGCTAGCGGGGTGATGAAGTCTAATTTCATTGGGCCAGTATGTAGTAATTTCATCTATTTTTGTTGGTTTTCAGCCGATCAAAACATGTCGCATTCTTCTAGGGTAAACAAAGGATCACGAGATAGGCGTGGTGCTCTTTTCTATTTGAAGTCTAGCTGATGGAGTTACGAGAATACACTAATCGTGGCCAGTATACCTAATCCTGAATCATTGATTGACTGATTGGTCAATACTACTGTCAGCATGCAAACGTCCTACGTTGAACTTGCTAGCTTATGTATCCCTAGTGTATAAATAGGACACCACTTGAACTGCGTTGCTTCAGACCTACCTAGTAACAATGCAACGATCTATACTCAGCATGGGTTTACTTCTGTCGCTCATCTCGCTTCTTTTGGTTAGTATATTTATGTATACATACCAATCTATTACGTACTCCATATGCTGATAAGTGTTAATTTCTTGCCCTACATTTTTTAGTCCTTGTCCGAGCTTTTGATACCATACGTGAAAAGCAACCACTGCAAGAATCCGACTTAATTTCATCGGCTAGAAACCAACGAAATTAAGAGACAAACCGATGAAAAAGACGTAATTTCGTCGGAACCCGACGAAATATGCTAGACAAAAATAAATGAAAATAATGTATTTTCGCCGGTTTGGCAGGCTGACGGAATAAAAACCGATAGTCTCTGAGACCGACGGACGGCTGACGTGGCACGTAATTTCGTCGGTCAAAGCCGATGAAATTATCTTCCATGTCAGCAAAAAAAAATCGGAGGTGGTGGTGGTGGGTTGGGCTGACATGGCACGTAATTTCGTCGTCTTACTTGTGAAGTTATGTCCACAATGAGATTCGTGTAGGCAGCCCATTCTTAAAATGAAGGGGACAAAACGGATCGCCAAGTGCATCGAGTGGGTAATGTACATGGATTGGAGTTTCATGTAGAAATTCCATCGTCTCTACTATATATAAAGATAATAAATGATGAAGTATACGTTAATTGCTCTCTTTTCCGCTGGCTTAGCCTTTTAGAGCCAACTAATATGTGGATACAACTTAATATGGTATTATAGAGTCAAGAGGTTCAACTTTTAGACCCAACTAATCCATTATTCTAAAAATAAATGTGGTTCAATTCGAGTCACCACTAAAAATACATTCATTGTCGGTTCAGAACTAGCTTTATTAGATTCCATCGTCTCTGCTATAAACATGATAAATGATGACGTATGTATATATTGCCTATTTAACCGATTAGCTTAGAGTTTTAGGGTCAACTTGTTGGTGCATACAACTTAGTGTGGTATTAGAGTAGTGGCACTAAGTTTTTGACCCAGACAATCCATTATTAAAAAAAAAATGGGCCACTTCAAGACACCACTACAAAAAGACTCATTCACCGCCGGTTTAGAATTGGCTTTATTGTCGATATTTGAACTAGTAGGGCAGAAGCAGCGGTGATAGTTATCGATGTTCGTTCTATAATCGGCAGTGATAAGGATATTGCTTTGTCCTATTATTTCCTTATCAGCTTAGTCGGTGCATATAACACAATATGGTTTGAGTTCAATGAACCTGAGTTTTAGACCAGAGACCAGGCTACTCCATAATTTTAAAAAATGTGGCCCATTTCAACTCACCACCTTAAAAAAAAAAAAAAAAACTCCACGGCCAGTTCATAATTGACTTTGTTGCCGGTTTTTAAAGAAAATGGACGTGAAATCTTCATTTCTAAATGGCACACTAGAAGAGGAAGTAGAGCCCGGGTTATGCATTAAAGAGTTCAGGTTGGAGATGTAAGATTCGTTTTTCCACAGTCACCCAGCTCAGAGCTACACAAAAAGAACAAAGCTAAGAGTGAATTTCGGAACTTGACCTGCAGCGGAGAATGAGGAAGAAAACTAAAATAAGAAATAGTGCATAACTAGCAGCGGTAAGGATAAACATCACATTCGATCTATTTCTTCCCATCAACTTAAACTTTCAGGGATACAACTTGTCGGTCCAAACCACTCAATATGGTCTAATCCATTATTTAAAAAATAATTGTTGCCCTCTACGAGTCACCACTTAAAAAAAAAACCTTCACTGCTTGTTTAGAACTGACTTTATTGCCGGTTTTCAAACTGACAGTGTGTAAGCAGCAATGATAAGGATATCATTTTCATACCTTTCTTTATTTCAAAAAAGGGGTATTATGTAGTAGTGAGCTCACATATGACAATTTGAAACAAAAGAAATAATTCAAACAAAAAATATTTACGTTAGTTGATAAAAGTACTAGATTTTATTGTCGACTCTTTTTTTTTGACAAAATTGAGAAACATTCCTTCAAATCAGGGATTACAAATGCGGTTTGATTCTTGTATGGAGCGATTGGGCTGATATTCAAGTGATAATTATCCGATAATAAAAATTTATGCATATACTGTCTGGTATAGCTTTATCATTGAGATTTGTTGACCAAACAGCACACCATTAATCGACAAAATGAATCTCAACATTGCACTTGTATTAAGAGAAATATAAGACAATTAGTGAACAAATTGATCAGGGTCCTTTTCATAAAATGCAAGCCTAGTTTCCATTTTTATCAATTTATTTTTCCTTATCCATGTTCACGCATATTAAATCTAGATTATAAATTATGTGTGGCATGATTGCTTCATCTTATTTTTGTGCGCTCATTCTTTTTTGGAAATCAAGTATTTACTGTTTTGAGGTGAATGCGTCGTTGCCACGATAATTATATAAAAAAAACTCGTGTCGGCTGATCGAGAGCAATGCTAGCTAGCTGGTACAGTGGTACAAGAATCATCAATTCTATATAACAAAGGACCTAACCAACAGCTCGCTGGTTAGGCCATGTCGCCAGTCATATTTTTGTTGGTCACACCACCTGAGAAACAATGACCGTCCGATCTTCTCGTGAAATAAAATCTGACCGTCCATACCAAAATAACATTTAAAAGAAAATGTTTTGCACATTTGCAAAACAATACGGGTGCCCAGTTGGCTAGCTGAGTTAGATCTTAGCGCATAGGCCGCAGTTTGAATCCTGTCTCCGTCACGTATATTTTTCTGGTTTTTCCTACCGACTTTATCATGTACCTGTTAGAAGAGTGACATGAAAAGCCATGTGATGACATGAGGTCCTAGGTTCGAATCTTTGGTTAGCCATATTTTAAGATATTTTGGTACCTATAGTCCCGGTTGAGTCAATCGGAACTAAAGCCTAGACCCTAAGAGCATCCCCAGCAGGGCCTTTAAATTTTCCTCTATCGCTACAGTAACTGCTACAGTAATAGCTACAGTGCAAATTCCCTCTCACATGCACCAAATTCCCTCCTGCTGCATTTGAAAAATTTTGAAATAGAGGTGCATTTGGGGGGTGAGATGGGGATGCTCTAAAGCTTATTTCTAACCAGGACTAAAAGTCATTTCAATGGTAGTGTAAATATTTCAGTATATTTCCTGTTTACCTAATTCACTATAAAACGACATATTCCTTCCCTAATGCAATTGTGTATATGCGTATATTTCAAGAGTCGCAGTGCACAATATTAATATACTTTTGTAGGTCGTCAATACACGACAATAATTACGATGGCATACAAATATAGTTTTTACTAATGCCGATGATGGATAACTTTTAGGTAACAGCGGCTGACGGAAGTCCGATTGAAAATCGTGCGACTACAAAAGATACCAGAATTACAGATTCGGTGTACAAAGGAATTGTTTATTGGGGGAGAGTAATTCCCAATACTACCATACCATCAGCCATACTTGACCTCGTAAACACACAACCCATTGATGAGGGAAACAACAAGAAACTTCAGTCCTTAGAGGAGGACGATAATAAGCTTTTCTTCTATAAGTACGGAGCCAGTAAAGAAGGTAACACCAAGAAACTCCAGTCTAAAGAGGAGGACGATGCTAAGGTTACATTCTACAAGTATGGAGGCAGCAAAAAGGACAGCAACAAGAAACTTCAGTCCTTAGAGGACGATGATAATAAGCTTTTCTTCTATAAGTACGGAGCCAGTAAGGAGGGTAATAGCAAGAAACTCCAGTCCAAAGAGGAGGACGATGCTAAGGTTACATTCTACAGGTATGGAGGCAGCAAGAAGGGCAGCAACAAGAAACTTCAGTCCTTAGAGGAGGATGATAATAAGTTTTTGTTCTCTAAGTACGGAGCCAATAAGGAGGGTAACAATAAGAAACTCCAGTCCAAAGAGGAGAACGATGCTAAGGTTACATTCTACAAGTATAAAGGCAGCAGGAAGGGCAGCAACAAGAATCTTCAGTCCTTAGAGGAGGACGATAATAAGCCTTTGTTCTATAAGTATGGAGCCAGTAAGGAGAGTAACAACAAGAAACTCCGGTCCAAGGAGGATGACGATGCTAAGGTTACATTCTACAAGTATGTAGCTCATAAGATGGATAATGACAAGAAACTGCACCCTACAGGTGTGGACGATGAAAAGAAGAGGGAGACACAGACAAAGGGCGATGCCACGGAATATATATGTGATCAACCAGATAGTACTACTACAAATGGGCAAGGTAGTTTATATTCTTAGTAAAAGTACATTTCAACATTTTTGGTGAAACTCTACACCCCTTAACT
Source organism: Raddia guianensis (assembly GCA_036346415.1). Lineage (NCBI taxonomy): Eukaryota > Viridiplantae > Streptophyta > Magnoliopsida > Poales > Poaceae > Raddia > Raddia guianensis. Next base: position 41,903,074 of record CM070539.1, read on the forward strand.
GTTAAACAAAGTGCACTTCACCTCTTCAACCGGAAACCAGGCACTCTAGCACTAGGAGTATTGGATTTATTTTGTTTAACTCCTCAAAGTAACTTTTAGAGAAGTATTTTCACATGGATATCACATGTTGCATTTTATTTCATCTATACCCAACTGTCAACCCTTTCTTCATTTTCCCATCATCTCCCTCTCTCTTTACTCCGTTTCACCTCTCCTTCTCTTCTCCCTTTTTCTGGCCTCCTCCCACCTCTCTATACTGCTCTCTTTACTTTCGCCCTTCAATATTATGGTTTTTTTGATAGTTAATTTACATATGATTTATTTCACCCTTCAATATTACTTTCCCATCCCGCGTGTGGTGAGTTGAAAAGAAATGACAAAAAATTTCAAAATGTTAATATTGTTAAGCACAGTTAGTGTTATAAATATCCACATATTTGATTAGAAATGCCGAATATGGGGATTAAGGAATTTTATATGAATATGTGCTTCCTGTTGGAACGGGGCGAAAGTCCTTGATGCTGGAAATATGTTTCTCAGGAGGGAGGCTTGAGGGTGTGCACAGCAACGGGGAGCCCCATCTCGCTACAAACTCAAGGGGTGTATTTTTCTTCGAGGACCAGCTGGTTGCAGGCTCCAAGATGACCACTCTCGTACCATGGACAGCTCCCCGTCGGCCCGCGCCACTAGACCGAGAGACCGCCGACTCCATCCCATTCTCCTCCAAGAACCTCGCCGAGATCGCGGCCATGTTCACGCCGGCTGCGTCTCCTGCCATGGCCAGAAACATCAAGGTCACTCTGGATGCTTGCGAGGACACATCGCGCGTGAAGGGGGAGACGCGGGGATGCGCCACGTCTGTGGAGTCGATGGTCGATCTGGCTACCTCCACCCTCGGGACGCGGGACGTCAGGGCATTCTCGCCGGACGTGCCCACGGGAGGCTTGCCGTCGCGGCGGTACAGCCTCGCCGCCGTCAGGAGAGCATTCGACTCGGCCAGGATCATGGTCTGCCATGACATGCCCTACCCCTACATGGTGTACTTTTGTCACATGATCGTCCCCAGCAGGGCCTACCTGGTGACGCTGGCGAGCGACGGCGGCGGCTCACCGCCGACGGAGGCGCTGGCCATGTGCCACCTCGACACGTCGTCATGGGACCCCAACCACGCCTTCTTCAGGATGACCGGCGTGAAGCCAGGGGAGACGACGGCGTGCCACTTTGTCAACAGGGGCAGCGTCGTCTGGACGCCCGTCGGGGATCAGGGAGAGGAGCAGGTCGCTGCCGAGTAGACCATGGACCTCGTACATATATCTGGGGTTCATATTAAATAAATAAATTCAGAGTTCGATCTTGCTGGTTAATGTCGTGCTGCTGATTGTACTGTGCTTGTTCTTGCCCTCGTGCCTTCGTCGCGCGCGCGTCGGCCCGTTCTACTCCCATTGCCATGTACGTATGCATAATATATTGTAAGGCATTAAGGATATATATGTTTCACTACTACATATATACATACCACTACCGCTTTTGAACGGTCTTTTATGGTACCATATGGCCAACCAAGAGTGAGAAATGAAATGTGGTTGTCGTAATCTCTTCTATGATTTGGAGGCCTTTAAATAGGAATTACAACATGGGCTAATCTTGATGTTCACACCTAATTACAACACAATTCCAGGACACCGAATAAATACACGCCATATCATCGATTCGTAAGACCTGGTGACACTATTTTCCAACACACACCCCCAATCTGAATGAAGCATCAAGTTTACATCCATAAATAGTACAAAGCCGACCACGCCCGTCGCCCGGACACCACGTGGCCCGCCTCCCCGCCCGTAGCAGTGAGGTCTGGCCGTCCATTCTATTTTTATGTATAAAACAATTTTTTCCCGCCAAAATAAGCACCTCGCACGGCTTGCTAGGTTGGCTATCAGCACTGGAACTCACGTATGAGCCCGCGGGCCGAATCCCACGCAGGCCAACTTTTTTCGCGTTTTTCCCCGCCGTCCGCGGCTCATGGCTCTCTCCCCTCGCCAACCCGGCCTTTGCTGCGCGTTTTTTCCTCAGCCCGGCCAACCAGCATGCGTGCGTTCAAGCTTCACAATTTCTCGGCGCGCCGTGGGCGTGCCCACACGTCTAGTTGTTTATAAAACATAGCAAATAGTTGATGAGCCAAGGTTTCTATGAAGATATCAGCAACCTAGTCAGTAGAGCATATGAACCAATCTCAAGCCTTTTCATAGCAACTTGCTCACGAACAAAAGTGGTAGAATTTTAACCATGCCTTCTTCAGGCTGACCGGCGTGAAGCCAGGGGAGACGACGGCGTGCCACTTCGTCAACAGGGGCAGCGTCCTCTGGGCGCCCGTCGTAGATTAGGGAGAGGAGCAGGTCGCTGCTGAGCAGACCATGGACCTCGTATATATATATCTGGGGTTCATATTAAATAAATAACTTCAGAGTTCGATCTTGCTGGTCAATGTCGTGCTGATTGTACTGTGCTTGTTCTTGCCCTCGTGCCTTCGTCGCGCGCGTCGGCCCATTCTACTCCCATTGCCATGTACGTATGCATAATAAATTGTAAGGCATTAAGGATATATGTTTCACTACTACATATATACATACTAGTACCGCTTTTGAATGGTCCTCGTTAGGTACTGTGTCGAATATGTGTACGAGTAGGTTACAAGGACTCTGTGTTGTAATAGGCAGGGTTGGTTAGTGTTAGAGTCGAACTCTATCCAGACCTCCACTATATAAAGGGATGTAGCCCTGGTGTAATCAAGCGAACGACTTCGTAATAGTAGCATAGGTAAGAGGAGGTCAGCGACCGACATGTGGCCGTGACCTGCTTAGTCGGTGTGCTGCGGTATTATGGATTAGGGAGGAGCGCCCATAATCAGAGCCCCGTAGATGTAGGCGAAAGCCGAACTGCGTTACCAAACATCGTATCTCCTAGTGTCGCTCATGATCTTGCATCGACGCATATCCTAACAAGTGGTATCACAGCCATGGTCGGTAACATGGAACATCTCCCTGAGATCGCACGGTGTAGGACAGATGGTCCGATGTGTGATGGGGAAGATTGTTGGGTTTAGTCCTACATTGGTTATTGGTGATGGGAAGCACAACTTAAAAGGTGGAGGCACCCCTCTTCCACCAGGCTAGTCTTTTGGGCTGAGTTGAGCCAGGACCTCCTGTTGGGCCAATACATGTGGATACCTGGGGCCGAGACCGGGGGTTGGTCTTGGGGGGAGCCAGATCGCTGGGGGCCATGAGATGGCAGGATCGCAGCGGGCTCCAACAAGTGGTATCAGAGCTTGGTTGGCGAGGTTGGCCATGCGGAAGATTTAGAGAGAGACATGAGGTTCATGCATACACGGGCGCCGTGAAAAAGCCCTATCGGCGCATGGTGGGGCATGGCGGCGATCGACGATTTGATCGGTGGTGTCGGACACTTCGGATAGGAGGCTCGAACCGTCCGATGGGCTACCGTTGGCGGGGATCTACCGACGACAAAGTAGCCGGCGAGGTTGGTAGGCGACGGCGACGACCTCGACGTTCGCGATTAGACCGGCAGGCGCGGATTGATGTCGGATAGATCGGAACGGCGGGAGTAGTGATGCGACCAAATGTTGCACAGGAGGCACTGCATCATGTCACTGAGGGCAAAGCCGTGACGTGGATGCGGATAGCCAGGGTGCGGCATGTTTTGCCGGTCACGGACGACGTGGTGCACGGTGGCGAGCTGGAAAGCCTGTTCGAGGACTCAAAGATTGGATCTAGAGGTGGAGATTCAAAGGGAGTCAAACAAATATCCAGAGGAGGAATCAACCAGAGACCGGGTACAAGGTTCACGCAAGACGCTGGAACGACTTCAAGATGGAGAGACCATATTCTTCAAGGTGGAGTTTGTTAGGTATTGTGTCGAATATGTGTAGGAGTAGATTACAAGGACTCTGTGTTGTAATAGGCAGGGTTGGTTAGTGTAAGAGTCGGACTCTATCTAGGCCTCCACTATATAAAGGGATGCAGCCCTGGTGTAATCAAGCGAACGACTTCATAATAGTAGCATAGGCAAGAGGAGGTTTGCGGCCACCTGGTTAGTCGGTGTGCTACGGTATTATGGATTGGGAAGGAGCGCCCATAATCAGAGCCCCACAGATATAGGCGAAAGGCGAACTGCGTTGCCAAACATCGTGTCTCCTGGTGTTGTTCATGATCTTGCATCAGTGCATATCCTAACAGCTCTTTTATGGTACAATATGGCCAACCAAGAGTGAGAAATGATGTGTTAATCTCTTCTATGATTTAGAGGCCTTTAAATAGGAATTACAACATGCACTAATCTTGATGTTTACACCTAATTACAACACAATTCCAGGACACCAATAAATACACACCATATCATCGATTCGTAAGACCTGATAACACTATTTTCCAACACTCACCCCCAATCTGAATGAAGCATCAAGTTTACATCCATAAATAGTACAAAGCCGACCACGCCCGTCGCCTGGACGCCACGTGGCCCGCCTCCCCGCCCGGTGCTGCGACGGCCGTCCGATCGCACGTAGCAGTGAGTTCTGGCCGTCCATTCTATTTTTATGTATAAAACAATTTTTTGCCAGCCAAAATAAACACCTCGCACGGCTCTTTGGGTTGGCTATCAGCGCTGGAACTCACGTACGAGCCCGCGGGTCGAATCCCACGCAGGCCAACTTTTTTCGCATTTTTCTCGCCGTCCACGCCTTCGTGCGTGCGCGCTCTCCCGCCTCGCCTACCCAGCACCGCCCGCCGTGTGTTTTTTCCAATCCCGGCCCACCGCACGCGGGCGCGCCCACGCGTCTAGTTGTTTACAAACATAGCAAACGGTTGATGAGCCAAGGCTTCTGTGAAGATATCAGCAGCCTAGTCAGTAGAGGATATGAACCAATCTCAAGCCTTTTCATAGCAACTTGCTCACGAACAAAAGTGGTAGAATTTTAACTTTTCACACATGGAGGTTGAAATTATTGAAACCTGAAGTTGACCTATTAAAACCTAAATGTTGAACTATTGAAACCTGGCATCTTTACCTATGAAACTTGGACATCTCCGCAAATAGGGTTTACCATGAATAGGGTCGGAAAAGCAAACTTGGTTGCCATCCTCTTCTACGTGCTTTCCTCGGTAGCCTTGGCGTGGAACAGCTCCGCAAACACCGTCATTGTCATGTTGCAAATTTTGCCCCTCGGCTTCATGGAGTTGTAGAAGTGCTAGTACGAAATATGGAATCCCCTATGGTAACAAAGGCAGGCCTGCATCCCGGCAAAAAAACAGAGGTGATTAGCCATATTTGCAATAAAGAATGGATGACATGAAGTACTGTTAATTGGCGGGCAAAATGAGAAAAATGGACACTAACGGCGTTCTTCTTGAACTTCTTCACATGCTTGTGTCCTATGTATTCTTGATAGACATTCTCGACAGCCTTGTCGACCTTCAATTTCTTGATCTTGGCGCCATCATCACCAGACTTGGTTGCCTGTTTCTTCCTATTTTTTATTCTCATGAGTACCTGATTTGCTAGTTTGTTTTCCAGTTTTCGTATCAATGCTGTCGTGATCATCGGCAATAGAGTTTGAAAACACAAAAATGGGACCACAAGTGAAACCTTGTTGTTGCAATTGGTGAAACCTCAAAAGTTGAACACATGTAACATGGAGCTCAACTGTTGAAACTTGCAGTTGAACTACTGAAACCTGTCAATGACCTGAATAAACCTGGAAGTTCAACAATTGGACCCTTGTAGTTTACCAATTTAATCCTACAGGTTTAGTACTGAAACCTGGAATTTGAACTTCTAAAACCTAGGATTCAACTAATCAAACCCCCCCCAAAAAAAAATTTGGTTATTGAAACCTGGAGAACAACTAATGAAACTTGGAGGTTGAACTATTAAAACCTATAATTTTAACTATGGAAACTTAGGAAAGAAAAAACAACAACTGGATGCTCTCTACGAATGCGAAATTACTTCCAAGATTACAGTACAGATATTTACTTCTAGGAGGGCTTCGGACAGTATCCTCATTCTCTTTGGGGCTTGACAACTTGGAGGAAATTTCCCCAGCAGTTATGTCCTCGGCGGTGTCATCAAAATCTGGCCCTAGGCTTAATGATGAGACTTCCAAATCTTTGCAGTATGCAGGCCATTTAGGGTCATCCCTGTTGGAGTTTCTAGGGTTGCTGGTATTGACATCAACAACTGTTGCACCGTCGCTCCTGATTGTGCTGATTGGGCTTGGGCTGGATGTTGGGCTGCTTGTTTTAGACTCAACAATAGCTGCTGCATCTCACTTGGCACTCACTATTGGGCTTGAAGGGATTCTTAGGCTGCTCATTTTGAAATCAGCAGCTGCTGGGCTATCACTTCTAGCAGGGCTTGAACATGCAGCAGCAGTGTTGGCCAACTCTAGGCTACCAAGGCAGCTGGGTTCCCCTTCATGTGTCCCTGTGACCATCATGTTGCACTTGACCATGAAATCACTTGCTTTTGGGCTGCTGCTTGGTGATCTCTGACTTGAAGCAAGTTTCTCTCCAGTAAAAGCTTCGCACACTACCACTGGGACGCTCTCTTTATTTCCTTCCTATCTACCAGCGTGTGCAACCTCATCGGTGACTCGCATATCAGCTTCTTCAGTGTCCTCAATCCTTTTTTCAGTACCAGTGGAGCTGGGTGGAGCACCCTGGAGGCTTATGTCACTCGTTTGGTGGGCGGGGGCTTGATATAAAAGCTAACAAACATCTGCATCTAGTGCCCCCACCCGGCTGTTATAGAGAGTTTCCATCGCTTTGATCCATAGCTTGCGGTGGTTATCAACCAGTTCTTGCACCGTCTTTTTTTGTGTTGCAGCACAAAAATTTAAAAAATTTATCAACAAAAACACAGCCAACAAAAAGGAAACCTAAAAAGAAACCTGTAGTTCAAGTGCTAGCAACTACTGAAACCTAGAGTTCAGCTAATGAAACCTGACAATTCAACTATTGAAACCAGTAATTGACCTAATAAAACCTTGACTGCAAGTACTGTCAACTACTGAAACATGGAGTTGTACTGATGAAACATGTGAAGGAAGAGCAGTGACATACAAATGTACCTGTGGGGCTTGGTTTTCCGACTGTGAAAGCCGTACTCACTCCTCGAAGGAGGGAGACTATGAAGCACCTGCAGCACCAGCATCAGCCGTATAACCGGCGGGGCCCATAGCACCCACATTGAAGTAAGGTGTGCTAGAAGGGGTACGAAACTGGTAAACGACGGAAACAAAATAAGAAAAGAGTCAGTGGGTTAGTATCTTCACAACACGTTATAGAAAAATCGAAATGAAAAAGAACACAGTGTGCCCCCCAAAAAAAGGACGTACATGTCAGTGCCCAAAGACAACGCTGTTCAAACTGAGCCTATTCCTGTCGACCTTCACTGCAAACTCGTAGTCATCGTCTGAGAAGTAGCACAACCTTGGGGTGTAGTAGTCAAGCTCTGTCTTGTTGATTGGGCCAACAGGGAGCTCCAAATGGTCCACATAAACAATCTGCATGGTGCAAAAACAAGAAAAAAGAGAATTGCATTTTGTGAGTAAACTTATGAAACCTGGATGTTGAACTGTTGGAACTTGAAAGTAAACTATTGAAACTTGAAACTGGAACTGTTGAAACTTGACAATGAACTTGTGTAACCCACAGGTTGTGCACTTGAAACTTTAAAAAAAAGCGCGAGTTCCAATAACTTATGAAACTTGACAGTTATAGGTGTGGAACTTGATGTTACATTAATGGAACTAGGCAAGGACCGCTTTAAAACGAGGCATTCAATTAAATGAAACATGATTTCAAACTTGGGGTTGCACACATGAAACTTGGACATCTAATTGTTCAAAACTGGTAATAAACTAATAAAACTAGACATGCATACTAACCGCTAGTATGCGCAGGCAGCCGCTGAGGTGGTACTCTTTTGCACGAGCCTCCGCAGTCATCTTCTCCAACCGACCAACTTCATTCATCAAAACACTCAGCACGTGTCCCGCCCAATCAAGCTCACCCAATTCGGCGACATCGCGGAGGCTGTAGAGATAATCCAAATCGATGTTGTTCTGTGTAGTTGGACAGAGAATGGAAGCAATTGCCACAAGTATAAAGGACCTCGTGAACTCCTCCTCGTCGTTCCTTTTCTTGGCCTTGTCCACTGCGAGCGGTATGGGAGAACGCTTGTTCTCATTCCTATAAGCCTCCTTGAGCTCAGCAATATCATCTGGATCCCTTGAGTGCACAACATGCCTCTGTCCAGATGGGATCCCTATTACTTTCTGCACCATGCTAGCATCAAACACAATTTTCTTGTTCCTATGCAGAAACTCACACAACACTGGGTCAATCCTGCCCATGATCCACTCCAGCAGATGGCCGAGCAAGTGCAGTGGCTGGACCCGAAGCAATGGATCAAGTCTATGCTTGACAACAAACCCGTGTTGCACTGTGTTCTAGCTTTTAGCAAGGGAGCGCATCCTTTTCGATCTAAACCGCTATTTCAGGAAACACTTGGGGTTCATTTTTGCCCTGCTGGTTTGAAACACACGAATAGACAGATTAAAAATAGATGAAGCATATTGGCTAGGATGAAAAATGTAGAAACCTGTAACAAGACACTACAATACTGATTTATCTTGAAAAATACTTTTCATAATATCATATTTTTGTGCATTTTGTAGATTTATTTTATTAGTAATTGATGGTCAAGTTGTATTTTAAAAATCGTGTCAATATTCAAAACGACAAGTATTATAAAACTGGGGTGGGTATTAGTTTTAACGAAAAGGATATTTATCCAATCACTTAAAAATTTAACCTTGTGTTATCTCCAACAGGTTTCCTAAAACGTTTTCTACCCTAAAGTAGGGGATGAATTCTTCTCCTATGTGCTTTAACAACATTCCCTATTTCGTTCTCTAAAATAGAGAATTTCTCTCCATTTCTTTATATGTAGAGATTCTTTCTCCTTCCTTATACAATTCTATATATAGGAAACACTGTTGAAGATGAGAGAAATATAGGGAGAAATTTTTTAAAGAGGGCATATATATAAGACTACGGGGGATCAAATTCTGTTCTCTCCCATTTTTCGAGTTTGGGATACAAGCTCGGGTATGAACGCGTGTGTGACCTGCTAGCTGACCTGCCAATTGCCGTCCAGGCTATCCCATTGACCTAGATTAGGGTGCTAAAAATTTTTTTTGATCCGGATGACATCCGCTTGTGGGCTGTCAGGCCGTGGCACACGCGGCCAGTAGCGGGAAATCCACGTTATAAAACTGGGACCCACCTTCAATCGCTGATCTGCTCCCACCCCCACTCGCGCGAAATCCTCCTGCTGCCGCCGCCTGCAGATCTCTGCTCCCAGCTCGAGGCGTCGGAAATGGAGGTGCTCTGCATCGGGACGGCCGACACCAAGCTGGAGGAGCTGCGCTTCCTCGCCGCCCGCCTCCGCTCCAGCCTCACCGCCGCGTCCGGCCCCAAGGTACCCACTCTACTTGACCGCGTCTGTGTGTCCTTGTCGCACGCAGGTAGGCCGGTGAGAGAGGGGTGAGGTGAAGCCCAGTGCCCATGAGCGCTGCTTGATTCTGAGATCGACTATCTTGATATTTCTCCAATGCGGAAAAGCGCCCTGTGGATCGTGATTGCAATTCCCATCGCGTAGGTCTTTTAACGGGCTGTCCCTAAACAATCATACAGTTCTTATCTAGATTCCGATTTTTCAAATTGCAGTTCAAAGTACTGAACAATTAAAGTGACCCAAATCGGATCCACTGTTGCCACGTCACCGCACAAGAGCATGTATCTTGCCACGGTGGACAGCCCTAAACTATCAGCAGTTCTCATCTAGATCCCGACCTTTCAAATTGTAGTTTAAGCTCTCCGATCTCATTTGGTTCTCATCCAGATTGGGACCTAAATGAGAACTATGTGATAGTTTAGGGACTGACAGTATAATTTATTCAAAAAATAAATATAAAATATTAAAATGCCATGTGGACTATCCACGGTAGCTGGATTCGTGTGGTGAAGCAGGCAGTCGGCTCCCATGTGGTGGCATGGCAACGATGGACCGGAGTGGGTCACTAATAGTTCAGGGACCTAAACTGCAATTTGAATGATCGGGGATCTGAATGAGAACTGCGTGATAGTTTAGAGACCATCTGTATAATTTACTCTTAATGAAATTTCCTGTCCTTTACCGTATAAAAGTTCTTTAAACAAAATAACTATCTTTCTTAAAGCTCGTACTACATGAGTTCTCGATTAACTGTGCTAGCCACATTCAAGAATTAAAAAAAAATATTGGGTTGGCACAGATAAATGATCTTTAGTAACATATATCAATCAGCAAAGTGTCAACAAATTCTACAGAACATATCTGACCAAATGTGGCATCTTTATTTGCACTTGAGCAAGTCCTTGGAGTCGTAGTGTTGGATTTTTTTTTATTTGAAAACCAAAGAATACATATGGTGCACTGAAATTGCAGGTTCAAGTAAGCATAGTGGATGTCTCCACATCAAAAAGAATACCAGCAGAGGATTCTAAAGACATTGCATTTATTGCAAGAAATATAGTTCTTTCTTGTTGCCCTGGTGTCAACCAACAAGAGCTTCCAGATGACAGAGGTGAAGCAATTGCACTAATGTCAAAGGCTCTTCAGAGTTTTCTGACAAAAAAATACGAGAGCAGTACTCTGGTGGGTGCTGTTGGCTTAGGAGGCAGTGGAGGAACAGCACTAATTGCTCCTGCTCTAAGATCCCTGCCACTCGGAGTGCCTAAGCTTATTGTATCTACTGTGTCCAGCGGCCACACTGCACCCTATGTTGGAACTTCAGACTTGGTTTTGTTTCCTTCAGTTGTCGATATATGTGGAATAAATAGTGTCAGCCGTGTTATATTGTCTAATGCCGCTGCCGCTGTTGCTGGAATGGTACATGGAATATTATTGACTTCCAGTGAATCTGATGAAACAGCCACAAAGCCGACTGTTGGTATTACGATGTTTGGTGTTACAACACCATGTGTAAATGCTGTCAAAGATAAACTGAACAAGGAAGGGTATGAGACTCTTGTATTCCATGCCACTGGTGTAGGAGGCAAAGCAATGGAAGAACTTGTTAGAGGTGGTTTTATACAGGTAAACTTTCATTACTCCTTGCCTTTTTTTTTTTGCGTATGAATGATTTTGTGCCCTATTTTGACGTAAGATCATTTCCAGCTGGGATAGGATTGTGGTTTGATTTGGTTCTTCAGCAAATTGTGTTTTCCAGTTCTTGAACTCTGATGATGAACTTGCTATTCATGAATACATGAACTCTGATACCAATGCTATTCATGTAACTGTTGCTGTTCATATATTTTCTCATCTGATTATCATTTGGTTACATATTTAGGGTGTGCTAGACATAACAACTACAGAAGTTGCAGATCACATTGTAGGTGGTGTCATGGCTTGTGATGAGACCCGGTTTGATGCAATTATAGAGAAGAAGATCCCTGTTGTTCTCAGTGTTGGAGCCTTAGATATGGTTAACTTTGGAGCTCGGGATACCATACCTCCTGATTTTGTGGGCAGAAAGATTCATGTACATAATGAGCAGGTTAAGTATTATAGTATTCTCCAATCCTTTATCTTTATCTGTTGCTGGAATGTGTTTACATGGCCTTTTATTCTCTTTATGATTTATATATTTACTATGAAGATAAAATCATAAATAGCTGATTATCTCAAAATAGTGCTATGTCATAATAAAATAAATAGCTGACTAGGTCAGCACAGTGCTACACAAGATCAGCAATTATCACTTGGTATTTTGTTATATATAGAACTAGAGGCATTTCCCCCATGCAATTGCATGGCCAGTTATTGTGATTTTTTTATTAAAAATTATAGTTATAATAACTTTTGCATCGCTATAAATTTGCCGCACCAAAATAAGTCGTGTAGATCTTTTCCTTCTCTCTCAATTAATGAAAGTTCCTTATTTCCAGATGACTATTTTGGAAATTAGGATATATGCCACTACTCAAACCCGAAATTTGAGAATTGCCATCGTTCATTTGCTTATTGCATACATGCCATTAAGAAAAAACGTTTATTCGATATTTGCCACTCTGTGCGACATATGTCCCTTTTTTTTGTACTTTTAATTAGATATATGCCACCACACAAGTCTCTCCTTTCGAGATTTGCCACGGTTCCATTACAAAAAAAGGGACATGTGTCGCACGCAGTGGCAAATATCAAATAAACATGTTTTCATAATGACATATATCCAATAAGCAAAGAAACGATGGCAATTCTTAAATTTTGGGTTTGAGCAGTGGCATATATCCTATTAACCCAAACAAGCCCAATAAAAACAAGTGGTGTATATTCTTTTATTTTCTCTCGACTCATAAGGGAATTTTAAGGATTTTTTCATTTTCTTTTTGCCGATTATTGTGGGTTCTGTGAACTAAAGGAAATGCCTTGAAAAGCACCAATTATTTGTAGATATGTAGATATATAAATAATATAAAGGTGCCAAGATGATGTGCAATGAATGTTAGTTCGTTGATAGAAGAATTAAGACTTGGAGATAGAACTATAGGGATAGATAGGAGATGGAGAGGAATTTATGAGTTAAAGACTTTACTTTATTTTCTGTTTCTTAATCAGAATTAGGCCTTACTGTGACATAACACATGATGGTTTTTATGAACTGCGCCTTAACAAACTAATCCTTTTGATTTGTGGTTATCTTCATGGTACTGTTCATATGAACTGTGCCGCTGGATGTTACATGTGACATGATGGTTTTATTTTCTGTCACCCATAGCTGTCTGAAATCTTCCAATGCACAATTGACATAGTTATGCAAGAATTTTGAGCTTATGATCATGTGGTATGTTCCATTTATTACAGGGACTATGTACATTTCTTGTCTTGCTTGCTGCCGTCCCTAAATACTTTGTACACTTTTAGGTTACGTTGATGCGGACTACCATTGAGGAGAACAAGAAATTTGCTCACTTTATTGCAGACAAAATGAATAAGTCTTCTTCCAGAGTTACTGTTTGCCTGCCACAGAAGGGCATCTCTGCAATAGATGCACCTGGAATGCCATTTTATGATCCAGATGCTACATCTGAGCTATTTAATGAATTAAATACTCATATAGAGAAAACTGACACCAGAGAGGTTCTTGTCATGTTTTGTAATTTGCTGTGTAGTTGTCTCCCTTGTTTCTCCAAATGAACTAAGCTGGTTGATTTATTGACAGGTGAGGCTGCTTCCTTATCACATAAATGATCCTGAATTTGCGGACGCTTTGTTGGATGCATTCTTGAGCTTGGATATTAAGTGTTCTAATACAATAACTCAGAAAAAAACCATGGTCCTCCCTAAGCAAAATCCAAATGCAAAAGAATCCCAATCAAGACAAAAGACTTCAGATAGTTCTACTATATGGAGAGCCCCGGTGGATTTCCCTGATGCAAGACCAGGTTAGCGCCGATTCCATTTGCATCTCATATGTTCAAATAGAACTAGATGAGTTTCTCATGCATAATTTTGGTTGAGGCTGAAGGGTGCATTTCATTCATTTCGTGGTCTTGAGACTCACTAACAGGCGTTCCAAAAATCGGGATTAATCGGTGATTAATCAGGGATTAATTCCTACTCGGCAGTGCAGCGATAAGTTTAATGCCTAATCTAATAGGTTGTCAACATCGATTAAACGGTATTAGGACCCAATCAACTTAACCATGTCTTTATGTGTATTAACACACTAGTCCCAAGAACCAATGCTAGTGGACATTAGTCCCAAAAATGATTCATTGTCATTAATTAACATACAGATACATAGGTTTTGTAGCCCAAAGTAGTACAACCAAGTCGACAAGCAGACCTACGCATACTCATAAATGAGAGAAATATAAATGCTCATACTCAATAAGGTATGATCTTTGACACAAGATATAGTTACCATATGAACAGTCACCAAGTGTGCTCATAAACAAGAGCATGATAGTTTAATTGTTTATATATTACTCTTCAGAGTGTGTAAACTTACATGCTCATCAACGTTTCTTGGGATACAAAGTTAGAGACGCACAACGCAAAGTTATTTCAAGAAATCTATTGGAAACTGTTTATCATCAATTATCGAGCACGCATGACCGATCTTGGCCATATCGTTGTCCATACTTGATGACTTGATAGTGGTGATCTTCTCCTGATGGGTGTTCTAGAAACTCTCTCGGTTCTAACGGAGCACAAGCATCCACAAATACTAAGGATAGCAAGACATATATTAGACGGAAATCATTGAGAAAGCATTTCTGCTAAAATAGAAGTTGTTTACATTTAAGGTTTATAAAATAGTTCTTTAAAGACTATTGTATTTTTTATAAACCAAAATATGTTGATACACAAGGGTTCATATTTTTCGTAAGCTCTAAATAACTCTAGGGAGCTCCACAAATATTTTAATAATTTTTGGACATGATTTGCTATTTTTTCCAAGACGGTATATGTTCATTGGTAGTACAAGAGAAAGATAAATTGGCCTTCATCAAAGTGGTTGGTTGGATTCATGTATGGAATCATTGCATGAGGTGCGTCAGTTGCATAGTGTCATCTTCAACATCTGGCTATACTTATAGAGCAACAGCGGTGCGGTTTTGGCGGCGAAAACAGAGACCACAGATGCCCGAGCAAGCCACAAAAATGGGTTTCCTTGTCCTCGTGTATCTGTTGGCGTAGACGGCTTGGCCTACGGTGGTTTATATTGGCGGCACGATGAGGTAGAGTGACCATGGCCATGGCTTCACATGACACAGTGAGGTAGTGATTTATGCTAGAGTTAGGAACCAAATAGTATATATGGAAGATGGGGATGCTATCTTAGGGGTAGGCACTGTCGAAGAAGATCCCGAGCGTCTTGGTCAGCGATACTTTAGCGAGACAGTGGAAGACTAGAGAAGTGCACGGTGATGAGACGCAAAAAAGAGAGCGGCTTTGCTTCAGTTTTATAGGAGTGGGGATGTACTGGCAGGCTGTGCGCGTGCATGCCAAGTAGTGAGGCTAGGCGTTTGGTCACTCATGTAGCTAAAATTGGAAACGCCATGTCGGTTCTGCTCATGTGCATGCGTCATGATCCCATGCGCACCTGACCTCTATAAGTGAAGAGCATGGTGCAGCATTAAGAGGTTGTGACACGGGAGGTCAAATGAATCGATATTGCTACCACATGTGAGTTCACACTTCTTACTTTTTTGATGGCTTGATACTTGCTCCATTCCGCGATAAGCCAGCCAAGAGAGAGAAATTAGCCATGGTGATGATACAAGTGCAATGGGCTGTGCGGGACATGGCGAGCTAACTGGAACGAGTCCAAGAAAAAATATAGAAAGGAGGGAGTCGGCCTACCAATATTTTTAGAAAGGATTTTTTAATAAGATTAATAGATAAAGTCAAATAACTATGTTATTATTATTTTGTTTTGTTTCTAATAATAAATTAGGAAGTAAAAATAGTTATGAAAAATATAGTTTCTTGATTTTGGAAACTAAAAATTTAACACTATTAAATTATAAAAAATTTATATGTCAAAAACCTTAACATGCCCAAGTTTTATAAAAATTGGGATGTTAATCGGTTCAATTCAACGGCGATTAACGTCATTGGCCCACTTCCTCCCAACTCCCAAGCCTAACCCGAGCCACGACCACTTCTCTCTAAGCTCGAGCCCCCCGGGCTATCTCCAATAGGCTCCCCTAAAGCATTCTCTACCCTAAAATAAGGGACGAATTCTTTCCTTATGTGCTTCAACAGCATTTCCTATTCCGTTCCCTAAAATAGAGTTTTTCTCTCCATTCTCTTATATGTAGGGGTTCTCTCCCCCCATACAATTCTTCATATAGGGAACGCTGTTGAAAATAGGAGAAATATAGGGAGGGTGTTTTTTTAAGGGAACCTGTATATGAGACTATAGGGGATCAAATTTAGAGGTTCCTGTTGGAGATAGCCTTAGGCCTCACTGCTTTAGTCCCCACGTCTCTTGCATGTTGTCACGCTAGGGTTTCCAATCCTCGCAAGAGAGCCGCCGAGGCACCAGCTCACAAGGCCCGCCGCGCCGATGCATGGAGCCACCGCCGCACCAGTGGATGGAGCCACCACCGCGCCGGCGCATAGGTCCCGCAGCAGTGCCGATGCAGGATCCACCATGGGCTGTTGCCCCACCATCACCCACCCATATCGGCGACCCATCCCCACGCCCCCGATCTTCTGCCCTGGCCACGCGCCTACGGCCTCATGCGTCGCCGCACCGACGCAGGGAGCCGCCATCGGGTCAGCGCATGGGCCACCGCGCTGTTGCAGGAGGGAGTAGCCGACGCCGTCACATAGGAGCCACGCCACCGACACAAGGAGTAGCCGCCACGCCGTTCCGCGGGAACCATAGTTGTGTGTCAGATTTGCTTCCATTTGACTCCAATTTGTATGCTATCTAATTCTATGTTCCTACTTAGAATAATGTTGTCAACCCAAAATTCAGTGACGTAAGCTCAAGTCTACTTAAGCCGAATTCTTATGAGACTGCTAGTATGTCTGTGACTCATAGTATCTTACTATTCATATGATCATATCATATTAATATATTATATATATCAACTATTGTCAAATGTTTAAATCCACCGATTAAATTCCGATTAATCACGAGGAATCCGATTAATCCTTAATCCATGCCTCGTGGTCGATTAGTGAATAGCTATTTGTTGAACACTGTAGTAACAGCACTTGTATAATGGTTTGCACTTCCATGATGACAGAATCTTTGCAGAAGACAAGGACAATACTTTGTCAGCTGAAGCAACAAATTGGTCAGGGTATTCCTGTTATTGGAGCTGGTGCTGGCACAGGCATATCTGCAAAGTTTGAAGAAGCTGGTGGGGTTGATCTGATAGTGCTGTACAACTCAGGGCGGTTTCGTATGGCTGGAAGGGGCTCATTAGCAGGGCTTTTGCCATTTGCTGATGCAAATGCCATTGTACTTGATATGGCCAATGAAGTGTTACCTGTAAGTACTTTAAAACAAACATCACTCCAGCATTTGTGTGCCGAATACAACTTAGAAGTTCATGACATGGTAATCTAGGTTGTTAAAGGAGTTCCTGTTCTTGCTGGGGTTTGCGCTACCGATCCATTCCGTAGAATGGATTACTTTCTTAAGCAGCTAGAAGCCATTGGATTTTGTGGAGTCCAAAACTTCCCTACTGTTGGTCTGTTTGATGGGAATTTCCGACAGAACTTGGAAGAAACTGGGATGGGTTACAGGTATGAATTATGACATCATTAATCTCCTACCGTATGAATGTAACCAGCAGATGATAAATTGCATAGTGAATTTTGGATATATTTAGCATTGGATATTTTCTTCCGAAGGGTAAGAAATTTCATCTTGGAGATTGTGTCTACTTTGATGTTTTCCTGTCAGCTTGGAGGTGGAGATGATCTCGAGAGCTCACAACATGGGCTTCCTCACAACTCCTTATGCTTTCAATCCAGAAGAAGGTGCTGCCATGGCTAAGGCTGGGGCTCACATCATAGTGGCCCACATGGGTTTAACAACAGCAGGGTCTATCGGGGCAAAGACAGCTGTCACGTTAGATGACAGTGTAGTACGTGTTCAGGCCATCGCTGATGCAGCGCTTGGGGTTAATCCTGACATTATTGTTCTCTGTCATGGAGGTCTCACATCCTTACTGCTTGCTCTAGAGATAGATTGCGTACTAATACTATGTTTCAAGATTTTTCACACTGCAAATCTTCTGATTCTCATGCACAATTTCATCAGGTCCCATATCAGGGCCCCGAGAGGCGGAGTTTGTCCTGAAAAGTACCAACAGGGTCCATGGATTCTACGGTGCGTCAAGCATGGAAAGATTGCCAGTTGAGCAGGCTATCACAAACACAATGAGGGAATACAAACGCATTGCCCTAAAGTAAGGACAGTACTTCACGGTAGGGGTGCTTTGACCCCCCTGCTATTGCTCTTGTTCTGTTACCGTTGACAGATGAATCCGAAGTGTTTACCACTTACGTTGTAACATGTAAACTATTGTGAAGCGTACTCTGCATGTCTGAATAATATCTGAATAATAAAATAAAATTTGAATCATCATCCATTGGTGGATAGCAACTCATTTTGCCAAGGTCGAGATGACATTATACTCTGCATGTACAAACAAATTGGGCATGCATACATTCCATTTAGGTTTTTAAAGGATTTTGGAAAGGGCTGAACAATGTTATTTTGGCATTATGATTGTTAAATATGCATTGAACAGCCATCGAAAGAAATATCTGTGGGTTTAGAGCACTTTTTTTAAAAGGAATTGCAGGAGCAATGCCCATTGTTTATATTAGACCAAAAAAAAAAGTTAGTTACATGTGGATAGCATGTGTCTCGGGTATCTTCATAGAAGGCACATGGAGTAGCAAACACGGGCGGGCCGAGTCGGCTAGGAGAGGAGGAATACCACTCGGACTACATCTAACTTAGACACTTAAGGATAGTTCTGAGGATACTGTTTGATTAGAAGATTTGTATCTGTAAATACCGGTGCGTATATGTGTTGTACACTCTATAGATAAGATTCGGTGCAACGAACCGGATATGATCATGTAACCTTATACCTTCTGCACTATATAAAGGGAGAGGTAGGGGCCGTATTATCATCATTTAGCGTCTAAGTTTTCCCACAACAAACGATATTGAGACCTCCGTTGTAATCGAGATCCTTATAATCACAAGAACATAGTAATAGGGTGTTACCTCCACCGCGAGGGCCTGAACCTGTCTAAAAAAGCCTCCCGGCCTTGTGTTACCATCTTGCTTAATATCTTTCACAACCCACACAAATTATATTGCTGACAATAACCCCTAAGGTTCCACCCGTTGACAGTTGGCGCGTCAGGTAGGGTAAGCATCAAAATCATCAACAAGCACAATGGCATCTTTAAAATCGTCGAGAGTCGTCTTCGTGCCAGGGAAAGCGTTTCGCTTTGGAGCCTTGGATTTCGTCATAGACGGCATCGGCAATCTTCGTCTCTCCGATTCAAAAGAGACCCAATTTGAAGGAGGTATTGCACCTTACCATCATTGTTTCCTTTCGGACCGGTGAATTCTGCAGCTACTTTCTCCAACTCAATGAGCCAGCCTGCTTCTGGCACAGTCAGAGAAGAACTCGGCATCAACGCTCCCCTAGACTCGAACGAAATCCGATCCGATGGAACTCCTGTATCCTAGCTCGAATTTCTTTTTGTATTTAAGAACTCTGCTGCTACCTTCGCGCAGATCTTTCCTGAACTTGGGCCAGGAGGTGACCGAGTCGAGGATCGATCCCAAAAACATACTGGAGCTATCCAGCCAACCCTTACTCAGTTCATGAGTGTCATCAATGGTGGCCAACCTATCGGACAAAGTGAGCAGGTCAGCTTCTCCCACTCGGATTCCGAGTCGGAAGGTAGCACAGAGGTCTGCAATTACAACGAAGTTTTTATCCTCGACGCCGGGACCTTCGTGCAACCTCTCAGCACGCCAGAGACGAAGCGGCCGCCAAAGAGGTGGCCGAAGCATATCAGCATTGGGGAGAAGATCAAGAACGAATGCAACAGCTTCAAATCCGAGGTCGCAACGTGCAGAACGAATTAAGGGCGGTGAATCTAAGGGAGCATGAAGTCTACACGACCCCATAAGCCAACATCCTTGCCTCGAATACCCTTCAGCAGACCATCACTGCACAACTCACAAAAGGCAACCCGCTCATTCAAACCTTGGCCTGGGCAACGACCATGGTTGAGATTGCCGCGATCCAGCAAAATGATGCGCACCCGGCTCCAACTACGCTTGTGACAGCGAACAGCCGGTCCGCTCATAAACAGAGCAAGGCGCATGCGTCTGCCACTGGATGATCACATCAATCGACGGGCCATGACATCCGCCACGACATAGAATCAAGGAGGGAGTGCGCCGACAGCAAACGAGCGTCCCGAGCCACCGCAGTCAGCACGACGACGACCAGACCAAGAGCACCGTCAGTCGGCATCATCATCTTGGCGGGCACCATCGCCAAGACCAACGTTGTGGACGCCGTCACTGATCTCCACGGCACCAACAATCATGCCCCTTGAAAGAATTCGAGCATTCACCCCGGATCTCCGCCGAGTGGTCTGACTTGATGGATTCAACCTCAAAAGGCATCGACAAGTTTGATAGTAAGAGGGACCCGAAGAACTGGCTGCATGTATGTGCCCTGGCAATCAGCGCGGTGGGAGATCAGAACGTCATGGCGAATTACTTACTGGTCGATTTGATCCTAATCGCCCAAACATGGCTAACGGGGCTTTCGTAGAATTTCATCGAATCTTGGGATGATCTCCAAGATCAATTCATCTCCAACTTTCAAGCGACCTATGAAAGATCCGCCGGGAGGTGGGAGATAGGCCAATTACATCGCAGCTAGAGTGAGACTCTTCGCGAATTTATCAAGCGTTTCACGAAGAAAATGATGTTTCGGGACGTTTCGGAGCAAATGGTCATCGATGCCTTTTTCACGGGATGTAAATCCGAAGAATTGATCAGACAGATGACCCGGGCCCCCTAAGGACACTCAAAGCAATGTTCACCATGGCGGATCAGGAAGTCAATGCCGAAAAGGCCATCCTCAACCATCGGGTGGTCACGATGGAGCATACAAAAAGAAGCTAAATGATGAACCAAGAAAGCCAAAGGACAAGAAGCACAAAGGGCACGACATGGTTGCGAGCGTGGAGCGCAATCGGCCTAAACCCCCAACGACAATGACTATAACAAAGGAATGGAAGCAGTGTGTCCTTTCCACCCTCGTGGGAAACACACTGCGAAAGATTGCCTCATCCTGGAAAAGTTTGTAGACAACTCCAAGAAGTCGGCGGCCAAGGGTGGCCACGGCAAAAAAGACGGATTGGGACTATTAAAACGCGGGGCGCGAGATCAGCTACATATTCGAAGAATCGGATATGTATGAGTCCAAGAGGAAGCAAAAGCTGGCCACTCGAGAGATCAACGCTATCTTGCCAGCGGCCCCCAAATATTTGCACTGGCCAGAAGTTCCAATCACCTTCGACCGGTCGGATCACCTAGATTGGATACTTTTCCTAGGGATGTATCCTCTAGTTCTAGACCTAGTGGTTCGAGGAAACAAACTTAAAAGAGTCCCACGCTCCGAGCTAAGACAAGTATCATCCCCTTTCCATGGGGTGATCCCCAAGACGTTCGCGATTCCACTAGGGCATATCTCATTGCCTGTCACGTTCGAGAGGAAAGAGAATTACCGAACGGAAAGTCTATGTTTCGAGGTGGCCGATTTCGAAACAGCATACCATGCTATTTTGGTTAGGCCTGATATCGCCAAATTCATGGCGCTAGCCAATTACACATACCTCGTAATGAAGATGTCGGGCCCTAATGGCATAATTGCGATCCTCGGCGATGTGAAACAATCCTTGGTCTGTGACAGTGAAAGTTGTGAACTAGCGTAGGCCTTGGAAGCTTCGGCCGAGATAGAGAAGATTCGGCAGGTGATCGCCTCGCTACAAGAGGAGGGGGAAGTACCGGCCAAAAAGCAAGCCAAGATCTCTATCTAGTCGGCCGAGGAAACTAAGAAGATAACCTTGGACCCGTCTAACACGATCAAAACGGTCGTGACCGGACAGGGGTTGATGACAAATAGGAAGATGAACTCATCACTTTCCTTTAGGCAAAACAGGACATGTTCACTTGGAAATTTTCGAATATGCCAGGTGTCCCGAGGGAAGTGATTGAGCACACTTTGCATGTTGATGACAAGGTTAAGCGGATTAAACAACGGTTGTGAAGGTTTGCACCAGACCGGAAAGAAGCCATCAGGGAAGAGATCACCAAATTGTTAGCAGCAGGATTAATCAAGGAGGTGTACCATCCTGAGTGAGTTGCAAATCCGGTCCTCGTGCAAAAGAAGAACAAGATGTGGCGTATGTTCGTCGGTGTAAGTTCGTCGATTACACCGACCTGAATAAATTCATGTACTCAGCAGCATGTTGGTTATGGAACGGAAAGATGATAATTTTTTTAGAAGGTCCAACGCCTAGTCTACTTCGTCAGCGAAGTATTTGGTGACTATAAAATACGATATTCACATGTTCAGAAAGCTTTTATACACCATGATAATCACATCACGAAAACTCAAGAATTATTTTAAATATCACGAGATTTCGGTGGTTAAATCTTTTCCGCTTGGAGACATACTCCACAATCGATAAGCCACCGGGAGAATCGCGGAGTGGGCCGTCGAGTTTTGAGCCTTTGAGATAAAGTTCAAGGCTCTATTAGCCATTAAATCTCAAGCACTTGCCGATTTCATCGTTAAATGGGTGGAGTCCCAATTAATAGTAGACAATGAGAATCTCGAGTACTGGATAATGTATTTTAACGGTTCGCTCATGCTTAGCGCCGCGGGGGCTGCGATTTTGCTTATATCTCCGACAAGCAAAAAGCTAATATATGTCTATCAGATACTATTTCCAGCCAGTAACAACGTCGCCGAGTACAAGGCACTTATCCATGGCCATATCGCTCGGCATCTGACGGTTAATGGTTTGTTGAAACTCTCAGCTTGTGATCAATCAAGTATAAAAAGAGTTTTCTTGTATTGACAACAATATGGCTGCATATTGCTAGGATGTTAGCAAATTGAAAGATAAGTTTGACGGTTTGTACCTAACGTATGTGCTCCGTCGTGACAATGAAGAAGCGGATGAGCTTGAACGGATGGAATCTAGTCGAGCATAAGTGCCGACCGGTGTTTTCGTCGAAAAATTGCGCAAGCCCTCTATCGACAGCCAGCACCATAGGACGACCAAGAAAATCAAGCGGAACAGGAACTGCTCTCCATCAATCCTGGGTAGACACAGGCATACTTGAATTATTTCCTTAGGGACGAATTACTAGAACATCGGAGCCTAGCCGAGTGTATAACACGTC
This sequence comes from Raddia guianensis, assembly GCA_036346415.1. Taxonomy (NCBI): domain Eukaryota; kingdom Viridiplantae; phylum Streptophyta; class Magnoliopsida; order Poales; family Poaceae; genus Raddia; species Raddia guianensis. The sequence goes on from CM070539.1 coordinate 41,926,208, forward strand.
AAAGCAAAAAAAAAAAAAAGGTAGTCGGGGAAGAGCTTTTTCGCAAAATCAGTTCTAGGGAAGTAAGATGGTGAATATCAATGTAAGAAGACAAAGATTTGTTTAACGACATCCATTCAGGAGATTGCGGGCATCACGCCGCTGCGAGTTCCTTGATAGGTAAAGCTTACCGTAAAGGGTTCTTTTGGCCGACTGCTGTGACGGACGCGGAAGATATAGTGCGCAACTGTGAGAATTGCCAATTCTTTGCACGACGGCTTCACATGCTGTCGGGACCCGAGAACGGAGTGGAGTCCCTGTTGTGTTTTACCCGTTCAAGTCCCTGGATCACGTAGCTTGAACACCCAACATACAACTCTTGGATCACAACCATCAAACGAACAAACTTTATTACATCAGAATAATAGCCAAGATGGCCTTTACATCAGAGTATGCGCTAGCATGGCGTTTATTACAAAAGTTAGGCCGGAGGCCTTAATTCAGCGGAAGACTAAAATACAAGTTCAACTTCAAAAGAACAAAACAAGACAATTCCCACAGGCAAGCTGTAGTTAGCGCTCCTAGGTGTCGCATAATCTTCATCTTGAAACCCGTTGGTGAAACCTTCATCCTCGTCCATCTTCTTGTTAGGGAACATCTTCTTGTGGCAACCTGCTCGTTGGAATGAGCAGCCCCGCATGAAAGACGAGGGTGAGTACGCGAATACTCAATAAGCAAGGCTGACTATATGCAACTAAGGCTTACAAAGGAAGGGTAAGGTTATTTTGCATAAAGCCAGCTTTTCAAAGGTTTTTCCTATATTTTGAAATATGAGGAAAAACATGATTTAAAACAAATATTTTGTTTTCAATTTCTTTTCTTTCCTTCGGCCGCAGCCGAAATTTTTCCAGTGGCTAGATCATGGTTCCCTGCCATGAACCTATACCCTCATCACTCACAGTTCCCCGCCGTGAGGAAAATAAAACAAATCTCTTTTGAAAAACATTTTCAAAATCAAAACGAACATTACCAAAGAGGCAGCTCCCCGTCGTCCGCCCTTAACCTCGGGCAAGGCTATCATGATAGTTGTACACTCTGCAGAGGTCGCATGCTTTACCCACGAGACAGGAATCATCCCTAAAATAAGGTCCTCCCGACAAGGCTTTCGGCAATCTTCCTCCTAATTCGGAACCCCGCCCCAAAGAACTCCAAATTGTGGTACCAGAGGCACCTCGCGAATAGTACCACAACAACTGCCTGCGGATTGTACCAGAGGCACCACGCGAATAGTACAACCCAGGAGCAGAGCCACGCGAGAATAGTCCTCCCACCTATTGGGCACCGAATTAGGATTCCAAAAGTTACTAAGCCAGGGCCTACCCATACAGGCACTCAATGGTCGCACTGTAGTACTTAGCTCGACTACCTCAAGGAATCGGTCCTTAGGGATCGGGGTGGATCTCGCATTGGACCCAGATCTCGTGCAACATTGGCCTCAGCATAATGCACACCACCTTGCATCCAGCCACCACAATCAGGTTTTGCTAAAACTCTTTTCCCGCTGTTATCTATACCCATTTGCAAATAGGACAACACCGGTTGTCGCTATTTAAATACACGCATTTCATCGGTATTTTAATTTTAAATAGGTACTAGTCGGGACAAGCGAGTCTAAGCATTTCTAGTATCGCAAAACCTAATTTTCAAGGAGGCTATAATAACAACATATATAATCATGCAGTTTCTAGGGCGACAAGGTTTGGGCTATAACATAATTAAATTTATCGGGGTAGCTACTCTAACTAAATACTGGTTTTCTAAGGTCAAATATACATGCATAATTTGTGAATCGCTAATAAATATTTGCAAATCAGTAGTAAGTGAAGTTTCAGCACTTGCCTTGTTCAGTACAGTGGACACAACCCCTCGGCGCGTCGACGAAACGTTCCTCGTCGCCCGATCCTAACGTACGACAATAACGGAAATAAATTCAACAATGCATGAAATCCAAAATAGATGAATGCAATGCATATGACAATTTTACAGCAGGTTTATTTCTGCTCAAAATAATTTCTAAAATTAGTTTCACAATTTTTAGACCAGTAATGTATTTATTAAAAATTCTACAAGTTTAGTTAAACAATAAATCATAAAACAATTAATATGTATAGTTACAGAACCAAACTTGGCAGTAAAATACTAGATTTTGGCAAAAACCTGGAAAAATTGGTTTCACATTTTTATCGGCTACAGATAATTTTAAACAATTATTTAAATTCACAGCCTTTTCCTGAAAAATCACGAAATTGGAAAAACTAGTGGGCCGGCCCATCCTTGGCTTCTTCAACCTCTGGCTGTGGCTCGAGGAGGGATCGCTGCTGGCGGCGGCGCCCGCAAGGGCGGCGATGGCGAAGCGGCGGAGGGGTCGGCGGCGGTCGGGCGGACTTCGCCAATGGCGGCGATCAAGCGAGATGCTGAGGCAACGGCATGGCGGCGCGGCGCGGCGCGCGGCTCTGCTTATGGCGGCGGCGATTATGCGGCGCTGGGACGGGGGGTGTGCGGCTCGGCAAGGGAACGGGGAAGACGACGGTGGTGGCATCTTGGGCTGGGAGTACCCGAGGCGGCGGCGCGGCACAGAGGCGGCGCGGCGGCCATGGATGGACGGCGGAAGCTCCGGCGAGGTCGGCTCCGGCCCTATTGATCGAGGGGAAATATTCTAGACGCCATAGGGATGCTACTAGAGAGAGAAATTTGGATATTACTGCACGGCAGTGATGGATTCGTCGCCGGTACCTTCGGGCGGCGCTCCGGACAGTTGCGGCTCCGGCGTCCAATCGGCGGCGTTCCGGTGGTAGTATCCTGCGGTTCCAAGGCAGAATGGATTCACAGAAGGTCAAGGTAGGACATGATGGAAAGAAATCAGCAAGAACTCTTACCCGATGCTCCAATCAAGGAGAGAACAAAAGGAAAAGGAATAGCTCGGGTGTGGGGATTTATAGAGAAGAACAGAGGGAGATGGAGAGGTTTGGCTGCACAAATTCTCTCCTTGATGACCATTAAACCGAGAAGAAACTGCTAGCACTTAGCCTTGATGATCATCAATTGCAGTTTCTATGGAATTTAAGCAAGCAAGGGAGGGGAGAGGTTGCTGCAGTAAAGAACAGAGAGGCGAGGGAGTTGGCTGCGCAGGGACAGGGAGGAGAGAGGGCTGCGCAGTGGAGCGGAAATGCTGCGCAAATGAGGTTGAAACTGGTGCATTACGCCCCTAGGTAACTGAAGAATTGATGCTCGAAGGATTAAGGCTGGGTGGAGGCTTCAATTTGCAGTTTCAAGCTTTTCTCCTCCTCTTCCATGGTGGCTTCAATGGGGAATCAAGGTGGTTACGCAAGGGATGGTGGGAGGAGAGACGAAGAGGTGAGAGAGTGGATGATAAGTGGGTCCCACTCAGATTTGAAGAGTTTTGGTAATTATTTCCATAAGAAAAGGGGCAAAATGGGCTTGAAATATTATTTTAAAATATAATTAGGATTTTTCACCCACTTAAAATAATTTAACAATTAATTATATTTAATAAGTAGCACAATTTATATTTTTACCCAATTTTCCGATCAAATGTCATATATATAAAAATATATTTCTCTTTCTTTCCCAAATAATTTACCAAATAAAATTATTGAAGATAAAATATAGATTTTATTTTTGGAAAGGCATCCATATATTTGTTTGATTTTAGAACTTTTAACAACCGTAACCTAGGGTTGCACAGTTGTAGGAAAATAATCATCAAAACAAAGTACTTAAATACGATTTTTAGGGATTCATCCAAAATTTAAATTTTATTCTCACAAATATAGAAGCCTTTGATTGTTAATCAAAATTAAATATATTTTATTTTTAAAGTAACATACTCATTTTTATTTTATAAATATTATTAAAAAAATTATTCACAAATTTTATTTGATGCAATGCGATGCATGATTTTTATTTTTCATAAAAATGAGGATGTTACACATGCCGCCTCAGGATCTGCAAACCATACCAATTACCTGGCCCTTTGCCATCTAGAACCTTGATATGGTAGGTCCAATCAATCAGGCACAAGGCGGTTTTACTCACCTCTTCGTCGCTATCGACAAGTTTACGAAGTGGATTGAGGCCAAGCCGGTCGCTGATATTACGGCAGCGAACGCAAGCAAATTTTTTCGATACATCGTTTTTTGCTTTGGTTTATCTAACCGGATCATCACCGACAACAGCGTCCAATTTAAAAACAGTGAATTTCAAGATTGGGGCGAAGATTTAGGCATCAAGATCTGCTACGCATCAATGGCGCAGCCTCGAAGCAACGAACAGGTGAAGCGCGCTAATGGTATGATTTTATCGATAGGCTTAATCCGTGTGCCACACGCTGGGTCAAGAAGTTTTCATCAGTTCTCTGGGGGCTTGTAACGACCCCAAGTCGAGCGACCGGGCAGACACCCTTCTTCCTGGTGTATGGCTCGGAAGCGGTCATCCTGAATAAATTGAAATTTGTTGAGATCCATGTGGAGGGTACCCCGGTTTGATGATGAATATATGTTGACAAGATAGAATTTGAAGTGTTTTGAAGAATTTCAAATGGTGCATTTGTGGAAAATTACCGTGGAATTGGAACCGAACCATTGTGCTGAGCTTGAGCAAGGTAATAGTTTTGATCGGACGTGTTCCGGTGGAATTTGTTAAGCTGACACATGGTGTGTTAGGGATGGCTAATTATGGTGTCACGAATGGATTGTAATCTTGATAATTTTGGGATGGACTAACCTTGCAGGTGAGGTAAGGTGTGTTGGTTTCGTGTGTGTTCACCTCGGTGATCACAGTATCGCTTGCACGTGGTGATGCTTTGCGAGGACAATTTGAGGTCGATCGCCAAGGCGCAGATTTAACCGGGTTTGATGACTTGGCGGTCACATGAGGTGGTGTATTCTAAAAGCTTAGCCATGACAAGGAATCCGAGGCAGCTGGAGGTTGCGGTGTCGATAACCTGGTGGCAAAGTTTATCTGTCCGATGGGCCCAGGCGTGGGCTGGCGATCGAGCAAGCTATAGTGATATTTTCCGAAAAAATATGTGGAGAATATTACCCATTGGGAGTGTGTCTTGTAGTGTGTGAGTTGTACACTACTCATTCTCAAATGAAGGGTGGAGATAGGCTTTTGGGTTTAGGGCATCTCACTCTTGGGCTATAAATAGAGGGGGAGGGGAACACCTCCTCCTCATCCCCTTAGAGCTAAAACTTTTAGAAATAGAGGGTGAGTTGGGTGTGTTTTGGGTGGCACTTAGAGTGCTTGTGACCACATGGAGTGTGGTTTGTAATCCCCAACTTTTATGCAATGAAATATTTCTTCTTCATAAGTATCTTGCATTTATTTGATCCTAGTTTTTCTTATATTCTTTTTCCCTTTTGTAACTTGTTTTGAAATGAACACGGATGATTTTTTGCTTGCTATTGGTGGTCTATGATACCTTAAGATTGCTAATATTATTTGACACACTATTTACAAACATATGATAGGCAAAAGATCAAGTTCTTGGCATGTTTCAATTTGTCCAGAAAGTTTCTTCCGCGCATCAGTCAGTCAAAGATTTGTAGAAAAATCAAAAAAAAATCATTTTGGGATGATTACAGTTGGAAAAGATGCGTGACTCATACACGCACGAACTTGAGTATCTCCCAAAAGAGCCCAGTTCCTCATCCGCGGCCTTGATAGCTGACACCTTTGGTCGTGATTCTTCTGATGTTGTCGGTTTCTCCTTCGCTACCCTCCATGAGCTGTCCAATGATCAGATGGACAAAATTTTTGAGTATCAGCTTGTCTTATTGGCCAGAAAGTTCTCACATGCTTATAGGCGAGTGACCGATTGTACGAAGGATATCATGAGACACTTCGATTGTGGTGGTCTTAACCACATGAAGCGTGATTGTCCCAAGTCTGGAGTAGAGGAGCGGAACAACTACGTCGCGCCAGCACGGAACACTTATGTCAACAAGAACCGCAACAACAAGGCTAGTGGAGGTGATAAGAAGAAGCCAACTAAGCAGCTAATGAAGGGACGACACATGGTCGAGAAGGTGCTGGCCGCTCTGGAAGAAGTCGTCATCTTCGACAAGGAGGATGGACACTCGGATGTTGGTGAGAATGAGCCGACAGGGAACGACGATGTCGACTACACCGGCATGTGCTTCGTGGCACACGGCGATAGTGGCGACAGCGACTCAGACATCTACCACACGGAAGATGATGAGGTAACTGATGAACAAGGTCCCTCCTATTCTGTACTCTTTAAAGCATTAGCTGAAATTTTATGTTAAGTACGCTAGGGTATTGGGCAAGAAGAATGCCTTTGAAGTTCAACTAAAAAATGCTAAATTTGCTGCTTGCTCTGATTGTGGGAAGCTCACTGTAGAATTGGTTGAATTGAAAATGTATTTTAAGAATGTCACTGCCCAACTAGAGAATGAAAAATGTTGGATTGTTCCCAAGCCTGTTGACTCTGATGGGTGGTTAGAGTTTGATAGGGCCATGGATGATTTCAATGAATTACGGACAACTCATGATAATGTGCTTGATTTGAATGAAAAACTTAGGTAAGTTAATGTTAAGCTTGCCAAAGAACTAGATGATGTTAGGAAGAATTTGTTCCTTTTCACCTTTGATCTAGAGTCTGTCTATCTGATGAACCCTATCATGCTTTATCCTGAGCCCTCTGCACACTTATCTAAGGACCCAGTCAGTGCAGTTAATTCTAATGAGAGTTATATCTTCCACTCACTTGATTCTACATGCCGTGATTGCACACTGTTGAAGTTTGAGAATTTGAAAGGATCTAGACGGGGGTGAATAGGAATTTTACATTTCTTTTCGGTTATTTTTTGATTAAGTAACAAAGTTAAGAGAACCCAATCCTAGGTTCTAGTGCCCTAGCGAGCGGAAGTAAATACCAATATGATGCACTAGAAACCTAGTCCATTCATTCAAGGCAATCAAGCAATTGGAGCAATTCAAGCGTAAGGTAAATGCGAAAATAAATAAGTCAAGGGAGAAGTGACACGATGTTTGTTTCACCGAAGTTCGGAGCCGCAACTCCTACTCGCCGTTGAGGCTAGCCCTTGCGCACAAGGACCGGCTCCCTCTTGAGCCACATGCCTCACTTAATCCCCGGTAGTCGTTCCGCCACTCCGGCGAGGTGGACTCCGTCACCTATACACCGACTCGAGAGTACCCATGCACCAAGGCCTACTCTCAAGACCAGTCCACTGAGAAGAACACCGTCTTCAAGAGTAATAGGCCCGAAATGCCTCGATCATGCCAAATCAAAGGACTTCCATGATGCTTGCTTCGGGGGAAGGTAGGTGGTTGATGAAATGGAGGAAAGGTTCTAAAACACCCCTAGGATGAGTGAATGATGGCTCTAGGTGGAATGGAGCAGCAAACCTCATAAATGGCTGCCTACCGAACTGAATTTATACCCCCAAAGAGAAACTAGTCGTCGAAGCCCGGGAAGACTCCAAAAACTAGCTGTTACAGTACCCGTCGGACCTGGTACGATGGCCGCCGAACCTGGTTTGATGGCCGCAACCAAGTCTCAGAATAGCTGGAACACGTACTATTGTAGCCGGTCCGATGGTGGTCGGACCCGGTCTGATGAAGTTGAAAGGCTGAGGGAATGGGAGCCGTCAGAACCAGTCCGACCGTGGTCGGACCCATTCCAACCAGCTACAGATAGGGCTGGAACAAAAGCTCGTTTTCTGATTTTTTGGCTCGGTTTAAAATTTAATCCGATTCCATTTTGGATTGTTCCAACATTAAAATTAGTCGATTTTAGACAACCTTGAAATGCACTTTGGCTCGGCTCCGGCTCGGCTCGTGGGCTCGGTTGTAAATTTACCCTCAAAAAACAACTAAAATCATATAGAATCAATCTGCATCAATTTTAGAAGAGGCTCGGGAAAAAGCTCGGTTCCACCCCTAGCTACAGAAGGGAGCAATTAGGGTTTGTGCCCATCAGACCTAGTCCAACGGCGGTCGTACCCATTCCGATGAGCACTGACAATGAAAGGCTTAAGAGAATTTTGATCTCACTTTGACTTTTAGGTATTTATTAGATGCTTGTGGACTAAGAGAATGCTAGGGATTCATGTGAAGCACAGACTCGGCATGATCGAACCAATTAGGCCGCTCTTAAAGTATGGGCAACAAAAGTAAAAACCTAGCTATTCCTAAACCTACACATGACCTCTTCACTCATCCAGTCATGCCTATATCATCTTGGAGCAACTCAAATATTTGCCGAAGCCTCGCTAGGGTTACATCCACGTCATCAGTACCACTAAAATTTCGTGTTTATTTTCGATCTTTAGTTGGCTCTTCTCATTGCTTCATTGCTTTAGAGTCCTGTGGAACCTCCTTCTGGCATAGGAGACTAGGCCACATTGGTTTTGATCACTTGACCAGAGTTAGCCACCATGATCTGATTCGTGGTTTGCTCAAACTCAAAATGGTCAATTACATAGTTTGTGCTCCTTGCTGGCATGGTTAGATGATTGTCGCTGCTCACTCACCAATCACCCTAGTGATGACTGATGGACCTGCACAATTGCTTCACATGGACACTGTTGGTCCCTCCCATGTGCAATCTGTGGGTGGCAAGTGGTATTTGCTCGTAGTTTTCGATGACTATTCTCACTACTCTTAGGTCTATTTCATAATGAATAAGGACGAAACATTTGGCCATTTTTGTTTCTTAATTCGTAAGCTTTCTGTTGAGTTAGTTGGAGCGCTTCGCTCAATCCGTTCAGACAATGTCACAAAGTTCAAGAACGCATGAAGAGTTGGAGAACTTTGAGAATAACAAAGTATGATAGCTTGTTGAACGCCCTAAAGGACAAAATATAATAGGTACTAAATGTGTGTTCAATAACAAGCAAAGTGAGGATGGGGTAGTGGTTAGAAACAAGGCTAGATTGGTTGCTCAAGGTTACACTAAGATCGATGGGATAGACTTCGATGAGACCTACTCTCCTATGGCTAGACATGATTACATCAGGATTTTAGTGGGTTCAAGCTGTATCAAATGGATGTCCGTAGTGTTTTCCTAAGTGGCTATATTAAGGAGGAAGTGTATGTGAAGGAACCTTCTGGGTTTGAAAATTTAAGGTATGCTAATCATGTATATAAGCTTGATAAGGCTCTATATGGGCTAAAACAATCACCCAAGGCCTGGTATGACATGTTTAAGACATACCTGGTGAGCAATGGGTTCCTAATGGGTGTGGTAGACCAGACATTGTTTACCCGTAGGGTTGGCTCTAATTGCCTTCTGTTGCAAGTGTATGTCGATGACATTATCTTTGGTGGTTCCTCCTTTGCTCTTGTTTCTGAGTTATCAGATGTGATGAGCTCAGAATTTGACATGAGCATGATGGGGGAGCTCAACTTCTTTCTCGGGTTTCAGTCCAAGCAATTACTAGAGGGGACCTTACTTTACCAGTGTAAGTACACAAAAGACCTGCTGGGTCGGTTTGGCATGTCAGATAGCAAACCGGTCTGTACTTTGATGGCAACCACTATTGCCTTAGGGCCTGATGAGAATGGTGAGCCAGTCGGCCGGAAGGAGTATCGTAGCATGATGGACTCCCTGCTTTATCTCACCTCTTCCCGGCAGGACATCTAGTTCGTTGTGTGTCTTTGTGCCCGTCTTTAGGCCTCACCTAGAGTGTCTCACCTTCAGGCGGTGAAGCGGATCTTCCGCTATCTCCAAGCGGCTGCAGATTTCGGCCTCTGGTTCTCTGCTGCCTCTTGTCTGTCTCTCAAAGCCTTCTAAGATGCAGACTTTGGTGGCTGTATGATAGATAGGATGAGCACATCTAGCAACTGTCAATTTCTTAGCACTTCTCTTATCCCTTGGTCCTTGTGGACAACATAGACCGGGTATCCACACGGCGGGCCTAATAGACCACTCGATAGGGGATGGACCATGTCAGGTGGATGAGGACGAGTACCACTCGGACTCTAGAAGACTTGCCCAGTAAGGAAAGACATAGAGATAGAAGTTTATCCCTAATAGGGAAGATAAACTTGTAATCCTGGATAACTGCGTATCTGGCTAGAGGATAGAGATAGGAATCCTACCTCGTAACCGATCAGGACTTTACGTTGTAACCCCGCTCCTCACTATATAAGGCGGGCAATGAGCTCCCTGGTTCGACATCATCATCATGATCTACATCATCATCTCCACACCCATCCATGGAGAGACATCTCCCGTCACATTGATCATCAGATCACCATTATAATCAAAGAGCATAGGACTAGGGTATTACCTCGACCGCGAGGACCTGAACCTTTATAAAAATGACCCCGCCTGTCTTGTGCAACCATCGAGTTTGGATCTTGTGCATCGCCTCATATATAATCATTACTGAAAATAACCCCCGGTTAAGCACTCGTCGATAGTTGGCGCGCTATGTAGGGGGAGTTGATCTCGTAAAGCTCGATGGCATTGATCAACGGAGTTGTCATCGTGTTCACCCCTGGCCAGGCTTTCCGCTTTGGGAGCCGACTGCTTCATCAACGACTACGGCTGATTCCACCTCTCAGATTCGGATCAGATCCAATCTGGGGAAATACAACAATACCTCCCGCACGGGTTGGGGAACGCCATGGCCATCTATTCTTGAGTAGTATGCCAACGGCTCAATTCTCGACTCGAATACGGTGATGACTCGAAGACAGATTATAGACGTCATCTTGTTTCTTTAATTCTAGTTTATCCAGAAGGAATTTCGGGATGAGACTAGATGTATTGGAAAGATAATTTCGTCAGCTTTCCGTGAAGCCCAATAATGTCCAAAACGGAATCCGAATGTGTCCGGAGCGTCCGTTTGAAGACAGATTGCGCGGGAAGGTCACAAATCTCAGCAAGCTCATAAAGCCCATCTGCGGAGGCTACGGCAGCCGTGGTACGCCTCCAAGGACATCAAGCATCAGCAAGGAGCTTCTCCAAACAATTGACGACCAACACATCTTTCGGATTCAGATCCCATCTAATCTGAGGAGAACATCGACATCGCTTCATCTATACTCCCGTTCGGATCGAGGAACGCCGCCGCCACCAACTCCCGAGTGGTGTGCCGGGGGCTTAATTCTTGATTTTGATACGAAGAGGATCTAACCAAGAACATGTTCAAGATGGTGGACGTCATCGGCAGCAAATAACTCGGACTCGACGATCATGGCGTCCATCGTGCGACGCCGGCTTCATCAACAGCGAGGCGAATATGATAAGAAGATGCGATCTGTTCTTGCTCATAATCTGGACGAAACTTGTAGTGTGATTTCCCGTTGACTCAGAAGGAGTTTCAGGGTGATATAAGATGCGCTAGAAAGCTTATCTCGTTATCTTTCCAACGAATCCAAGAATGCCTAAATCCAATTTTGAATGCGACCATGGCCCCTGTTTGAAGATAGACTACGCAGAGACATCGCGAATTTCGGCGAGCTCGTAAAGCTCGTCGGTCCCGACAACGGCGTGAGGATTGGGCATGCCACATCTTGTGAGACGTTGAAGTCCAGCGAGGCCTTTCATCGACTTTCGTCAAACTACACCAACCGCGTGGAGATCATTTACGATTACAACCAACTTCGCTAAGCAAGGCCGGGACCTTGACGAGCATGTGTAGTTCGACACCGACCATGGCGTGTGTTGCTCGGTGTTGATCGAGACTTGAACGACTACTTCCGTTGACTCGGCTACACGCCTACTTCCGCGTCGCTAGCGCCCAAGTCTTCAGCTCAGTTGTACACCGTCGCGCGCCACGAGCGCCCGGTACGGCTACACGCCTATGTCTCCAAGTCTACGGCTTGGTGACACGCTACTCGGCAACGCGCGTATGCCCACGCCACGAGTGCCCAAGTCTTTAGCTCGGCTGTACGCCATCACGCGCCACGAGCGCCTAGTACGACTACACGCCTACGGCTCCATATCCATGGCTCGGCGACAAACTACTCGGTTACACGCGTACGTCCGCGCTATGAGCGTTCAAGTCTTCAGCTCGGTAGTACGCCAATGCGCGTCACGAGCACCCGGTACGGCTACACATCTACGGCTCCAAGTCTACGGCTCAGCGTTAAGCTACTCGGCTACACGCCTACGTCCACGCTATGAGCGCCCAAGTCTTCAACTCGGCTTTACGCAATCGCGCGCCACACGCGCCCGGTATGGCTACACGCCTATGACTCCATTTCTACGGCTCGGTGACAATCTACCCGGCTACACGACTACATCCGCGCTATGAGAGCCCAAGTTTTCAGGTCGGCTGCACACCATCACGCGCCACGAGCGCCTGATACGGTTACACGGCTACCCCTGCAAGTCTACGGCTCAGCGACAGGCTACTCGGCTACACGCCTACGCCCGCGCCACGAGTGTCCAAGTCTTCAGCTCGGCTGTACGCCATCGCGCGCCACGAGCACCCAATACAACTACATGGCTACGCCTACAAGTTTACGGCTCAGCGACAAGCCACTCAGGTACACGCCTACGCTCGCGCCACGAGTGTCAAAGTCCACAGCTTGGCTGTACGCCATCGCACTCTACGAGTGCTTGGTACGGCTACACGCCTATGCCACCAAGTTTACAGCTCGGCGACATGCTTCTCGGCTGTACGCCATCAAGCGTCACGAGCGCCTAGTACAGCTACACGCCTCAGCGCCCAAGTCCACGGCTTGGCTATACGACTACACCAGAGCTAAGTTCTCATTACCATAATTTTTTTAAATAAATCTAAGTTGTTTCTTGACTTGCTACATAGTCAGTCTCCAACGAAGCAGTAAGTCGGGGGCTAAACCTAATAGGTGCACTTGCGTGCACTTTTGTTGCTTTCTCTTAGTGATTGCAAATGAATCGAGTGGTTATTCCGAGTAGTGAAGCTCTGACCCACGAACGGCGAACTCTAGTCACTCGGTACACGTGCCTAGGAAATAGAGCCATGAGCCGACTCCCCATACTCGGGGCCTAGACTAGACGGGCAGAGTGCATAACAAAAGGAAGATTACTTGGAGGAATTAAACATAAAAAGGGAAAAGGAGCAAAATCATAAAAATCATCTGCATAAAGCAGTCGGACCTTACATCCGAGTGTTTGTTTTTCGTTCAGATACTGCCTAAATCCTACATGTGCATGCTACAGGGGTTCATGGGTTTTGACCTCATCAAGTACCTTCTACGACTCTGTATATGAGTAAGAAGGACCTATGCAATGAGCGACAACTACTGCTTGGCGAGCGCCTGGCATGGCTACACGCTTACACCCGTGCCTTGATCGTCCGAATATGAAGCTCGGCGATCGCCCGGCATGGCTACGAGCCTACGCCCGCGCCTCGAGCGTTCAAATCTATAGCACAGCTACACGCCCATGCCAACTTCGGTACGGCTATACGCTTACTCCTCTGGCCATAGGTCACCCTGCGCCCTGAGTGCTAACTACGGCTTTCCAGCTACGCATCACAACCAGTGGCTACAACCGCAGCCAGGCTAATCCAAATTTAGCCTCGGTACACACTTCTATAGCAAGCCACGTTCATCGTTTTCCATAATTACAGCCGCATAAATAGCAGGTCGGTTTAATTGGTTGCCATATATCCAGCGTCCCACCCTTTTCAACCAATCAAAATTCAGCCTTTTATATTTGGCCTGCCATTTACTTCAAAAAAAAAAAGGGAGAAAGAGAGAGAAGTCTTACCAAAATAAAGAGGCTAGCGCAAGCAAAAGAGTCGCGCTGAAAAAAAAAATAAAAGGAATCAGTGAAAAGAAAAGGTGAGAAAAGTGAAAAAAAATAGAGAGGAGAAAAATTGTGGAGCTTTTTCTTGCTGTTCAATGGCTGTTCTGTGACTACGTCTATGATTAGGATCGCGTCTCTAGCACGGTCTAGCCTAGGACCAGCATAGTACCGTCGTTGAACGTTCTTTCAACTTGTTTTAGCTAGTGTGGTTTTAGTATCTCCTTGCTACATATAAATACCAGTCCAAGCTCCACTTACTGTTAACCACAGGAAAAGTACCTTGCAATCGCTTTGTCACCCCTGAGTGCAGATTACCTTCATCCACTAATTGACCTTGACAAGCTGCAGGGTAAGAACTTGTAAGAGCTTGGTGAAAGCTTTGAGTGTGAGTGACCGTTCCAATACCTATCAGTAGATAGGGTTATACATCTCTTGGTGTATTTTCTTGTCTACTACTAACAATGACAGGTCCACTTGGAGAAATGAAATTCATGTGGAATCAAGAAACCCGGGATAAACTAAAGATACTTATTGAGAATTGCAATCTTTCTACGACCAAGAATGAGAAGACACCATTAAGAAAAGAATTGAAGCCTGCATCACCTGAAAAGAAGGATAGTAAGTGTACTTCACTTAGTAAAGATAAGAATATGCTTGCTACTCCTACGACTAACCCTGCAGTCAAGAATGATCAAGATGGTGTGCACCTGAGGGCTGCAATGGCGGACAACTATATGAGCCTCATGTCTCATCGCTTACTTCGTGCACCATTGGCGCATGCTAACAAAACTCAACGCAACAACTTATTTCAAACTAAGTTTGTTGTGCAAGAACGTGCGGTGCATGTCATCATTGATGGAGGCAATTGCAGCAACTTCGCAAGCCAAAACATGGTCGAGAAGCTTGGCTTGACCACAACTCCAATTCAGCAACCTTACTCGATTGAATGGTTCAATTCTTGTGGTAAGGTTCAGGTAACAAAAACTGTGCGAGTGCCTTTCTTTATTGGTTCCTACCATGATGTTGTTGATTGTGATATCTTACCTATGAAAGCATGCTCGATTTTATTAGGTAGACCTTGGTTATATGATGTAGAAGCTATTCACAATGGTAGAACCAATCAATATTCATTCCTATTTAATGGAAAGAAAGTGGTTTTGCAACCCATGAGTCCTACTGAAATAATTAAAGATAAACAAAAACGAGCTCAAAATCATGAACAGGAGGGTGATAAAATTGCTAGCAATGCACAAAACACTGAAACAAACATAAAGGAGATAGTTCATTTTGATAAAACTGTGATCTCCCCTGATATTGCTTTGGAAACACATGTTTCTTTGCCCCCTGTTGTCACAAACATTTTGCAGGAGCATAAGACGGAGTCGAGGACGACTCCAAGTCAAGAAGGGGAGGATGATGAGGACATCACCAGCGTGGATACGATCAGTGTGTCCACTGCCCCTCCTTCCTCATCTCCGACCACTCCAACGACTCCCGACGTCGTTCCATCTTTGCCGCCTACGGTCGATGCAGCGAGATCTTCATCGTCGGGAGGCCTTAATCCTAAAGCCCAACCTTTCAAGCCCTCTCCGAAGAAGCGGCGCAACAAGTCCAAAACTCGCGAGGCCTCGACGAATAAAGAAAAGCCCACATGGAGGCCCAAGATGCCAAACAACCCGGTTCGGCCATCCAGCAGCACGCCAACTTCAAACGGGCACAAATCGGGCTCCCGAACTCCGATTTCAGCGTGTGACCACTCGTTGGAAAGCTTAGGAGATAAGCTTTCCAATGGATAAAGCGCAACCTCCAGATTCGGTCCAAAACGAAGGGAAAATGCAGAAGAATTCCACGGGCCACAATTTCAGGGTGCTGCGTCACCATATTTTTGGGCCTATGGCCCATGTAACTTAGGGTTTTGGTGGGTGCCCCTGTTTTGGCCGTCCCACACCCCCTGGCCGCCGCTATATATGTGGCCGGTGCCTCTCTTTTGCGCTTAGGTTTTGTTGTGTTTGGTAGACCCCTTGTGCGTCCCTCCTCGTGTTCGCGTGTGTCGACTAGACCACCCGTGACGAGAAACAGAACCTCACCCTTTTATGAGTTGATTTATAAGTTATCATCTTGTTCTTGCTTGTTCTCGGTTGCAGCAGGTTCAAGGATCGATCAGGTTTCGACTTGGTTGATCGGTTCAGCGAGGTGACGTTGCGATTGCTTGGTTGCTGATTTCGTGGTTAGTAGCCGATACATCTACTTCGTTGTACACCAAACCGACGTATCGTTTCTCACCAGAAGATCGGGCCGACTAAGTGCGCATCATGGGTGATATAGTCTTGCAGTTCGTTAAGACCGACCATCAGTTTGCTAATATCTTCACCATGCCATTGGACATGGCTAGGTTTGAGGCTCTCAGATGAGAGCTCGGGTTTGTGAGCTTTGCTAGCTTATAGTCAGGGGAGGTTGGGCTACTTGTCCTATATGTAATATATGTTTTTCGCTTTCCCTGCATTGCATTTGGGTTGCATTCGGACATAGTTATATTGTGTAGGCTGTCAACACTCTTCACGTAGACTTCTGCCATGCTGTGGCACGGATCTGTCATCTTGTGGTTAGGTTGTTATCATGCGTAATAGGCTTTCTTCTCTCATCTGGCTTGTTTGATCCCACACAGTTTTATAGGTCTCTAGGTAGATAGGGTCTGTGTCGTATCTCTAATAACCGAGGTGCAGAGCTGTCTTTCCTTGTAAGTCGCAGGTGGAAGATGAGAGCAAGTCTGATCTTCAGTGCTTTCTATTCTTGCTTAATTCTTTGTGGTTTGCCCAGTTGCATTTTCTTGATTTTTCGACTCTATTTCCTTATTGATTGTCTTGCACATCATTTTTGGGCAAAATGTTGACTCAATTATTGAGAGGGAGTTTCAGAAAATTTTGGTTCAGCATATAGACTTATATTGCTTTGGAGCTTTGTCTATTATGCTTTTGAATTTAGGTTTTGCAAGATGCTGAGACTATTCACATTTCAGCTTGTGCTAGCTCATTCAATTGGTGTCTAGTACGAAAATTACATTGCTTTTTGTATTTTCAAAAACTTTGATGTGGCATGAGATTTTCACTTTCTGAATGTTGTTGCTCGATGAGGCATTTGCAGTCTTCTTTCAATCATCTTTGCAACTTGGTGAAATATTTTGTTGGCCAAATCTTGCTCCTGTAAATCGAAAACAAGAAATATGCGATTTCCAGTTTTGAAAAGTTTTCATCGGTTATCATTCAGGAGATAGTTTGCCATTGCACACAAGAGGCATGCACATGGAAAGAAATCGGATAGCCAAGATGTGTGATTCCTTCAGTGTAATGCTAGGCACCGTCGGATATTTGTATGAAGATAGAGGCTCTTCCGCCTAAATTCAATAAAAAATGCTAAAACAGACATAGGAGGAGAGTGACCTATGAGGCCATTTTCAGTGATCCTTGGAATGTGCCTTGCTAGCAATTACTCTCTTTAAACCTGTGGATGCATCAAAGTATTTAAAAAATTGAAAAATGAGAGTTTGTTGAGCTGTCGATTTGAAGCTACTTGTGTTTCAAAATGTTGCATGTGGTATTCTATTGAATCTGCCTTGATGTCTTGTGATACCGTGATATTTGATTGTTATTTTCTAAGCCACATCTTCCAATATAGAAAATCGATTTACTAACATGTTTTGAACTAGTGAGCACCGAGCTAATATGTATTGCTTCGAGCATCCTTACCATGTACTTCACGTTAAATGGATAATTTTCAAAACACCCTAGGACTTGCATTTGCATCATGCCTTGTGCTTGTTCTCTCACTTTCATAAAGATTATATTGTGAAAAGGGCGAGAATTGAAAAAAACATCAACATGCATTTCTTAAAAAAGGGGAGAATTTTTTGGGAAGTTTTAACTTTCACGACTTGAAGATTTTGAACACATGTGTTCCTATCTTCTGCTCCAAGCATGATTCATCATTTCCTATCTTTTTATCAGATGTGGTCCGGTGGAATTTGTTAAGCTGACATGTGGTGTGTGAGGCATGGATAATTGTGGTGTCACGAATGGATTATGATGTTGATAATTTTTTGATGAATTAACTTTGCAGGCGAGGTAAGGTGTGTTGGTTTCGTGTATGTTCACCTCAGTGATGCAGTTATCGTCGGGTACGTGGCTAACGCTTCGCGGGGACGGCTGTAGGCTGATGCGTCCAGAGGCGGAGCACCTCCTCCTCATCCCCTTATAGCTCAAAATTTCAGAAATAGAGAGGTGAGTTGGGTGTGTTTTGGGTGGCACTTAGAGTGCTTGTGACCACATGGAGTATGGTTTGTAATCCTTCAACTTCTATGCAATGAAATATTTCTTCTCAATGAGTATCTTACATTAATTTGCTCCTAATTTTTCTTATTTTCTTTTGGAGCTCTTGTTTTAGATGAACCTGGATGATTTCTTGCTGGTTATTGGTGGTCTATGATGCCTTTAAGTTGCTAATATGATTTGACACACCCTTTGCAACCATATGATAGTCAAGAGATCAAGTTCTTGACTTGTTGCAATTTGTCCAGAAACTTTCCACCGCGCAACAGTTAGTCACAAATTTTAGAAAAATCTAGAAAAATCATTTTGAGAAGATTCTAGTTGGAAAAGATGCGTGACTCATATACCCAAATGTGTTAAAAGTTTGAAGTGCACTGGTTTCCCCATTTGGGAGATAAGGTGAAAACCGAGCCCCAAACGTTCTGCTCGAAGTTCTTGACAGCTCGTGGTGTTTGATTTTTCATATTTTGTATGCAAGGAGTTTTAAGAAGATATTTGGAATGGTTCTTCACAAGTAATTTCTACATAGGGATAAAAATTCTCAAAAATCTAAGAGACACAGAAAGCCACCATCCATCTCCTTGAAGTAGAAACAAACTCTGGATAATCTGCTTTTACTTTTTAGAAAGTAGCTTGTGTTATTTGAATTTTCTTTTTTTTTTCTACAGAGATTTTTTAGGAGATTTATGACTGAGTTTCTGATGACTAATTATGTAATGGGGACAAAAATTCATAAAAAATGAAAAGCACCAAAAAGCCACCATCCATCTCCTCCAAGTGAGAACAAATCTGCTTTTACTTTTCTAAAAGTCACTTCGATCATTTGGCTTGATCTTCTTTCCTAAAACGAGCTTTGAATTGATTTCTCTTTTTTAGACACTTGACAACCAGGATTGTGAATGAAAAAATTCCCACTTATTACATGCCTCTTAGTCATGCATGCTATGAGTATACATAATTGTCAAGTTGTTCGGGTTTTGGTGAAACCGGTAACGTTGAAAATTTGTAGTGTCTATTCACCCCCGTCTAGCCACCTAGCTCGGCTCTTCAACGTTTCAATCTCCTCAAGTTCAAAGGTATAACAAAAGCACAAGCTATGCGGAAAGCACAAGCTCCCAAAGGCTTAATGTTTTGGTAATTGATGTCAACTAGGACTCCGACGACTGCTTTAAGGCTAAGAACCTTTGTTGTTAGTTCTTCTATTTTTCTTGTGTGCGTGTCTGTTTCTGGCCCATCTGCCCCCGTCATCGCATGCGAAAATCATCTCCGGTTGTAGATCCTTCTGATCACATGCGAAAATGTTTGGTTTGAGTGGCAAGGGTTCGATAGTATTCTTGGGGAACAGCTGTCCAGGATTTCGTAGCCGCTAAGTCTCAAAGCTAGATATTTCCTGTGGACGCGAAACTTCCCCTCTAAGTGTCGACATGTTCCCGCCGAGTTCACAAGTCGACAAACATGGTACTAAACCCTAGGCGAGACATAAAGGGAGAAAGGGATAGCTAAAACGAAGTGGGCTACAAAAACTAGCCTTGTCGGACTGAGTCCAATGGCCGTCGGACTGGGTCCGATGGATGACGTGCAAGCAACTAAGTCCCCCAAAATGCAACTCAACTGTCGGACTGGGTCCGACCACCATCGGACCGGGTCCGACCAGGCCACCGGCTCCTAGCGACTATGTCCCTAAATGCAACCCTTTTGTCGGACAGGCCACTCCCAAAGTGAAATGCTTCATCGGACTGGGTCTGACGACCATGGAACTGGGTTCAACGGATTAGGCTGCATCACAAGAAATTCAATCTGGGCCATCCATTCTTAGGGTTTTCGCCTTGTACCTATAAATAGGAGCCAATAGCACGGGGAAAGTAAGAGAGCCTCATTTTGCAGCTATCCCTTGCCCTAGCCACCCTTGAGAGCTCCTCCCATGGTTTCCTCTCCACCCTTGGTGATCTCCATGAGTGCTTAAGAGACGAAGAAGAGAGGAAGGAGAAGAAGGTGTCCCCCTACATTCTCCTGTTCATCCCCAAGGTACTAGCCTCTCCCATGGTCTTCTTGCCCTAGTTTCCATGAGAGGGAGAGGTGGTGTGAGGTGAGGTCTCCAGTGTTGTGCTAATGGGGCTCTAAGGAAGTCCGACTTGTCCGGTTCCAAAACCGACTTGTCCAGTTTACCTAACTTGCTTATTTCGAGGAGTATGTTGTTCCCCATGTTTTTGTGGACCTATGGTTAAACTTTCGTGATTTTTGGAGTTCGTTTGAACCAGTTTTGGCATTTTTATTCGAGTGCCTGTTTGGCTGAAAATTGCAAACCGACTTGTCCGGTAGGGGGGCGACTTGTCCGGTTTTGCCAGCCCTCTCGGCGAATCTTTGCAAGGAAGTTGTTCTAGGCTTCGTGCTTTGTTCCGTGCGCTTCCGTGGGTGCCTAGGATCGTTCCTAAGGTCAGTAGCACATCATTTGCTATGTGATCTTGGCGATCTATAGAAGAGGGTTCGAGTGGTTGAATTTTTGAGCGGATCTTATTCACCCCCCTAGTCGTTATTTTGGTCCTTCAATTGATATCAGAGCTCGGATAAGGTTCACCATACCCTAACCGATTTTGTGAACCACTTAGCGACAATGGAACGCTCTTCGGGCAAGATTCCGTTCTTTGATGGCTTAGACTACACCTATTGGAAGGTCCGCATGTCGGCCTACTTGCAGAGCCTTGGTTCAGAGATATGGGATATTTGCTTGAATGCCAACTATGTTGTGCTGCCTCGTTGAGCCACCCAGGCTGCAGCATGAGGCCAACTCCAAGGCTAAGAACGCCTTGTTAATTTGCCAGCCTGTCCAGAGTTGAGTTTGATCGTGTCTGTGATTTCTCTACTGCTCGTGAGATTTGGACCCGGTTGCAGCTGTTCCATGAAGGGACGAACCAAACCAGGCCAAGGCTAGGCTGTTCGAGACTCACCTGCGTGAATATGAGAATTTCACTTTGAGAAGTGAGCTTTGCTCAACTGGTTGTGTCCCAGATTTCGGTCAGGGTTCGACCCCGCTTCTCATCACAGAGAACACGAAGAATAACAGAAAAAAGGGCGAAGATTACGGCAACGCGAGGTGCTGTGCGCAGGAAACAAAAAGAAATAGAAAAGGTGGAAGACTAGCAAGGGCGTGAGGTGCGCGGGAAAACGAAGATAAAGCGAGACGTGGAATGCAAGGTGCGTGGGAAAACGCAGGAGGAAATCTAATACTCAGCCACTCAAGGGAAGCAGGGAGCTGCAGAAAAAAGGGAAGCACGACATGGTGGGACGAAGCATGGAGGCGAGGGAAAAAAGGGAAGAATGGCAAGGCAGGAGAATCCGGAGGGATGAGAGAGGTGTAACTAAGAGAAGGGCATATATTCAACCCCCGTAGTAGAGACACTACTAGGGAACAAGCTTTCTCAAGCGGTTCAAAAAACCCGAAGTCAGTCTTTAGAAGCGGTTTATTAGCCACAAAACTAGGAGAGCATCTTTAGAAGCGGTTCGGGACACTAACCCCTTCTAAAAGTTAAGGAATAGCAGCGGTTTATGCTCCTAACCGCTTCTAAAGCAATACAAGTGGTTGGGGACACGAACCGCTTGTAATGCTTGGGCTTTAGCAGCGGTTCGTTCCTCGAACCGCTTCTAAAGGCCCATTTTCAAATAGATAAAAGAAAAGCTCCCCCTATCTAAACAGAGATCATGCGCGGGTGGGTTGGTTAGCTGAGTGAGGTGTGAGTCACGTGGAGGGGTGATTCCTACTCCGCGAGGCATCAGTCACGGTTGTTTACAAGCGGTTTTAAAACCGCAACCGCTAGGCATCAACCGCTTGGAAAGTCGGTTCCTACTCCGCGAGGCATCAGTCGCGGTTGCTTACAAGCGGTTCTAAAACCGCAACCGCTAGGCATCAGTCGCGGTTGCTTACAAGCGGTTCTAAAACCGCAACCGATTGTACCAACAGATTGGAAAGTCCTTTTCTCTAGCAGTGAGAATAGAAAGTTGTAACATGAAAAACCTTGTAACATGTTTCCGTTTCAATGAAATGAAAATCGGGGATGTTCCCCTTGTTGAAAAATATGAGAATTTCACACAGCTGCCGGGTGAGAGCGTGGATGTCGAGTTCACTAGCTAGGTTCCAGTCCATAGTGAACAAGATCCGCGCGAACAGGGCTCTACCCTACACCGACCATGAGCGGGCTATGAAGCTTCTCTATGCCTTGGATCGAAGGGTTTGGGAGGTGAAGGTATCCGCTATCATCGAGTCATCGGCAGGATATGATTACCCTCACCCTGGACGAGTTGTTTAGCAAGCTCAAGGCGACGGAGGTAGACATCCAGTCGAGAGCAAAACTGGAAGGATCTACTCCACAGAGCATTGCTCTCTTGTCTAGACCTGGAGGTTCGGGTGCTAACTCTTCACTTGGTTTCTCCTTGTCCGCTTTGATGTCTGTTGCAGTGGAGCAGTTGGAGGCGATTGGAGATAAGGACCTTGCTTTGCTGTCCAACAAGTTCGAGCGCTTCTACAACAACCGGCAGAACAAGAGGAGAGGCGGAAAGCTGGAGTGCTTCATCGCCGACTGCCCCAAGAAGAATACGGGTGGTCACAAGGGCGAGTACGACTACGCCAAGCACAAGGGCGAGTTTGACCCCGGCAAGCACCGGCAGCACGACAAGAAGAAGCACAAGCCGCGCTTCGACTAGACGGCGTTAAAGAAGGAGTACTACAAGCGCGCCAAGAGGAAGGAAAGGGCGTTCCTCGCTTCACTCAGCGACCTCGACGGCGACTCCAACGTCGACACCACCTCAAGCTCGGGCGACGAAGATTTCGATGACAAGAAGAAGGTGGGTGGTGGTCACGTCGGTCTCTGCTTCTACTCCGGCCACGAGGAAGGCTTCTGCAACTTGGCCATCGATGCCACAAGTGAGAACCACGACGGCGAGCCTGAGTCTAACTCGGAGGTATGTCTGTCGGCCGATGAGCTCGCTCATGAGGTAGAAACCTTGAATGATGCACTTGTAAATCAGGATTGCTTGCTTAGAGAGGCTGCTAAGGAGCGCAAAGAGATGAAATCTAAGCTTGCTGCTGCTTTGCATTGTAACACCCAAAATTTGAGTCAATTTTCAAAATTGTTCAAAATCCATTAGAGTTCAAAATTCTAATGCAAATTTAGGTGAAAAAAATTTCAAATTTTAGACCAATTCGCGGATGGGCTCCATCTGAGCTGATCATGGTCATGGGCCATTATTTGGCCCATTTCACTCCTCGCTCTCTGGTTCTCTCCCGTAGCTCTCTCTCTCCTGGCCGACTTCGCTCACCGCCTCTTCCTCGCCTCGTGTCTTCTACATGCAACCGAGCAGCTCTGGCTCAAGCTCGATGCGACACGTAGCCACTGAACCGCCCCTCGTCGTCGTGCTGGCACCACCGGCCCCGTCTCCACTGCCCCGGCACGGTATAAAAACCCTAGCCACCACCTTCTCTCTGTTTCCTTCGGTTGAGCAGCTCCCGAGCATTCTCGTTCGATCCATCCCGCTTGCGAAGCCGCCCTGAACCCGCTGGCCAATGCTCGCGTCGCCAGAGCAACCACGTCACCCGGAATTTCTCGTCGGAGCCGGATCAAGCCGAAGCAACCATCGTCGATTTCTTCTTCCTCGGTTCGCTATTTTTCAATTCCTTAAGTCATGAGAATCCTTAAGGCCTCACGAGTATTTCCCCTCATCTAATTTGACTAGTGCGTGGCCGGAGCTCACGTCGACATGCCGTTTTGAGCCTTCTCCGAGCTCCTACATCTCTCGATGAGCACCCACTTCCATCCCCGAAGCTCTCCCATCATTCAAATTGGCCATAGCCTTACCGTAGCGCCGCCGCCGTGCACCCTATGTATCGCCGCCGCTGTAGCTTACCGCGCCGCCGCTGCCGACCGTGTATTTGGTACCATTAGAAGCGCGCCGTCGAGACAAATCCATAGAGCCCAAGAACGGCCAAAACAGAGGACCTCCCGTAATCGCCAATTCCTTCCATGAGCTGCACGCTGGACAGTGGTAGAAGACGAGGTGACGTCAGCATGACGTCAACGACGAGAAATGTAGTAGATTTTAAAAGTTATTAAATGTTTTCTATTTATTAAAAATAGATGCAGACTCCCAAAAATTATGAAAAAATTATGTAAAATACTAGATGCTATTTAGAACCCAGTAAAAATATTACTTTGCATATTTCACTAATATATTTTTATGTGAAATTAATAATATGATTACTTTGGTATTTACTAGTTCAAATAGCAAATCAGCTCCAAAATTCCCAAAACAATCACAGAAAAATACTATAGTTAGTCTACATCTTAGGAAACATATAACTATGCCATTAACTTATAGGAATTTCTATAAACAAATTAAAGTAGGTATTTTAAGGCCTTATTTATTAATTTAAAATGCAAATAAAGGGTATTTTAGAAAATATGAAATATGGCCTTTTAAAATACCAGTTAGAACATCCTCGCCGTGGTTAACTTAATCGGAGCGGTACGCTAGCAAAGGCGTCATTTGATGCCTAGTCGTTTTGCCGTCGTCGCGTCTGATCTCCTTTAGTCATGCCATTGGCACCACTAGACGCGCATGCTCTCCCTAAGCCTCTAGGTAGCACCTATGTCCAATGGTCTAGTTTTTAGCGCTGACTAGCCTTAGTTCAGGTTCGCGTGCCGGCGAGAGGTTGAAGATGATGACGTCGTCACGTCGTCATCGGCTCCAGCGCTGTGTGGACAAGGATCATTGACCGCTGGGACCCATTTGCCAACCTCTCTCCCTCTCTGTTCTGTTTCTCTCCATTTGATGTTGAGTCGTTATCCAGTGGGCCCTTGGCCCCACACGTCGGGTTAATTATAGGCGCACTTCTCAGGCATCTTCGACATGGCAACCTAGTGTGCTCGCGCCGCGGCTGGGCCGCTTGGCCAAATGGGTCGTTCCGGTCTGTCGCACTGCGCCGGTTTGGGACGATCGGTCTTTCCACGCCTTGCACAATAATGGGCTTGGCCCGTTGCTGTTCCAGTTATTTTCCAGTAAATATTAGGAACTCTCCACACCCTAGGAAAATTATGAAATTAGGTTTTGGACTATACAAGAGGTTCTGAATATATTAAGGAAGGTATAGATGCAAGAGTATTCGCGTATTCTAAATAGGAAATTCTTAAGGGTATTTTGGTAATTTCACCCTTAGGCGCCCCAGAGCCCAAACCTAGCACTTTCGCTCACAATTGACGCTCAGCCTTACATTTTCATCCGTAAACTGTTTAGAGCATCTACTTATATAAGATCTCTGCTCTTAATAGAGGATCCGGTTCCAGAGGAAGGATATCCAGAAGTTAGCCAAGTTCAATCTACAGTTCCTCAAGGCGAGTTAACACTATAGCTCACACTGTTACCCAGTTTTTCAAAGATATCTTGTTTTAAATGTATAAAGTGCATGCTTGCTTTGTTTGGAAAGAAGCCTATTTGTTTAATCATGATTTATCATGCCCTGTCCTTGATGAATATGTATCTAACTTACATGATTCCTTGATACCATGATTGATTGATTGTCCACATAAAATATAAAATATTTAGACTTTCTAGTCTTGGGTCAAAGCTGCTTAGACATGCTTAGGTCTACTGATTTAATCGTGTATCCAATCCTGCACTGGTGAGTCAAAACTCATCGGTGGACATGATACATACACACCATGATCATGATGGGCTTTGTGTTGCATGTGTTAAAGTGTTGTTGTGTGATTTACAATTTGGGTAGGTGGAAACGGCAAATGGAATGGGAATGTTGGAAGAGAAGGGTGATGGGCAGGGTGGACCCAGGAAATTTGCACGATATACCTATGTAAGAGGTATGCATAAGGAAGGTGGAACCCAGATGGAGTATGGGCTTGTCTAGAAGGGTGTCCATGCGTGGGCACATCGGAGTACCGTCGGCCATTGTATTGTGTGCTTGCAATGGTCCCTTACACCACAACGCATGGCCATCGCGCGGATGCATAGGATTGGTGGTCTGTGTGACCAATGGTCTGCGTGACCTCAAGTTTGTAAAGTACAAGCCTTAGTGGCAGCTTTAGTGGCATTTGACCAATCCTTAGGCGAAGGCAAATTTTGCCATCTTCTTAGTGAGGATCTGACCCTGTCTACCGGTGTGAACGCCAGTGGCCAATGCCATCCGTGAAACGGCAATCATTGAGTTGGAGTTAGGTCACTAGTTCACTGGAACTCGGCAGAGATAGTGGTCCGCGACGGGGTTTGCCGACCCGGAATGATGGTGGGAGAAAGAAGATGGGACGCGGGGTGAAAATGTAGAGGGTGCCTGTGTGGCGTGAGTATGGTGCCTTTGTGGCTTGAGATATAATCTTTTGATATAATATTTCCTCGACATCTTTTTGGAGATGTCCTTTCGAAAATGGCTAGGTATAGGATTTTATATATGTTAATTCAAAAACTGGCTTTTCTGCAAAGAAAATAACCACAACTCTACTATATAGCTTTTATCATTATTATGCATTAAGGACTGTGTTAACTTGCAAGTGCAGTTTGATTGCGCACTTACCCTCGTACCCACTCACTCTTTTAGATTATGGAGACCCTGAAGATGGAGATTATGTGTGACACGAGGATGGAGATCTAGTGTTTGACGATTCCGGCCAGATATAGGCTCTCCTGCAGTCCGGAGGACACGTACATAGACTAGGATCTTCACTTAAAATCATGGCGTAGCTTCCGTCTGAATAACATCTTTGTTGTAATATAACTGTCTGCAAGACATATCGATGTATTTATTACCAGCACATGGAAACCATGTTCATCTTGTAATATATTTCGTTCAATATTGTATATGATGATCCAGCTATGTAATGTGAGACACTAGTGTACTGATCCAGGGACTAGTGCAGTTTCACAGGACGGGTTTCAAAGGTAAGCAAATTTGAGGCCCCGTCATGCATGACGTAGAACTTGCTAGGGCTACTCCTGTTGTTTCTGATGTGCCCGAATGTGATGAGTGCTTTATCCACATGACTAGTTTAGCTGACGTTCGTTCTAAGTAGGATGCTTTGCTTGCTGAATTAGATGTGGCTAGGAATGCGCTAGAGGAGCTTAATTAAGTCCCGGCTTGTGTTGCTTGGCGCTTGCAAGTTGTGTCCCGCGCTTAGGCAGGAGTTAGAGGAGAAGAACGCTAGTTTAAGAGCTTTGGAGAAGTCTAGTGCCTCAAGCCCTGCCTCCCTTGATTGTGATGTTTGCCATGGCTTGTTGAATGATTTTGAGTGAGATCCGAGTAGAGAAAACCCATGTGGAGGATGAGAACACATGTGGAGGATGAGAACACCTACCTTAGGGCGATCTTGAGTTGGGTCTCTAGTCGTGAGCCGCAGTTGGGCATGTTGATCAAAGGGTTTAAGCGTGGAGATGGCTTTGGGGTTGGGTATGCTTACACTCAATCTGACTTTGATGCTCTCTATGGCAGGATTGGTGAGGCGAGTGGTTTATGAAGACCCGAGCTAGGCGGCTAGAGGGGGGTTAATAGACGCCAATCAATTTTGACGCTTTCTTTTCGCACATGCAGCCCCTCTAAGCATTCCGCAAAAACTGCTTCGTGTCGGTGATCAAATCGCGATGGACAACATGACAACTATGTGTACCCATGACTTGTATGGATGATATCCATAAGAATATGTGGGGATTTTATAGCCACAATTCTGGTTGTCAAGTGTCCAAACAAGAGGAATCAATTCAAATCTTGCTTTTGAAAAGAGAGCAAGACAAAACCTCAAAGCAATTTTCAAAAAGCAAAAGCAGATTCTTTCAGAACTTGTCCTCTCATGGAGCAGGAGATTCGTGGATTTAATGTGCTCTAAAAATCATGGGAATATTTATCCCTTTGTGTTAATGTGTCAGGAAGCACTCCACCAAAAATCTCCTTCAAACTCCTTACAGAAAAAATATGAAAATTCAAACAACCCAAGCTGCTTTTTGGAAAGCAAAAACAGATTCTTCAGAGTTTGCTTCTACTTGGAGTAGAGAGATGACGGCTTTATGTTGCTTCAAAAATTGTGGGAATTTTTCTCCCTATGCAAACATGAGTCATGAAGCACTCCGCCAAAAATCATCTCGAGAATACATCCAGAGAAAAAATGAAAAATCAAACACCACGAGCTATCAAGAACTTTGAGCAGGAAGTTTGGGGCTCGGTTTTCGCTTCATAGCTCCCAAATGGAGAAACCAGTGGACTTCAAATTTTTACCACCGATGGGTATATGAATCACTCATCTTTTCCAACTCCCAAAATGATTTTTCTAGTTTTTTCTAAAAATATTTTACTGGATGCTGCGCGGATGAAAATCCCTGGATAGATTTGCAACAAATCAAGAACTTGATCTCTTGCCTCTCATATGGTTGCAAAGAGTGTGGCAAATCATATTAGCAACCTCAAGGCTTCATAGACCATCAAGAACCAGCAAGAAATCGCCAAGATTCATCTCCAAATAAGAGCTCCAAAAGAGGAAACAAAAGAAAGAAGAATCTTGAAGGAAATCAACACAAGATGATCATAAAGATGAGAGATTTCATTGCATAGGAATTGGGGGATTACAAACCACACTCCATGTGGACACAAGCACTCTAAGTGCCACCATTACACACCCAACTCACCCTCTATATTTTTGAAATTTCAGCTCTAAGGGAATGAGGAGGAGGTGCTCCCCTCCACCTCTATTTATAGCCCAAGGGTGAGATGCCCTAACACCTAGAGCCCATCTCCACCCTTCATTTGAGGATGAGTGGTGTACAACATACACACACACACACACTACAAGACACATTCCCGAGAGAGAATATTCTTCACATATTCCTCCGGGAAATACCTTCGCAGCATCTTCGGTCGCCAGCCCACATCTGGGCCCACCGGTCGAACCAACCGCCACTGTTTACCGACGCCAGCGACCTCCACCGCCTCAGTTCTCGCCATGGCTAAGCTTCTCGAGTACACCACCTCATGTGACCGCCAAGTCATCGAACCCGGTCGCCTGCACCCCTCCTGACGCACCACCTCCAAATTGTCCCATGAGCGTCACCACGTGCTACCGACACTGCATCACTGAGATGAACACACATGAAACCAACACACCTTACCTTACCTGCAAGGTTAGTCCATCACAAAATTACCAACACAATAATCCCTTCATGACATCACAATTAGGAAGTCCTAACACACCACGTGTCAGCTTAAAATCCACCGGACCATGTCCGATCAGAACTATTACCTAGCCCAAACTCAGCACAACAGGCCGGTACCAATTCCATGGCAAATTCCACAAATACACCATTTAACATTCTTCAAAGCATTTCAAATTCCATCTTGTCACATATATTCATCATCAAACAGGGGTACCCTCCACATAGGTCTCAACAGTTTAAAACCGAGTGACAAACCCACATCCACTTCAGCACCCTCACTTACCCAGCCCTAGCTCCTCCCCAGAAACAAGTGTGGATTCCCAAACCAAACTACCTCAGGAACCCACTTGACACACTCCCAGAGCCACCAGCCAAGAACCCTCCAAGAAATTCGTCTCCACAACAAAGAGTGATCCATAACCAATCCAGAATGGCACACCAGCCTCCAAGGAGAGAAGTGAGGTATCACTGTGAGTTTTTCCATAGGGATGGTCACCTTGAGGAGGTTTTGCTACCGGAGGAAGTAGGGGAGGTGATCTCGGGAGTGCAAGCACCCCTATTGGTCCAGTGGGATCACCCACCGAGGCAGATCATTGGAGATCTACACGAGCGTACGATTCGGTCAAGGTCACAATGTCTCTCTAGCTTTGCAAATTCTGCATTTGTTGCCTCTTTCGAGCCCCGAAATATTGGACATGCCTTGTCTGATCCTAACTAGGTCAACGCCATGCATGAGGAGCTTGAAAACTTTGAGCGTAACCAAGTTTGGGTTTTAGTTGAACCACCTCCAGATTGCCACCCTATAGGAACCAAGTTTGTTTTAAAAAACAAACAGGGTGAGGATAGGTTGGTTGTGTGCAACAAGGCGAGGTTAGTGGCTCAAGGGTTCTGTCAGAAAGAGGGCATAGACTATGAGGAGACCTTTGCCCTGGTAGCTCGTTTAGAAGCGATTAGGGTCCTTTTAGCATTTGCCGCTTCAAAGGGTTTTAAGCTTTTTCAAATGGATGTCAAAAGCGCTTTCCTAAATGGCTAGATTGAGGACGAAGTCTATGTTAGACAGCCTCCAGGCTTTGAAAATCCCAAGTTTCCAAATCGTGTTTTCAAACTTCAAAAGGCTATTTCTGGTATGAAACATGCGCTGCAAGCTTGGTATGCTAGGCTAAAAACCTTTCTGCTCGGGTCTAGGTTTGAGATGGGGTCGGTTGATAAAACGCCTGTTCTCCTCAGGCATGGAGATGACACCTTGTTGGTTCAAATATACGTGAATGATATTATCTTTGGTGGTTCATCTCATTCTATGGTTGCCAAGTTTGTAGACCAAATGAGCAGTGAGTTCGAGATGAGCCTCATGAGAGAGCTCACTTTCTTCCTCGAACTTCAGATCAAGCAGACCAAGGAAGGCACCTTTCTACACCAGGGCAAGTACACAAAAGGACATCTTGAAGAAGTTCGACATGGCGGACGCGAAGCCATTGTCGACACCGATGAGTATGACTGCCTTGGACACGGATGAGGAGGGTGAAGCAGTGGGCCGGAAGGAGTACTGCAGCATGATCGGTTCGTTGTTGTACTTGACGGAGATGAGGCCAGACATACACTTCGTCGTGTGTCTGAGCACTCGCTTTCAAACATCGCCGAGGACTTCCTATCGGCAAGCGGTGAAGCAGATCATGAGGTACCTGCGTTTCACTACTGAGTTCAAGCTTTGGTTTTCTGCTGCTTCCTACCTCAGTTTGATCGGCTATTCCGATGCCGACTTTGCGGGGTGTCGGTTAGATCGCAAGTCGACATCCAGCACCTGCCAGTTTCTTGGGTCTTCGTTGGTTTCTTGGTCTTCCCACAAGCAGTCGAGCGTTGCTCAGTCAACCACAGAAACAGAGTTTGTTGCCGCTGCTAGGTACTGCTCCAAGCTCTTGTGGATGGTTTCCACTTTGAGAGACTTGGCCTTTGCTTTGAAAGAGTTCCTATTCTTTGTGATAGCACAAGTGCAATCAGCGTAGCCAAGAACCCCATCCTACACTGCAAAACAAACCATATCAACGTGAGGTTCCACTTCCGAAGGGACCATTATGAACGAGGTGACATTGATCTTATCCGTGTTGACACAAAGAACAAGCTCGCAGATATCCTAACCAAGCCCCTAGCCTAGTCTCAGTTTGCTAGCTTGCGGGGAGAGTTAGGTGTTTGCTTCCCTTTTTAGTTGGGAAGCTTCGTGGTCTTTGTAGTTTAGGTGATTTCAGCATTGCATCTCATTTGTAGCATATGCATTTCACCTGCACTAGCTTCAACTGTGTAAATGAGCCTTTTCTTGTGCTATAGTTGTATATATGCTTGAGATGTACCTTTGCTTGACCATGTGCAGCTAGCATAATTCAATATCTTGTATAAACTCCATGAGCTTAGCTATTTTTATTTTCTGCAAATCAAAACATGGTCACCCCAGAAACTAGCTCCTAGCATGTATAGGATAGCTGAGCACTTTGTGCTATTTTTCTTATGCTTGGTAGCTAGAACTTCTGTTT
Organism: Raddia guianensis; assembly: GCA_036346415.1. Lineage (NCBI taxonomy): Eukaryota > Viridiplantae > Streptophyta > Magnoliopsida > Poales > Poaceae > Raddia > Raddia guianensis. The sequence goes on from CM070539.1 coordinate 41,958,040, forward strand.
TGGGCCAATATGGCCAAATCTTCATTGCAAATGAAATGCCCTTGAGATTCATGGATATCTTGTGTTTTTATGTTAAAATTTCTTAAAAGATGATCCAAGAGCTTGAAATGAAAAGATCAAGAGAGTTTGCTTTGTCGCACTTTCTCTCTCCGAGACGGCTTACCATTGCACATTTGGTTTGAACTTGGGAGATTTTGTCATGACCAAAATTGTTGTCTTAAGCTTCTGTTTGTCTTTGACATAGGCTTGGCACGGTTGGAAAGTAAGGCATAACATGCTTACAATCTCTTGCACAACACTTTATTTGTCTTGGCTATGAAAATGAAAAGCTGAAATTGTTTAAAATCTGAAAATAGCAAGATTTGGATGCTTAAGTGGCTGTTTGCAATGAACTTGGTATAAGAAGATTCCCCTTGTATAATCTTGATAGCATTTTGGTTGTTCCTGCCTAACTTGTCTAGGTGCTACTTCTTGTGGTGATGCTTTTCTTAAAATTTCAAAATCTTGATAAATACTTGCTCATGTATGTATCTCAATATTCATTTGAGTTGTTGATGCGTTTTCATGATTTTGGACCCCACATGTGCTATATACCCATTTAGAACTTGTAAATGCTCCTGTTCATACTTGAACGACTTTCACTTCCACTCCTTTGCATTGGATAGCATTTTTCAAGGCAGAGTTCTTTGTCTTAAGGGGAGTGTGTTTGCGAGGGGGAGAGCTTGATGTGTGCTTGTTTAGCTTGATGTGTGTGTGTGCCAACAAGGGGGAATGTTTGTAGAAAAACAACAATTTGTTGGCATTTTGGTTGAGAGCACACTCATATGGGTGAGATTGCATTTGTGAGGGGGATCTGCATTTCAGGGGGAGTTTTGAGCTTTAGCATGCTCTTGCACCGGTTGTGTTGAACCTTGCCTCTTTCTGGAGGAACCGGTGTTTTTGCCTTAGCATGGTTGTGTTGAATGTTTTCCTCTTTCTTGAGGAGCCATGCTTTGCTTTGATTGGTTGCATCGAGCCATTGCCCTTTTCTTAGGCAACCTATCTTTGGCTTTGGTTTTGTTCATCTCAAATGACCCTTTCTTGCCTTGTTTTAGCTTTTGGTCATTTGGATGGATTTTCTTTTTCTTTTTCTTTTGCTTTGCTTTGTTTTTGTTTTTCTATTTGGATGCAGTGTTGACAGTGCACTCATCAAGGGGGAGATTGAGGAGTAAGGTTGACTTGCTCCTAGAGTGATGAGTGATTGTCAACGGATGAAGGGCGAAGACCTTGGGAGTGGTCACATCAGGAGGATGTGTACTAGTGTCGGGGATAAAATCACGGCCCATTGCCATGGCCCACTCCCTGACGGCCCAATCGAACAGCCTACTAGGGCCTAGCTCCCTGGAAGGTTTTATCAGGCCCCTGTGCATCCTGCCGAACAGCTTCTTGGCTGGCACGGTGCGTAACGGCCTAGAATTCGTGTTTGAGTCCGACTCGAACAAGAGTTCTGCACGGCTACGAGAAGACCCGGACGTTGGTTTCCTGGATTGGAACAGATGTCGTGATCCCCAAGAATTGGAGTATTCCTTATCTACCTCGGGATGTATTTGGCATGTATATGAGTTCGTTACGATCTCGTAGTTAGCCCGGCCCGATTATCCCTCGGTAGGTCGGTTGCTCGTTACTATATAAACAGGGCCCCTACGGCGTGTAGAGAGGCCAAGAGACATCGCATTGTCGCATACTGCTTCTTGTACTCCCATAATCTCGCCGGGACTTGTTCGTCTCGACGAGCTTCCACCTTGTAATCCTCTTTGATATAAAGAAAGGCTAGACGTAGGGCTGTTATCTCCCTTGAGAGGCCTGAACAAGGATAAAAACTTCGTGTCTCCCTGTTGCTCGTTGATCACTGTTCGCCTTGCTCGGCAGGTCTTCTGTCCCCCCTTTCTCAAGAACCTTATTTGACTTGAGATCAATATCTCAACCGTCGACAGTTGGCGCCGTCCGTGGGGATAGTAGATCAAGTCTGTTCGAGTATGTCGAACTCGCTCAGCGACCAGGAAATTCTTCCTGAAGGGTATGACACAGAAGAGCAGGATGTCTCATCCCCTGCCAGATCGGATCAATCCGTTCGATCTCGATCGCCTTCTGTATCTGGGACAGAAATCTCCGGCTATGTTCCGGAGATGGTCTTGGATCAAGCTCCCGTCATTGACGATGATTATGGAACCGATGATCTTTACGCCGGTTTAGATCTTTATGCCGGTTTAGATCTTTCGGATTCCAGGGCCATGTCGATGGATTCTTCCTGTGGCGACACAGTGATGACACCGTCCAGTGTGCCACCACACGGTCGTCGCAGCGTCAACATGACTGGCGCAGGAACCTCAGAAGATCCTGCACGGGCCGCGGCGGCTGAAGAGATCGAGCGGATCAATTCTGCTCGGCAACAAGATAGGGCTACGCCAGCTGCTCGCGAGCAAGAAGTTGTTCGCCGTAGCCTAGACGCCTCAATCAATCAAACCTTGGTGTAGATTCACGATCAGCGCAAACGTCAGCGACGCGATCCGCCTCGCGCAACTACGCCAAGTCCCCCGGCAGACGTGCTACCTGCTCGGGTTGAATCCCCGCGCAACCAGACTCCGGTCGGACAAAACGCGGACGCCTCTGGGATCCCAGGACCCCTTGAGCAGGGTCGGGAGCGACTTCAAGCCCTAGCAACGGTGGTCAGATCCACTAACCAGGCTAATGTCGCCCTCATGGCCAATGCTGTTGCTTCTCACCTAGAGCGGCTGGCTGAAGGCCTTAAGTTCATAGGTGAAGTTAACACTTCCGCTGGGCAACGCAGTCAACCTACCTTGTTCACCGATAACGGTCCCCGCCTGAAGCGAGCTATTCCAGAATCTGCGAGCATTTGGGCACCAAGTCTGCCGCCTCGTGCACATCCACAGAGCAATGGAGCAGTCAAGCGAGTTAACGGACAGTTAGTCCAGGGTATCAAACGGCGTGTGTTCACTGCACTCAGCGAGCACAACAAAGCCTAGGTTGACGAAGTTTCTTCCGTCCTCTGAGCAGTTCGCACCACAGCCAGCCGGGCAACCAGGGAACTCCTTTCCAATTGGTTTACGGTGCAGAAGCCATCTTGCCCGCCGAAATAGTACTCAGCTCGCCTCGCATGAGCTCAGTCAACTTGGTTGACGACGAGCAAGAGCGCTTACTCGAACTCGATCTCCTCGAAGGCACACACGACCGGGCACAAGTCAGAATGGCGCGCCACCGGCAAGATCTTCGCTGGCACGCTGCCAAATCAGTTCGACCAAGGGCCTTGGAGGTGGGCGACCTCGTTCTGCGCCTCGTCTAGAACCGGTCCAATGCCAACAAGTTAACTCCCCGTTGGGAGGACCCATTCACGGTCGTTTCTACTGCTCGCCCGGGGCTATTCGCCTGGCAATGGAGGAAGGGAGAGAGCTGACCAGCACTTGAAACATCGACCAGCTTCGTAAGTTCTTTGTGTGGGACTTTCGTTTGTTTTCCTAGCTTTGCGCTTTTTCTCAAACTTCGCGCCTTAGTCCGTCCAAGTCTCTCAGGCTGCCATGTAAAGTTCAATTCACTCAACGGTGAATGTTCGCAGCCCCCTGCGGCCCTTTTCACCACTCGTCTTCTCAGACTATCTTTCTCTTTGGTAACACTTGATGGCTGCCCGGTCTTGCAAACTTTTGGCTCCGCGATCTTCAGGGTCTCCCTGCCCGTATCTGGTTTCAACAAGTTCTTAAACTCAGAGTTGCGTAACACGGCATCCAGCCTTGCGGTTAAGCCTGCTCTCATAAGCCCTCCGCGGCAAAGGCACTTACCGCTCACGGCACAACCACTTGGCAAAGCCTGCTCTCGTAAGCCCTCCGCGGCAGAGGCACTTTCCTTGTTCGGTTAGCTTTGGAATTGCCTAACTTACGTTAGCGAGAAGTTTATGGAACGAGTCGATCAGGATACGGGTGTCGCTCTATCTCTTTACGCACGTGCTTGAATTCGCAAACTCAGGTCTTCATGCATCGTCCATACCGGGGGCTAGGGTGTCTCTCTTTGGCTTGTGCACCTGTTCGAGTTCGCAAACTCAGGTTTTCGAGCAGATACACAACGGGGGCTGGGAGTTAGGCTGGCGTCCTACCGTTTTTTCCAAAACTCGCTTTGCTCTTCTTAGAGCCTGTTCTTCCTCTCTTTTTCCCCCATGCTAGCTCGTTTCTTGTTTGTCTTTTGCAGGAAGTACAGGAACGGGGAACGTCAGACTACGGTGATGGTCGCGGCGAGGTTCCAGGCTTCCCCACCAAAACCGGTGTCTGCATACCTTTCTTCCCGTACACGCTCCGCGCATGCCCAGGGACTGATTCACTACACCCGCGTCTGATTTCTTGCCTTTGCCGGGCACTGACCTTCACAGTTCGGCTAAGTCAAGGTAGTGCGCCACCAACGGAGTCCTGCCCACCATAAGCCGATTCTCATCGCAACGGGCAAGCCCATCGTAAGCCGATTCTCATCGCAATGGGCACTCCAAGCGTCGGTTCTGCACTTACCAAGACAACACTTACACTGTCGCAAGGAGTACGTCATGGGTAAAGCGTTCATTTCACACGTTCTCTTGCGGCTCTGACTGCAACGGGTTGTGATTCACTGCGCACCGGGCAGCTCTCCGCCCGGAACGTGCGTTTGGTCCCCGCGACGAGCTCCGCGCTCGGGGACTGGATCACCTCGGCCCGGGCAGCTCTTTGCCGGGAGCGCGCATCTGGTCCCGCGACGAGCTCCGTGCTCGGGGACTGGATCACCTCGCACCGGGCAGCTCTTCGCCCTGGGCGCGCGTCTGGTCCCCGTGACGAGCTCCACGCTCAGGGACTGGATGGTCTCCTACTGGGTACGTCTTCACCTGGTCGCACTTTCTGGTCCCTTTGACAAGCTCCGTGCTCGGGGACTGGATCTCTTTACCTGGTTCCTTTGACGAGCTCTACGCTCAGGAACTGGGTCACCTTCCCCCTCGTATGCATTGTCTACTCCTAGCACACGATCTACGTCTGGGGGCACATCACCTTCGCTCCTGAGCGTAACATTCGCTGGAGAGCGCAATCTCTATTTCCTCGGACAAGATCTAGCCCGAGAGGTGATTCGCCTATTTTCGTTCATGCTTTCCTGGGTATCTTCATACCTAGATGCAGCAACGTGAGTCCGTCTCATGACTTGCTATGTTCATTCTTCCGGAAGATCTGATCTTACCGGATGCGGTGGTACGCTCTTCACTACCAAGAATCCAATCCCTCCTTGACGACGTTCAGCCTCAAGGAGATGATTCATCTTACTTAAGGCTGGGTACTCTGCTCGGATAGATGTGTTTCCCTGTTCGACGCAACAGAGTTTCTCGGCACCGGGCGGGTTTGTTCGGTCCCAAACAAGTGTCGTTCGGTTGAGCAATAACCTGTTCGGTCGCCTGTTGCATGTCTTTGTAGCAGGAAAAATACCCTCTTCGTGACTTAGAGTCTCAAGAGGAAGACCCACCTAGTGAGTCCTTCCACTTGAGTATCGGGGGCTAGCTGTCGGGGATAAAATCACGGCCCATTGCCATGGCCCACTCCCTGACGGCCCAATCGAACAGCCTACTAGGGCCTAACTCCCTGGAAGGTTCTATCAAGCCCATCTGCATCCTGCCGAACAGCTTCTTGGCTGGCACGGTGCGTAACGGCATAGGATTCGTGTTTTAGTCCGACTCGAACAAGAGTTCTGCATGGCTACGTGAAGACCCGGACGTTGGTTTCCTGGATTGGAACAAATGTCGTGATCCCCAAGAATTGGAGTATTCCTTATCTACCTCGGGATGTATTTGGCATGTATATGAGTTCGTTACGATCTCGTAGTTAGCCCGGCCCGATTATCCCTCGGTAGGTCGGTTTCTCGTTACTATATAAACAGGGCCCTTACGTCGTGTAGAGAGGCCAAGAGACATCGCATGTCGCATACTGCTTCTTGTACTCCCATAATCTCGCCGAGACTTATTCGTGTCGACGAGCTTCCACCTTGTAATCCTCTTTGATATAAAGAAAGGCTGGACGTAGGGTTGTTATCTCCCTTGAGAGGCCTGAACCAGGATAAAAACCTCGTGTCTCCCTGTTGCTCGTTGATCGCTGTTCGCCTTGCTCGGCAGGTCTTCTATCTCCCTTTCTCAAGAACCTTAGTTGACTTGAGATCGATATCTCAACCGTCGACAACTAGCTCAAGGCAACGGAGAAGAGGTAAGTCATTAGGTGTAGTTCAATTGGTTTGGACTAACTTAAGGCATGTGCACCGAGGAGACACGTTGTTGCTTGGCTTGTGGTGTGCAGGTGCTCGGATGACGCGGTGGTTGATGACGATCGGCTTAGGACAAGCGAGGGTGCACGCTGATGAACCGTACGGTGGCATGATGGCAAGCATGTGGCTTGTCCTTATGACCATGCGGTGGTGAAGGGTGGCCAAGGCTTGGGCCAAATGAGGCTATGCTAGGTCGTGGGCGTTCCACTCCTGGCCCAGGAGGAGCCGGGGACACATGGAGGTACGAACGTCGATGGCGTCATCGAGTCAAGGCGAGACCGGGTCAAGCGGGGAGCGCGAGGACTTTGAGGTCGAGGCCGAGGACGGAGGGACACGCGTCGAGCTCGGAGGGTTTGGTGGTTTTGCCACAAAACTACCTAGAATGGTGGTTTCGCAGTTTGGCCGAAAACTATGGGCAAACGGCGGTTTGGGTGAAGACGCGTAGTGGCATAGCATTCCTTGCGCCGAGACGAAGCAAAGAGGTGAAGACGTCGCGGTCGTCCGATCACGTTTGGTTTATCTTTCCGGTTTTACCCCTACGGGCCTTCAAGAGTAGTTTCTAATGTAAAGGCTTTTTAGTCTTTTGGCAGGGGCTACATATGCCAGGGATGGTAGCAGCCATCTCAAGCTTTCGGAACCCCTAAACCCTAATTTTCATTTTCTTTAGGGCAGCCATGTGCTTCAAGTCTTAGGGAAGATTAGGTTTGTGAGATTGAGACCCTGAAATCCTCGTTTTACCCCACCAAAAGAGGGAGGATGAAGGGTGGTGGCTGTAGCTTTGTATAGGTGAATTCCTCTTAGTTCTATCAATGAAATCCTAGCTACTTTTATCCCCAAACTCGTGCTCAAGTTGAGTTGCAAGTGGAAGACTTCCTCTCCCTCTCTCTCTTGTGGTTCTTGGGCTAAATCCTTGACTTTTTGGTGTTTCTTTGTTCGAAGGATTAATCCCTCGGTTTTCTGGTTTTGGGACCTTGCTATGGCGTGGTAGAACATATTCCTTCCACGGATTGATGGGAAACGGGGGCGGCCCAATCTTCTGGTGAGACTCGACGCACACGGGGTCTACCAACACACAACCAAACCTTAAATTTATCCAAGTGCTTCATCCATATTTGCAATTTCAGATTGTGTTTATCTTGTTTCTTGCTTGTTCTTCGATCGCTTGCAGAAAACGACCTTCGTGGTCAGGTCAATCGCGTTCTTGGCGTGGTTGATAACGAGCAGGTTTGATGGTTTAGCGATTGCCGGGTTGTCATCCTTGAGAGAATGGTAGCCCGATCGTCAAGGTTGCCTCTCCGGCCAGATCGAAATTATCTCTTCGACTGGAAACGGGGGCGGCCCGATCTTCTGGTGAGACTCGAAGGGATAATTTCGATCTGGTCGGAGAGGCGACCTTGACGATCCGGCTACCAATCTCTCAAGGATGACAACCCGACAATCGCTAAACCACCAAACCTGCTCGTTATTAACCACGACAAGAACGCGGTTGATGTGACTACGAAGGTCGTTTCCAGCAAGCGATCGAAGAACAAGCAAGAAACAACTTGAACACAATCTAAAATTGCAAATATGGATGAAGCACTTGGATAAATTTGAGGTTCGATAACTCGACTCGGGTGGTGTAGCCGACACACGCAAATTCGAGGGGGGACGCACACGGGGTCTACCAACACACAACCAAACCTGAGTCTAAACAGCAACGGCTATGAAATATATAGTGACGGCAAGGGTTTGGGACGCAGCCCTAGGAGGTACATGGACCATGGGCCCAAAGTGGAGCGTCACAGCGCTTGGCAGATTCTGGTCGCAATCTTGTTTCGTTGATTTCCTTTGATCCGTAAGGAATTTGGAGCTGCGATCAGATAGATCCATTGGAAATATCTCATCGACAGCTTCTCTGTGCATATCAAGAACGTCCAAAACGGAGTTCGTATGCATTAGGGGCATCCGTTTGAAGTTGGCCGCGTGGAGATGGCCGAACCTGACTCATGGATAAATTGTGCTCTTTCTTGGGCCGGCCTTGTAACGACGTGGCTTGTGGAACCAGAGGGTGTCGAAATAGTCAAGATGCGCCTTTCTTCAATACGTCTTGAACTTGAGGAGGTGGCCACGGTGGAGGCCGAATTGCTGGCGACAATGACGGCTTATCAATACGACGACGTACATACTGCTGGTTTATACGTCCGGGCTATGGTGGTGGTCGGCGAACCCATGTAGCCGTAGATGTTGTAGTACATGTAGATGTATTAAAATATGTTGCAAGGTGTTGCCAAATTGTAGTAGATGTAGTGGTCGAAGATGAAGCAGTGGCTTAAAATCTCGTCAACGACCATGCTGAAGAAAAGCTCGGTCATGACCAACATGTTGAAGTAGTGTCGGTCATACCCATGATGGGTGTGGTCACATCATCCTCCCCTTTTTGATTGTGAGTCGTCCTCGAGTCATGCTCATTTTTCTGCAACAGATTAGCTCTAAAGAAAGGCAAAACAATAAACGTATCGTGTATAATCAAATTGTTAGAACCAGATTCATTAAAGTTCATATCCTCCCCTTCTTGAAATTTTTCATGTATATTCGATGTTATACCCGAGGCACTTGACTTGACATGATTATTAATAGTGTAGCTCTCTAATTGATCACATGATTGCACATCATAAGGAAACTTCAGGTTTGAACAAATGTACACTCTATTCACCATATATTTTCCTTTATCATTATATTTACCCATAATATGAAAAGTGTTTCTAGATAACCACAGAAAATTAATAAGTTTCTCCTTTAAATTGTCTAGATCACATAGAACATCAAATTCAATATAACCCAGATTATTTAAAGAAGACAACAGTTTCAGCTCATCATTTTGATTGGCAAGTTGAATGATATGTTTATTTTCAGCACAAGTGTTTGGTTCTGAAACAAAGTAGCATGTTCATTTACTAGTTGTGGAGTAGATATAAGTGAAGTATTATCACACAACTCTCCTTTATCATAAGTAGTAGCAAGCATCTTGTGACAAAGACAAATCAGTAATAGGTTCCACTAATGATTGCTCTAGAATAGCATGAATAGTGGACGGTTTCGTATCATTACAAATACTATCATCGCATTGAGGAAGGACATCACCTTTTTCATTACCTTGCAGGGTCTCATCAGTTGATGTAGGCGTAAGTTCAATGTTTTTCTCTGTACTCGCGGCAATGATCTCTTCTTCTTTCTTATGCTCCTCATCATCCTCCTTCTCTCGACCATCTTTACCTTTCTGCAATGCGTTAGCTGAAAGGGCAGTGGCAACAACAGGTACATCTAAAGAGGCTAGGAATTCATTCAAAGATGCAGTAAATATATCTTTAGCTCTACAAGCACATTTAAACAATTGAAAAAGAGTACTGTATGTTTCATAAATGAGCATATCCTGTGGACTATATGGGCCCTGAGTATCCTCTAGAAGGCCCATAAGGGAGCAGATGGGGGCGATCCAAGTCGACCGGTTAGGGATAAGAACCACTCGGGCTACGCGAGGCTTGAGCCGCAAGGAAGTTCCCGAGGATATAATTTGTCTTCATGTAATTAGCAGATCAACTCATGCATTTTATGTAACTGCATACCAGAATTAGTTATCAGGGATCCCGAGATATCCTGTAATTCTATCTCCCCCTACGCTATATAAAGGGAGGGGGTAGAGGCCATCGGCATAGAGCTCTGATAGGCATCTAAGTCTACAGCGCGTAGCATCATCTTGCATCTCATATCCACCATATAATCCCAGAACACAGGACGTAGGGTATTACCTCCTCCTTTGAGGGCCTAAACCTGTCTAACCCTGCCTTGTGTTACCATTTAGCTTAGTTCTTGATTAACGTCCCCTCGTACAAATTCATTGGCAGTGGTGACCCCCCCAGTTTGTCACCTGCCGACATATCCCGAATTTCCTCATTAAGTCCTTTTAAAAATTCTATTCTCAATTGCCTCTTCACATTCATTTAATCCACTAAGTCTTAACAAGGATTTGAATTTCTTATAGTACTCTTTTACCTTCATTTTACCTTGTCGCAAATATTTCAAGTCGATAAGCATCTTCTGCATCATAGTCATCAAACATAACTCTAGGAGGATGTGGAACAAATTCTTCATACTTCTTCACATGTCGATGAGAGAAGTGACCTGTCATTGTTAGTAGCAAACAAGAAAATACACAGGTATTATATATTTCCTATGAACTACAAGGTGGTGGAGCTTCTCAAGTTATACTCGCTCAAGCATTTATTTTGCTCTTACAAGTTCTTACCACTCAAGCAGGCGGTGCAATCGATGGCTGGTTCGTGATAATCCGAGCACAGGTGGTGATAAAGCGATAGCAAGGTCTGTCCCTGTTTGATTAGTTGTATGTGGAGCTTGGACAGGCTTATATATGTAGCAAAGGATAAACAATTATCAAAATCAGAATAGCAAAACTGAACAAATATCCAAGTACTTGTCAAAGTTGCTGGCCTAAACTCGTTCCTAGAACTAGTTCAAACAAGCGAGGAATACACCAAGTACAAAGGATACAATATGCAAACACTTCTAATTTTTTCTTCCTTTTTTTTCTGCGGCTCTTTTGTATGCACTTGCCTTTTTCTTTTCTTTTCTTTTTTTTCACCGACAGATAAAATTGCAGCACTGTATTTTCGATCTCTAAAGACAACGGATATTCTAACACAGTTTTCAGAGTTTTACCGACTTCAGACGTAAAAACTCACAACAACAAAGTTGTAGATCTTTTTCTGCCGTTCAATTTGTATATATGGAAGTCCTAATTTGAATAAAGGAAGGTTGAGATATGGGCCCCGCAATACTAACTGTCCAGATATTCTCAGGATGGACAGATTCACGTCAAACGCAAATTTGGGCAGAAAAACGGCGTTTCTAGAACTTCTCACAATGGACAAAGTTGTAGCGAATTTTCGGGCCTACAATTTAGGACATAAAACTATCCAGATTGGAAAAGATATGATGGTGATATTGCCTCTGGAATAACAGATCCGAAATAACTGCGAACCAATTCAACTTGAATTCCTTCGGTGCTCGGGTTTGAAGTCAACAAAACGGATGAACTTCACACTAGGCCACGAACCTAATCTAAACCAGCAACAAGACTATGACCGTGGAAACAAATTTAATAAAGCGAAACTGAAAACGAAAATTACGAAAGCACAAAGTGGCTTGGACAGTGGACGCGACGACGAACTCAAATCTTTTTTGTGTGGTAATTTTCTGTACTATAGGATGAACACGAACAGATCTAAAACTAAGGATAGATGTTCTCACCAGGCAACCGTTGCTTTGATACCAAATGATGGGGAAACAGGGGTGGCCCGATCTTCTGGTGAGACTCGAAGGGATAATTTCGATCTGGTCGGAGAGGCGACATTGACGATCCGGCTACCAATCTCTCAAGGATGACAACCCGGCAATCGCTAAACCACCAAACCTGCTCGTTATCAACCACGCCAATAACCCGATTGACCTAACCACGAAGGTCGTTTCCTACAAGTGATCGAAGAACAAGCAAGAAACAAGATAAACACAATCTAAAATTGTAAATATGGATGAAGCACTTGGATAAATTTGAGGTTCGATAACTCGACTCGGGTGGTCTAGCCGACACAGGCAAATTCGAGGGGGGACGCACACAGGGTCTACCAACCCACAACCAAACCTGAGTCTAAACAGTGACGGCTACGAAATATATAGTGACGGCTAGGGTTTGGGGCACAGCCCTAGGAGGTACATGGGCCATGGGCCCAAAGTGGAGCGTCACAGCGCTTGGCAGATTCTGATCGCAATCTTGTTTCAATAATTTCCGTTGATCCGTAAGGAATTTGGAGTTGCGACTGGATCCGTTGGAAATATCTCGTCGAGAGCTTGTCCGTGCATACCAAGAACGTCCAAAATGGAGTTCGTATGCATCAGGGGCATCGGTTTGAAGTTGACTGCACGAAGATGGCCGAACCTGACTCGTGGACAAATTGTGCTCTTTCTTGGGCCGGCCTTGTAACGACGTGGCTTGTGGAACCAGGGAGCGTCGAAATCGTCAAGATGCTCCTTTCTTCAATACATCTTGAGCTTGGGGAGGTGGCCACGGTGGAGGCCCAATTACTGGCGACAATGACAGCTTATCAATACGACGACGTACATGCTGCTGGTTTGTACGTCCGGGCCATGGTGGTGGGCGGCGAACCCATGCAGCCGTAGATGTCGTAGTACGTGTAGATGTATTAAAATATGTTGCAAGGTGTTTCCAACTTGTAGTAGATGTAGTGGTCGAAGATGAAGCAGTGGCTTGAAATCTCGCCAACCATCTATGTCAAGAAAAGCTCGGCCATGACCAACATGTTGACGTAGTGTCGGTCATACCCATGATGGGTGTGGTCACATCATGGATTGAACCCAGAAACCACGAGCAAGGTTTGGATTAGAGTTTTTCCTACACCGGTCAAAACCCTAAGTTGAGAGTGGATCTCTTTGTATCTTGGTGAAGCCTAGATCTTTTTGAGGAGGTCTTTTGGTATTGCCTTCACCATGATGTAAGCAAGGTGTGGACAAAATTTCATAATCTTTTGAGGTGATTTGGATCGATTTTTGTCAAAATTTCAAATTTCTCCGAAGCTTAAAGGAAGTGTTTTCCCCATGTTTTTGTGGACCTATGGTTAAAATTTCATGATTTTTGGAGTTCATTTGACCCGATTTTGGCAATTTTTTCTTCAAGTGCCTGTCAGGCTGAAAAATGCAAACCGACTTGTCCATTAGAGGGGGGCGACATGTCCGGTTTTGCCAGCCCTCTCGGCGAATCTTTGCAAGGAAGTTTTCAAGGCTTCGTGTTTTTTCCGTGCGCTTCTGTGGGTGCCTAGGATCATTCCTAAGGTTAGTAGCACATCATTTGCTATGTGATGTTGGCGATCTCTAGAAGAGAGGGTTTGAGGGGTTGAAGTTGAGCGGCTCCTATTCTCCCCCTCTAGTTGGCATTTTGGTCCTTCACTCAGCAAGACGACCAGCCCCGGCTGCTGTCGCCGCTGCTCCCCTATGCCCGTCCGTTCCCAAGCACCTCCTCGGCTCCTCCATCATAGTTCACGACATCGCCGCCGCCATCAGCAGTGCCAAACGCCACCACGCTTTGTCAACCAACTTCGCTCATCCCCCGCCGCCAAGGCCATGTGTAGGTCGAGCTCGCCTGACGGGACTGAGAAGCCGGCGCTGCCGCAGCCACCTCCAGAAGAGGGAGGGCCGGCACTACCAACACCGCGGTCGCCGCGTTCGCTGTCAACGTCGCGGGCTCCTCTGTCGTGGAAGTCCCGAGCTCCTCCGCCGCACCGGGACCATAGGCCGTCGACATCCCGAGCTAATCCGTCACCGCCTCAGTGCCACCCGACGTCATCGTCGACGATGACCCATGATCATGTTCCGGCCAGCTTAGGCTTCAATACACATATGCTTGGATGTATATGTGATATGTGAAATGTGAAACGGAGAATTTAAGTTTCATGATTGTACTTGTGAATGGAGAATATATGTAAGATTTATGAATGTACTTGTGATGAATGGAGAATATAAGTGATATGTAAGAATATATATATATAAAATACGAAACTTGGTTGGTGGCTATGTTTTGACAAGATGAACAAGTTCAACGGTTTGGATCGATCACTAAAGTTCTCGAATTTCAAAAACCCGTCGAAGTCTACGGAGGGATCCGTAGATTGAAATCTACGCTAGCCCAACTATATATATATATATATGGTAGCCCTAAAATACTCCTATGTTTAGATGATGACAAGTGTCCCTCCCGATCATCCATGCAACTAACTTTGATAACCTTATTTACTTTCGTTTTTTCGTCGTAATTTTTTTTAAAAATCTCGGATTAACGAACCGTTTTCACTATTAAATTTCTGATATTTTTTTGAACAAATCTAGACTAGTCTCGCTCGTAAAAACTTTGCTTTACAATAGTTTTAACAGCACTTTACTATTTCTTGTGAAACACTTTACTACAACGCGTTACGTAAACAGTACTGTACATGCGAAACCCGTAATGTACACGTGAAACACTGTCACAGAGAAGTAGTAAAGTATATACAGAATATAGTAAAGCATGTTCATGATTATAGTAAAGTAAAGTTTTAAAAAGTGAGACCGGTCTAGTTTTGTTCGAAAAAATGCAACGAATACAAAAGTGGAAACAGTTTATCAATCGGATTTTTCAATTAAAAACTATAGCGAAAAAACTAGATTAAATTGCTCGCGTCATCCCTCGCCACATGGGCTGCGGATACCAGATTTGGTCTGTCTTTACTATTTTTTCTATGTAGTTTTACTACAATTGATACGCACATTTACTATAATATGTCTGCTGATATCTGTGTGCGTGGGAAAGGTGGAGAAGGTGGTGGAGGACACGTGGCGGGCTATAAACGTGGGAGTATTTTAGTTAAAATACTCCTAGAGTCTATATATATATATATATATATATATATATATATATATATATATATATATATATATATATATATATATATATATGACACCAGCTTTTAGGCTCCATGGAGCCTAGGCTCCATTGCAATCAGCTGTTGGTTTTCTTGATCGCAGATCAATTGAGATTAACGGTATGCATGACAATACCCATTAGTGAAACATTCATATCTCTATTGTAAATGCACACATTCAATGCTATTTCAAATTGGTATGGTATTTTCAACACGCAATTAACAACGGGTATGTACATGCTTTTGGATTTGGCATGGATATACAGTGAACATGAACATGAACGGATTAATACGTGAACATGAACATCAACTATTTTTTCTGGTATATACATGCTTCTGGATTTGGCATGGATATACAGTGAACATGAACATGAACGGATTAATACGTGAACATGAACATCACCTATTTTTTCAGGTATATACACTATTGGGTTGAAACGTGTATATACACCGACATAGAAGTATATACACTGAAATTCACACATATACATGTAGCCACGGATTAACTACTATTGATTTAGATGGTTTTTATATACACGTACATTGAGATTTGAGAGGCAAATTCCAGATTTCAACAAGCCAGCAAGTTTGGATAAGTGAAGGGGAATTACATGAAAACAACACCTCCTTTTTTTGCCACAAACCAACAACAATCTAAATGCCCCCCAATCAATACCCGAAAATCTCATACCCGAAAACACTCAAATCCCTGCACGAAATCGAGATCTCAGAATCTCAGATACATGCACCCAAACCTATGCCCGGAAATTTCATACCAAAAATCACTCAAATCCCCAAACGAAATCGAGGTTGCCGGGGCGAAGGACGCGAGCTCGCCGGGGGGAGGTCAGGGAACCCGCTGGGGCGGAGGTCAGGGAGCTCGCTGGTGCGGAGGACGCGAGCTCACCGGTGCGGAGGACGACGAGGTCACCGGGCGGAAGACGCGAGGTCACCGTAGTGGAGGGCGCCCACCGCCTCCCACTCCCATGCTGCGTCCATCGTGCTGGGGGGGTGTGTCGAAGCCGCCGCGACCTGCACGCCGACGCGCCGTGGCGGAGGGCGCCCACCGCCTCCTTGCTGCATCCCGCGCCGGGGAGGAGAAGAGGGGTGCGCCGCCGCCGCCGATGGAGAGGGAGAGGGCCGTCCCTTCCGCGTGTCCGCTGGATCTGGAGCAGGAGCCTGGGCGCCGTCGGACCGCCGTGCGGGAGAAGAAAGGTGCCGCCGGCCGCCGCATGGGGGGAAGAAGAGGAGGGGCGCCGCCGGCCGCCGCGTGGGGGGAAGAAGAGGAGGGGCGCCGCTGCGTCTGTGCAGAGGGAGGAGGGAGGCCATAACACAGAGGTCGGTCAAATAGGAAACAATTAATGGGTGTAATTAATAGGTTTGATGACGGAAATTAACACTAATCTAAACGGGTATGCGGATTACAAACCCGCTAAAGCAATGTAAAACTTCAAATCTGATCAGAAAAGATCAACGGTGGAGGAAGCTGGAGCCTTGGCTCCATATATATATATAGGAAAATTACTTAAGGCTCCATGGAGCCTAGGCTCCGGCTTCATCCACCGTTGATCTGATATGTAGTTTGTCATTGCTTAGCGGGTTTGTAAGCTACATACCCGTTTTTGATTAATGCTAATTTTCATCATCAAATCAAACTAATTAATTATAACCATTAATTATTTCCTTCCGGAAGCTATTTTGACCGATACATACCTGATACAGAGGCGGAGAGGCGTTGCACTGGAGGAGCGGTCCGGGCGGCCGGTGGGCGGACGGCGGCGGCGGCGAGGCGATCCATTGGCGGGCGGACGGGCGGCGGCGGGCGATCCAGTGGCGGGCGGACCGGGCGGCGGCGGAAGTGCGGCGGCGCCGAGGTGTTCCAGTGGTGGGGCGGTTCGGGCGGAGGCGGGACGGCGGCGGCGAGACCTTCCAGTGGTATATACCTGCAGCAACGTTTATTTTGACCGACCTCCACGGCGTGGCGTTCCAGTGGTGGGGCGGTCCGGGCAGCGGCCGGACGACGGCGGCGTAGGCGTTACAGTGGTGGGGCGGTCCGGCGGCGGCGACGGCGGCGGCGGCGGGCGTTACAGTGGCGGGCGGTCCGGCGGCGGCGGCGGCGAGGCGTTCCAGTAGCGGCCAGTCCTACCTCCTACCCGACCACACGCCGGCGATCCCCCCGCTCGTCCCCCTGATGCCGCCAGATCCGTGTACCACAACGTTGCTAGCCTCGCTGATGACCGGATCTGCAAAGCTCCACGATTGAAACCGATGGTACCAGGACGTCGTCGGCCACTCCACGGTTTGCCCCTATATCCACTCCACGGTTGCAGAGAAGCAGGTTTAGTGTGTGTAAAAGTGGTTTGTTCATACAGTGAATGGTTTGAATTTGCTAATTAGCTTTCATTTTGGTAGACATCTGCATATTCTGATGTATCGTGAAAAAACTTAGATGCCTACCCACTTTTTGAATCACGCTGTTCTTGAAGTCATGAACTGTTGGAATTTGGCCCATTAGGCCCATCCTGAAAATGCCAAGCATATAAGTGAATAGTACCATATTGCTAGTTGGAAGGGAAAAATACAAACTTATAAGGGAGAGCTACTCAACCCCTTTGTCATGAGGCACATGGAGGATTGGGAACTATTTGCTAGAGTCACACGCGCGCGCGATTACGCGATTTACCGCGTGATTTTCCCGCGTGACTTGTGACTTCCCGCGTCCGATTATCCTGGCACGTTAATCTCCTTTTTATTTTGGTTTTATCCGCAGCATGGTAACTTCCCGCGTCCGATTTTTGTGGATCGGCGAACGGCTGCAACGCACGCCGCGCGCGTAACGTCGCGCCGCTCAGCGGGGGAGACTCGAGGATAAACTCCGAGACGCCCGTAAGACTTCTCACTTGTTCTCTCGCTTTTACTCTCTCTTGGGTTGAGTCTCGCGCGATCTAGTCCTCGTCGGCCTTCCTCTCGGCGTACACCGTGAGGAGGGTGAGCGGATCTCCGCTCCGGTTGTCGCCGTGAGAGACCTGCACGGAGGGCGGCAATCGAGTTTCGGCGGCAGATTCGCGACCGCTCGTGCCGACGAACCTCGACGTCGACTACTTCCTCTACGGCCGGACGTCTCTTCTTCGCGGACTCTTCTTCGCCGATCCGTACGTAAGTATCCTTCTCTGACTCCAGAGCGCGAGTCTTGCGCTAGGGTTTTCTTGTTACCCGTAATGGATTGCCTGTTGGTTGCCTGCTTGGTTGTGCATCTGTTTTGTCGTTTAATTACTTTCGAATTGGTATAATGCCTGTATCTACAACAATCCAGAAACCTGATTGGTATTATATCTGTTATTCAGCAATGGCTGGTGCATCTGATGCCATGAAACCTGAGAGGTTCAATGGTCAGAACTTCCGCCGGTGGCAGACTAGGGCCAAGTTTTGGCTTATGTCGCTGGGGATGTGGTGGGTGATACACCCGCAGTTTCCTATGACTGTTGAGGAAACCGTGCAGTTTGAGAATGCAAACAACACTGCATTAGGCTGCATCCTTACCATCTTGGCCGATCAACTGTACGATGTGTATATGAGTTACACATCTGCACATGATCTGTGGATGGCCCTCGATGCCAAGTACGCAGAGGCCGAAGCCGGTCGCTGGCTGTATGTGTGTGAACAACTGTTTGACTATACCATGGATGGTTCTGGTCCTAGAACAATTGTTTCACAAGCACACGACTTCCAGCTGCTGGTGGCCGAGATTGCGCACTTGGGGTGTGCATTACCCCCTAAGTTTGTGGCAGCGGGCATTATTGCCAAACTGCCTCAATCTTGGAGGAACTTTGCCACGGGTCTGAAGCATAGGAGAGAAGAGATCTCTCTGGAGGATCTGATTGCGGCCCTCGATGTGGAGGAAAAGGCAAGAGCCAAAGATGCACCTGCTGCCCCTTCTCAGGATAACAATGCAAATGTTGTTGAGAAGAAGGGTGGCAACAAGAATAAAGGCTCAAAACCGAACAAGACAACGAACTTCAAGAAGAAGAAGGGTGAGACAAAGGATATGACAAACATTACCTGCTTTGTGTGCGGGAAAAATGGCCACATGGCGAAAGACTGCCGTCACCGCAAGAACAAGTCGAACGGTCAAGGCAGGAACAATGCCAATGTGGTGATTGGTGAAGCTGGAGGCTCGGGAGGGTATGGTAATTCTCCCGTAGTATTTTCAGCGTATCAGTCCACTGACTGGTGGATTGATACGGGTGCAAATATTCATGTGTGTTCTGACATATCTTTGTTCTCTTCTTATCAGGCAGCAGGGCCTTCCTCCGTCCTGATGGGAAACGGCTCGCGTGCTTCTGTTCTTGGTGTTGGCACGGTGGAACTGAAGCTGACTTCAGGGAAGACTGTGCGCTTGAGGAACGTGCAGCACGCGCCGACAATAAATAAGAATCTTGTTAGCGGATCTCTGTTGTGTAGAGATGGCTACAAGTTAGTGTTCGAGTCAAATAAAGTTGTTTTGTCAAAGTTTGGGAACTTTGTTGGTAAAGGTTATGAAAGCGGAGGCCTGTTCCGCTTAAGTGTTTTAGAGTCTTGTTTGAATGTTGCAACTGCAGTTAATAATTGTGAGACCAATGTTTGGCACTCACGTTTGTGTCATATTGGTTTTGATACCATTGCTCGAATGTCTAGACATGAATTAATTCGAAATGTGACATTGTCAAAGGATCAAAGTGCCGCCTTGTGTGCAAGCTAAACAACCTCGGAAACCATTTAAGGGGCTAGAGGTAGAAAAGAATTTGGCACCATTAGATCTCATCCATTCTGATTTGTGTGAAATGAATGGAGTGTTGACAAAAGGAGGCAAAAGATACTTTCTTACTCTCATAGATGATGCAACTCGTTATTGCTATGTTTATTTGCTTAAAACAAAAGATGAAGCATTGAATTTCTTTAAAATTTATAAGGCCGAGGTTGAGAACCAACTAGAAAAGAAAATCAAAAGGTTAAGGTCCGATCATGGAGGAGAGTATATCTCTGATGTATTCTCCCAATTCTGTGATGAACATGGTATAATCCATGAGGTTACACCACCATATTCGCCTCAATCTAATGGGGTGGCTGAGAGGAAAAACCGAACACTAACAGACTTGGTGAATGCCATGTTGGAGAGTGCCAGATGCCTAAGTTATGGTGGGGGAAGCTGTTTTAACAGAGAACCTTTGTCCTCAACCGAGTAATTACTAAAAGAAGTGAGATTACTCCGTATGAGGGATGGAAGGAGAAAACCAAATGTTAATTATCTCAAGCGCCGTGGGGTTGTTTGGCTAAGGTCAACATACCAAAGGTGCGAGAAAGCTCGACCTAAAACCGTAGATCGTGTATTTCTAGGATATGCTTTCAATAGCACGGCTTATAGATTTTTGGTTGTCAAATCGACTCTGATGTTAGCGTTAACACAATAATGGAGTCCGGGATGCTTCTTTCTTTGAGAATATTTATCCTATGAGAGCGCGGGCATTAATAAAAATGTTAAATCTTCCTATCTTCCATCAACTTCAAATTCCTTCAAATTGTGAACCACCGTGAAATTCCTGAGGATGATAACAATATTGTCATAGAAGCTCCTCGTACGAGTAAGAGACAAAGGGTTGAAAAATCTTTTGGTGATGACTTTATTGTATATCTAGTGGATGATGTGCCAAAAACTCTTTCAGAGGCTTATGCATCACCCGATGCGTAGTATTGAAAGAGGCGGTCCAGAAGCGAGATGGATTCCATCATGTCTAACGGGACTCAGGAGATCACCGAACGCCCTAGTGGGTGTAAACCAGTTGGATGTAAGTGGATATTTAAAAAGAAAATGAAGCCCGATGGAACTGTTGATAAGTTCAAGGCTAGACTTGTGGCCAAGGGTTATACCCAAAAGGAAGGAGAGGATTTCTTTGATACTTACTCTCCTGTTGCGAGACTTCCTACCATCAGGGTACTCCTAGCTCTAGCATCTTCTCTTCATCTCTATGTTCATCAGATGGACGTAAGGACAGCTTTCCTTAATGGAGAGTTGGAGGAAGAGATTTATATGGAGCAACCCGATGGATTTGTGATTTCTGGACAGGAGAATAAGGTGTGTAAATTATTGAAATCTCTATATGGCCTGAAGCAAGCACCTAAACAATGGCACGAAAAATTTGATAAAACTTTGACAACAGCTGGTTTTGTTGTGAATGAAGCGGATAAATGTGTTTATTACCGCTATGGTGGGGGTCAAGGAGTAATCCTGTGCTTTGTTGTTGATGACATACTTATATTTGGGACCAACACTGACATCATTGACGAGGTCAAGTCTTTCTTATCTACGTGCTTTGATATGAAAGATATGGGTGAAGCAGATGTCATTCTAAACATTAAATTGATCGAAATGAGGATGGGATCACTCTGAGTCACTCCCATTATGCATAAAAGATTTTAAATCGCTTTGGTTTTGAGAACTGCAAAGTGTCCCCAACCCCTTATGATGCAAGTGTAAAGCTTCGCAAAAATAACGGGTTAGGGAAAGATCAATTGAGATATTCACAAATAATTGGGTCCCTTATGTATTTAGCCGGAGCAACTAGACCTGACATCTCATTTGCTGTGAGCAAATTAAGGTGTTTACGCCTAATCCGGGAATGATCACCGGGATGTCGTTGAGAGAGTATTATGCTATTTAAGAGGTACAACCTCTTATGGAATTCACTATACCGGATACCCACCGTACTAGAAGGGTATAGTGATTCAAATTGATCTCGATGTCGATGAGATCAAAGCCACAAGTGGCTATGTGTTTACTCTAGCGGGTGGAGCAGCTTCATGGAGGTCTAGTAAATGCACCGTGTTGACACGATCAACCATGGAAGCTGAGCTAGTAGCTTTAGACACGGCCACCGTTGAGGCCGAATGGCTTAGAGAGCTTCGTTGACTTGCCGATGGTTGAGAAACCAATTCCACCGATCCTAATGTACTTGTGATAACCAAACTGTGATAACCAAGGTTATGAGTACTAAGGACAATATGAAGTCCTCTGCATGTGAAGCGAGGCTTAAATCACGAAAAATTAAGAAGTCTTGAGTAATTGCTGTAAATTACATACGACCGAGAAAATCTGGCGCACCCTTTTACAAAGGGGCTATCAAGAAATGTGATTTCTATTGCGCCTAAGGACATGGGAATGACGCCTATCTAAGTTATATCGTAGCTGTAACCCATTCTAATGATCGGAGATCCCGTGATTTAGATAATGGGAAGAACAAGTTGACGTGTAACAAGAGAGTACAAATAAAGTACCCATGTTCAAAGTACTCTCAAGCGTATGGAAGGTTGGTTCTATACCTTAATGTATTCTAGTGTCCTAATGAGAGGAAAAGGTATTAGCCTCACAGGATACCTATAATGAATACACCTACTTGAGCCTAATCGTGCGGTCGCAGCTTCTAGAAAAGGGCATTCTCTAGAAAGCTCATGAGCGCATCAGGAGCATGACCATTTAACGCCCATTTAGACGAGGTTCTGTGGTAGCCTAGTACCGCTTAAGGTTTCGAGTGAAATCTAACCACACAAGACCGTGAATTCAAGGCTTAGTCCATTCATCGCCAGTGAAGGAGTGATCTCGTTATTCTAGGTGCAAGTTCAACCCGTACGGGACTTACACTAAAACACTGGTATATTAAACGTTGATTCAGCACAGCATTTTGAGTCGTTCTATGCTGTGGCATTTGGTGGGGGATTGTTGGAATTTGGCCCATTAGGCCCATCCTGAAAATGCCAAGCATATAAGTGAATAGTACCATATTGCTAGTTGGAAGGGAAAAATACAAACTTATAAGGGAGAGCTACTCAACCCCTTTGTCATGAGGCACATGGAGGATTGGGAACTATTTGCTAGAGTCACACGCACGCGCGCGCGCGATTACGCGATTTACCGCGTTTTTTCCGCGTGATTTTCCCGCGTGACTTGTGACTTGCGACGTCGCGAGTCGCCGTGCCAAGGATTTATCCTGGCACGTTAATCTCCTTTTTATTTTGGTTTTATCCGCAGCATGGTAACTTCCCGCGTCCGATTTTTGTGGATCGGCGAACGGCTCAACGCGCGTGCCGCGCGGCGTAACGCGCGCCGCTCGCGTGGGGAGACTCGAGGATAAAACTCCTGGAGACGTCCAGAAGACTTCTCACTTGTTCTCTCGCTTTTACTCTCTGCTGGGTTGAGTCCTCGCGATCTAGTCCTCGTCGGCCTTCCTCTCGGCGCACACCGGAGGAGGGTGAGCGGATCTCCGCTCCGCTGCTGCCGTGAGACTCGCACGGAGGGCGGCAATCAGGTTTCGGGCAACAGATTCTGCGACCGCTCCGATTTAACCTCGACGCCGACTACTTCCTCTACGGCCGGACGCTCTTCTTCGCGGACTCTTCTTCGCCGATCCGCACGTAAGTATCCTTCTCGACTCCAAAGAGCGCGAGTCGCGGCTAGGGTTTTCTTGTTACCCAGAATGGATTGCCTGTTGGTTGCCTGCTTGGTTGTGCATCTGTTTTGTCGTTTAATTACTTTCGGAATTGGTATAATGCCTGTATCTACAACATGAACATGTGTATACTGTACTTTTTTATCTGTACTATCATATCATACTAAAAGAGAGACTAAATGTAATCTGATTAAAGAATTTGAGGGTATATATCAGTAAAACCAACTATGAGTATGTGCTTGGATTAAATTGTAAGAATTTAGCCTTGATATTATGAGTATGTTGTCTCAAACAGTTGTTATATACCTGTTTATACATGATAATATATACCTTGAAAAGGGTACGTATATCTCTCAGTTTTCTTACTGTATATGCTTGAAAATCCAGAAGCATGTATATACCTGAAAAAATAGTTCATGTTCACGTTCACATATTAATCCGTTCATGTTCACTATATATCCATGCCAAATCCAAAGCGTGTATATACCTGAAAAAATTGCGTGTATATACCTGACAAATACATGTTCATGTTCACTGTTCATGTTCATGTTTTCACACTTATTAAATTGGTTTTCTGACTGTGTTCACATGTTTTGTGGTCTGAATTTCAGAATACCTTGTCAATTGCAAATTCACTGTGTAGGTTGCACTGGAGACATTTGATATTATCAAGCGAGGAGAAGAACACATCAGATCAATTTTTGAGAAAGCGAAAGATGATGCTACCGATGTACTTACCGAGGTCACAAGGTCTATAGAGAGTATGTTTGAGAGCAGGTGGCTTGAAAAAGCGTCTAAAGTAGACCAAAATCTCTGGCCTGTTTGGTTTGAGTACTAACATTACCACAACTAGCCACAACTAACTTGCCTAACTTGCCTAAGGTTAGTTCATGAAAATATTGGCCACACTTTAGCAAGGTTAAGAGAATCTTGCCACACTTTTATGTCTCACTTACACATAGGACCCACATAAAAAAGAATGAATCTTGCCACAAATGTGGCTATGAACCAAACACATGCCTACCTTGGTCAAACCTGACTAACATAAGGCGTGGCAAGTTTTAGCAACCTTAGTCACGAACCAAACAGCCCCTCTTGGTAGTTTTAGAATATGGAGTCCATCCGTGTAGGCAAAACAATTGCTGAATCACTTGGTCAGATAAAAGGTAACTTCTAAGTTCTACCCATGCTAAATTGGTAACTTATTTTTCATCATGTATAGTAAAGCTCTAGGAGTCGTTTCGTCGCTGTGTGAGTGTTGGTGGTGTTTTCTCTTCTCCCTCAACTGTATCTCTCTTTCCTTTTCGGCCGTTGGCCTAGGTGGCAGCGGGGGGCTGCTTCCCTTCTTTTTCCTCTTTTCGTGCTGTTCCCGGCGGTGGCCGGGGTTGTGTCTGGTTCTGTCCAGAGTTGCAGCGGAGTGCTGCGGTTATACCCCATTTTCGCATGGGTTTTTATTTTATTTTCTCCTGCTTATCAATGAATTAGGACGGCAGTTCTTCTGCCCCTCTTTCGAAAAAAAGCTGTACTAACCTATTTATATATACCCAGATGAGAAACAAATTGATGCAGAAGCAACATCGCCAGTAGTAATAAAATCATCTCCGGATTTATCACCTCGGTCAGCTAGTCGAGAATGCTCAAGCTTACATTGTTGCTGGCCAAATGATTACTGATGATTGAAACTATTTGATTCTTTTAGTTAATAAATACATAAGAAAACATATGGTATGATTTTTTTTGTACAGACGCTGTGTATGCACTATTGCATTGAGAATTTATGAACTTTAGTCATTATGCTTACATGAGCAAGCTTATGTTTATGCTAATTCCAATTTATTGTGGTATGTACTGTGCTTCACATATACATGCGAAAAGTTCAATATAGTGTGTGAAAAGTTACATGCAAGGTGTGACACTGTTACATCGTGGTGTATACACATGCGAACAGATCAATATACAATGCTGTATATTCGTGGGGTATATACATGCGAAGTGTTACAATATACACAAGAACATAGGAATAAATCAGTGTTAAAATTACCATACTATTGTAAATCAAATTGCTCTGATACTGCATTAAATGTCCATATTACACTACCAATTTTGAAATAGCTTTGAATGCGTGCATTTAGAATGGAGATTGCATTGATTCACTAACGGGTATTGTCATGCATACCCGATAATCTCAATTCAATGGCTGATCAAATAAATCAACGGTACATAGCAATGGAGCCTAGGCTCCATGGAGCCTCGAACAGGATTCCTATATATATATAGAGCTGGGCTAGCATAGATTTCAATACCCCACGAATATACAGCATTGTATATTGATCTACGGAGGGCCGCCCTTCCATACCGTAGCGCCACCGCCCTGGCCTACGCAATGCCGGCGCCGCCCCCACCTTGCCATTGCCTCGGGATGCCGCCGCTGCCCTGCTGCCGACACACCGCCGCCCAGATCAAGGTCGAGCCGCCGCCGAAGCGTGCCGCCACTCCTGCCCATGGTGCTACCGCCCGCCGCCTGCTGAGGCGTCGCCGCGCCGCCGAGTTGTCGCCAACGGCCTTCATGACGGCGTCGAGAAGCCACTGCTTTATAGGGGTGGTGTGGGTGGTGAACGGGCGGCCGTGAGGGTCGATGCTGGGTTCATTGTGGCGCTGGTTGCGTAAAAACTTTAATAGACTAGTCTCGCTCGTAAAAACTTTGCTTTACTATAAATCTAACGGTACTTTACTATTTCTTGTGAAACACTTTACTATAGCGCGTTACGTAAACTGTACTGTACAACCGAAACATGTTACTGTACACGCGAAACACTGTACGCAGAGAAGTAGTAAAGTATATACGGAATGTAGTAAAGCTTGTTCATGATTATAGTAAAGTAAAATTTTGAAAAGTGAGACCGATCTAGTTTTGTTGGAAAAAATGCAACGAATACAAAGGTGAAAACGGTTTATCAATCAAATCTTTCGATTAAAAACTATAGCGAAAAAACTAGATTAAATTGCTCGCGTCATCCCCCACCACATGGGCTACGGATACCAGATTCGGTCGGTCTTTACTATTTTTTCTGTGGTTTTATAGGGTTTATAGTCATAACTTTATTTACTATAGTCATAACTTTACTATAGTCATATGACTTTCATATATGACTTTCATAAAGTTATCACTCATAGGGTTTATGTCCCAACACCGATGATTTAGGAACCTGTTCTTCCAGTGCATGTTGATGCAACACCTTATGAGTCTCCTATTGCTACCACTAATGAACATGATGAGGAAGATCAGGAGCCTCCAACTATGGCAAATGAACCACAAGTTGAACCTCTTAGAAGGTCACAACGAGTAAGAAAGTCTGCTATACCAAGCGACTATGCCACTTACATGAGTGAAGATATGAAAGAGATAGCTTTGGATGATGATCCTACTTCATTTAAAGAAGCCATGAAAAGTGAGCATTCATCTGAATGGTTTAATGCCATGAAAGATGAAATAAAGTCTATGAGTACCAATGAGGTAGATGAAAGTCATATCAGAGCATGAAATTCATATTCATGGTGATAGGGTATATTTAAAGATGCTCTATATTTAAATTAATATCACCATATAGCCCTAGTATTTTATATATTAAAATTAATTTCATATATTTCATATATTTTATATTTAGTTATCACCATAAATAGGGTATATTTAAAGATGCTCTATAAAGTCATCACCATGAAAGATGAAATAAAGTTATCTAAATCTTTTCGGGTTCGCACACCGACGAGAGGTTGATGGTGATGACATCATCATGACGTCATCAGCTCCAGCGCTGTGTAGACAAGGATCACTGACCGCTGGGACCCACTTGCCAACCAATCTCCCTCTCTGTTCAGTTTGCCTTCGTTTGGTACTGAGTCGTTATCCAGTGAGCCTTGGTCCCACACATCGGGTTAAGTGAAGGCGCACTTCTCTTGGGCGTCTTCGATGTGATCACCTAAAGCGCTTCACTGCTGGCTGGTCATTGCCCAAATTGTCTGCTTTCGACTCTGCACAATACCGGTTTAAGCCGCTCGGTCTCCTCGTGCCTCGCACAATGATGGGCTTGGCCCGTTGTTGTTCTAGCCATTTTTCAGAAAATCCTAGTTACACTCCACACCCTAGGAAGATTATGAAATTAGGATTTGGTCCATAGAAGAGGCTCTCAATATATTAAAGAAGAGCTAAATACAAACATTAATCACCATTCCCAGTTAAAAGTCACCTAGGGGTATTTTGGTAATTTTACTCTTAGCTGCCCAGACCTCGAGCTTAGCATTTTCGTCTACGATCGACGTCCAGCCTTGCGTATACATTAGCATGTCATTTAGAATATATGCTTACTCAGTATTTCTGCTCTTAATAGAGGACCTAGTTCTAGAGGAAGGATATCCAAAGGATAGTCATATTCAGTCATCTGATCCTCAAAGCGAGTTAACACCCTAGCTCATGCTTATACCCAGTTTTCGAAGATATCTTGTTTTAAATATATATAAAGTGCATGCTTGCTATGATTTGATAATGCTATTTGTTAATCATGATAATATCATGTCCTGTCCTTGATGAATATGCTTTCAACTTACATGATTCCTTCATATCATGCTTGATTGACTGTCCACATAAAATATAAAATATTTAGACTTTCTAGTCTTGGGTAAAAGCTGCTTAGACATGGTTAGGTCTACTGACTTAATCGGGTAACCAATCCCGCACTGGTAAGCCAAAACTTACTGGCGGTACCAATCCCGCACTGGTAAGCCAAAACTTACCGGTGGACACGATACATTACACACCTTATGGTAAATTTATGGTAAACACTAGTATACCCTATTTATTTATGGTAAATATAACGAGGGCTATATGAAATTTATGCTCTATATTTAAATTAATATCCATCTTCTTAAATATATTATTAAGTAATATGCATATTAACCCAATATATTCGAGCCTAATATCTATCCCTGTTAAGGATAGATATTAATATCTATCCTTAACGGGTATGCTATTAATCTGCATGTTGAGTTAATATGCATATTACTTAATAATATGCATACAAATATATTATTAGGCGCCATTGCTATCCACTCTATATCTTTCATTGATCAGATTAATATACCCAACATGCAAATTAACGGATCGTTTAAATGCATACCCGTTAAGACTATGATATTAATGCACTTTTCAAATCACTCACTAATAATATATTTAATGTACTTTTCAAATTTTCATGCATGCACCAACGGTGTGATTGTTTCTTTTTTCTATAGATGTATGTGATTTATCTATGCGTACACGCCGTATATATATACTCATGTATATACTCGGATATGCAAGTGTATAATTTCAGCCATACACGCCATGTAACTCATGTATATTTGTGTATACAAGTATATACTCCATACAAGTAAATCATATACACGCATAGTATATACCCAGGATTTGCTAGGTATGTACACAGGAGTTACTTATTCAGGTATATACATGCATACATGGTACCGTTGAAAGAATGACGAACTAACGCGCTGGCGGAGACAACGAAATGCCAAAAATAAACGAAACATGAGAAAGAATCGTTAAAATAATGCTCGGCGACGGAGCAACTGCAAAATTCGACGAGGTGGCCACGCAATACTACGGATCGGGACTTCCCAAGCGGTTCGTAAGGCCTGTGCAAGCGGTTCTAGAACCGCTTACAGGCAACCGCGACTGATGCCCGAGGGGCATCACAAGCGGCTCCCAGAGCCGCTAGTGAAGCCCCTCTGCAAGCGGTTCGCGGGGCGATGGCGCGGGCGGGCTGGCAGGCCACGTGGGCTCTCTCTGCAAGCGGTTGAATGCACGAACCGCTTGTAGAGTGGCATCTTCGCAAGCGGTTCAAAAACGCTTGCAGACGCAAAGACGCTTACCACCGGTTAATTTATTTACGGCAAGCGCAAATAAATATTTAAATATATATTTCGCCAGGAGATTTTTTTTATTTGTCGTTTAAATTTAAGTACATATAGGATGAGCATATAATTAGCGATCAAACAAGCTTAAATATATTAGATAATACATATAATAATGTACACTTTATATGCACCGGCCAAATTTACAAAGTTTATAATTAATATACATTATGCAAATGGACAAAACAGTTCATTTTTTTCTTGCAGTACTCTTCTTGACGCTCTTTGACGACGCAGAAGTCGTCCCTAGTTCGTTCGTGTTGGAATATGGTTCTCGATAACGGAACTCGCCCTAGGAGTTAATGACCTCATCGAGAATGAAGCCGAATAGTTGTTCTCGTAATGCAAGCACCCGATGATGTGGTAACACCTCAGTATGTTTATCCATGTCAGGCTGCCAATTCAATTAAAGTGAAAAATAAATAAATACGTGCACCCATAATGTAAATTAATGGAGCACATAAGAACATTATTAAGTTGTTGCTAGATGCATGGTTGCGTGCATATATATACGAACCTCTTCAGGAGTTTGAGGCTCAAGCTCGCCGTGGCACATCATTTGGATATAGTGGAACACATAGTAGCCACATAGGTTGTTTCCCGCAGATTGTTGTTTTACCTATGGTCGATCGCGAGGCAATTACGCATCAAGAATAACAAGAAATATTAATTGACAAAGGGCAATTACGCTGCTTTAGCGCACTCCAAGAACTTAGCTTGACATCGAATTCCTTCTTAAAACGCCCTTTCTGAATCTCTTGAAAGCTCAGGAACGCCTTGTTAAGGAGGTTAATTATCCACTGGTATAACTTTTGCGGTTATCTCCGTGAGTCTTGGACGACGATCATGCTTTGGTCAAGCTTTATGATTATAAGGATCCAGTGGAACCTATTTATATATTGCAACAGTTATGAGATGTAATTAAACAATATATAATGTGCCATCAGGTGCCTTAAGCAATATAAGAACGAGATGTTAGTGAGGACATCAAGACGCATTTAAAGTTGAATGGCGTAAGTATGTATGGCTTGTAGTGTTGTTGTACTAGTGCATGTACAACGTAGTCGTGGATTTCCTTTGGTTTTCCAGGGTATTGCCCGACTTCCTCGTTGACCAACCAAGGGTCAAGGAAGCCAATCGAGTTCGGCTTCTGCTTTCTAAGTCTTTGTATCTCTATTCTATAGAAAATGGGTTAATTGAGTTAATTAATTAGGGTTCTCGGCAAGCAACATGTATAGATATATATATATACATCTTGTGGAGTCGACACTCACAGGCACCAGCAGGTCATGAAGGACACGTTGACGGCGTCCGCATGGTACACATTGTACCAGTCTTCAAATTCAAGATTTATCAATTGATCATTCCCTCGAAACAAATGTTCTTCTTGAAACGAGACGCATCAATGAGCATATCCCCTGGCGGACCTGTGTTTGTACCATTAATGCTCGCGTCGCATCTTGACCGGTAGTTTCCTTATGCCCTTAGGATCTACCAACGGCTGGCCTAGCTTAAATGGCCACTTGACTTGTGCCGTTGGAAGATCATCAGTTAATCCACGGGCGGCTTCTATGTTATCAAGGCCAGCTTCCCTCATGAAGTCATACTCCATCTGTAGACGTTTTGCCTCCTCCTGTTCTTCCTTGCTCATGTATGTGCCCTGAGGTTGTTTACTCTTGAAGACGTGCTTTCTAATAGTTCTTTCGTAGTCGGTACAGAGAGGCGGTCGGTGCTGAACGGTTGTCGCGAAGAAGTCCGCGATCTTTGTATCAATTCGTTCCTTTGGCAGTGGATTTGTTTTAGCTTTATACCCTCGTATCCATGCGCCCACAGCTTTCTCGCGACTCGCTTCTTCAGCTCCTCAGCGCCATCTCATAAGGTGTTTTTTCGGTTCCTTCATTCTCTCGTCTGAATGGGAAACCGCCTCGCCGCTTGGTGTCGTTCTAGCCGCAGAATGCTCCTATTGCTTGCAAGCTTCTTCTCGGGGAGATGCCGGCCCATTGTTTCCCTGAGGTCGCCGCTTCCTTTTGCTTTGAGGGGCTGGCGGCGGTGTTGGGCTTCTGCGCATAGCGCTAGCGAGTGGTGGAGTGCTTTGTCTCACCGGCGAGGCGTTGCGTGGTGGCGTGGCCTGTCGTGCTCAGGAGCGAAGGTGATGTGCCCCCAGACGTAAATCGTGTGCCAGGAGCAGACAATGCATACGAGGGGGAAGGTGACCCAGTCCCCGAGCGTAGAGCTCGCCAAAGGAACCAAGTAAGGAGATCTTGTCCCCGAGCACGGAGGTCGTTAAAGGAACCAGAAAGTGCCACCAGGCGAAGACGTACCCGGTAGGAGCCCGCGCTCCGGGCGAAGAGCTGCCCGGTGCGAGGTGATCCAGCCCCCGAGCACGGAGCTCGTCGCGGGGACTAGATGCGCGCTCCGAGCGAAGAACTGCCCGGTGCGAGGTGAATCACAACCCGATGCAGTCAGAGCCGCAAGAGAACGTGTGAAATCAACGCTTTACCCATGACGTATTCCTTGCGACAGCATAGGCGTTGTCTTGGCAAGTGCATAACCGACACTTGAGTGCCCGCTATGGCGAGAATCGCTTACGATGGGCATGCCCGCTATGGCGAGAATCGGCTACGGTGGGCGGGACTCGC
Source organism: Raddia guianensis (assembly GCA_036346415.1). Classification (NCBI taxonomy): domain Eukaryota; kingdom Viridiplantae; phylum Streptophyta; class Magnoliopsida; order Poales; family Poaceae; genus Raddia; species Raddia guianensis. The sequence goes on from CM070539.1 coordinate 41,989,948, forward strand.
AGGTGGCGCACTACCTTAACTTAGCCGAACTGTGAAGGTCAGTGCCGGGCAAAGGCGAGAAATCATACGCGGGTGAAGTGAATCAGTCCCCGGGCATGCGCGGAGCAAACCCGAGAAGAGAGGGATGCAGACATCGGTTTTGGTGGGAAGCCTGGAATCTCGCCACGACCATCACTGGAGTCTGACGTTCCCCGTTCCTGTATTTCCTGCAAAAGACGAACAAGAAACAAGCCAGCAAGGGGAAAAAGAGAGCAAGAAAAGGCTCTAAGAAGAGTAAAGCGAGTTTTGAAAAACACGTAAAAGACGACCTACCCGCACAAGACATAATTTTTCCGGGTACGTCCCCCGATAGCGTTAGTGTCACCTCGGCGAATGCGAACCGACGCCAGAGTGCCCGCTATGGCGACAATCGGCTTACGGTGGGGGACCTCGCTGGTGGTGCATTGCTCCAGATTACCGTGCTGTGAAGGACGAGCATGGATAAAAAGACGCAGCGCGGGCAAGTGCAGCCTCGCTGTGGCCAAGACCGCTAACTAGGGAAGACGATCGGGACCTTAGCCGCAGCAAAACGACGAGGCGAAATCTTATCCGGCATGGACCCGCAGTGTTGGTGTCGCCTCGGCGGTGCGGAACCAGCGCCAGAGTGCCCGCTATGGCGAGAATCGGCTTACGGAGGGCGTAACTCTTCGTGGTACACCGCCGTTAACCGGAGCCGTGCGGGTCGCCGCCAGATAAAAGACATGCTCAAGACGCTGGGAGCGCCACGGAGCGAAGACCAACGAGGTTTTGAAAACTAACGCTAAGGAAAGGAACCGAAAACTGAAAACGCATCGGGTTGCCGAAATTCAGCTCAAGTCCCAATCGACCAAGGAGAGGCATCCTCCGAGGAGCTGGCCGAGCAACTCAAGATCGCCGAAAGCGCGCTTGAATCAGAGCGAGAGTCGACCAAGCAGCTTTTCCCGCAAAAAAGAGCAAAGAAAAGACAAGGACGAACAGAAACCAAGAGTAAGGCGAACAGCTAGAAAGTTTTAAGAAAACCGGTAGAACGCTTAGCCTAACTCCCACGTTGTGCAGTACCGCCGAGGACTGAGTTTGCGAACTCGAACAGTGCACAAGAGAAAGAGCGACGCTTAGCCCCGTGCACGGACGATGCATGAAGACCTGAACTTGCGACTTCAAGCACGTGCGTAGAGAGTTAGAGCGACACCCGCATCCTGATCGACTCGTTCCAGGAACTGCTCGTTAACGTAAGTTAGGCGATTCCGAAGATAACCGAACATGGAAAGTGCCTCTACCGCGGAGGGCTTACGAGAGCAGGCTTTGCCAAGTGGTTGTGCCGTGAGCGGTAAGTGCCTCTGCCGCGGAGGGCTTACGAGAGCAGGCTTAGCCGCAAGGCTAGATGCCGTGTTACGCAACTCTGAGTTTAGCAACTTGTTGAAACCAGATACGGGCAGGGAAAGCCCTTAAGATTGCGGAGCCAAGAGTTCGCAAGACCGGGCAGCCATCAAGTGTCACCAGAGAGAAAGAGTAGTCTGAGAAGACGAGTGGTGAGGAGGGCCGCAGGGGGCCGCGAACATTCACCGTTCAATAGGTTGAACTTTACATGGCAGCCCGAGAGACTTGGACGAACTAAGGCGCGAAATTTGAGAAAAAGCGCGAAGCTAAGAAACAAAAGACCTACACGAGAAACTTACGAAGCTGGTCGATGTTCCAAGTGCTGGTCAGCTCGCTCCCGTCACGCACTGCCAGACGAACAGCCCCGGGATCCGGAAGGAGTTTTGATCCAGTCCCCGAGCACGGAGCTCATCGCGGGGACCAGACGCGCGCCCCGGGCGAAGAGCTGCCCGGCGCTGGTGATCCGATCCCGAGCACGGAGCTCGTCGGGGACCAGACGCGACCGGGCGAAGAGCTGCCCGCGCGAAGAGATCCAAATTTCGAGCAAGGAGCTCGTCGCGGGGACCAGACGCTCCCGGCGAAGAGTCGCTGGTGCGAGGAGATCCACCCGAGCACGGAGCTCGAACCAGATCTCGAAGGCGATCAAGATCGAAGGATCGATCCGATCCGACAGGGAAGAGACATCCCGCCTTCCGAAGTCGTAGTCCTCAGGAAGAATCTCCTGGTCGCTGATAGAGTTCGACATGTTCGATCTGTGAGCTCCCCACGGTCGGCGCCAACTGTCGACAGCTGGCGCCGTCCGTGGGGATCGAACTCATATTTCAAATTATGAGAATAGACCGCTGGGTTTTGTTCTTTTGTTGTTGTCTTCCAGATTGGAGAAACACTCTCGAAATCCCTAGTGTCGGTTGACCTATCAATTCCGAGCTTCAGAACCTGAGTTCGATTGAGTGCTTAATCATATATGCAATTTCAGATTGCCTTTCACTTGTTCTTGCTTGTTCTCGATTGCTTGCAGGGATAGACCTTCATGGTCAGGTCAATCGCGTTTGGCGTGGTTGATAACAAATAGGTTTGGTGGTTTAGCGATCGTCGGGCCCTGTCCTTGCGTGGCTGGAAGCCGGTTCGTCAAAGCCACCTCTCCGCCCAAATCGATTTATCCTTCTCACCAGAAGATCGGGACACCCGAGAGCGCATCATTTGGTATCAGAGCTTCCGGTTGCCTGGTGAGATCTTGTATCTTTGTTAGTGCGTGTTCTTCCCATAGTCCAGAAAATTTGCCATACAAAAAGATTGTTTACCTGCTGTCCAAGCCCCTTTGTGCTTTTTCAATCTGTTATTTTGGTTTGCAAATTTGAGTTTGTGTTCGTTCTAGTGTTGTCTTGTTGCTGTTCATCTTCTTGTTCATCTCCCCGTACCAAATTCCACCTATAACACGCAAAAACAAAAAGACCAATCTCGCCCAGAAATTTCCCATTTCTGCAGTTGTCACCAAAAATGCCATATCTCCCAATTTCCTTATCCTTTTTGAGTGAAACCAAAAGTAGAAGATTCCAGACTTGTTCTTCTATCATCATACCAATTGTCAACCCCATACATGAAAGAAATAAGGAGTTATGGATGTTTGATTCAGACCTTGTTGCTGTCCTGAAATCTGCAGATCAGTCCATTTGTGAATTTTGTGCGAATTTCTCTGTTCGTTTTCAGACAGTTGGCCCAAAACAAAAGTTGTTCAAAACGCCGTCAGAAAGAAGTGTAAAAAAATTCATAAGTAAAGAGGCACCTGACAAAACGTTACGGCCAAAATACCAACCTGCTGTCTTGTGGGCAGAAAACAGCAAACTGCAAAGTTTGATCTATCTTGTGTTTTTGTTCCATAGTGCAAATCTATGACTTGCTGAGTGTCTAGCACTTGTTGTCATCTCCGCATACTTGCTTAAGCCCATTATTCATCTTTGTTTGATCAGCAACATAGGCTAAGTGCTTGTCTGAACACTTATTCAATTTGTGCAAATCTGAAATTAGCTGATTGTTTCCATTGCTACTCATACATAGCCTGTCCAAGCTCCACTTTCTACTAGCCATGTAGGTGATAGCCTTGCAATCGCTTTACTCACATTTGAGATCAGTTTATCACGAACCAGCCACCGGTTGCACCACTTGCTGCATTTGTATGAATTGATAAGAACTTGGTAAGAGCTTGAGAGATGTGACCCTCAATATTTCCAGCACCTAGTAGTTGATAGGGTTTCACACATTTTTGTTTGCTATCCTTGTTTGCGACTAACCATGGCAGGTTCATACGGAGATAATAGTTTCAATCAATATCATAAGAATGGAGTGATCTACACTGCTGGCGATAAGCAACGACGAAAATCGATCATGCGAGATTTGAACTACACTTTGCATGAGAGCTCTCCTTATGTTGGAAGGAATATTTGTCAGATCAACAAGACTGATGCATCATCTTCAAATATTGAACGAGGTAACCGGAAGTGTACCTTGCCACCTCTCGGTATTACATATGATCGTAAAGCTTACATTGATTGGGAAATTACGGTTGACAATGAATTTAGAAAATATGACTTGTCTGAAAAACAAAATATTAAGGCTGCCACTAGTGTGCTAAATGGATTTACGTTAATATGGTGGAATACTAGAAAAGAGGGACAACCTCATAGCTGGAATGCCATGAAGAGACTTATGAGAGATATGTATGTTCCTGATTACCATGCTAATTTTTTGAACACTAAACTCCAATGTTTAAAACAAGGCAATAAAAGTGTTAAGGATTACTTTGGACAATTGCAAAATCATTTGTTGCGTTGTGAGTTCGATGAATGCGAGGAAGCTACTGAACTTCAAACCAAAATGAGAAGCCAATTTGGCTTCTCATTTTGATGCGCTCACGGGTTCCCGATCTTCCGGTGGATAGATTCACAAAAATGGCGCATTTTATTCCATGTCACAAAACTGATGATGCCACTCACATTGCTGACCTATTTTTCAAAGAAATTGTTCGTTTGCATGATATGCCCTCCACTATTGTTTCAGATCGTGATGCAAAATTCTTAAGCCATTTTTGGAGAACCTTATGGAGCAAATTAGGCACGAAGTTGCTGTTCTCAACTACATGTCACCCACAAACTGATGGACAAACGGAAGTGGTGAATAGGACCTTGTCAACTATGCTGCAAGCTATCCTAAAGAAAAATTTGATGATGTGGGAAGAGTGCCTTCCACATGTGGAATTCGCTTACAACCGATCTTTGCGCTCAACCACAAAGATGACCCCTTTTCAGGTGGTATATGGCTTTAACCCCATGCTCCAATCGATCTTTTACCTTTACCTTCTTCAGAGAAGGTAAATTTTGATGCCAAGAAGCGTGCTGAATTTGTTATAAAACTACATGAAACCACAAAAGAAAACATTGAACGAATGATGGAAAAATGTAGAACTGCTACAAACAATGGTAGAAAGGAAATAACATTTCAACCAGGTGATCTTGTTTGGTTGCATTTACGAAAAGAAAGATTTCCTGAACTGCGAAAGTCAAAATTGATGCCTAGAGCTGATGGTCCTTTCAAAGTGCTGGAGCGAATTAATGATAATGCTTATAAGCTTGAATTACCTACAGAATTTGGGATTAGTCCCACCTTTAATGTTTCAGATCTAAAGCCATTCCTTGGAGAGAACAATGAGATTGAGTCGAGGACGACTCAAATGCAAGAAGGGGAGGATGATGAGGACATCACCACATCGCATACATCCAAGGAAGCAACGACCGAAGACTACGGCCAGCAGCCAACGACCAACATTCAAGGACCAATTACCCGAGCCCACGCGCGACAATTAAACTATCAGGTGAATTCGTTTCTCGGGTTACATATTTCAAATTATGAGAATAGACCGCTGGGTTTTGTTCTTTTGTTGTTGTTTTCCAGATTGGAGAAACACTCTCGAAATCCCTAGTGTCGGTTGACCTATCGATTCCGAGCTTCGTAACCTCGCCGATTGAGTGCTTAATCATATCTGCAATTTCAGATTGCCTTTCACTTGTTCTTGCTTGTTCTCGATTGCTTGCAGGGATAGACCTTCGTGGTTAGGTCAATCGTGTTTGGCATGGTTGACAACAAGTAGGTTTGGTGGTTTAGCGATCGTCGGGCCTGCCCTTGCGTATCGGAAGCCGTTCACAAAGTCACCTCTCCGCCCAAATCGATTTATCCTTCTCACCAGAAGATCGGGAACCCGTGAGCGCATCAACCGCGTGACTAAAGATATCTTCTGATCAGATCGTATTTCTTCCGAAGTCTTGTAACTATCGGTATTCTTCAATATATCTTCTCCTTCGCCGATGAAGCCAATTTTCTGATTCGGCCCAATAATTCGGATAAATTTAGCCCTTTCACAATATCCGATTTTCTGCCAAATTTGGGTGTCAACATATGCCCCTAAGTTAGGCAATGAGTATTCTCATTAGCTGAACTTTCAAGTAAAAATCGAATTTACCGCATCGGAACATTTCACATCTTTACCCCTGTAATTCTTCGCTTTCGGCCTATTTTGAGAACACGTGTCAGCCCAGCAGACAATATGGGCCGAAACAGTAACGCGGAAACCCGCGGTAAAACCCTAGTTTTTACCACTGCTATAAATAGACCCCCATTCACTGTCGTTTTCACGCTCTCCTCTGTGCACACGTCTCTCGCATCGGATTTTCCAGAGCCCTTAGCAGTCCCAGCGCACAGCCAATCCTGCTCCAAGTCTCAATCGGCAACATGTCTTAGGTATTATTCCGATGCTCAGACTCTGAAGCATTGTATTCCTTGGGACCGATAGGAGAAAGGGACCCAACAACGTTCATAGACCATTCGGTAGCAAGGCTCCCACTATTTGCCGATAAACTCAGTATAAACAGCTGGAAATCAGCTTTTAGATCCTGGCCTAGCCCCATCAAGGGATATAAGGACTGGCTCATTCGGGTCTATGGCCAGAAACAAGAGCAATGGGATGAGTTAGGAATTACCGCCGCTATTCTTCTTTCCTTACACCCTCCGCCAGCAGACGAACCATTTATGGCAGCATCAGCTTATTTCTGGTGCGACACGGCCAACGCCTTCCTTTTTCCAACATGACCCATAAGCCCTACGCTCTTAGACGTAGCAATGCTAACCGGTCTAAGTCCCGATGGCGAAATGCTATCGGCTTTTGATCTGTCCACCACTCTAAAGCTGGTTCCTGAGAAGAACTTTGGATGGCAGCGTTATATTAACACCCATCAACAAACAGGCTATGTCGAGGACGAAGAACACATCGCCTTTTTAAATATGTGGCTGGATAGGTTTTTTCTTTTGTGGATAATCCCTCAGCCCTAGCAAAGTATATCAGGGAGTAGCGGAAGCATTGGCATCTGGCCAAAAACTGACAATCAGAAAATATCTGCTAGGAGCAACTTATCGGATGATGCATGAGATTAGGGAAGGTCTCTGCTCCAAGAAAGCCGATTATTCAGTTGGAAACCTAGGCGGCCCCTTCTGGTTTATCTGCATGTTTTTGAAGCTCCAGATATACAACTCCCTAGGAGAACTGGACTTCAGTCTAACATTTCCGAATGAAAAAGATTTCGATAACAATGAGCGCCCCTGCAGATCATATGGCGAGATGATCTCGGTAAACTGCAACAGAAGGCGTCTAAATCAGGAGGATCTCTCTCATTCCATGATTGCATTTTATACCATGTCTGAATCGGCATATGGTGCAGAGCAGTTTAACCCATACACTGAATTGGACAAATATCATGTTCCCTCATTTTTTCGATTGGACAACACCTTAAGGGGCAAAGCTTTATCGACTTATAAATAATTTATTTCACCGGGTATCTTCTTTGCCATTCTGAGCACAAGGACTCACCTCAAGAAACCTTCATACGAATTTTATCATCCTGCTGTAGTAGCTCGGCAATTCAATCTCGGGTAGGACATTCCCGATCTTTTCATATGCCGCCATCTAAATGTCAGAGAGGACCTTAACCCTCAATCGTCTTATGGAATTTTATCCGCCGCACACTTGGATTTCAAAATGCCGACTGAATTTATAATGTGGTCGGCTACTTCTCCAAAGTTTGATTTCTGGTGGGAGTCCATCGCCAAGAATATATATGCCACAGAAGGCGGGGCCTCAACCTTAATCGAATGGCTCACTGGCCAGAGAAAGACTTGCAGACCCAACTGGCCAAAAATAGCTAGCATGGCCGAACTTTCATCGGAATCTGAAACAAGTAGCAACGACAGCTACAATCCCTCTAATTCCGATAATGAAGACGATGACAAAGAGGAAAATTCTTCCGAGTCAGGACCTTCTTCATCGGACTCAAATGATGAAAGAACAGAGTCCCAAAACCACGCATCATCATCTAGCAGCGAGGTTACTAACTTGCGTGCGTTCACTAACCTGCACCATTCTTTTTCCGATTACTAATCGCATGTTATCTTCTTTTCAGAGCGGAGAGAAACGGCCGAAGGCCAAGCTCATTGCGATGAGGCTGGTCGCCTTCACTCAACGGACAAGTCCGCATCGGCCTTCACGCAAGGGTCCTCCCAACAGCCAAAGAAACGAGGTACAATCGACTTATAGTTCACATTTCCACAAAACCCGATTGCTTAACCACTTTTGATAAATAGGGAGACCCGAAGGTGAAACCGGCCTAAGGAAGAAGGTGGCCGCCAAGAAGCCCAGACCTCCAAAGGTGCGTACTCCCGATAGCACCGAGTCTGTATGTGACACAGTAAGCACTTGATTTTCCCCAAATTCTCACAACCTCTTCTTCGGCTTTTTGCTTATCGGAATTGTGATTTCAGGACACCTCACCCATCTAGAAAAAGAAGGATGGCACTCCTGCTCCTCCACCGGCCTCACAAACGCCCCCGGCTTTCAACCCGCAAGACGTAATCGGAATTTCTTACTTTTTATCATAAAATTTTGAAAATCCGATCTCGTATAACTTTAAATTTTCCTGTCCAGTATATGTTTCAACCTCGAAGCCCTGTTCATGTAACTGTGGTATCAACGCAGGTGATAACATACAACGGGAAGAAAACCGACATGCTCAACTTCAATCCGTCTAGCATGGACTGGCTCGACGACGAGCTGGGCTTCTTATCTTCTCCGATCAAGACTCAATCACCTCCAGCCGTCATCATCGAGTCTCCTGCTAAAGCACCATCCAAGACGAATCGGTTTTCCCCAGACACTCTGGCAAAGCTGAAACAAATGTGGGAACTGTTTGGTGATGAATCGGCTTTCTTGGCTAATCCTTCTGCCATACGGGAAATAGCCGATTCTATCAAAGAGGTCCTGCCTGAGCAGGTGGTTTCGGCCATCCAGAAAATGCTATCTATTGAGGGGCAGAAAGCTGGTTTTGATGCTGCGTTGGATCGGCTCCATCAAAGGGAAACCTTGAAAGATGCTGAAGCGGAACTCAAGGAGCTGATCCAGAATGCCAATTCTCTGAATGATAAGCTCCTCAGGCTAAAGCAAGAGGCCGAATCGGCAAAAGCTGCAGCCTCCAAGGCAGTTTCAAGGGTCAAGTCCTTGGAACAAGAATTGGAGAAGGCAAGGAAAGCCGAAGCGGCCACCCGCTCAGACTTTGAGGTGTCCAAATCGGCAGCAAAGGAGCAGTACAGTATAGTAAAGGCTTGCGGCCTAGCGGTACTGGAGGAAAAAAAGAAAATACCGATTATTCCCGGATCAACCGAGCAAGATACCGACACTATCAATCGGATCCGGGATAGGGTCACCAGCACCGCGACAGCCATCCATGAATTCTGCGAGTGATTGGCCTGCGAGCCAAAACCTTTAAATTTTAAAAACTCTATCCATGTGTGGATCGGTATTTTACCGATCGTAAAACAGTGCTTCACCGTGCCCCTTGGGGCGAAAACAGTTAAGGCCTTCGTACCTTTGTAATGAGTTATTTTTCTTTTATGCAATCGTTTTTATGCTATGTTTGTCTATAGACGATTCACCAGAATCGGCTTTTCCTCAACAGCAACGTGTTGAGCGAAATATCAATATTGACTCATTGTAAGAGATTCTTAAGCTATAGGCGATTCGTTAGAATTGGTTTTTGCTCAACAGCAACGCGTTGAGTAAAACATCAACCTCAAATCGGCTTTTTCGACGGTTTTTGAACTATCGGCGATTCCTAGGAATCGGCTTTTAACTTCCACACTCAAGTACCAACCCAAACACTTGGACAGTATTTCTTTAGATGTTTAGCGTTAATCGCTTTACCGAAAACTTCCCCTTCAGTTGTCTCCAGAATATAAGCGTTTTCAGGAATAATCCGATTGATCTTAAAGGGTCCTTCCCAATTTGGAGACCACTTCCCATATTTAGGATCCCTTGAATTAATCGGTAAAAATGTCTTCCATACAAGATCTCCCACTTCAAAAGTTTTCGGCACAACCTTCTTATTATAATGTCGAGCAACTCTTTGTTTATCACGCTCAATATGCTCCAAAGCTCTTAATCTAACAGCCACCATATCATCCAGCTTATCCACCATCAGATTCTTATAATCATCGGCTTTTACATTATTCTGTTCCTCAACCCTCGTAGATCCGATGATAGCTTCAACCGGTAGAACAGCCTCTTGACCATATACCAACTCAAATGGCGACACTTTTGTAGCTCCATGTTTAGCAATCCGATATGCCCATAGTGCATCCGCTAAAGTATTATGCCAACCCCGTGGCCTTTCGTCGATTTTTCGCTTGATCAGCTTTATAGCGCTTTTGTTTGAAGACTCTGCTTGGCCATTAGCTTGAGCATAATACGGCGAGGAGTTAATTGTTGTGATTCCCAAGCTTCGAGTATAATCTTGAAATGCTTCTGACATAAATACCGATCCCTGATCCGTAGTGATGGTCTGAGGAATCCCAAATCGGTAAATTATGTGTTCTCTGACAAAGTCGATCGCTTCAGTAGCTGTCACTTTCTTCAATGGTACAGCTTCAACCCACTTAGTGAAATAATCCGTTGCTACCAAAATATACCGATACCCCTTGGACGAGGAAGGAAATATTTCTCCGATCATAGCAATTCCCCATGCTCTAAAAGGCCACGGCTTCACGATCGGATGTAAAACTGGTGCAGGCGCATGTTGGATATTCCCAAATTTCTGACAGTCTTTACAACCCTTATAATATTTAAAACAATCTTCCACCATCGTTGGCCAGAAATACCCCACGCGCTTCAACATCCATCTCATCTTGTACGCTGACTGATGAGTTCCACACAGCCCTTCATGAATTTCTCCGATTGCAACTTTAGCCTCTTCCTCATTTAAACATTTAAGCAACAACCCATCAAAACTCTGATAGTATAACTTGTCACTTATTAATACATACCTTTGAGCTTTTCTTTTAAGTTTCCTATCGGTTTTCCCTTGAGGACCTTTAAGATAACCGATAATTTCTGCCTGCCATCCTATCGAAACAGGATTTTCAATCGGAATAATCTCCAACTCCATGATCGGTAATTTATACCCTGACGCTTCTTGAGCTAAATCATTGGCTTCACAATTCTGTTCTCTCGGAATATGATGAATCGTGAATATACTGAAATACTTAGCCAAATCAGAAGCTCTCTCCAGATATTCCCAAAGCAGTTCACTATGGCACTCATATTTACCGATCATCCGGAAAACCACTAACTATAAATCTCCATAAATCTCCACGGCAATAGCTCCGGCTTGAATTAACCACTTCAATCCTTGAATCAAAGCCTCGTATTCTACTTGATTGTTCGTCAACCCAAAATCCACTGTAACACCGAATCGGTAGGGAAAACCACCAGGAGAAACTATGAAAATACCGATTCCACATCCCTTCTCACAAACCAATCCATCAAAGAACATTACCCAAGGCAACAGAATCGAAAGATTAATGTATTGATGATGCGTGATGAAATCGGGTAATGCCTGCCCCTTGACAGCTTTCAGAGATTGATATGTCAAGTCAAATTCGATGAGAGTATGCCCACTTCCCAAGACGTCCTTTGATAATTGGAGCATTAAGCATGTACTTTACCACATCGGTTTGGCACACCACTTTGCATTCAGCACCCAACAAATAATGCCTCAGTTTAGTGCAAGCAAAGTATAAACAAAGGCAGTACCTTTCCACTATCGTGTATCGGGTTTCTGGATTCAACAGTTTCCTGCTTAAATAGAAAATTGCATGTTCTTTCCCATCGATTTCTTGGACCAGAACTGCTCCTATTGTTTTATCCGATACCGACAGATACAACTTAAAAGGCAAGTCGTTTTTCGGGGCGACCAAAACAGGCGGATTTGTCAAGTACCCTTTGATATTATCAAATGCTCTCTGCTGCTCTAGTCCCCAAACAAACTTATCAGAATTCTTCAGCTTAAGCAATGGAGAAAACGGGATAATTCTTTCCGATAAATTTGAAATAAATCTCCTCATGTAATTAATCTTCCCGATGAGCTCTTGTAGACAAACCTTTGAATCTGGAGGCTTAGTATTCAAAATCGCCTTTACTCTGTCAGGATGGACTTCGATTCCTCTCTGATGTACCATAAACTCCAAGAACTTGCTAGCCGATACTCCAAAAGCACACTTCTTTGGATTCATCCTCATACCATATTTCCGAAACCGATCCAATACGGTTATAATATCAGCCAAGTGTTGTTCCTCCTCCTGAGATTTAATCACCACATCATCAACGTAAATTTCAACCAATTTATCGATTAGGTCATAGCAGATTAAGTTCATCCCTCCCTGATAAGTAGCCTCAGCGCTGATCAACCCAAAAGTCATAACAACCCATTCAAACAAGCCGATAGCTCCAGGACATCTAAACGCAGTTTTGTTTACATCCTCTTCGGCCATAAAGATTTGATTGTAACCAGCATTGCCATCCAAAAAACTGATAATCCGATTGCCCGGGGTAGCGGCGATCAAACGATCAGCAATCGGCATCGGATATTCATCTTTATATGTCACTTTATTCAAATCCCGAAAATCAATGCATACCCGAATTTTATCAGAATCTTTTTTACCAACTGGTACTATATTAGAAATCCAATCGGCGTATTTGCATGGCCGAATGAACTTTGCATCTAATAACCTTTGAAGTTCAACCTTTACCTGATCGTAAATTTTCCAACTAATCCTTCTTGGTGATTTTTTACTGGCCGAAATCCAGGTTTCATTTTAATCTTATGCTCCACTATAGATCGGTCTAAACCAGGCATCTCATGATATTCCCAGGCAAAGCAATCAACCCGATCCTTGAGTATCTGGATAAGCCTATTTTTATATTCCCGCAGCAACTGTTTACTGATGTAAGTGGGCCTCTCTTTACCATCGGTTCCAATATCGACTTTTCAAGTTCATCAGCCGATATAAAACCTTGGCCCCATCTTATATTCAATCCCCTCTAGAGCCGCGGTTCCCATAAAAAACCCTCGTGTCCTTGAGTACCGATTGCGCTTCCAATGTTGTTGGCTTGAATCCCAGCTTACTGACGCTGACGAAGTCGCATTCCTCCAAGGGTTTTCCCGATAATGCCTACAGGTTGTCATGTATTTCGGCACAAGCGGTTTCTGAGGTTAGAGATTCTCCTCTGACCACTTCTATCTGTTCTCCAATCCACCGAATCAAAATCTGATGTAATGTCGATGGAATGCAGCAATTGGCGTGTATCCAATCTCTCCCTAACAACACATTATAACTCCCTTTGCCTTCAATCACGAAGAAAGCTGTTGGGATTGTTTTGCTCCCCATAGTGAGCTCCACGACCAGAACCCCTTTTGCTTCAGTCGGATTTCCATTGAAATAGCTCAAAACCATATTGGTCTTGACCAAATCTTCTGTAGATTTTCCGATTTTGCGACACACAGAATATGGCATCAGATTCACAGTAGCTCCACTGTCCACCATCATTCTAGAAATCGGCTTTCCATTCATATAACCCATGATAAACAGCGGTTTCAAGTGTAAACAGGAGTTTTCTGGTTTCTTGAATATAGCATCCTCTGCCCCAATTACCAGCTCCGCTGCGGCCTCTTCATAATCACTCATGAATTCCCGAGGTAGCACGCAAACCATATTAGTGGCAATTGAGATTTCATCAGAGTCCTTTTCAATAATAACAGCCGATCTCAACTTAGGCCTCCACTCTTGCTTGCCCCTAGCCGGTCTTGTCGGCTTTACTTGCTCCAGCAGAACATCTCTGAACTTTTCGGCTTCTGCTTCTTTAGCCTCAGCGTTCCTCATCCGCTGCAAGCGCCGCTTCTGAGACTTTGTGATTCCACTTGGGCACCACTGTGGCAATGACACCTTGGGAGGCCGATGCACATCGGTATTTTTATTTATCGGGACATCGTTGGCTTTTCCACTAGGAAACACCAGCTGGTCTTTTACCGACGTTCTCTTGGGAGGAATAAACGTGTGGTTCATTGGGCAATTCTCCAGGGTAGGTAATGACATTCTCTCTTCCCAGCAGTATCGAAAAAAAGGACAGTCTTAGTGCTCCATCTCCCAATCTTGATCATTTGAATCCTTTGAACAGTTCCTGGAGTATCCGATTTAACGCTCTTGCGAGGTGTCTACTTTGCCATCCAGTCATATTTTTCCAACAACTGGTTAAAGGTTGGCTTTGGCCTTGGCTTATAAATCGGATTATCATTATGCCCGCGCTTCACCTCGCGCCACTCGCCAGTTCTTTCACCACATCATCGGCCAGATGACTGGAATTTTAGTTCCAGCTTTTCTTCTATCACGATCCTCTTAGAGCCAACAAGTACTTTAAACCGATTTGAACTCTCGGGAGCATCGGCTTTTCTTTTAGCATCGACCATTCCAACAAAACTGACTGGGAACGACTCTGTATCGATCTGCGAGTTTTTACCTTGATATCGAAGTTGCCCGCTCTCGATCGCTTGCTGCACAACCTGCTTGAACACATTGCACTCATTGGTAGCATGTGAGTAAGAATTGTGCCACTTACAATATTTCCGCTTCTTCAGCTCTTCAAGCGGAGGAATCACGTGCCCCTTGTTTAAGCCGAATCTGCTTTTTCTGCAGAAGATGATCAAAAGTCCGATCATACTTGGATGTATCAAAAGAATACTTGCCCTTCTCGGGGCCTTTCGGCTTTATCCATCCAAGCTCGAATTCCTTCTTGTTGTTCACCCATTCAGCAACATATGCACCCATGTCTTCAGTATCGGAATCATCTGAGCCTTCAACTTCATCTGTATCGACAACATTGATAGCTTTATCTTTTCCCTTATTATTGTTGTTGTTATTCCGATATTCCTTCTGCCCTGGGTAAGAATTATCAGAGAATCGGCTTTCATAGAGCGCGATCTTGTGGGCCAGGTGCGAAATATCCACAAACTCTTGGTTGCCCACTTTCTTCTGATTGACAGGTAATAATCCCTTGAAAGCCAATTCCACCAACTCATTGTCGGGCAGTGAAAGACTATAACATCGGTTCCTTACTTCCCTGAACCGGCGCAAGTAATCATTTACCGATTCACCAAATTTCTGTTTAATCATCATAATATCGGTGATTCTCGCTTCATTCTCTCCAGAATAAAAATACTCATCAGATTTCTTTTCCAGATCTAGCCAGGAAGTGATAATGTTTGGAGGAAGTGATGTGAACCAATTAAATGCCGATCCAGATAGTGACAGTGGAAATAATCGGCATTTAAGAGTATCCTTTGATGCAGCCTCTCCGCACAGCGCAAGAAATCTGGCAATATGCTCGCGCGTAGAGGTGTGATCACTCCCGCTGAATTTGGCATTCGCGAAATCAGGAACTCGGTATTTATGCGGATATTCTGTTTCGTTGAAAGCCGATGGATACTGCATAGTGTAATGCGGTGCAATTTTATGCGTGTTGAACCCGCATTGCTTCATCATGTTGTAAACTAGATTTCTAGTCATCTCCTCCAGATTATCATTTATCCCCGGATTAATCGGCTGATATATCGTATCTGGAACTGGGACCATAGCTTGATTATTCGGTATCATCTGAATCGGAGTTGGGTTGATCGTCAATGGAGGACTTGGTTGGGAAGTCCTAGCATGTGATGCCCCTGGCTGAGTATAAGCTGGATACTGATTTCCCAAGTTTATCCCGTGCGGGATGTTCCGATTCACCTGATGAGCTTGTCCGGTCATGATGTTGGTTGATTGGAGAGACTGGATTGATCATTTCTTGCTTGCCCCATAATGGATACATGGTGTCCTTATATATAGGGATGCCTGACTTGAACTCTAAGAAAGCAACCTTAAGTAATATTATATCTTAAGGAAACTAATCAAATATAATCACTAACTAATAGAAACTAATACCAAACCGATCTACGGCCCGCAGGTTAATGTTTATGCGTGCATACTGTTGCAGGTGAACAGTATTCTGGAGACATACTTGTGCGTTGGGCTTATTAGCTAGCACCCATGATAGCATCAAATTTCAGCACGAGCACATGCTTAAAACATATTGGCATAACTAATGTTTTGGGCGTGGTATATGCAGTGCATAATGTCGTAGTGTTACCCCCTTAAATTTGGCCTTGTTTGTTTCAGATTAAAATAAATTAAATTGAATGAAAATTTGTTGAAATATTTTGTATTTATTTTTGTGGGGTTTTAAATAGCTCTTGTACAATTGAGCTTAGTGTAGCGTAGCATAGCGTTTCAGTAAAATTTGAGAGTTTTTAAAGAGAGATTTAAATGTTATAAAAAATGATTTAAAAATAGTTTTAGAATCTTTAAGAGGACTACTAAAAACCTGAAAAAAAATCATTACAAATTATTACACCAAATAGGCTATATAAAAAAGATAAATTATATTGAAACGCTATGCTACGCTACGGTAAGCTGAAATGTACAAGGCCTTAGAGTTTGCAAAATATTTTTTCATAATTTTTTGAATTTTTAAAACATATTTCGAGTGGGTCACAAATCTGCTACAGTAAAAACCAACTCAACATTAATCCGAAACAAACAAGCCCAAAATGTTATAATGGGTGACATTCTGGGCAGTAAAACCGTACGTGTTTCCTGAACTATGGCATCCTGATTTTTCTTATGAATTCTTTGTTTACTAACAGTCACAGTTCAATATCTAGCAATTTAGCATACATGCCTATTTCCATTTTGTATCGTTAGGTGAATTGTTTGGCATCTGCCGTGAATATATTATTGTATTCTGTAAGTGCTCGCTTGATACGTACAATGCCAATGGCTCAAGTCTGCATGTGCTGTAGGATTGAAAGAGTACCTTTTTTTTTTTGAGTCAGATTGAAAGAGTACCAGTGATGTGTGGTTTTTTATTTTTGAAGTTAGAAATTGCAAGAAGTACTTTTATTTTGCTTATTCTTCTGCAGCAATTCCTGAAATTTTGTTGAAGTTTTTGCCCATATTATATTTTTATTTCTGGTTTTTGATATATAGTTCTATCAAAAAAATCTCTTGCAGCATCTTTAGTTGTAATACTTGACGATGATTCTTTGAAACTGTACACTCTAATATGGAAAAGAACAATGGCTTGCCAAATGGAAGCTTCCAGAACTGAGATAGTTCGTCACCGTTTTCTTTCATTTTCACCAATTGTTTTTTCTTTTCTTTTGTATGGCTGCTGCACACATGTTCATATAGTTGTATTGGCTAAGGAAAACCTTAGGGACTGTTTGGTTGCCTGCATGGAGGCGCCTGGCTGAGCTCATATATGAATGGTGTGTTTGGTTATCTGAAAATACTGTTGCAGCCAGGCTCACATGGTGCAAAAATACTGTAGCAGACAGGCCTAGTAGCGACGCAGAAATCCGGCGTTCCCAGTGAGCCAAGCCGCTCCGACCTCGTGTTCTCCACCCGAGCCCCACATGCAGCGAGAGTGAGGTGAGCATGTTGCACCTGTACGCTGTTAGGCAAAGAATTCCCTTTTCCTTTTTTTCTTTTATTTTTTAATTAAAACCTCTGATTACAGAACCCCTGATATTTTTTCAAACAAAACTAGACCACACTTGGTATATAAATTTCAAATTTTTAAAATTCAAATTTTTTGCCTCTCCAATTCTCAACCAAACATATCTTCTGGGGTGCATGGATTGGCATGGTTGCCCTCAGCTAGGCTGTGTTTGGCCATGCTGAACTCACCAGACAACCAAACAGCCAATAATAAATACTCGGACATGAGAGGATCCGTGAGAAATTGCTATGCCCTAGATTCCTTCGTTTTTGAGCATAACCGGTAGCTGTGGCACATGCCTGGCTATTGTCTGGCGTTCCATGCTGTTTTGGGGTTATGTTGCTGAGGAATGCCACACACAGAAAGTGGAGGAAGAAAGGGGTTGAGAGAATAGAGTTTATCTCTTTATTACCTTTCGTGAATCTTGAGGTAGCCTTTTTAGCAATTTGGACCAACACAACTAAGGATATTAACTGAGGTTCATACGTCGAATTAGCCCTGAACTAATGCAATCTTTAAGCAGCAAACTAAACAGCTAGATTTCTGCAGTCCTCTACTGTGGTGTGTCCAGGAGCCACCATGCCTGCTCCCCTTACAGCTATAATATGGAATGTGAACACGAAAGAAAGTCCTTCTAAATTCGAACAAAGCAAACATATATTTTGTTGTTTTCCAGTAGAATAACGAGGTGGCTCTTCTATGGTCATATCAGAACTGTGCCTGGATTTATCCCCCAGTACTACAGAAGGGGCATTTACTACCGGTTCATAAGGTGTCTCCAACCGGTATTGGTAGGGAGTGGGGGGCAGGCACCATGGTTGCTTTCCAAAATATTAATATATATTATTATTGTAATTATACATGCCTTTTCTAGTATATATTATTGTCATATGTAATCAATAGCGCACAATTAACAACAAATAAATCAATGAGATTAATTAACAAATTTAATTGCAACTAATATATGTCACAATTGCTAGCCAGCTAGCTAGGCAATAAATATATAAGTACACATATGTGAAAAATTCAAATATTAAGTAAATACACATGTTCAATCTGTTTATCGGGATTTTTTACATGCATCGCCCTTGGCTGCAGTAGATGTCGATCCCGACACTGGACTAGTCCCTATAGGAAAGCCAAAACTATTAACGGGGTAATGAAACTCTCCACGGGGATTTACGATCTCATCGAGAATAAAGCCGACGAGTTGTTCTTGCACTGCTCTGACCCGCTTCGGCGAGAGTTCTGAACATCGTTCATCCATACGGCTGCTAATGGCTCCAATTTGGGTGTGCAAGAACTCAAATACATAGTAGCCACATAAATTTGTGCCAGGCGGCTGATGCAAGACATGTGGATAAAAGAGATAACGGGGTGGGTGCATGAAAAGTTATAAGCAACCTAACTAAAAAGCTAACATTACCTTAGAGGCGCTGTTGACACAAAAAGTGGATTTCTGTGAACACACGTGCGGAAGCGTCAACTCTGGGATTGCGTCGCAACTAAAGACCAAGCGTGCCAGTCAATTTGACCTGTAAATTGACAAGAAGAAAATCGTTAATAACTTAGTCCCAATCGGCTTTTAAATTTAGCCAGATCAGGTTACATGCAATCAGTTTTAAATTATCCGATTACAAGATCTATCGGCTTAATGCCTGATAGAGCAATTAAATGTAAATGAGCATTTAATTATAAATCTTCTACCTCTTTTTGGTATTTTTGTATAATATTAGTAATAATCCTTCGCATCATATATCAGATTAAACTAAGAAATAGATTGAACAGATTGGTCGGGCCAACACAGTATTCAAATCTAAATCTAGATATAAACCAATAAACCGATTAAAAGGTCTAAAACTAATGAAGATAGACGCAATACAGATCAGCAAACATTCAGAGATGCAAGATCCTAAACAAGGCATACACAAGATCGATTAAATGAGACAGTTACATATATCGGATTCAGGAAAAGGCATATGAAACACTTGATAATCGGCATTGTAGGATAAACACATATTACAGATCGATTAAATCGAGACAGTGCAACATGCGAGAACATATTAAAGATCGGTAAATCTCAAGACAGTTTAATATGCTTTGTATACACGAGATCAAGATGATGCAGCCATGCATACGGGTTGCAAGGAGAATCGATTATCCCATCGAGATAGCTCTACCTGCGAGTTGAAGCCTTTCGGCGAGGTCGATCGGATTCGAGAAAGTAGTTTGTGTTTTGAGTATGATGTGTCCTATTCTCGAGACCTAGAGTCCTATTTATAGTATTACAAAGTCGATACCGATACGACCTATTTTACCGCGTGGCTAAAGATATCTTCTGATCAGATCGTATTTCTTCCGAAGTCTTGTAACTATCGATATTCTTCAATATATCTTCTCCTTCGCTGATGAAGCCCATTTTCTGATTCAGCCCAATAATTCGGATATATTTAGCCCTTTCAGAATATCCGATTTTCTGCCAAATTTGGGTGTCAACAGGCGCGTGCAACACCAAATTGTTGTTTAAATTCCCCCTCGATCTTCGCACGGAACCTTTCGAATGCACTACACATATGATTACGAACTTTTAATGATTAGAATTTATTTCAATTGAAAGGAAAAAGATTTTGTGCATTATTGAAAGTAACAGAAATACCGGTTGAGCAAGTCAATCATGCCTTGGTACCGGCTAACTGGATGCCTTAACGAGTCAAAAATTGTGATCTGGCTACGATCTAGCTAGATAATCACAAGGATCCAGTGATAAATATACATAAAAATATATATCAATGTATGTAAGTAATTAGTTGTAACATCGTGTTATAAAAAACGATTATCAATGTATGTAAAATATATATCAATGTATGTAAGTAATCATGACTGTTGGCGAGTATGCGAGCATCTTCTGGTTAACTTTTAATGGGTCGATGAATCCTCTGTCAAATATTCTCTTCCTTCTAAATCTTTGTATATATCCCCATTCTACATAAGATGTATATGGAGTTAATTGTGTTACCACAATAGTATAGCAGGAGGAATTTCTACAAAGAAGACACTTACAGAACCCAAAAGCTCATCAGGCCCACGTCGAGGGCATCAGTCTGGTAAAGTTCGTACATCACCTTCATTCGATATAAAATGAACCTTCCCCATAGAAAAAATTTTCTTGCATGTAGTGGACAATGAACAACTCTAGATCATTGTTGTACGCTTTCAAATACCAATCATGGAATTGCTGCATCTTTGCTGGTAGCTGGACAAGGTCCTCCCGCTTAACCAAAGCCCTGCCCTTGGAGAATTTTCATCTTGTCACTTCCATATACTCAATATCCTTTATGCCCATTGCTTGCTCTGGAGCAAGTCTAGTTTCTTCCAAAAAAATTTCATCTCCTTGGCCTTCTGCTCAGCTGACTGCTCATCTGCATTGTTCCTTTTCTTGGCCTTTGACAATGTCCGCTCATAGTCTGATACAAGAGGCTTGTCTTTTGAATCCTTCAGATTTTTAATTGTCGCCATGGATCTATACCATTTGTCGGTAAAGGGCTGAATCTTCTTAGGAGGTGATTTGTTTTAAAATGTGCAGCAACATGAGCTCTTACATCCGCATCAAGCTCCTCTACTGTCTTTTCATACGTCAACTTTTGAAGTGGTGCCAGCTTCTTAGGAAGCGGAACCGGCTTCTTGGGAGCTGGTGGCCGAACAGTCTTGCTTGGTTTGGCTACCACCTTCTTGTGAGCTGATGGCTGAGGAGGTGATGGACTTGGAGTTGCAACGGGTTATTCTACAGGAGATGTTGGGGGTGAACTGTTGATGTTTGCAGGTGTTAGTGGGGCTGGGCTTCTTCTACCATGCTCCTGGAGGTCTCTCGGTGGAGAGGACACGTGCACGTTATGTCCAAAGATGATGAACCTTTTGCACCATAGGACGAAACTGTGTAGTGCCTCTCCTAGCTTCGTAGTCCCGTCACCTCCGGGAATGTCGAAGAGAAGGTCCTCAAACCTGAGGCAGACCTCCTCCACCGAAACCTTAAATTAGCCTAATGGTAACTGTTCGCCATGAAGGAGCTTCTCTGGCTCCACTGGGTGAGCCATGCCATCAGCCGCCTTGATCGTGAGGTTTCGCGCTTCAACGTGCAACACACAAGGTGTCCGCTGTCTGATGTCGTCGACAGGAAAGTGGCCTAATTCCTCTTCGAGCCCACCGGAAGCGCAGTTGCTCCATTGTGCGGAGGGGGGCTGATGATGTCCAGAGGAACCTGGCCCAACTCTAGTTGCTGGCTCAGGGCTAACTAGACCTGTTTACGAATCTCTTCTTGCATCCCTTTTTGCATGTCCCTTTTTGCTTGCTCGAGCGCATCGGCTAACTACATTTCCTGCTGCAGTGCCTGTCGAGCCTTGCCTCTCTGACAAGTCCTATAGGTCTTGGTGTCCTCAGCGAATCCAATCCTCCATGAGACCACGCCTTTACCTCATGTACACCTAGGGTGCTCTGGGTTTTGTAGGGCCCTTGTTAGCTCATCATTTTCCCTGTTTGGCACGAAGGTGCCTTGGGATGTGTCTTCGAATGATTCAAAAAGCCTTGTGGCTACTTCCCTGAGCTAGGGGCTAAACACCACATCCCGTCATCATCAACGCGGCCGCCGTGAGCATAGAACCAATTCCTTGATCTTTTCATCGGCCACTGCAATGGTATGGGTACGACACCCGTCGCCAACAGCTCTAGTTCCCGCCTCTCCCATTTAGATAAAGCACTACGGTAACCACTAGTGCCCAGGTGGTGGTGGTAAACTTTTTTCGCTGCATTTCTCTTGTTCTTCTCACTCACACTTTGACCTTCTTGAGATTTCTTGCATTCCACGAACGCATCCTAGTGTTCTTCCAACTTTGGGTACTTGTTGAAGTCTGGCGTCTCTTCCTTTGGGACATACTCCTGGTTCAATTTATTTGTAAAAGTCTGAAATGTGATGGCCATCTTCCTGAATGCATAACGTATGACCTTCTCTTTGGTCCCCTCAAGGAATATGAATTGCTCCTTCATATCAGCCCAGAGCAAGTTCTTCGTGTCTGTAGGGACCTGCTCCCACTTTACTATACTAATGGGCACATGGTCCCTAGCATGAATGCTACATGCCGAATTGAACGGTGCAACTGCAGCGGGGGGGGGGGTGGTGCAATAGGTGCACCATCCCCGCCGACTTCAGTGACCATGTGGCTTGCCCTTGACTTCTTGCTTGGACCTCGCAGACGTGATTGCCTGCTCGGTTGACCGGTTTGAAAGTATAGTATAAGCATGAAATGTTCAGAATATCGTCTATTTATGATAGTGAAAACGATGACATATGCATATGTAATATTTACCTCTGTGGATTAAGAGGCCTCGTTGGGCTCTGCGGTCGGTTCTAGCTCTGCAGTCTCGATGGCCTCATCCAACAGGGGTCCATGCTCCCCCGAATAATACGAATCATATCCTGCAATAAAAGTTCGCAAGACCTCATCGGCATTATAACTATCGCCATCCATCGTTGTTTCTAATCCTACAAGAAGGCATTAAAAAAATGAACAACGAATGGAGATAAAAGTTCGACATTGTGGTTGTTATTAGCTAGTGTTGCATCGTCATGCTAATGTAGAAAAATAGATTCATACAGCAAAATAGTTCCACACAACAAAATATCATGATTCACACAACAATTTGACTGGTTCCTCTTGTAAAAAAATCGACTAGTTGCTAATGTAGAAAAATAAATAATAACTATACAATTAATATCATGATTCACACAACAAAATAGTTCCACACAACAAAATATCATGATTGACACAACAATTCGATTAGTTATTAACATATATTCAATCATGATTCACACATCGGTAGCTAGCTGATCAATAACGGTACTAAGTAGCAGATCAATGACGGTAGCAGATCACTAAAATATATTCACTTTTACAATAAAACAACAGTAATAAGAAAGTTATAGTAACTTGAGAATGTCGAGTGGTCGCCGCTGAGGAGGAGGAGCTCGGGGACGTCGCCGGTGCACAAGGGTCGTCGTCGAGGACAAGGAGCTCGGGGACGTCGCCGGCACGCGGGGGCTCTCCTCCTAGGAGGAGCTTGGGGACGTCACCGGCGTGAGAGGGGTTGTCGGCAGCACTAAGGGACGGTAGTGCACGGGGGGTCGTCGGCGCTAGGGTTGGAGCAAAGTTAGGCGCAGAGTGAGATTTGAGAGTGAGAGGGGCGGCCTCGCGCGCTTTCTCAATATAAGTGCTTCAGTCCACCGCTTTTTATCTTCTCCCCCCATCACTGTTCCACACCCATTCTCGCCGGATCTCCTCCCCCAGTCTCACCTTCTCTCCTCCCCGTCTCTTACATTCTTGCCTCCGCCAACGCGCGATGCCGCATCGCCACAAGACCTGCCGGATGGGGTCGAGGCGACCGCCGCAACTGGCGCCACAGGAGCCGCCACCGCCGCCACCGCGCGTCGCTCCACTGCCGGCGCGCGTCGGTTGGCCAGCTAGTTCGAAGGAGTTTGTGGAGATGGCCCCGCCCGGTGGCCCCGTCCCCGTCTTCCCACCATCATTGCCACGAGCGCCGAGCGCCAGGGCGGAGATGGATGAGCTACTACCGCCGCGCCCACCAGGGGAGGGAGGGCCCGCCTGGGTTAGCCGCCTCCAGACAACAGTGGACCTGCCCGCCTCCGGATTCGACTCCGACGGCGAGGACTAGCGGTGCCCGCTGGGAGGAGCATCGACTGGAAGACTACGCCTTAGACGAGGATTAGTCCGCCGACGCCGCCACCGCCGCCCTAATATTGTAGTTAATTTATTATATAATGCAAATTAATGAAACTTTGCCCCAAATGTAGTTCCTTATGTAATAGAAATTTAAGGAACTTTACCCCAAATGTAGTTCCTTAATATCCATCTTTATAATTATGCAATGTGTGTCTCCTGGTCCAGGCTATGAAAATTATTCTATGGTTATTAATATATACATACTTAAAATTCTGTTGTGCCCCCGAAGCGTGCTATATAAAAATTCTAAAATTACGTTGTGCACCTGAGTTGGAGGCTATCAATCCCGGTTGGTAACATCAAACGGGATTACTGTTGGAAACAGTACCGATTCATGTTACCAACCGGTATTAAAGACCCCACACGCGCCAAAAAAAAGTTCGTGTGCAGGGGACGCGGTCGAGGCTCGAACCCGCGACCTGCTGGTGAGCGCTTTTTTTATTTATACGTAAAATATATATACATACCTAGCTTCATCAAAATTATACAAATACACGGTCCGTGCGTTTTTTTATTTGACGCCTTTGATTTTTGAACACGCCTTTGAACATTTGTCTTATTCAAAATTTAGTTAAAACATGAAAAATATTAGTCATGCTTAAAGTACATTTAATGATAAAACGAATAGTCAAAGGCGTGTGCAAAAGTCAAAAGCGTTAAAGAAAAATCAACGGAAGGAGTATAAAAAAGGAAAAAATATCGCTAGAATCTTAAAATCATATGCATTACAAAACTGTATAAGACAGATGGACTTATTTGCTAACATACTTAGTTTTTACAAGTGATCCTTCATTATAATCATGGCGTACATAGGGTGGTTCGTCAGCATTATCTAGAACACTGATGTCTACATCCACCGTGAGGGGAGGAAACTTGTCGAATTGGTTATACTCTTCTTCTCTGTCACGCTCTCAACTCCGACGATCCTTCTTCACATTACAACAGTGTAGCATTGTTTTCACGATATATTACTCCAATGTGATTTGGACATGCACGCTTGCTAGTAAGAATAACAGAACACATGAACATACTACGCACAAAGAGGGCAAAGTGTCACGCTTGCTAAAAAGAATAATAGAACACATGAACATACTACACACAAAGAGGGCAACGTGTTCAATGCTAATGACCATTAGGTGTTAGCATACTAACATCAGATCTAATCTATCAAATCCATGAGAAGCAACTCAGATCTATAAATGTGTAAACCTCCTTTCCCATTTAAACGCTTCCACGAAAAAAAAAACCCTGACTTTTCAAGTGAGAAAGAGGTTTCCACCTCTCCAGATATAAACCACTTCTTATGAATCTGATGGTTCATATTTGATGTTATCATGTTAACGCCTAATAGTCATTAGCACTAGATATGTTGCTCAAAAAGAGTCGTTGGTAAGTGATGACATGTCCTCAATTTTAATTAGTATATTTACACAAGCAGTGAAGGGCACCTAATGCTTCCTCAATAGAAGTTCATATATGTGCTACCTTACTACAAGCTACTTACGTAAGATAACCGTCTTCGTATTGCAATTGCTAACACATAAAGTTTTCATCTAACTCGTAGCTTTACAGGAGAGCAGTAGCTGCAATTGACGCTATATTTCTATATAATCAAGGGCAAGCCAAGGCCTTCCTGCAGCACACAAGTGGTTTTACAATCTACAGAGACATGTCACCACCCAGCTCATCAATGACTTGGTCGAACATGAACAACATATCTACGGAAGGCAAGAACATTCAGTTAGTACAAAGCATCAGAAATGAGGTTGGATCGAAGGGTAATATGAACAATTCATGGCATGAGTTTCCAAATTAGTACGTTTTAGCAAAGGAAATGGGAGGAAACACATTAATTTAGTGAATTCTTAATGTGCGTAATAAAAAAATACTTTCATTTTATCCCATTGGAAGAGAGAGACAAAACATACCATTGAAGGAGTTGCTGGTCATACATGACTACAGCAGCAAAACGTAACATGTTAGTACAAAAAAATTGTTTATTGGCTTTGGGAAGAACAAAACCAGGTGAATTTTGTGAACAAAGTACCTTGATCTGTGCCACAATATCACCAGCTTCTTTGGCACCAATATCTTCACCAGCACCTTTTCCTTTATCAGCAGCCGTTTCTTTAGCAGCAACTACCACTACAGCAAACATTGACAGGTCAGGAGATGATATGAACATCAAGACAAATAACCGGTAAATGAGGTTTAAACCATTTGTACCATTATGAGAAACATCCAGTATATAGGCCTGCGAAAAAAATTGCAAAATAAAAAGAACATTTTGTAAGCAGTCATCATTTGGAGGGTTTACAAATAATTAACATAATTACCTCTTCTGGGGCATGGTTCGTAAAAGTCACCGGATAAGTTTTGGTTGCATCTGATTTATACGTGTGTGATGGTTATTAAGCATACTACCAACAAAAAACAAAACAAAATGATATTGCAGTGTAAATTCATCCAACGGAAATTGTGAACCTTTCTCATTGTCCGTCGAGCAATTAGCGGGAGGTCCACTAACAGGCTGGTCTGGTTCCTTGTGGTGGTATAATGCAAGTGCATCTGTCTTGTGATCTGAAGCTGGTTCCTCACAGCTTGCTGCCTCATCGGGCCTAGGGCACAAAAATGATGATCATAGGCAATATGTCCTGTGACCTCCAAAACAGAAAAATTCTACTTTTTACCTGTCATGAAGTCCATTAGAAGAAATATATTGAGATGCTGATGAATCTTCACAGGTGTAGTCGCTTCCCGATGGTATGATATCCAAAGTGTCTCTCGAACATTCCTTTCAAATCCACCAAAGAAATGCAATTTAGTGCCTTGACAAACTGTATGCATACCTATTCCAATAACATTTTATCTCACTAGTATGGAAAAGTTCCGTACCAAACAACTCAACACCAACTAATTTCAGCTGTGCTGGGCCATGTCATGAACCTGGGATCCATAAGAGAGAGAGAGGGCGGGGGTGCCATGGGGGGGTATTGTATTTATTATTTCTTGATCGACAATGGATAAATAGCCCTCCTTGTATAGAGATTATGACACATTAACACAAGATAAATAGACTTCTACCTTATTGAAATCCCTGACTAATCTTATCCAAAATACTCTGGACTAACTAATATGACCACGTGATACAGTGGTGATTACTATCCATGCAGGTGAACAGTGCACATGAGAATTACTTTTTTGGATATTACTTTTTCTTTTATTCCTTTATTTAAAAATCCTCTTAACCGACGAGTGCCTAGTTTTGCAAAAACACAGGCTGCATGTGTATTTTTAAATAAAGGAATAAAAGAAAATGTAAAAATACAAAGAATTCTAATTCTAATTAAGCACCTTCATAGCTATTAATGGGCAAAACCGAGATGAGCACATGGGCCCAAGCCCATGGCAGGATGGTAACTACACAATTGCAATTACATGTCAAATAAACTATGGCACAACCAAGTGATCATCGAAGCTAAGCACAACTTCAACAGAACAGAGCCTGCCAAAAGCATGGTGAATGATTTTATATGATTATTATAGTACTTTGGTAGTCATAGTTCACATTGTAAAGCAGGGATGTATTGTACAACACTGATGAATGAATGGATAACATTCTTCAAATGAAAAGGTAACAGATGATGGCAAATACTTATGGAAAAATATTTTTATGGTTGTTGATCTACAACTTCTAGTGTTTTGTACGTATTGTGAATTTACAACAGCTGATCCTTAAGCACATGAGTAACCTTAGTAGTTACACAAATATTTTCAATGATGAATATGGTTTTTTTTCTCCGTCCAAGGGATTCAATGGTCTCTACAAAATATAATATTTTCATTTATATTCAGTTAGCAGCTAGCTGACATGAAAAATAAGTAACTCCAATGCAAAGTTGTCACAACATAATCAGAAAATTCAGTCATAGACTAATGGAAGCTTCCAGTTATACATGTCGAACACTGTGGATAAAACTTTATTAACGAGCACTGATGCAGAGATAAAATCCATAAAAAAAAAGGTATTATTCTAATAAATACAAAAGCAAGAGATGATAACATTTGTTATCCATGACATATGAATCGTCTCCAAAGACATATATAACTGTGGACGAGCTGCACAGAGTTGAGGAAAAAGTCAAGATGACAGAAGGATAAAAATTGCACCTTGATAAAATTCAAGAATGATTCTGTGTCACTTAGCTGTGGGAAACGCACAGCGAACTTCTGGATCTGCAGAGCAATAAGAGGTAATGAGGTTCTATAAATATTTTTTCCATAACAACTATTCTCATGGAGGTTACTTTGTACATATGAACCCAGACCTGAGTATTTGAAAAACAACCCAATCATGCTGGTTTATGGCCAAAACAATAACACATTAATAATTGAGAAATAATAAAAGGGATACATAGGATCAATTTTGCATAATTAAATTAAGTATAGGGGTTCGAGCTTGTTGCGAGCAGTTTAACACCATGGCATACAATGTTTCCCCATATTGTAAGAAAATATCATTTCATTAGACAACTATCCAGTCAGTAAAATCACATTTCATGATACAATAAAATCACATTTAATGATACAAGGAACCTTGCCTTTTTGTATTTATCACAAAAACTCATTAACACCACCCTGCTCCCTCTAATTGGGCACTGTGTCACACATGTAACCTGTGGCCATGAGAAGTTGAGGATGGACACAAAATGCTCCTCCTGTTTCATGAGCAATGACAACGACATCATGCTGTTTGAAAGAAAATCGAGCATATAACAAAACAAGAAGACCAATTAATTTAAACAGAGTATCCTCAAATCTCCATTACTTATATTGAACAATACTGGCTGGTGGCTTGGTGCAAAATTGGAATATAGTTAGCGGCAGAACATTGAAATACCAAGGCCTAACCTACAACTACCACACATATATAGTAAAATGGTCAGTCTTTAGTACAGCCACAATAGTGCATGATCCAATTTTTTAGGGTAAAAGGATTTTGATGATTTCCTTTGCACACAAAAAATTAGTTACACATGCAATTAATCATAATTAATCAGCTAGTACAATTTAGTTTTGATTTTCATCTCAAGGGATTTCCAGGAATGCTACCACTTGCACATCGAGGACACCCAATGAAAGAAATACACCGTTTGCTCTGACCGCAGGCCCCAAAACGACTTGAGGACTAAGGTAGCATGTCTTCCTGGAACTGGAAACGTACTAGCAAACAATAATATGCAGCATCAAGCAGGCTTCGGCTAAACAAGAACTTACAAAGATCAACAGAAATAAAGAAACCAGCATCAATCAGCAAAATACAACACAACACAATCGCTCGAGCATCTAGACTATCTTGGGTAGTAATCTGTAATGCAAACGTCCATGAATCCACGGATCATCATACTTACGTTCAAACACAATGCAATAAATGCACTCTTCGAAAACCAATGTCATCGATCCCTTGTATGCTCTCTGAACAATCAAAACCAGAGCACCGAGATACCAGAGCAATCGTGGGACACATCTTGTCCAGACGTGCACACGGCTTGAGAACATACGAGGATCTATAAAACTATAAAGTACAGAGCTAGCAAAATGTAAATGTAAGCAGGTCAGGCCGCACAACCAAAACCGACATCCCCTTGAGCTATTGGACCAAATCAACCTAGAATGCACGTCAACAGTCAACTGGCGCATAAAAAACACTTTTTTTCCAAAATGCCTACCAAAGGATCAGATGACAAGTGAATTGTTCGTTTCAGTTAATTAAACACCATTGCTCAGAAAAGTTAATTAAACACGCATCTCCCAGATGCCTCCCACAAACGCGCAAACCCAAATCGGATGAGCCAACCAAACGTTGGCATATAAGAAGTGGGAGCAAAGGGGGATTGGTAACATTGGTTCGTTACGAACGTAGACGACATCGCCGATGGAGACGATGAGGAGGGGGGCCGCGGACGGGTGGCTGGGGCGGGATACGCGGAGCTCTGCCGGGGAGGCGGCGGGGAGCCAGGTGCCGCGGTGGCGGTGCTGGCCGCGGGAGATGTGGCGGAGACCGGCGGGCGGGTGCGCCCAGGGTCCCCCCCGCGGCACCGCGAAGAAGCGCGCGAACTCCACCTTCCACTTCTGCTGGCCCAGCGGAGGCAACGACTGATGTGCCGGAAGAGGCTCCTTGCGGCGGCGCTTGCCCGTCTCCGCCATGGCGGCGGCGGTGCGGACGTGCGGTGAATGGTGATGATGAGGATCGCTCAGGGGTTTCGGGTCCTGGGGCTTTTGTAGGAAAAATTGGTGAAATAATCTACTTTAAATTTGAAATTAATAAAATAACACACAGTATATAAAATACACGACGGCACGGGTCCCCGCCCGAGTGGCGGCCGCCACGCCGCACGGCGGAGCTCTGCTCCGCCACATCGAACGGCGGAGCTCGCTCCCGCCATCGGGCACGGCGGGGATAAGCGCGAGACGACGCGCGCGGCGGCGTATGCGCGGCCGGCGACGATGGCGTCCGGCGAGCTCCGCCACGCCAAGACGGCGGGAGCAGGCCGCCAGCTTCTCGCACCTCTACTCCCTGATTTCAGCGTAAAACGCAGATTCAACAGTATTTTTTTTTTAGCTGCTTGATCACCTCATAATTCCTATTATTTCATGTCAATTTTAATAGGAGGACATAAGAGCATTGTATTTATTTTAATTATTTACACGAAAATGTATTGATCGGACTGAAATTTTTTTGTAAAATTGAAAGTGATAGAAAAAATATTTTTAAAATTACAACAAGTTACGCAGCATAGTGTTATCCGATTCTCTCATTTTTTAAGGCATTATCAAATACGATAGCGTTATGACATTATCATTGTTTAACTAATTTGTTCACTCCGCTCAATTAAGTAAGAAAAATAAAAAAAGTAAACAAATGAAAAATTTGAAACAAGAATTAATTGTTTTTGTTTGAGCAAGTAAACGGCTTATGGTATTAGAGAACCGGAGATTAAATAATAAAATTTAGATTACAACATACAAACAATGGCACGCATGATGCATAAGACAATCTACCGTAGTAGTGCATCATATCTAAACCTACATGCCTTAGGAGATTTAAAAACATAGTTGTCATTAACGATAACCATACTCATCGCGTGCGGCGGGGGTATTTCCTTCGCAAACGCTGCTTAGGTCCTACATCCACGGCTCTAGCGACCTCTCGCGCTTCGGGTGCCGCGGTTTACACACGACGCCCGACATGCAGGCACAAGCGTTCCATGCGGACTTGCATCTCTAGTGTACGGTTTGTTATTTCGAGACGTTGTTCGAGATCTGCGATCCTTGCGTGCGTAACCGTGATGTATGCATCTGCGCCATCGGAAAAGGATCATCCATCCATGATGTCATACGACAATCGCTTATCTGTTTTGCAAAGGATACAAGGTTAGGTTACCTACGAAAATCAATTCGTTATATATGAATGTAAGTAAACTCATCGCGATAGAGGACATCGGTAGAATCTTCGTCCGGTCCAACCAGACTTTGGTCTATCGAATGTCTGGCACGACCGCATCAATTCCACATGAACACTTGGACCAGTCCCGATGGATGTGAGGGCCGGGCATGAAAGATGGTTGATTGCATGCGGTAGTCATGTTTCATTTTGATCGGAAGGTCCTCCGAAGGGTAATGGGCCTGACCTCCCGGACCGGACGATTCCCACCAACTTGGCCTAATCCATGCATTGCTGGAACGTTGTTCGGCCATCGTACTATGATGAAAAATGCAATTAGTATCCATAATTCTCATAATACATAATATCCTCATAACAACTTTTAATACCAAACATTAAATATTCAGGTCAACACATACAATTAGCACAACCATAAATATTTTGTTATAACTACTCTAAATTATTCTCAACAAAACAACTAATCTCTGTAAAATCATCACGCATGCTCATGGTAGTTTAATAACATGCATACCTTGTTAAAACTTCGCAATGAACACTCTTCCTCAGATTATTTCTGTAGCAATCGAACGCATTAACACTGCATGCACATTGAGATGCAACATGTACCGAGAAAAAAAACATGAGAGTCCCTCAATGAGAAGAATGCTAAATCAAAACCAGCAGAGGTCTCACCGAGCACCGGGCAATGAAATGTGTGGGCGGCGAGAATGGTGTGAAGCGAAGTGGCGGAAGTCCTCCTTTATAGCTGAAGTGTTAATTAAATTATCATGAACGTACCATTAATTACTCACTAATTAATCCTTTACTAATTAAATAGGGTTTAAATGCTCTTGCGCATATGATAAGACGTGTGCATGGCGAGCGGAGACAACTCGTGGCGATATGACATGACGTGCACAGAAAAGTTCCTTTTTCCCCGCATGCACATGCACGCATCAAGCACGCACTCCGCGACGGTATCCGAGGCATGCAGTGGTGGGACGAAGCCCACCAGCAGCGGCCGACGCGCCCCAGCTAAGCCGTCTTCCGCCACCACGCGTGGCCGAAGGTGGTTTCCTACGCCTGGGGTGGCGGAAGCCAACCTTCCGGCGCCTGGGGTGGCGGAAGCCGAGGTTCCGTCGCCCGCGGTGCCGGAAGCTAGCACATTTTCGTAATTACAAAATCATGTAGCATAGTTTCCCAATTTATATTTATATGTGTTTTATTCAACCAATTTTTCCTTGTATGAAATAATCTCGCATCAGAACGTATTTTTTAGAATATATCAATCATGACTAAATGAGTCAAATTTCGTTGAAATGCAGACAACAAATAAGAAATTTCCATTGCACTTATTACATTCATTACATATGAGAACATGACAGAGAGCACTTATCCCCGGTGACCCCTTGTGTCGTATGTGCTTGGAGTGTAGTGGTCCGGTGGATTGATGGTACGGCGACCTGCGGCCTGCGAGGGTCCAAATCGAGCTTGCTGTTGTTCTTCCTCCCCAGTTGGTATGTACCCCGCTTGTGAACTGATGGCGTAGCTAGAACCCCCAAAATATGGAAAACCGGCCATCATGCTTTGTTCATATGGGGTTTGCTGACCTTGCACGACCTGCGGCTGGACAGTATATGGGGTTTGCTCCCCATGCATAGGCTGCTGAGGGACACCATAGGGTGTCTGAGCTCCGAACCAGTTGGACCCTCCTGCCTGATCTGGATGGGGGATGGGGCTGGAAAAGGTGGCTTGGCCGAGTATATCCTCGAATGTATGAGTCGACGGCAATGCACAATCCAGCATTGATCCTCCCATGTTTTGCCATGCGGTATCGTATGTACTTTCATGTGTGCCTAAATAGTCATCATAGTCCTGTGGTGATGGCACTGGCATGGCGTTGATGTCGAAACCCATCTGAGTACCTTGCCCTATGAAGGGCGACGGAGGGTGGGCACTGGGTTCAAAGTGTGTTGACGTGGAAGCCCGAGGAGGTTCAGACTGCCGACGTGGAGCTGGGGAACGCCTATCCATCGATTGTGTTCTTGCGGGAGCAGCGGATGCTGGATGAACTGGATGCTCGGGGCTATCTTCTCGCGCAGGGCTTTCTTGTCCATCATCCCGGCGTGACCTGTGCCCACCAACCCCCCTAATTGCAGCGGATAGGCGATGTCCTGCCCTTCTAATCAGGCCCCTCAGAGACGAATTGGATGATTGGCCTGTCCGCGACGGTTGTGATATTAGTTGCACCGCATGGTCGTGCAATGATCCTGCCTCCTGTGTCTGCAATGACCAGTAAAAAGGCCATATGAAGCATGAAACATAGAAGAACCATAGTGACATAATGCATCGTATCGTAACATGAACGCGTTGGGCGATCCTCTCGGTTGGCGTAGGGTGGTGCCGCACGTGGTGCAGCAATCGCATCTCGCCTTGCCTGCACCACTCCATGTAGCCCCAGACGTCCGTTAGCTGCGCGGGTCCATCAGGGATGCAGACATCGTCGGTTGCCCTTTCCGTCCACCGCTCGATGTGGTTCCTATGGACATTCGCCCAATCACGGTCGCGTCCGGAGGTACTCAGCCTGAGAATATGAATAACGGATGGTACGGAAAAACATGACAAAGTATCATACGAATGGTACGGAAAAATAATTGCATACCCATGGGAGTGCCGAGGATGGCGTGGTGCTGGGAGTGGGAATGTCCGCCGGTATCCAAATTGGCGTTGAACCCGCTCCGAGAATATCCTCGACCGCATTCATGCGACTAGAAAGCAAGTTGTCATCCAATATTGTACATGAATGCCACCGCATGAGCTCGCCAAAGAAGCCCCGATGAGATTTCATAGGTTGACATGAGGCGAAGGATCCCATATCACTGTCACCGTGATGGTGTCAAGTCGGACACCGCCGCAAGTAAGATGCTCTATCCGTGTCCGTCAACCACCGCAGCCTGGCATGCATCCATCTATACCCCATTGTTGGTCTCGCTGCTGGTTGGATGGCCTCATTCACCTGTCTGGGTAGTACTTGAATTGCGGTTCGGGACGGTTCATTGGCGGTAGCTCCATGACCACAATTGGATGAGCGAAGGGACAAGCACCAAATATTGCATTCGGGGATGCCACCGCACGCAAAGACACATCTCGCGGTATGTATCCGCCAGTACGGCGGATCCCCAACTGAATGACTCGTAATCATCATGAAATATATCATCGTTGCAGAGGTCACGGGCCACAAAGACTAGGTGGGGAGGTATGGAGTCGCCGTTACCATTAGTGAACATTACACCGGCGAGAAGATAGTGCATGTAGATCTCGTGGCAAAGATAACGGTGGCGGGGTCAAGATGAGGAGGGCAAGGGCGGACTCAGATTTGAGGTCCACCATGACATGGAGACACCGTTGTCATTGCCGTCATAGGCAATTCCAAACCTGCATAAATTTCAAAGTGATTAGTATGCATACTACCAACACAATATTAAAAAAATTGTAATAACAAAGACGATAGAAACACCTCTGTTGGATATATGCTTTCCAAGCGTTCTTGCTTGGTTTCGACAACAAAGGGTCGACCAGAATCGGCAAGCCCGTAAGCATGGAAACATCCTTCAAGGTAATCGCCATTTCCCACATGGCAAGTGGAACGTAGCGCCTCAGACGCCACCGATCGACGATCAAGCGTGACTAGGCCGGGTCAAGTTTTGGAAGTGGTGTGAAACGGTTGTTTCCCACTTCGGCCCGTTAATAGTAAGGGCCCACGACAGTAATCCCGCACGCCCAGAACATGGTATACCAAGGTCAAAATTTTTATCTTATGCGACCCCTAAGTCGAAATTGATGCATCTACAATAAAAATATATGGTGTTAGCACATGAAATGTAAATATGACTTAAACATACTCAAGATCTGACTGCTCGCGCCATTCTCCCATTTGGCGGACTGCGGACCGCATCGGTGACCGTGAGATGTAAACTCGAAGCGCCATTTCAGTATGTTTGCAATTGTATACCGCGATACAATGGATTGAATTGTACACATATGAAAAATAAGGTGATCAGAAATAGAATATAAAAGCCATGCAACATAAAGATGAAGATCGGGATACAATGGATTCAATTGTCTTATTACAATATCATCAATCGGATGAAATAAAACGTCGCACGATCATACGGTTATCCCCGATTAGGACACCGCCACGGTCATGGCTCGATTGTTACATGTACGACAACGCCAAGAACCATCACCAGCCTCGGCAAAGATCCATGTCACCGGTAGTCGCGTCGTGCTGACGGCCGGTTCACGACGCTTTGTAGTAGGAAATGGATGGAATGTTGGACCCTCCGATGTTTTATAGCCAGCACCAAGATTAATTGGTGACATCTTAGGAGCCCATGTTTGTCTTATCGCATTCATGGTGTAATACGGGAGACATATTGGGTGCCATCATTACCACTAGATCTCGACAGCCGCCAAAACGCGCGAGCATGGGATGTGTTCAAGGCGAGGCTTGTTGCAAGTGCAAATCGCCTCGTCGCCCCAAGTTGACACCTATGTTGATTATCTCCGCGCAAATCCATCGTGTACTTCCGCTTACACCGACACCAAGATGTTATCATTCAAATCATATATTGATGTGCGGTGGTGCTGAGATTTCGACGACGCTTTTCTAGTATGGCTTCCACGCCGAGCGTAATATCTTTGGTGGTTTGCATTGCAGCTATGCCTCGGTCGCGGAAATAATCTCTTGTCCTAAAAAAGGTCATCTCAATGATTGTGCATATTGGGAGCCCCCGCACGCCTCTTAGCACATTATTGTATGACTCCGCTATGTTTGTTGTCATCACTGTGTATCTGCAACACGAGACGTCATGAATTTACGCTCCGACGGAATGAAAAATGACATTCTATATACGAAACACTTACCGGGAGCCATCAGTGTCATGGGCAAGAGACCATTTCTCCGCCGGTTTGCCTGCTACCCACTGAGCAAAGGTCATGTTACGGCGGTTGGTCACCGCCGCCTCTACTATTTGGACCCTCCGGTTGTTTGCTCTTCTTGGACCATCGCTTTAGTGCGCTCGTTGATTTGATTGAACAAGGCATTGAATTTGCGCACCTGATTTTGCAAACACATTGTCTTGAACCTCTTAACTAGAGGTTTGCTTTTGAATGAGTTGTATAGATTCGCCCCAAGTGACGCATGCACCACCGAGAATGCACGTCCGCCACATTGGTGCGCCACCGTGGTGAAAAATTCTATTGCATTTAGGATACCTATGTGGCGGTCCGAGATGAGGCACACTCTAGGCCGATCCATGACGACGTGAATTTTTAGCAAATCAGAACCACCTCCGCCTATCATTGTTCTCGCTCTCAACAACAAAGAACGCGAGAGGTACTATCCGGTTGTTCCCATCACCGCTAATGCGCTAGCGAGTACCGTAGTACCGCCAACGAGGAACGCCCCATCCACACATATCAAGGGACGGCAGGGCGGAAGGCCTCAATGCACTTTGCCGAAGGACCAAAACAATCTCATCAAGTAGAAGTGGTTTGGCGACACTTCCATCTTGGAGATATATCGCTCATGTGCTTAAACATACCGTGTCCTGTGGTTGCTCTCTCGTATCTTACGGAGAAGACGAGGAGCCCAATTGTATGACTCCTATAATCCCGAACAAGATTTTAAGTGCCTTCGCTTTGCTCTCCATGCTTGGTGATAATTGATAGACATGCCGGGCGGCTCTGCACCTCACCATGATGGAGTGTGGTTTCAGGATATGTCCGCTCAATTGCGCATAACAACATCCGGCTATGAATTTGGAATCCACATTGCTGTTAATATTGCGTACCAACTCCTCCGTGCAGGTGTGCGGCTCATACCTACTGATTATAAAGTGATCCTCATGTTTCGGGCGATGCGCCCGAACATGGAAGGAGCACTCAGGTCTCTTCACACACTTCACCTCGTACATGGTCGGATTGGACCGTGCGACAAAGTGCTCACGCCGTGTGGTTACACCATAGTTGGTCACAAAGTGGATGACCTCTTCCTTCGTGCTGAACTCGTGCCCCACTGCTATGTCCCCATGCATATACCCCCACGTGGAAATATTGGAGTGGTCACCTATGACCCAATTTGAAGCATCCAGAGCACGATAATACTGCACGGCATGCATCGGATCGTCCTCTTCTTCCTCTGCATTTTCACCACCTTCGTTACCCTCTTCAGCGAGGGCCTCCGCATCTATCTCTCCCACGTCCACTGCGGCCCCCGGCTCCGTGTCCGTGCCTAGTGCCTCAACACCAATCAAGACACTAGCCATCGGGTCTTCCTCATTGACGTGCGGCATTGTATTCATCCCTCCTTCTACGGTATTGCTCGCCCACCTCGAAGCTCGTGGCTTCTACGGACGTACACGCCAAACTGAAACCCTTCTTCTTCGGACTTATTCACGTAGTACGCCCAAGCCCCTTACTTTTGAGTGGCCATAGGTTGTACACATACATCGTATTATTTGGAACCGGCATGGTCTAACACCGTAGGACCACTTGTATTCATGACGGTTTATGCCGAAGTTTTCTAGTAATTGTCCTCGATAGCATTTGTAGCTCTATTGGCATTGTTATTGTGGTCTGCACATGGTCGCATGGGTGCATGCTAAAGAAATTCCCTTGCACCGCCGCGGGTGCATCTCCGTAAAATATATGCAGTGGTGCCTCCATCTACGTCCGTAATCTGGACAACTAACAACTATTACGTACATGAAAAATAAAACTACGTAACAAAATATAACTACTATGGTCGAATAAAAATATATGCATGTCAATTAAATAATCACTAAGCCCAAAATAAAAAATTACTACTAACTCACTATGCTCAATTAAAAAATACGCATGTCAATTAAATAATCACTAAGTCCAAAATAATAAAATTACCGATTATTCAAGAAGGTACAATCAAAATTTATTATTATTCCATTTACATAAGCCTACATAAATGTAAAAATATGTATGCACTACATATGTCATATTAATAATGGGAACTAACTAGCCATTATTATACGCCCTTGTTTCAAAGAATGTTTCACTAACTAGCCATTATTATACGCATACAAAAATTACTAATTAAACATCGAGCCATAATTAAATTAATTATGGTTTTATTACACTAAGTCCTAATACAAATTTAAATATAACTCACTAATTAAATAATGCAAACTTGCCTGTCAAAATAATCTCTTCCAAAATGAAACCAGAAATTGCCTGCAATAATTACCAAAGCATCATTTCTTCTGACTAATTATTTTGTACGCACTACAAACTTTAGATTGGAGCCTAACATAACGAGTATAGAGATGTTAATTGCAACCGGAGAAGTCAGAAGCTCGAGCTAGCATGCATGTTTAATGTGGATTAAACTTATTCATTCGGTTAGTTTTTTAATTTAAAAGGATATTAATGTTCTTAAAATTTTAATCAAAACCTATCTCAAACGTTAATTATTATTGTGACCATGCATGAATTAATGCATAATGCCGGTAGTTTGTACTGTGCATGCACATGCATGCACATGCATGCTAGCCAGCTCATGTGTCCATCTCTGGTGGGCGCTCGTTGAATCGGGACCTTAGTTTATTAAAGCTCATAAGCCCATAATCACCTGATGTAATTTGGGTCCGAGTTTAATTTAGGGCGCCTTGCACGCTCAATCAGATGAAGCTACCTACCACCCAACATGAGCTGCACTATGCTCGAATTAAAAAATACGCATGTCAATTAAATAATCACTAAGTCCAAAATAATTAAATTACTAATTAATCAGTAAGGTACAATCAAAATTTATTATTATTCCATTTACAAAAGCCTACATAAACAGAAAAATATGTATGCACTACATATGTCATATTAATAATGGGAACTAACTAGCCATTATTATACGTCCTTGTTTCACTAATGTTTCACTAACTAGCCATAATTATATGCATATAAAAAATTACTAATTAATCACTGAGCCATAATTAAATTAATTATGGTTATATTACGGTAAGTCCGAATACAAATTTACATATAACTCACTAATTAAATAATGCAAACTTGCTCACAAAATAATCTCTTCCAAAATGAAACCGAAACCGCACGCAATAATTAGGAAAACATCATTTCTTCTGACTAATTACTTTGTACGCACTATAAACTTTACATTGAAGCCTAACATAAAGAGCTAATTTAACCTCACAATTAGTCCATAATCTCTATTATTTATCATTTTACCTCATTAATATTACTAAAATATTTATTTATCTTACATGAACTAATGAAATATTACTGTTATGTAAATTTTTATACATAAAATACTAAGCACGGTCAGCAATTTTTATACATGAAATATTACCTCAATACAAAAGAAGTGCAGAACAAATGAAATCGACTCGAGCAATCAAGCCGGGCAAGCAGAACAAATGCCCGTGCACGCTTCTCAACTGGACCACCTGAAGCTGAACCGCGAATGAAAGCAACTGATGGAGTGAGGTCGCTGTCATACAGAGTATCGCTTTATATAGGCTGAGAAATCTCATTATTGTGCTTGGTAATTGCGATTAATTAGTGCTGAATGGTAATTACCTTTTGCTAATGGGTTGGTGGCCGTCGGTGGCTGGTTTATCGCTGAACAAATGCATGTGATAGCAGTGACATGAAATGACAGCAGGCCCCGCCGCCGCCGATTCTCATGCTGTCATGCCGGCCGGCTCGCTCCCGCCGTCGGCGTGGCGGGAGCTTCATTGGCGCCGCCACGCCGACCGCGATTCACAGCGTGATTGCGGGTCGCTGCTCGCCGCCGTCGCGGCGTGGCGGAGCTCGCGGGACCACCACGCCGCCCGGCCGGCCACAGCGCGCCACGCGCGCGCGCTCAAGGCTATCCCGCCGTGCCAGATGGCGGGAGCAGAGCTCCGCCGTTGGTGTGGCGGAGCAGAGCTCCGCCGCGCGGCGTGGCGGCCGCCACTCGGGGCGGCGGGGCCCGGTGCCAGTCAAGGTATTTTTATATACTGTGTGTTATTTTATTAATTTTAAATTTAAAGTAGATTATTTCACCAATTTTTCCGCTTTTGTATAGGAGCTGTATATGTGGGGATGAGGTTGTGGACTGTGGAGTGTGGACATAGAGCTATTCGCTTTTAAAGTACAGTCAATGCAAGAGCATACATGTTTGTAGAGTTTAAAAACCGTGTTGATCGAGTGTATATAAATTTTAAATGAAAATTTTTAAAAATAATAAACAATAGATTATCAAAAATTTTAAAATAAAAAATTTATTTCAAAAAAATTATATAGCAAGTGTGATCTAGTTTTGTTTGAAAAAATGTCAGGAATTCATTTTTGAAATCGTTGATCAGAGATATCAATCAAAAGATATAAGAAAAAATATATTAGAGAAGGTGTATAGGTATGCGTGTTGCATGCATGCAGGGGAGAAAAAGAATTTCGAGAGGCACCGCAAGTCTTGTAGCTGGGTTTTAGCGTCGGCATCTTTCTCTCTCTCTAACTCAAAAAAAAAAAAAAGATGTAGCACATTCTATAGCCGGCTTTAGACAGTTGATCTGGAGCACCGTACATGCCCTAAATATAGTCAAGACCACACACTATAATTTTGTATTTATGAATTTATAAAAAGGAGTTTCCATCAAAGAAATAAAATTTTTTATTAAAACATAAAATAATTTTAGAGGAATGGATTTAAAAGTAGGAAATTATATAGAATCCTACAGTAATATGTACAAATGCTAACGAGATTCAAAAGGCGGTCTAGCCATTGACTGTTATAATTAATAAGCATCAAATATTGTCTACTTTAACTTAATTACCCATATTTTTTATTAAAAAATATTCCCAAGTGGGCCCCATATTTTTAGAAGCTGTTTCTAACATGAGACTTTGAGGTTGTGCATTATTAGAATTCAAAATTATATATTATATTCTTTCCGTTAAACTATTTAGCCTAGTTACTAAGGGCATGTTTGGTTCATGGCCATGAGTTGCCATACCAAATAATTGGCATGACCATCTCATGGCATGACCAAAACTTACCAATTTTTGCATCGTTTGGATTGTAGCCAATTGAGGGCAGCCAAATATTGGTAAACTAGGTGATATGTTTGGTTGATTACCAATTGAAAATATGCCAATTGTATTTGTGATCAAATAAATAATCATATAAGCATGTATATAATTTTAAAAAATTCAAAAATATGTAAAAAATTATTTTGAAGTTTGTAATATATATTAGAACATAAAAATTATATACCATTCATAAAAGAGAAAAATAAATTATAAAATGCAAAAAACCCAGATAAATTATAAAAATTTAAAAATTTAAAAACTATAAAAAATGGGTTGGTTAGGATTTTATATGAATTATAAAATTTGTTTCATGAGATTTGGACACTGTATGAAATTTATATAAAAATCAGAAAAAAAAATTTGAAGATATTAATCAAACGCACACTCGTAGCTAGTCGTCTCCTGTCACTGTGTTGCTTCCGTCGCTGCAGGTGGGGCTCCAGCGCTGGCAGTCGTCTCGCCAACGCAATGGCGCTGGATTTGGCCGCCGGCGCCCTGCCAATTTTTCATGTTGAGTTTCCATGGCGTGCCAATTTTTTTTCAGGGCATGTTTTCTGATGGTGGCCAACCAAATGCTTGCCAAAATGCCATGGCAACCAATTATTTGGCATGACAACTCATGGCTGCGAACCAAACACGCCCTAAGCCTTCAACCTGTTCGATCTATTTGGCCAAAAATTTAGTGTAAAAAGAAATTTCTCGAATTCAGACATATCTTAAAAATAAAAAAACGAGACAGTTATAACAAAATTAAATAAATAATTATTTTGTTATTGTACTAGAGAAGAGGCCAACACTAATACCAATCCAAATCATTTGGCCGATAATTTGAGTAGCTCTATTAGTTCTATTTATTTGGTTTGATAAGTCTTACAATGTATACTCATAATTAGAGCTTATTTGGCAACTACAGGGTTGGAAAAAGGAGCTTTCTCTCTTTTAGTTATAAACTTTGTCTCTCCTATCCATTTCCCTTGAAACAAACAAGGGAGTTAACTTCCCTCAAATATGAAGTTTCCTTTCCTATTCTTAACTCCCTCCAACCAAACAACCTCTTGTTAACTCTGGCTCAGTTTCGGTTTGACTCGTGAACCTTATGAGCACAAGTTGAGCCTTTTTTTTACCTTGGTGCCTAAACAAGCCGTGCTGATCATGCCATAGCTCGTGTGAGCTCGGCTTGTATGGGCTCGTGTCATAATACATGCGGTTTTATATTATGATGATTTGTCCTTATAGATTTTCAAACACTAGTATATATTATATTCTGAGTTCTCTTATAGGAAAAATACCCGAAATAATCAACAGTAAAATAGAAAATTAATAAAATAATCCACTGTAAAAGGAAATTACGAAAATATCCTCGG
The DNA here is from genome assembly GCA_036346415.1 of Raddia guianensis. NCBI lineage: Eukaryota > Viridiplantae > Streptophyta > Magnoliopsida > Poales > Poaceae > Raddia > Raddia guianensis. Next base: position 42,033,076 of record CM070539.1, read on the forward strand.
TCCCGCCACCCAGTGGCGGCCGCCATCGGCACGGTCAAGCATGAAGCCGCCGCCACTCGACGGCCGCAGCCGAGCCGCCGCCACCGGGGTGGCAGCGCCACCGCCACCACCGGTGGTCATGTCTCCGCCGTCTCCGACCGGCTCCCTAATTAACCGGACGTTGTATGCAATCACGGAAAAAATTATTAAAATAATACCGCCGACAATACAAAGGCCAAAAATATTAAAATAATGTTCCACCGACAAAATAGTGTCGAAAAAATAATAAAAAATCCTCACCGACAAAATAGTGTCCAAAAATAATAAAATAATCGCCACCGACAAAATAGTGTTGAGTTTTTAATTAATCAAATAGTAATTGCATGATTTACGCTAATTAATACCGATTAGAGGTCACAAAGATCACAAAATTGATTCTATATATATCGCGTCCGCCGTTCGCCTTTCACACACGCAAAGACTCTCGCTTTGATTAATTTCACACACGCGAGTTTCACACGCAGAGCGGCCTTGACACACGCACTCTCTCGCTTCGGTTCACACACACGCAAAGCTTCACACGCAGAGCGGCCTTCACACACTCACTCTCTCACTTTCGCTTCTTTTCGATTCGTTCGATTCAGTATATTATTCACGATACCTCGCTTGAGGATTCATCAGAGTGTGACTTCGCTAATATACCGAAAAGCGGGCCACCGAGCGGCGTCGTCCGGCGGCGGTAAATGAAGTCATCGAGTGTGGCGGCTGGCGGTAAATACCGGCCACCGGTGGCGGGCGACTCATTGCGGCCGTCCAGTGGCGGCGGCTCACCAAGGCCATGCCGGTGGCGGCGCCACCGGTGGCGGACCCGAGGATATTTTCGTAATTTCCTTTTACAGTGGATTATTTTATTAATTTTTATTTAACTGTTGATTATTTCGGGTATTTCTCCTCTCTTATACTGTGAGTTCATTTACGACTGTGAATGGTGATATGTAAATTGTTGATCTGCATCATGAAAGGATTTAAGTATTTGCTACCCTCAAATATTGGTTATTAGTCTATGACACGTGACCCTACAATTAACCCATGTATCATTGAGACAAATTCTTAAAGGCGAGCACTAGGGTCCGGACGTTCAGACCTGCTGACGTCAGCCTGACGTCATCGCGTAACCTGCGCGAATACCTATGGAAACCTGAAAATACGGTAGAAACCTGATGAACCGTGGCAACCTAAGGACGAAACTTGAGATTTTAGAAAGTTTTCGAGAGTAAGAACCAAGTTTCGATAGTACAAATTCAAGTTTCGGTAGGCAATATCCAAAGTTTAAGTGGGCAAAACTTATAGTTTCAACACAAAAAAGCGAAGTTTACGAAAATCATGAAACCCCAGGTTTCGTGCAACCTGACAATAAAACCTGAGGTTTCAAAAATCGTCTCGAGAGTAAGACCCAAGTTTCCATAGTGCAAAGTTCAAGTTTCGGTAGGCAAAGATCCAAATTTCAGTAGTAGAAAAGGTACATTTTCATAGGGCGTAGCCCCCAGAGTTCCAGACCGAGAAGAGAGAAGGTTTCATATGTGCAACTCCAAGTTTCGAGCACACAAATCGTAGGTTTCCAGAGACAAACCTCAGTTTCGAGTCTGAAATGGGATGGATCTCCTGCTGGCCTCCTTCTTCCCCAGATCCGGCGAGACCCTGCCCCTTGCTCATCCGGCGGCGCAACGGCGAGCTTGACACCCCCCGTGCTCCCTCATCGTCCTGGTCGCCGGCCCCTCCAAATATGGCGGCGGCCCTTGAGCACGGCAAGGGGGAGCTCCCCCCACGTGAGCGCGGGCGTGAGGAGGACTGGGCGGCACCGGCCGCCGCGCGAGGGAGGAGGAGGTGGGGTGGCATCGGCGACGGCGGAGGGAAGGAGGCGCGAGGCGTGGGAGGAGGAGGCGCGGCGCTGGACGACGGTGAGGAGGCATGGGAAGAGGCGGTGAAGGGGATGCGACGGCGAGGAGGCGCGGGAGGACGGTCTGACGGCGAGGAAGGCGCGGAAGGGAGAGTAGCGCGAGCGAGCGAGCGACGCAAGCGAGGAGGAGGAGCACGAGGGAGCGAGCGAGCGTGAGCGAGTGAGGAGTCCGAACGCGCCGTGTTAGGGATAAAACTACGGCCCATTGCCATGGCCCACTCCCTGACGGCCCAATCGAACAGCCTCCTAGGGCCCCAGCTCCCTAGAAGGTTTTATCTGGCCCATGTGCATTCTGCCGAACAGCTTCTTGGCTGGCACGGTGCGTATTGGCTTAGGATTCCTGTTTGAGTCCAACTCGAACAAGAGTTCTGCACGGCTACATGAAGTCCCGGACATGATTTTCCGGATTGGAGCAGACGTCGTGATCCTTAAGAATTGGAGTTTATCTTATCTACCGTAGGACGTATTTGGCATGGTATGAGTTCGTTACAATCTCATAGTTAGCCCGGCCCGATTATCCTTCAGTAGGTCGGTTGCTCAACACTATATAAACAGGGCCCTACGGCGTGTAGAGGGCACCAGAAGATCGCATAATACTTCTTGTACACACATAATCTCGCCGAGACTCGTCCGTCTCGTCGAGCTTTCCTGTTGTAATCCTCTTTGATATAAAGAAAGGCCGGCGAGGGTCATTATCTCTCGAGAGGCCCAACCGTGATAAAACCATGTGTCTCCTCGTTGCTCGTTGATTGCTTGTTTGCCTTGCTCGGCAGGTCTTCTATCTCCCTTTCTCAAGAACCTTAGTTGACTTGGGACCGATATCCCAACCGTCGACAGTTGGCGCCGTCCGTGGGGATAGTAGATCAAGCCTAATCGAGTATGTCGAACTCGCTCAGCGACCAGGAAATTCTTCCTGAAGGGTATGACTCAGAAGAGCAGGATGTCTCATCCCCTGCCAGATCGGATCGATCCGATCGATCTCAATCGCCTTCCGTATCTGGGACAGAAATCTCCGGCTATGTTCCGGAGATGGTCTTGGATCAAGCTCTCGTCATTGACGCCGATTATGGAACCGATGATCTTTACGCCGGTTTGGATCTTTCGGATTCCAGGGCCATGTCGGTGGATTCTTTCTGTGGCGACACAGTGATGACACCGTCTAGTGTGCCCTCGCACGGCCGTCGCAGTATCAACATGGCCGGCGCATGAACTTCAGAGAATTCTGCGCGGGGCCGCGGCAGCGGAAGAGATCGAGCATGTTAACTCGCCGCAACAAGATGGATTCGCACTAACCGCCGCGAGCAAGATGTTGTCCGCCGCACCGATGCTTCAATCAACCAAACTACGCGCAGATTCGCGATCGGTATAAGCGCCGGCGACGCAACCGCCACAGATACCTACACCAGATCTCCTAGCAGAAGATCCACCTGCTGGGGATGAATCCCCACGCAACCAGACTCCGGTCGGGTAGGACGCGGACGCTTCAGGGATCCCAGGACCCCTTGATCCGAGTCGGGAACGACTCCAAGCCATGGCAACGGTGCTAAGATCCACCAACCAGGCCGACCTCGCCCGTATGGGCGACGCTGTCGCTTCTCACCTTGAGCGACTAGCCGAAGGCCTTAAGTTCATAGGTGAAGTTAACACCTCATCCGGACAGCGCAGTCAGCCTGTCCGGATGGATTCTGGCAGCGAGAGCTCCGATCGATTGCGTGACCATCGTCACCATCAAAGGACGACTCGCCGCGAGCAAAATACCTGTGGTCGCCGTCGCTCTCCAAGTCCTCGTGGTCATGGCGACCACAGGGGCAAGCGTGCGCGCGACGAACACGGACGATCCCCACGGGAAGAGCGCATCGTAGCGACAACGAGGAAGGAGCGTGGAGGATTATCACGGAGGGAGTTCCTCCAGGCAGAGTCCTCCCGCTCAACTAGAGTTCCTTCGGGCAACAGGACCAACGTCTTTTCAAGGCTAGGTTCTACTGGGGAAGGTGGCCGGTCTTATGACTTGTGCTGTAAGGCTTTCTCTGATGAGCTTCGCGCTGTCAGGTGGCCTTCCAAGTTCAAGCCTGATCACATGGAGAGGTACAATGGGACACAAAACTCAGAAGAGTTCCTTTCCATCTACGCTACAGCCATCATGGCAGCCGGAGGTGACGAGCTAGTCATGGCAAATTACCTTTCGACTGTCCTTGAAGGCGCTGCTAGGACGTGGCTGTTCAATCAGTAGGAAGGTTCCATTCGCTCTTGGAACCAACTTTGTGACGCTCTGATTGCTAATTTCCAGAGCTGTTACGTGCGTCTGGGTAAGGAGGATGATCTGCACCAGATCATCCAGATGAACGGGGAGACCCTCCGCAACTTCGTGAAGCGTTTCATCAAGATCCCCAACACGATCCCGAACATCTCGGATGAATCTGTTGTCTGCGCCTTCAAAAACGGAGTCCGCGACGAGCGGCTCACCCAGAATCTCGAGATCAATGAGACCTGGACTGCCAACAACCTGTTCAAGGCGGCTGATCGCTATGCCAATACGGCAGAACGCGTTTAGTATAAGAAGGCGTTCGACAAGGGCGAGCTGCCCGCCCAGCCTGGTGTGGAGGAAAAGAAAAAGGGCAGCAACAATCCTGGTGACAAGAAGTCCCAGAAGAAGAAGAACAAAGGTGATGCGAATAATACCGTCGCAGGTATAGATCGTGCACCTCCTCCCAAGGACGGACAGAAGAAGCCCAATAATAACTACAAGGGCAAGAAGCCCGCCCAGGGAGGTAATCAAGGCAAGAAAGGTCCGAGTGACCGATACTGCCAGTTCCACCAGCACTACAGGCACGATATCTGCCATTGCAGGACCTGGGCTGCAAAGCTCGAGGATTTCTATAACGGCAAGGGCCCATGCCCACCCTGCCCGAAAAAGGTGATGCCGGCAAGGACAAACGCCAAGCCGATGGTGGTGATCGGGACGATGATGATGAATATCAGGAACCCGTGAACTATATCGTCGTCATCTTCGGCGACTCCTCAGCTTATCCCTCTCGGCGCAGCCTTAAAGAAGCTGCTCGGGAGGTCCACAACGTCGAAAAGGGCAAGCCTCATCCTGAATCAATGAAGTAGACCGAGGTCTCCATCTCTTTCTCTAAGGAGGATTGCCCCACTGGGATGACCAAGCCTTAGCGGCTCCCACTGGTGGTCGCTCCGACCATCAGTAACGCCAGAGTCGGGTGAGTCCTGATCGACGGCGGGAGCGCGTTGGACTTGCTTTCTGCTAAAGTCTTGGACGAGATGCAGATTCCTTGATCCAAGCTCAAAGAGGTCGCGATGCCCTTCTACGAGATTGTTCCGGGAGAAGTTGTCCAGCCGCTCGGGCAGATTGTTCTGCCCGTCACCTTCGGCAGCCCAAGCAACTTCCGGACAGAGTTGATCACGTTTGACGTGGTCGACTTTCCATCTGCCTACAACGCGATCTTAAGCCGGCCATCTCTTGGCAAGTTCATTGCCGTGTCCCACCATGCATACCATTGCATGAAGATCCCGGACCCAAGCGGTGTGATCACGGTCAAGGGCAACTACAAAGCTGCACTGGATTGCGACGAGCAGTCCCTTGCCCTAATCGACCAGCTTCCACCGCGTGGTCCCGAAGTTCCGCAGACTAAGTCTGCATGTCCCAAGGTTTCTGTCCAGCCAAGGGGAGAGATCAAGGAAGTTCCACTGTCTCTCGATGACTCTTCCAAGACAGTTCATTTGGGGGCCAATCTGGATCCCAAATAGGAAAGCGAGCTCATTGCCTTTCTCCGAGCTAATGCAGACATGTTTGCCTGGGAGCCGTCTGACATGCCCAGGGTCCCAAGGGAGGTTATCGAGCACAAACTGGCAGTCCTACCAGACAAAAGGCCTGTTTGCCAGAAGCTTCGACGCTTTTCGGATTTCAAGCAAGGGATCATCAAGGATCACCGGCAAAATCGCCATGCGTGGTTTCATCCGCGAGGTTGATCACACCGATTGGCTGGCCAACCCTGTGATAGTAAAGAAGAAAGGCGGCAAGTGGAGGATGTGTGTCGACCACACAGATCTGAACGTGGCTTGTCCCAAGGACAATTTTCCGCTGCCATGCATAGACCAACTGGCGGACTTATAACTAAGTGGGCAATGGAACTAGCAGAATTTGATATTCTATTTGCTACCCGAACTGCTATTAAATCTCAGGTCCTGGCTGACTTTGTCGCTGAATGGACTTGCCCGCCCAAGTACCAGGAAGCTCCCGAGGAACCTGAAGAACCCTCTGGACCATGTTCTTTGATGGCTCGCGCACTGGAAACTCGAGGGCTGGTTTGTGTTCTCATCTCCCCTCAAGGAGAGCAACTCCAGTATTCTATCCAGCTACACTTTACGGTGACTAACAACGCCGCGGAGTACGAGGCCCTCCTCGCAGGACTAAGAGCGTGCAAGTCGCTCGGCGTCCAACGGCTAACTGTGAAGGAAGATTCGCAGCTGGTTATCAATCAGGTAAACAAGGAGTATCAGTGCTACGATAACTCAATGGCGCGATACCTGATTGAAGTGAGGAAGTTGGAGCGGCACTTTCGATTTTTCGAGGTGCTCTTCGTGCCCAGGAAGGACAACTTCTTGGCCGACCAGCTGTCCAAGTATGGATCCTCATGTGAATCTGCTCCGGCAGGGGTGCTCGTCGAGCACCTTTACAAGCCCTGTATCACGTCTCCGGACGAGGCAACAGAGACAGGCGGTGCCGTCTCCGTCATCGAGCAAGCTGCGGACTGGACAACGCCATTTGTCCGGTACCTTGAAGATGGGACCCTGCCCGACGACGAAGCTGAGCGTTCCCGGCTTATAAGGCGTGCTAGTCCATACAAGCTTGTGGATGGCATCCTTTACCGTCAAGGTACTCTAGGAATTCTCTCCAAGTGCATCTCTCAACAGGAGGGTGTGTTCCTTCTTAGAAACATACACGAGGGTGCTTGTGGCAACCACGCCTCCTTCAGGACTCTGGTCGGCAAAGCGTTTCGCATGGGTTATTACTGGCCCACTGCGTTACAGGATACCCGAGATGTGGTAACTAAGTGCAAGGCATGTCAATTCCACGCTCGGAAGGCGCATAAGCCTGCCCAAGAGCTCCAAACGATCCCCTCATCATGGCCTTTCTCCACATGGGGTCTGGATCTACTCGGCCCGTTCCCTAAGGGGTACAAGGGCTGCACACATGTGCTCGTCGCCATTGACACTTTCACCAAGTGGATCGAGGCAGAGCCTGTGTCTTCCATTCATGCCAAAACGGCTGTGCGCTTCTTTAAGAGCAACGTGATCACGCGCTTTGGAATTCCCCACAAGCTGATCACAGATAACGGTCCCCAGTTCAGAAGTGACCTATTCCAGGAATACCGCGAACAGCTGGGAACCAAGGTCTGCTTCGCCGCTGTGGCACATCCACAGAACCAAGGTCTGCTTCGCCGCTGTGGCACATCCACAGAGCAATGGAGCAGCCGAGCGAGCTAACGGACAGATAGTCCAGGGTATCAAACGGCGTGTGTTCGCTGCACTCAGCGAGCACAACAAAGCCTGGGTTGACGAAGTTCCTTCCGTCTCGGGGCGATTCGCTGTGACCGACCAGCAACCGGGAAACTTCTTTCCAATTGGTCTACGGTGCAGAAGCCATCTTGTCCGACGAAGTAGTACTCGGCTCGCCCTGCACAAGCTCGGTCAATTTGGTTGACGACGAGCAAGAGCGCTTGCTCGAACTCGATCTCCTCGAAGGCACACGCGAACGAGCACAAGTCAGAATGGCACGCTACCAGCAAGATCTTTGCCGGCACGCTGCCAAATCAGTTCGACCAAGGGCTTTAAAGGTGGGCGACCTTGTTCTATGCCATGTCCAGAACCTGTCCAATGCCAACAAGTTAACTCCCCGTTCGAAGGACCCGTTCACGCCGTTTCTCTTTGCTACTTTGAAACATTTCTCCGCAATGGAGGACGGGAGAGAGCTGATCTGCACTTGGAACATCGACCAGCTTCGTAAGTTCTTTGTGTAGGTCTTTTCCTTAGTTTCGCGCTTTTTGTCAAACTTCGTGCCTTAGTTCGTCCAAGTCTCTCGGGCTGCCGTGTAAAGTTCAATCCAATAAACAGTGAATTCTCGCAGCCCCTGCGGCCATTTTCACTCCTTACCTTCTCAGACTACTCTTTCTCTCTGGTAACACTTGATGGCTGTTCGGTCTTGCGAACTCTTGGCCCCGCGATCTTCAGGGTTCCCTGCCCGTATCTCGTTTCAACGAGTTCCTAAACTCAGAGTTGCGTAACACGGCTTCCAGCCTTGCGGTTAAGTCTGCTCTGGTAAGCCCTCCGCGGCAGAGACACTTACCGCTCACGGCACAACCACTTAGAGAAGCCTGCTCTCATAAGCCCCCGCGGCAAAGGCACTTTCCTTATTCGGTTATCCTTGAAATCGCCTAACTTACGTTAACGAGCAGTTCCTAGAACGAGTTGATCAGGATACGGGTGTCGCTCTATCTCTCTACGCACGTGCTCGAATTCGCAATCTTAGGTTTTCGAGCATCGTCCGTACCGGGGGCTAGGGTGTCGCTCTTTCTCTTGTGCACCTATTCGAGTTCGCAAACTCAGGTCCTTGAGCAGCTGCATAATGGGGGCTGGGAGTTAGGCTGGCGTTCTATCGTTTTTCTTAAAACTTCCTAGCATTGTTTCGTCTTTCTCTTAGTTTCCTGCTCGCCCTTGTTTTTTGCTGCTCTTTTTTGCAGGGAAAAGGTAAGCCTTTATTTACATTAACAAAAGTTTGCAGGTACAAAGTCCATTTCGGGTTACAGCCCTATTGCTACTTAGAAGCAAGCTGCTCCTTTAACTCCTCAACCACTAACTTGAGGCGCAGGACTTCCCTTTATGCTTTGATCCCTACTCTGGCTTCAGCTCGGAGACGCTCGGTTTCCTCCTTGCTGTGCTTGGCCTGCTCTTTGGCCTCTGCGCGAAGGGCCTCGACCTCTTTGGTCTTGGCCTGCAGCTCCTCGACCAGGTTTTCTCTCTGACTAAGGCGCTGCTCGGCGGCCTTGAGCTGCTCGGCCAGCTCCTTGGCCCTTTCTTCCGTGGCTTGCGCCCTCCCGGCCAGCTCGCGATGCTCCTCGGCTCCTCCCGGATAGAGCCGCGGGGATGGATCCCTCTCCCCGGTCAACTGAGCCTTGAGCTCCTTCACCTCCGCCGCGAAGCGTTTCCGGCTTTTCGCTCGTGGCCATGAGCTCCTCTTCGAGCCATGTCATGCGGCGCTGTCCGTGGAAAGCTCCCATGACAGCGCTGCGCTCGATGGTGACGCTTTCCTCGAAGTCCGCCATGGTGACCCGTAGGAACTTAGTGAGAGAAGAACGAATCTGTTAGGCTAAGTTGTTGGTGACTGTAACGGACGAGTTCCCGTTTGAAGTTTACCTCTCAAAGCCTGCCCTTCAAGTTTTTGCGTAGGCGCTCCCCGAGCCCGTGGCTTGTAAAATCCTGGATGCTCGGGGCAGCCGCAGCATGGTGTTTTCTGCGCTGCGCCCTGCGAGAACGCCTCCGCTCTGGGGCGAAGGCGACGAGCGGGACCTCCTCGCCCTCATGATCTTTCCCCTCTACCTCTTCTTCTGCCCGAGTGACCTCGGGCAAGACTGGCGCCACTCTGCTCGGTGACGTCGGCGGATCGCGGGCAGGTCAAACTGCGCCCCCTGCTCGCGATCACCTTCTTGCTCCTCGGTGGCAGGCTCCTCGCCCTGCTCGCCGGAAGTTGCCGTCGCCACAGGGACGATCTCCCCCTGCGACGAGGTGCCCGGCAAGATCGCCCGCTCGGTCCTACCTCGGGCAACCGGAAGCACTAACACTTTGGCTGCGCTCTTCGTGGCGCCATGCACCGCTTCTTTCGCCTCCGGCCGCTCCACTGCGCCCTTCAGCGCATCAAGCTAGTCGCTGGAGCCCGGCGGGAGCACGCTCCACGCTGCCAGCTTGTCCTTGAGAGAGAGCAACCTCAGCCCGTGACGCACCGTATAGATGCTCGGGCAGTAAGGATCGCTCAAAAGCCGCGCCTGCGTCGTCGGTGGCGATCTCCTCCTGGACAGCTGATGATGGACAAACACTCTAAGTCCTATGCGGTTCGGTGGAACGTGAAGAGCAAATTTTGCCATAATGTACCTGCCGTAGAGGGCTTAATCTTCTTGCGCCTCTTGCTCGGGGGCTCCTTGGCTTTCTCGCTTGGCCTCCAGAAGCTTGCGGCGACAAGCTCAGCTCCTTGCTGAGCTAAGCGCTCTTTTGGCGCAACGCAAGAAGCTTTTCCTTGCGCGCGACCTCCTCCTCAAGCCTCCTCTGCTCGGCAATCTGTTGCAGCAGTTCCACACGGCCCGGATGAGCTTGTGTAAAGCGCTTCAGCCAAAGGGATAGGTTCCGTACCTCTTCGTCGCTTTGCTCGGTGAGGAGGGATGGGCTTGGGCGTTCTCGCCTCGGTCAAGGCTTTCGGCTTAACTTGCCCGTCGCTTCTTCGCCCACAGGGCTTTAGGGACGATTAGCGGCAAGCGATGGCGCGGCGACCTCCGCGTCGGCGCGGCGGCTACCTTGGACTTCTCGGCCATCTTGGCCTTACCCTTCCTCGCTCCCTCGGACTCGGAGAGCTCCTCAACGATCCCTCCTAGGATCAGCTGGTCCTCCTGCGTATTTGGAAAGCGAATGTTAGTATACTTTAATCATGTGAGTCTAGCAAATCAAACGAGGTTTTAAGTAACTTACGTAACTTACCTCGGGTGTGCGGACGAGCACGTTTCGTGGACATGTGTAGGCCACCTCGCCAGTGACCTCGCATCCTTCTTGGCGACCTTGAAGATGGAGTCGACCGCCGTCACCCATCGTCGGTTGTTGCCTTTGCCCAATGTAAGAAAACATTAGTTCTTAGTTCCTGTTCGGATGAGATCGTCAAAAAGGGTTGAGTGTTCAAGGAACTTACCTGCGCTCTCCGTGGTGATGTCCTCCCAGCCTTCTATCTTGTAGAAGGGGTAGGATCTCCTCCGCAGCGGACAGATCCTGTTCGCTGTGAAGTCCCGGATGGTCTCCCTGCCCGTGAGCCCGAGGCCCATGAGGGAAGCGATCTTCCGGGTTAAGTACCAATCCTCGTCGGACAGCTCCGGCCGAGGCAATGGCGTTCCCTTCGTCGGAGCTTGTCCGGTGAAGATGAGCTTGCTATCGTCGCTCCGCTTGGTGTATAACCACCTCATCCACCACGCGCCCATTGAGTCGAGCAGCGGGGGACGAGGGTATGGAACGTCGTCGGCGGTTGCCCGAAGCTTGAGGTAGTAGCACCCAAGCCTGGAGGCGGCGGAGCTGCTCCTCGTCACTGTGTAATAGTGAAGGAACAGTCCCACCGGTGGATCGATTCCCAGATAAGCCTCGCACAGGTGTGCAAAGACGGCCATCTGGAGGATGGAGTTACGATTGAGGTTCGCCACCTCCAATCCGCTGATGTTCAGGAAGGCCTCCACGAAATCGCTTTCGGGAGACCTCAACCCAAATACAGCGAACTGCTCGAAGTTGATGAACTCGCCCTCGAGCAGCTTCGGTTCTTCCTCCTGCCCGGGCAGCCTCCAACTGCCGGCATCAATGTGCCCCTTAGCTTCCATGGTTTTTAGGTCCTCCTCGGTCGTGCTACTGCCGGAGAACTTGGCCATAGCAATCCCCAGGGTTGGACGAACAGGTTTAGGAGTGGAGTTTGGCTGTTGATGCTTAACGCGTTTGGAATAGGGCTTGGGAAGGAAAGGTGCGTGAGAGCAGAAGTGGCGAGCCGCGGGCGGCTTGGGTGCTTTTATAGACCCAGACGAGCAGCTCTGCAACGGATTTTTGTCACAAAACGGCTAGTTTTTTACTACAATGGTTATGTGAAAACTGTCGCCTATTTTTACTGCGCAGCGAAGTTACCGTTAGAATCTGCCAACGGCTTTTTTTTCAGTGTCTGCACTGAGGGCTGGGTGCTCCGCTCGGACGGATGTCGTTCCCTGTTCGACGCAACAGAGTTGCTCAGTACTGATCGGGTTTGTTCGATTCCGGACAAGTCCTGTTCGGGAGAAACTTAACCTGCTCGGTTGTTTGTTGTACGCCTTTGTAGCAGCAAGCCAGCAACTTCCCTCTTTGTGACTTGGAGTCTCAAGAGGAAGACTCCACTCTAGTGAGTCCTTCCACTTGAGTCTCGGGGCTAGCTGTTAGGGATAAAACTATGGCCCATTGCCATGGCCCACTCCCTGACGGCCCAATCGAACAGCCTCCTAGGGCCCCAGCTCCCTAGAAGGTTCTATCTGGCCCATGTGCGTTCTGCCGAATAGCTTCTTGGCTGGCACGGTGCGTATTGGCCTAAGATTCCTGTTTGAGTCCAACTCGAACAAGAGTTCTGCACGGCTACGTGAAGACCCGGACGTGGTTTCCCGGATTGGAGCAGACGTCGTGATCCTCAAGAATTAGAGTTTACCTTATCTACCGTAGTACGTATTTGGCATGGTATGAGTTCGTTACGATCTCGTAGTTAGCCCGGCTCGATTATCCTTCGGTAGGTCGGTTGCTCAACACTATATAAACAGGGCCCCTACGGCGTGTAGAGGGCACCAGAAAATCGCATAATACTTCCTGTACACACATAATCTCGCCGAGACTTGTCCGTCTCGTCAAGCTTTCCTGTTGTAATCCTCTTTGATATAAAGAAAGGCTGGACGTAGGGCTGTTATCTCTCCTGAGAGGCCCGAACTAGGATAAAAACCCTGTGTCTCCCTGTTGCTCGTTGATTGTTGTTTGCCCTGCTCGGCAGGTCTTCTATCTCCCTTTCTCAAGAACCTTAATTGACTTGAGACCGATATCCCAACCGTCGACACGCCGGACCTCCGGCTCAAGCGTTTCCCATTCTTAAATACCGATCTTTGCAATGGCAAATAATTGAATAATCGATACCCTATACATGCGTTTAATTGGTGCCTGGAACGAATTTCACAGTTTTGCATTTGTTGGCTCGGGAGGGCTCACGAGGGCTCTACTCTAGCTCCAACCAAGCCGGACTCGACAGGTCAAATAAGCCAAGCATTAACACACCCAGTTAACTCAAATTCGGTTTATCTCCAACTAATATATTGGGATTATACCCAATGACAATTATGTGTCAGGTATGATGTGAACTCATGGATAACCCGGACCATATATGATGTAGGTATTTAATTTGACCACGTATGACCTGGGCTTAGACCTTACTGGGCCTTTAGCATAGAGGTTCATTATGGAGCGCTATATATAAAGGAAGGCAGTGGAGACACTCAAAGCATGAGACACTTCTCTCTCCATCAAACACTAGTTGTCATCTCCATCGATTGCACGTGGGTGCTAGCACACCACATGTTGATGGATTCCAATTCATGTTATGTGTGGATAGCGTAAATATGCTACATTAGTAGCGCTAGTCAAAGTGAATCGGAGAAGAAAACATGATTTGCTCGCGGATAGATTTTGGAGGCGATCTTGTGTCATCGATTCCTGTTGATATATAAGGAATTTTGGGATGAGACTGAATCCATTTGAAAGTTTATTTCGTTAGCTTTCAAACGAAGGGTAGAATGTCGAAAACGGAGTTGGTATGACCGGAGCGTCCATTTAAAGACAGACTGCTCAGGAAGGTCGCAAATCCCGGCGAGGCGTAGCTTGTTGTAGAGGTCGTCGTGAAGCTCGACGAGGACATCAGAGGCCATGGGGCGAGAAGGCATCACGAGGCAACGCTGTCCATTGAGGACTTGTTCGACTCGAAATGAAGGACTTTTCATATGAATACGCGTAGATCGATTGAACCGGCTTCATTAAATAGTTTTCCGCTGCACTGCGCATCATAAGGTAATGATATCTATGATCACTTACTAACAAGGTGTCGTAAGTTTTCTTGTTAGGATTTGATTGTGTGCTAGAGTAGCATACCCGTGTTTCCCTTGATCAATGGTATCAGAACCATCCTATCTAGTTTTTGATCTAGATTAGTTGCATATGTGACATGCAAGGTAATAGATTGGATCTATTCCCGACTCCTTATAATAGACTGCATTTGTTGATAGAAGATTAGATCGGTTCATGATCTAGGTTGATGAGTTCAACTGTGCCATGTGATTAATGAGATTAATTGCTAGAAAATAAAAAGGTTAGGTTGTTGTTGATAAGAGGAAAAATTACCGAAATAATCAATAGTTAAATAGAAAATTAATAAAATAATCCACAGGAAAAAGAAATTACAAAAATAGCACCGGGTCCCGCCACCCCGGGTGGCTGCCGCCACCGGGCGCGGCCGCAGCAGAGCTGCCGCCACCACGCGTGGCCGTGGCAAGCCGGCCGGCTAAATTGGCGTACGCCGGTATTGCATGTGGCTTGTATATATATATAGTAGGTGGCCGGTATTGCATGTCTAATTTTATTGATTATTGATAATTGATTAGTAAATGGCATGTCTAATTTTATATTTTTGGACAACTAAAATAATTTACGTTGGCAGGTAGGTTTTGTTCCAAGAAAGCCACCCGCAATTTCCCCAGTGCAGTGAGCTCGTCAGATCACAATCACATGAACCACGATCACACACGCACACGCTTCTCGCTGCACCTTCCGCTCAATTTGCTCCCGTTGACTGACCGAGACCAAGACCACAATGACCTGGAGCTTCTCCCAAGCCACGTTGCATGTACGTGGCGTATATTTATAAACACGTGTGGCCGGTATTGCATATGGCATATATACATTTTAATATATGTATAATATAGATATACCATAAATTTATAATATATATGCATGTATAATATTATATTTCAATATATATGATAAATATATGGGCTATTTTCTAAAATTTAATACATGTATAAGCATGTGAATATATACATTTTAAAACTCAAAATTGTATCTAATTTTACAAAATTGCAAATTTAAAATTTTAGCAAGTGTTAATAGTCGTTTGTACGGCAAACTAAAATTTCTAAAGTTAGAAGCTATGAGATAAATAAAAACATTAAATACACGTAAAGTGAATCTTGGCATGTAAAGTGAATTAGAGAATGTAGCAGAGTTCAAACCATACAATACAACACAAACATCAATACGAAATTAGCAGAGTTCAAACCAGACAATACAAGCATGAAGACCTTATAGTCGTTTCTTAGGGAATTGAAAAGTACGACGTAACATTTGGGTGGCAGCTAGCTAGACGCGTCGCCTCCGGCATACAGGGCACAAGCGTTCTGTGCGGACGTGCATCTCTAGGGTACACCTTGTCATTTCGAGACGATTTTCGAGATCTGTGATCATTGCATGGAGAACCATCATGTATGCATCTGCTGCTATTGGAAAAGGATCATCCATCTACGATGTCATGCGACAATCATTTATCTGTTTTGCACGGGATATAAAATTAGGTTACATCGTGAAATAAATTCGATCTATATGAAGGTAAGTAAACTCACGGCGTATACAGGGCATCGGTAGAATCTCCGTCCGGTCCAACCAGAGACAGGCCTATCGTAGGTCTGCACCACTGCATCCATTCCACAAGCACATCTGGGCCAGTTCCGAAGATAGTGAGGGCCAGGCCGCAACATGATTGACTCCGTGCGGTAGTTCTGTTTCATTTTGTTGGGCAGGTCCTCCGATGGGTAATGGGTGTGGCCTTTTAGGCCGGACGATTCCCACCAACTTGGTCTAATCTATGCGTTGATGGACCTTTGTTCGGCCATCCTACTACGATGACGGCAGACAGTATCACATGGGCATGTCATGCATAGACGTGTTAACGGCAAGTGGTAAGTGCGAAGTAGTAGTAAATGCAACGTCACTAATCGCCATAATGGTAAATGCAATGTCAATAATTGTATGGAGAACAATTTTCTGGCCAAACCGCCAAATGCACATAATAACATAAGTCCATAAATTACATGATTACACTTAGCGCCGACGACCCCTTGTCGTGTATGCACTTGGGGTGTAATGGTCTGGTGGATGTGTCATACGTTGTCCTACAGCCTGAGAAGGTCCAAACCGAATTTGATCCTCAGTTTGGTCCGTGGTTGGGATATACCCAGGCTATGAACTTATGGCGTACATCTGTAACATGCACATGTTCATTCATATTAATATTAAATATACGTTTGTTTATATTTAACTATTATTTAAAACATTACATAAAATGTTAGCTTACGTGTTTAATACATAATACGTGTAAATAAGGGATATCATGTGAATATAGCAACTCGACTAATACTTCAAACACCCTAAATATTAACTAAAATGTCACTAAAATACGTACAATTATATTACTATTTTGCATGCTAAATATAGATTAATTTCCCTATTATGTTTAATTAAGCTAACAAGAAAATTACTATATGAAAAAATATAGTCACTCTTTTTAACTACGCACACTAGCGTTAATTTATCGCTAATTATATATAATTTTGCGCAGTACGTGCAATTAAAATTTAAACATTCATATATTACATGCTATAAAAATTTACTAATTTCCATTATATTTGTAGACCATTTTCTCTCCTTACATAATTAATTAATCACTAATCATAATTTAAGTTAACCTAACACAACAAGTTTATGTTAACTATAAAATGCGTACCTGACGGTTATAAGATCGATCGGTTCAAACTTCCTGAAAAAATTAAAACAAACGTAAATTAGACAGAATATACGAAATTAAGTGGTCATACTAAACTTTCACCGTATGTGCTTCTTACCTTCAGAATCTGGTGCATCTTATTTCGCTTCTCAATCTTTGGTCGTGCTACGGTCTTGTGCAAAATTAAGAAAAAAAAGAGAAGTAAGACCTAGGTGCTGGTGCTTAGTTTAATTAATTAATTACGTGATGATGCTTAGTTTAATTAGCATTAACAACATACTATGCCAACATCAGTATAGTCAGATAGCCCTCACATATCAAGATTATCATACTGTGTATATAATATATACATACAATATTAAGTACTAATATGGTAAGATTAGCATACAACACTGCTAGTAAGATTAGCATTGAATGTTATTATGCCAAAATTAACTCTTGCATATACGTACCGCAATAACACTAATTATTAGCAAGTAGATCGAATTTAAATTTTAAAATATTCCCTCACGCTGAAAGCGAAAAATATCAGCGAAGTGACACTCCTGGTGAATCCTCAACTGAGGTATTAGCGAATAATATACCTAAACTCAACGAACTGAAAAGAACTGAAAGCGAGAGAGTGAGTGTGTGAAGGCTGCTCTACGTGTGAAGCCTGCGAGTGTGTGAAATGAACTGAAAGCGATAGTGCTGCGTGTGTGAAGGCGAACGGCAGGACGCGATATATACACTCAATTTTCTGATCACTATGACTTCTAATCGGTATTAATTAGCGTAAATCATGTAATTACTATTTGATTAATTAAAAAGTTAGCACTATTTTGTCGGTGGAGGATTATTTTATTATTTTTTCCACACTGTTTTGTCGGCAGCCCATTATTTTATTATATTTTGTGCACTATCTTGTCGGTAACGTATTATTTTATTGTTCTTTTCGCTAATCAACCTAGGAGATTAAGCGGGGGCGCAATACCGCCGCAGCCTACGCTGGTGAAGTGGCGGCAGTCGCGACCACCACCGGTGGCGGCAATGAAGCGCCGCCACGCCAGTGGCGGCGGCTCTGCTGCTGCCACACCGGGGCGATAACTCATCAGCGTCGTGTTCGGTGACGGCGATCACCGAGTGACGGCAGTCACCCGGGGTGACGGGACCCAGTGCTACTTTTGTAATTTATATTTCCTGTGGATTATTTTATTAATTTTCTATTAACTGTTGATTATTTCGGGTATTTTTCCTTGAGAAGATCAACATGAAAAGATTAATAGTTTGATTAATTATTAGTTTGACCATTGTGGTCTTGATTTTCGTTGGTATGATCAATGTGAGATTAAATCGCCTCGTTCTCGTTGGATATGACATGAACATCTCACATTTTCATTCGGCTGAGATCTGTGTTCTGTTGCGCTACCGCGTTCCTACTACCATATGCATGCATGTGGACAATGCCTTCTTTGGTTGTGCGTTATGATGCATGTAGTAGTAAGGAAGCGGGTTTGTTACAGTATGTGTACATATACTAGAGGTAAAAGCGCGCTTCGCGCGCTAGGTCAGACGTGCTGACGCTCTAAAATTAAAAGTATACGAACACGTATTTATACATAAGGGGTCAAATAAACGTTGATAGACTGATTCAGCTACATAAATAAAAAAACTCAAATGGCTATAAAAGCTTATGACGGATACCATAAAAAGTTTGTTCTAGAGCACCTCCTGTTCTTGTCAAGATTTATAACCTGCTCTCTATTGAGCCTGCCAAAGCATACCAATTAGTAAACAATGATATGCTTTCTAAAATGGGTATGAGCCAAAGCTCCTCTAATGAGGGTACTATGTTATCTTCATAACTATTTACAAAAAATGGCATGTTCTCTAAGATGGGTATGAGCCAAAGCTCCTCTAAAAAATACCAATCTAGGTGCACTTACAATCAATGGACCTATTTACCATGCTGAAACAGGCTATCCTTCATATAGGCAGCAACTTTGAAGAAGAGTCTTGCATAATAGTCCCTGCACGGTGTAAACATAAAGCATCTAAGTCATCAATATGTGGTATAAATCAATCTATTGCCAAATCCGTAATGGAATCAGCAAATAGAGAAGTCCAAAATTGTCCAAGGTGTGTTTTCTATAGAATGGAATTCAAGACATATAGAATAATTTTCTCACATTTGCTTCCAAGCCTAGAATTCCAATGCAACTGGAAGAGAGGGGAAACATTACCTTATTGTATGGAACAGATGTTAAAACCTTTAATCATAAAGAAATTTGGAATTTAATAGAATGTGAACTATCAGCTATAGCATGATATATCCACTGCTGAAACCGGTATAACGATTGAAGGGTATCTGCATAACAGAGCAACCTATAAGCTTGGACCAATTTTCTTTAGATGAAGGGAACACAGTACTATTAATTAAAAGGATAAAAAGATAATAATATTTTGGGAATAGCATATATGTCAGTATTTTCTGTGCTAGACTAAAGGAAAATATCAGCTGAAACTGCTGGCAAATACAAATTTGCCAAAAAAAAAGAGAGAGAAAAACTTCCCCTCCTTCTTAGTGTATTGAATATTCATCTCATTAGAGACAACCGGCAATTAATCATAAAAGCAGGAACCGGAATCAATGTCCGCAAATATAAATAGAATAAACTAATCTTTCAGCATAGAGTTCCTTCCATTAAAAGCCAATGGCAGGATAAAAAAAAATGTATGAAGCAAAAAAGGAAATTTGCACAAACTTATGCATACACAATATGTGCCATTGTTTAAGTGAACGTAAGTTATTTACCCGAAATAGCTATGAATATGTGGCATCTTGGATTTCACATTCCAAAACAGTGAAACAATAATAAGATGGGCACATATATTTTTCTTTAAAAAGTAAAGCTGCGTTAATAACCCTTTGTTAATTACAGAACAACAGTAAAGCAACCATAGGCACGAAATGTATACAGATAAACTGGGGACAATGCATAAAAGAAGATCGCATCGTTACCATTATCTGCTCTCTGCCACCGTTTTCTAGTTTTTTTGATCTTGAGCCTGGTCGTGGAGGTGCCACCTTGAAGGATATGTTGGGTACGCAGTCTTCCAAAAGGCAAATTCTAGGGATTGGATCCTTCGTCCAGGACCAGTAGGAACATCATGTTGGGCTTTTGCCCCTTTTGGGCCGGCCCACATAAGAGAATAAGAGAGGGAGAGAGAGAGGAGCAGGAGCCGGGGGCGAGCTCGCCCCGTTCGTGCCCCAGCCCTAGGGTTGGACGGCTGGCGGGCGCCGTCTTTCTCGGCGTCTTGGGCTTCGTGGGCGTCGTGGCCGTTGTGGCGGGCTTCTGGAGGGCGTGGCGCCTCTATCCCTATTAGAGGCCGCAGCCTCTCTCTCTCGGTTCGAGTTTTTCTCGGTTTTTCCCTTCTCCTCTCACCTCTTGCGACCTGCTGTTCGGTGGTTTCACGGAGCTCGGCCGGCTTGCTGGTCGGTGCTGGTTGTCGGAGGGAACCCGTGCCGCTCTCCGTCGTTCGGTACTCGGTGGCCTCGAGGTGGACGCCGTCCTCTTGCTGCTCCTTCCTCTGCTCCTCGGTTCCTCTTGTGGCCTTCGCCATCGTGAGGGACTTCGCATCGTATCTCCTGATCGTTTAAGCTTGTGGTGCTTAGCACGGCGATTTGATTTCGGGACGATGCCTCGCACGCTTTGCCTCGCATTGTTGGCTCGGATCCAACGCGACCGTAAGAACTCTCCTTCCTCTTGTCCAAAGGGACCGCTTTTGGTTAATTCTGGGAGACTAGCCTTCGAGCTAGAGGCCGTCTGACCATTTCTGGTTGCACTGTGTTGTGGCTCTGATCTTTGTTCGATGATGATTGCATTAGTTGAGGCTTAATAATCTATGAATAAAAGGATTTGCTAGACCTAGAAGTACTGCTCTAAGTTCATTAATCCTGATTACTCTATGTGCATGATCTAGTGGTTGATGCTGGAATTAATTGGTTAATATCCTGCTGCACTTGTTTCCTGTTTAATTGGAGAACTAGTATTGTGCTAGCTCAGTTTCTAGTTGGTGCAGTGGGCTTATGAGCTGCTGTTCGGCTCATTCTTGTGGTTTGTTTAGTCTGGCCGAACTGCTATATTGATCATCTATTTCCTGGTGCACTCTGTGGCAACTTGATCATATACATAGAGGAGTTTTGCTCCTGTTTTGAACTAGAGCAGTGCTGTCTAAGGGCTTATTTCCTTCAGTTCCAGATTAATTTATCCTGTGATATGTTGCCTAAGATCGGTTGGATGGCTAATTTATTTAGCAACCCCTATTTGCAATCTGAGAACAACATCATAAACAAAAACTTGAGCTTATTGCTGGTTTTATTACCTTGGGCAGCATTGAATTCTTTTAAGGCTATCTTGTATTCTTATGTCTTATTGGTCATATCTGAAGAATACTTGCCTTATGGTTCAATTGGCTTGCATTTAATTATTGCTGTACTTATTATGGAATTTGGTATGATCTTGCTCATTATGCTAATTTTGCAACAATCCAGAAATCAAATATTCTTATCTATGGCCTCTGGGAGTAGTAGTGATGTAGTTAAGCCCGAGACTTTTGACGGCACCAGCTTCAAACGCTGGCAGGCACGTACTAGGCTGTGGTTGACTGAGTTAAAAATCTACTGGGTTATCTGTGATCCTCCGAAAGACAAGAAGGATCTTAAGGGTGAGGAGAAGACCCAGTGGGAGAATGCCAACCACGCAGTCCTAGCACGATTGTTAGCCGTAGTGTCAAATAGGCTTTTCGACACCTACTCCACTTTCACTGATGCCAAGGAGTCAGGGATGACCAGGGCTGAAATTTTCAGAAGGGGATAACGGGAATGAGAGCTTTGTGGCTGAGAGTTACCTGAACTACAGGATTGTGGAGAACCGCTCGATTGTGGAGCAGGTCTAGGAGCTTCAGCTCCATGTGAGGGACCTGAATCAGTTCGAGTGTCTCCTGCCTGAAAGCTTTCAGGTGAATGTAGCCCTGGCCAAGCTTCCGCCCTCGTGGCGTGACTTTGTGATGCCATGACATATGAAGGAGCGCTGACGCTCCTCGAGCTTGAGCACTATAAATGTCGAGGAGCGGCCCGCGCTCATCGAGGCTCAAAGTACTCTCGCCCCCGCCCATGTCCGTGCCAATGTGGTGATGCCAAGAACTCCAAGGTCGGTGGTGGGAAGAAGAAGAAGCCCTGTAACTGATCGGCGCCAAGGGCAAGAACATGAAGAAGAAGAAAGAGGATCCGTCTGCTATGTGTGGCAACCCCGCACATTGCTCAAGGTGCCGTGACCGCAAGGGCAAAGGACCAGTCCAGATAGCAGAGTGGCCCTCGTGCCTAGGCGCGATGTTGCGGAGGTGGCTCCTAGCTCCTCCATTGTGGTATGTACCTAGAGCCTTTATGGTGATTCATCACTTGATTGGTGGATCGACACGGGTGCTACGCGTCATATAGTCGCCGACAGAGGCTCTTTTACTTCATTTCGTGGTCAAGATTGTGGATCCGCCTTGATGGGCAATGGAGCGTCAAGACGATACGAGGAGTCGGCCAGTCTACTTGAAGTTGACTTCGCAAGACGCCGGTTCTTCGTGACGTGTTATTCGTGCCCACGATCGCGGCTGAATTTGATCGATGGCTCGCGTAATGTCGCCAGGTGTCGATTAGTGTTTGAGTCAAATAAGGTCATCTTGACCAAGTTTGGTGCCTTCATAGGCAAGGGTACGAGAGAGGTGGCATGTTCATTCTCTCTGCCTTGTGTCGTAACAATCTTTCCATTTACAATGTGGTTTGTAATAAACATCATGATGTATGGCATTCACGCTTATGTCATTTGAATTTTGAGGCCATTGTGCGTTTGAGCAAGATGAGTTTGATTCCAGAGTATAGCTATGAGAAGGGCTCCAAGTGTGAGGTGTGTGTGCAAGCTAAGCAGCCTCGAAAGCCGTTTCGTACAGTTGAAGGGCGAAGCACCTCTCCACTAGAGCTAGTCCACTCCGACTTATGTGAGATGAATGGCATCTTAACTAAGGGTGGCAAACGATATTTCTTTACTCTCATAGATGATAGTAGTAGATATTGTTATATCTATCTATTAAAAACTAAAGATGAAGCACTAGAGTACTTTAAGATCTATAAAGCCGAAGTGGAAAATCAACTAGGAAAGACTATTAAACGGTTAAGGTCTGATAGAGGAGGAGAGTATATCTCTAAGGATTTCGCTCATTTCTGTGAAGAATGTGGTATCATTCATGAAACCACACCTCCCTACTCTCCCAGACCAAATGGGGTAGCCGAGAGAAAGAACTCAACTATATGTAACTTGGTTAACTCCTTGTTACAAAGTTCGTATGTCGGTTCGATGGTGGGGAGGCCGTTTCTCAAAGGAATTATGTCCTAAATAGGGTGTCGCCGCAATCGCGAAAGGTGACGCCTTATGAAGGATGGAAGGGAGAAAGCCAAACCTGTCTCATCTTAGGACTTGGGGTTGCCTTGCTAAGGTGAATGTGCCCGTGCCTAAGAAAAGGAAACTAGGACCAAAACCGCCGATCGTGTCTTCCTAGGGTATGCTTTAAATAGCACGGCCTATAGGTTTCTAGTGGTCAACCGAGACGAGCTAAGTCGCCTCAATGACCTTATGGAGTCTACGGATGCGACATTCTTTGAGACTATCTTTCCTATGAAATCAAATGAGATAATCGCATCAGACCGATGGCTCTAACGAGCATTACTCTATTCCTCCCGAGGTGGTGAGCCCGCTCACAATTGGAGTTGAGGAGGAGTAAGAGACAAAGGACCTAAAAGTCGTTTGGTGATGATTTTGCCATCTATTATGTGGATGATTTAACCACGCACCCTCGCCGAGGCTTTTGCATCTCCCGATGCCGAGTATTGGAGGGAAATTCAGAAGCGAGATGGATTCCATCGCCGCTAATGGAACGTGGAAGTCAGCGATTTACCTAGTAGATGCAAACCAAGAGGGTGCAAGTGGATTTTAAGAAAAGAGGAGACCTGATGGTACTATTGAAAAGTACAAGGCCCGCTTAGTGGCTAAGGGTTTCACTCAAAAGGAAGGCGAGGATTATTTTGATACTTATTCTCCTCGGCGAGACTACCCACTATCCGTGTGCTTATAGCTCTAGCAATGTGATATAAACTCCTAGTCCATCAAATGGACGTGAAGACCGCTTTTCTTAATGGAGAGCCGGAAGAGGAGATATATATGCAAAGCGACTGATGGATTTGTGGTTAATGGCCAAGAGAACAAGGTGTGTCGCTTGATTAAGTCCTTGTATGGTCTTAAGCAAGCCCCCATGCAAAGGGCATGAGAAATTCGATAAGACGATGACATCTGTTGGGTTTTGTGTAAACGGTTTACAGATGTGTTTATTATCGGTTTCGGAGGACCGAGGTGTCATTCTATGTCTTTACGTGGATGACATATTGCTATTCGGACCGACTTGGATGTCATCAACGAAACAAAAGAATATCTCTCCTTGAACTTTGATATGAAGGATCTAGGAGAGGTCGATGTTATTCTTAACATCAAGCTTATAAAGGGTGAGAGTGGGATAACTCGTCACAATCCCATTATGTAGAGAAGGTCCTAACCCGCTTTCGCATATGGACTCTAAGCCCGCCTCCACGCCTATGATCCTAATCTAAGACTTTGCAAACATAACGCGGGGGTTAATGCTCGTCCCTTTGACTCTCCTTCCTCTTGTCGGATTGACGTTTCTAATCGCTGCCTTGGCTAGGCCGCGATATTTCGGTTGCACTGTTGTGCTCGCTTTGTTGTGGATTCAAGTAGTAAAACTTCTCTTGTCCAAAGGACCGCTTGGTTAATTCGGGATACCTTCAGTGAGGTCGTCGTCATTTCTGGTTATGTTTGGCTCATTTTTTCGTAATTGATTAGTTGGCTTAATATCTATATAAAGGTTTGCTGCCTAGAAGTCTGTCAGTTCATTACCTGTTTTATGTAGTCTGGTGATGCTGAATTAATTGTTAATTCCTGTGCACTTGTTTCCTTTAATTGGAAATAGATTTGCTAGCTCAGTTTTAGTGGTGCAGTGGGTTATATCTGTTCGGCTCATTTTGTGGTTTGTTTAGTCGGCCGATGCTATTTATTATTTCCTGTTTATTGGAAACTATCATACATAGTGATTTGTCTGGTTTATACTGGCGCTAATGCTTAGTTTTGTTCAATTTATCTATATGATTCCTATCGTTGGTCAATTATTATCAACCCTATTTGCTCTGATAAACTATAACAAAACTTGAGCTTATTTGGTTTATTCCTGACAGATTTTATCTTTTGCTATGTTTATGTTTTTGCACTTTTGAATACTTCTTGTCAATTGGCTGCATTTATTATGCTGTTATTATGAATTGGTTGATTTGTCTTAGCTAATTTGAAATCGTATAAAGTATTTACAGCCTCGGGATGTAATTAGTTAGCCAGATTTTGCGACTTCAAAGCTTACCATTGATTGGTTGACCGATAAAATACGTTAATCTTGGACGAAAGAAAGACTTAGGTGAGACAATGAGATGCAACCACGCACCTAGACGTGGTTGAGTGTCAAATTTTTCGACCTACCCATTTACCTCCAAGGAGCGGATCGGGGAAATTCCAAGATAACGAGCGGCTTTGTTGGAGTACATAGCCGTCCACGGAGCTAGGAGCAGCGGGGATAGCCGGATGTCTCCGTCAAAGCAGAATGTGGCTGCAAGACCCATGGGGTTTTAGAGACCCATAAGGGGCGCCGACCTCGAAGCAGAAATGAATGAGCGCAGCTGACGGGCTGATTTACGCCCCCCATGCGGCCAGTGCGGCCAAGAATGCCAGGCGGGGAGAGAGGCGCCTATCGCCGCAGACAATGATAGAGAAAGCTGTCGTGTGTGGAACCCCACATGGCTGGACGGCAGTAAGACGTCAAGATAGGGATCCGCTGTGGCAGGGACTCGTATGAGTGGTCCGCTCACTAAGTGACTGTCAGAGCCTTATGGCTGTCTACTGTGGATCGAAGGTGTAGCCTTGCGAAGCCTTTCATTGTGTCAGTTTGGATCCCTTGAGTTGGCTATAGCCAAGACAGAGGGTCGCGTTCTCTAAGTTGTTCGAAACTGCCTTTTCTGCGGTTATGTACTCAACATCGAGTGCATTATTCTGCTTGAATGCGCCAGGTTGATTAGTGTTTGATCAAATATTGACAAGTTGGTCTCAGGGGGTATGAGGAGTGAGTCTTGCTTGGTGTAACAATCTTCCATTAAAGTGTTTACATTATGTGTATGGCATTCACTTAAGTGTTTGAATTTAGCATTTCCTAGAGATGGTTATTCATATACTATAGAAGTACATGGAGTGGTCTTAAGCTATAAAGGCTTAAATGAAGGGTAAGCTAGCAAGCGCATCACTTAAGATAGGCATCTAAAAGGGTCACATATCTTACTCTTATAAGTGAAATTGTTATCTATATAAAACTAAAGTAATGATAATCTTTAAATCTTAAAGTAAGGAACACGTAGGAAAGATATTAACGTAATACCTAAAGGGAGTATCCTAAGGATTGCATCAGAAGATGGGTATATTAAAACAACTCCTCTTCACAATGGGTTCCAGAGAAGACTCACTAAAAATGGTAACCTTACAAAGTATTGTATTTCGGTGGTTAAGCTTCAATTTGTGCCAAATCGGGGCCATCGCAGAGCCTTATGGATGGAAGAATCCAACTCTACTTGAACTTGGTCATATGAATGGCCTTCAAGAAACGCCAGGAAAAAGACCGACTGTTCTGGGATGTTTAATAGCAGGCTTAAATTCTTGGTAGAGACTAATGCTAATGACCATGACTACTGGATTTCTTTGGACTTTTTCTTGGAAATCAATGAATACGAGATGGATCTAACAGCATATCTATTCCCGAGGTGGCCAGCGCCCCAATGGAGTTGGAGAGTAGAGACAAAGGACCAAAAGTCGTTGGATGATTTTGCCATCTATTTGGTGATTTAACCACGACTCGCGAGGCTTTGCATTCCCGCCAGTATTCGGGGAACCAGACGATGGATTCCATCGCCGCTAAGGAACGTAAGTCACTTCCTAGTAGATGCAAACAGAGGTGAATGGATTTTAAGAAAAGAGGAGACGATGATATTGAAAATACAAGGCCCGCTTATGGCTAAGGGTTACAAAAGGAAGGGGTTATTTTGATACTTATTCTCCTGGGACTACCCACTATCCGTAGTAATTGCTATGATATAAACCCTAGTCCATAAATGGAGGAAGACCGTTTAATGGAGACTGAGGATAATATGATATGGATTGGTTAATGGCCAAAGAACAAGGTGTGTCGTTGATTAAGTCCTTGTATGGTCTTAGAAGCCCCATGCAAGGCATGAGAAATTATAAGACGATGACATCGGTTTTGTGTAAACGTTTAATGTGTTTTTATCTTGTGAGGACCGAGGTGTATTCTATGTCTTTACGTGATCATATTGCTATTGACACTTGGATGTCATCAACAACAAAAATTACTTAATTGATCTTAGATCTGAATGAGTTATCTAAATCAAGTTAAGGGTAGTAAGTAATCAACCCATTATTGGAGCCTAACCCGCCTTGGACCTTAACCCGACTTGGCCATATCTAATCAAGCTTTGAAAGATCGTAGGTTAATATGATTAAAGAATGACTGATGTATTCAAAGATGCGAATTCAAGAGATGTATTCTACACCTAACCGGACATGGGCACTATCAGATTAGGTCCTTAAGCGGACCATGACTGGGATTCATACTACTCAACGCCTAGGATATGTTATCGATAGTGATTTAGTCAAGGTGATAGTGAATGTTACTATGGGCTTAGAAGTATCCGCCAAGCATGCAGAGCAGTTATGGTAACTAGTTCGTAGTCAGCATCAGCATGCCTAGACTTTTTTCGACCACGACGAAAGGTACCACTTAGTAAATGTAACCGATTTAAGCAGTCGATAGAAAAGACATGACTGGCATATAGGCTAATTCTAGCTTATTGCGAGTTTATGTTGAGATAAGTAGTAATCTACCGCTTAACCAAAGGGTTTGCAGTCATTCGGAAGAAAAGATGGGCTATGCTGATAACCAAGGGTAACCTTAAATCGGACCCTGAATGGTCAGGACAGTAGTAGTGATCAAGATCCTAGGCCCATTGCAAGGTTATTGTTGGCTCGGATCCAACGCGACCGTAAGAACTCTCCTTCCTCTTGTCCAGTGGACCGTTTTGGTTAATTCGGGAGACTAGCCTTGAGCTAGAGGCCGTCGACCATTTCGGTTGCACCGTGTTGTGGCTCGATCTTTGTTCGATGATGATTGCATTAGTTGAGGCTTAATAATCTATGAATAAAAGGATTTGCTAGACCTAGAAGTACTGCTCTAAGTTCATTAATCCTGATTACTCTATGTGCATGATCTAGTGGTTGATGCTGGAATTAATTGGTTAATATCCTGCTGCACTTGTTTCCTGTTTAATTGGAGAACTAGTATTGTGCTAGCTCAGTTTCTAGTTGGTGCAGTGGGCTTATGAGCTGCTGTTCGGCTCATTCTTGTGGTTTGTTTAGTCTGGCCGAACTGCTATATTGATCATCTATTTCCTGGTGCACTCTGTGGCAACTTGATCATATACATAGAGGAGTTTTGCTCCTGTTTTGAACTAGAGCAGTGCTGTCTAAGGGCTTATTTCCTTCAGTTCCAGATTAATTTATCCTGTGATATGTTGCCTAAGATCGGTTGGATGGCTAATTTATTTAGCAACCCCTATTTGCAATCTGAGAACAACATCATAAACAAAAACTTGAGCTTATTGCTGGTTTTATTACCTTGGGCAGCATTGAATTCTTTTAAGGCTATCTTGTATTCTTATGTCTTATTGGTCATATCTGAAGAATACTTGCCTTATGGTTCAATTGGCTTGCATTTAATTATTGCTGTACTTATTATGGAATTTGGTATGATCTTGCTCATTATGCTAATTTTGCAACACATCACACTCCTCGTCAACCTGAACATGTGAAGAAGTATTCTAGCAAATGAGATCTGTTACCTGAAGAAGCATTTTACCAAATGATACTGATACATATTGGTATCGAAAAATAGAGGAAAGCTCCACTTATCTCTATTGAATAAACTTTGTTTTTTAAAAGACCAAAACAACGGCCGGTTCTTACAACAATGAAGAGACATATCTCAACGGATGCGAAAACAACAGCAAAAAATGCTCCCATGTAAGCTCAAAAGTGATAGGCTAACTGCATTTTTTTTTGTGTCATTTCATCGAACATCTTCAAGGCATTGATGGGCATGTGACTTCAGACATATCCATACACAGATCTGTAGTAGCAACAGCCATTCACTTGCACAAAATCAAAAAGACGAAGGAGCAGAAGCAACGTGCTAATGCACAAAATCAACCAAAGAAGATGAGGGGCAGTTGGTTGTGCTGACCTGCAGACGGGAGGAGAAGGCACGGCGACGCCGGGATGCTGAGGCGGCGCTAGCAGCAGGAGGCTGCAACGCGTCTGGTGGGAGAAGAGGGGGGTGAGGTGCCCAAGGCAGGCCGGCGGCGGCGCCGCTGGGCCTGTCCTCCGCAAAGCTGCCGTCTTCGGATAAGGCCTCCCAGGGGCCGAGCGTCGTCGTTCTCCTGCGGCCAGCCCAAAGGCTGCGCCGGGAGCAGTGGCAGTCAGCAGAAGGGGTAGGAAGGAGGCGGCCGCGCCGGGGCACCGGGGCGGCTGGGGAGAGGAGGCGCCGTGGGGTAGCTAGGAGGTGGAGGCGGCGCGGTTGGAGGCGGAGCAACCCAGAGGGAGAGGGAGACGGGCAAGCGAGCGATGGGGTGGAAACGGAATGCCCCCATGCGTGTAGGGGCTGAGAAGGTGAGGCCGGGGCGACGTGGCGAAACGACGGCCGCGTGAATCCACCGCTTGCCTGGAATCGTCTGATCTGCAACGTATGGCTTGTATTTAAAGGCGACGTGGAAGCTCAACTCTGCTGATAGAACTGAAGGGTGACGTGGCCATATCCGGGCTTCAGGACTGCTACGACTTATGTAGAGTTAGTATATATATATATATGTGTTGTACTGATGAGTTGTTGAGTTGTTGCATGGCCGGTCGTCTTCGGTTGTTGTTGGAGCTGACACTACATTGCGCGTACGTGTGCTTGCATTTTTTTGTATGGTCAATGTAGCTATGTTGGTTGAGCATTATGTAAGAATCAAGCTCCCACGGGCTTTGATATTTGTTTTAGAGATTGATGCACTTAATTCTCAAGTGGGAAATTCTTGGTATTGATGGATCCCACAAAGCGGTGATTTTCTGGCGTCGACCTTGCTCAAGATTAAGGACTTTATTTCCATACTTCTTCTATTTTCTTGGGTGAGTTGTTGGCGTAACCTAGACGCTTGTGTGAATTCTCTCTCTCTCTGGATGCAGGGTCCTGGGAGCACAGTTGAGTCCTTAGTTGTCTCTCAGTTTCTGAAGTCTTCCAGGGGGTTCCGGGTCCGGGTTTCTTGTTCTCAAGTCCGTTTTTGTAGGGCCTAAGTTTTCCAAATCTCCAAATATCTTCTCTGGCGCCAAACTTTCCCTCTCAAGCCATGTGATGTGCTGAAATCTGTCGGTGGGCCTACCTGGGGGTCAGGCTGTCTTAGCTGAGTGTTCTCTTCTACTGTGCTGTTGAGCAGATGCCTTCGTCCAGACTATCCAGCCTTGGAGTCCAGACTATCCGGCCCAAGTTGTCTCCTCTTTGTCTTAAAATTATTTTTTTACGAAGAGTGCATGTCTTCGGCCGGACCGTCCAACCCATGTTGTCTCCTCTCTGTCTCAAAATTATTTCTTACAGAGAGCACATGCCTTCATCCGGACTGTCCGGAGGTTGTCCGGGGTATTGTTCGGCCTAACGCATAAATTTGGATATGAGATTTCCTTCTTTAGGGTTTAGAAGTGGGGATTTCGTGGGGGAGTATACAAAGGCCTTATCTGCTCAAGGGAGGGTGTGAGAGACTCCATTGCAACCCTAGCCACCTTTTCCCAAGTGTGTGAGCTCTCTCCTATGGATCTTATCTGTAGGGTTTCCATGTGCATGTGAGAAGAGTATTAGTGAGGTGAGTGTCCTCTGGATTTGTGCTCTTTGGGGCTCCATCGCCGGAAGGAGGATCTTCACCAAGATGTCTTCATCAAGCCTTCATCGAGTTCTCATGCCTCCGTGGGTTGGGGGTGCCTCCGTGTGTTGTGTTGGGGGAAAAGTCCATCGTGTGTCGGTGGCCACCGCAGTGTGTCGGTGGTGACGGAGCGAAAACCATCGTGTATTGGTGGATGCCGCCGTGTGTCGATGGTGTGGGTTTGAGGAGCTCGCCGCGTGTGGGAGCACTCGAGACCATGTGAGAGGTTTGGAGCCCACCTTACTTTCATGGTGAAGGGCTACCGCGAGTGGATTGAGGCGGAAGGCTCGAAAGGGAGCCAATTCTCGTTCGTCGGGGGCTTGCCTCAACGGGGAGTAGGAGTTCGTCTCCGAACCTCGGAAAAATATCCTTGCATCATCTTTACCTTCCCGCAATTTAATTTCCCACTAGTTTCCTTTTATGCATGCTCGTAATTTATGGTACTTGTTCATTAAGTTACATGCTAAATTCACATTGTGTAGTTGTAGGGTTGATTAGCTAAATGGTTCACTTTTTATTTGTCTAATTGTCATGGAAAACACAAAAAAAAAAATTTAAAAGTAGTCCAATTCACCCCCCTCTTGGCCTTCGATCCGTTCACATTCATGAGTCATATAAATTCAAAGCTAACTAATTCCATCAACCTATCTTTGGACTAATTTTATTATTTTGAGCTAATTAGATTAGCCGAGCTTGATGTCTTTTGTAGCATTTGAATGTGTTGAATGTGTATGCATATATGTGTTACAAAGTAGCCACATGACTAATATGCTTAGTCTAACAGAATCAAGTCACAATATTGGATTGATTATTGGGTCTTTGACGATATCAATGATTGACATGCCTGATGAGATCAGTCATGCGTCTTTGCTTTCTTCTATACTTATGTCATTGTCTTGGTGCATGTCACTGGAAAGTTGGTGCTACCGAACAATCGAGGAACACCCTCTTTGTTGTGATAGCTCATTAGTCAAGTAATGGAATTTTAATAGAGTTGATAAGATCGATTTTGTGAAACATTTATGAGGAAAATTTATGAACATGGTTCATGATTCTGTGTGGCTAGACCTGTTCATGGGTAGCTCGACCCGGCCCGGCCAAACCAGTGAATCGAGCCGGGCTCGGGCCTCGATCTGAAGCTCGGCCACCGGGTCGGGCCGGGCCAAGCTTGGGCTCGAGGAAATCGTGCATTTAGCCATGGACGGGATGGGCTTTCGAGTTTAGGGTTTCAAGTCGGGCTTTTGGGCTTGGGCCGTTCGACCGAAAGTGAGGCTCGCGCGATCGGTGCCGGTCTGGCTCGGCTTGGTCCCATAGGACCGGATTTTCAAGCACGGGTAAAACCAGTACCCAATGTTTGATCAGGTCTATGTGTGGCGTATCTCTTGTCTGTTTGTTGGAGAGCACCACTGTACACTGGGATTCAAATCTCCAACGATTTAGGCACGTAGTTGGTCGCCCCTAGAGTTGGAGGACAACATCCGTGTTTGGTGCCTTGTGTACTAGTTGTTTGGCGAGTTTTTCCTATTATTATGGTGCCTATCTTGGCAGTGGTTGCACTAATAAGATTAGTTTGGTATTGGATTAATATGATTACTGCAATGGATTATTCTCTTAAGACCGTGAATAAGATTCATAGCTAATGACTCTGATTTAAAATTGGTTTAATGAAATTTTCATTGGATCAATATGATTGGTCCGAAATAGATTATGTGATTAAACAATATGACTCACATCGTAGAAATTGGTTTGGCAGCTATACATATTCTATGCCTTTTATAATTGTTATATGTTCACATTTTCTAAGAGAATTTGATTGTGTTTAAACTATTTTTTACACGGCGTTCACATATGTTAACAGTTGATGATACATGTGTATATGAAAAAGGGAAGGGAGCGGCGGCGCCGGTGAGCTGAGCTCTCGGGGAGAGAGAACGAAAGAGTGCCGGGGGGGAAGAGAGTGCCCTGAGTTTCAAATTTAAACTATTCTAATTTTGTTCAAATTGTTCTACCCTCTCCGTCGAGGGCAATGGCTGGCGCCGCTCCGAGGGGCAAGATCACATAGGTAGATTGGTGGATTGCATCCACGTGCACACAGATATGGGTTGGGTAGGGTGAATGTGGGCCCTCGGACTGGGTTTGATTGGGCCAAGGCAAGAGTTGATCTCAACCCAACACAATTGAAACGGAGGACTTGACCGGAACTCGATTCGGTTGTTGAGTGGGGTCAGTACCAAATACGTCAGAACTTAGACCTCTGCCTATAACATACTCCCTCCGTCCTAAATTGTAGTTCACTATTGACTCTTTGATATTCCATTTGACCATTCGCCTTATTCAATAAATATATGTAAATATTATTTATTTTGTTGTGATTTGTTTTATCATTAAACATATTTTAATCATTACTTATATTTTTGCATGTTTGCATTATTTTTTTGAATAAGACGAATGATCAAAAGACGTCTCCAAAAGTCAACAGTGAAGTACAATTTGAAACGGAGGAAGCACAAAAGGACGCTTTAGCCAGTTTTGTTGCAAGTTTCGTTAAAATTATCTGGGCCGAGTACAAGTTTCATAAAGACATCGGGCAGATGACAGAAAGTACTGCGTAAGCTACAGTTGTACACTTGTACTGAAGGCACTGACTGTCAAAGCATGTTTCTATGCACACACTGGATCTCTTAAGACGCTTGGTAACACACAGTAAATGGTTTGGTAAAATTACTCTACGCAAACCATCTTTATGCAAATTTTGATCTATAGACCAAATAATGCTCTGCCCCTTGTTGCTGCTGCCTCATCCTCTGCTGTGCCAGTCAATCCAGATGGCAGCGAGGATTTTGTTGACTGCGCTTTTTCACCAACCATGGTAGCATGCTTCATCACGCTCTCCGGTAATTTTTCGTGGTTTGAAGCAGCAGCACCGACATGAATAACGGCCATCTTGGGCATGCCACTTCCTGGTATGGCTGAAACGGGAACAGTCTCACTAGAGATATCAGCTGCCTGAACCGTGCTCTTGGCTTTCTTTGCCCGGCGCTTTGCTGGCCCGGCTGGCGGCATGTCATGGATTGAATTACTGCCACCCAACACACTCTTCCTGTGAATAGAACAGAAATCCATTCCCCATTTTGCGCTCGTGCTACATCCTTGAAACTTGCAGCGTCTGCCGCCACCATGTTTGATACAGTACTCACTCCGCCCTTGTGCACTCTTCCCACATCCTTCAAACTTGCACCGCCTTCCTCCACCATGCGCAATGCAAAATTCTGTGTTCCCTTGAGCGCCCTTCCCACACCCATCAAATCTACACCTCTTGCCACCACCATGCCTCACACAGCGATCAGTGCGGCCTTGGCTACTTCCACATGCTGCGTTGGGGCATCCAGGGACTGCACAGCGCTTGCCTCCTCCATGACCAATGCAGAGAGGTGTGCCTCCATGTGCACCCTTTGTACAACCTTGAACCATGCAGCCCTTTGAACTACCGCTGTGGACCTTGCAATATGTTGTATTACCCTGGGCTCGCTTGCTGCATCCTTGGTGCTTGCACATCACAGTTTCAACATCAAGATTATAGATTCCCATGCTACCCAGAGCATTCCCATCATTTTCCATTACTGTGAATTCATGGTCTCCTTCGTACTTGATTGATACTTCTGATTTGGTGCATGATATGGGACTGGAACCAAGTTCTCCATGTGGGCGGCCTCCCCCATGGGACATGCATAAAGTTGAGCCATCTGGTACAACATGTGGGCAGCCAAGCATTTGGCATCGCTGGCCTACGCTGTGAGTTTTACAGAACACCGTCTGGCTTTCAACAACTTCGTTACATCCAAGCCTCTGGCATCGTTGCCCAACTGTTTGATAAGAAAAAAAAGTCTAATAAGATATATAACATTAAACATATATATTTTATCCATGAAAGAAATCAAATTTACTAGTTTTTGACTGTGTATACAGTCTGGTATTTTCCACAGTACAAATTATATTGACCCTAAAAACCAGTAAAATACATAAAACTGGTGTACTCACAACGAGAACACATCCATATAACAAGTTCATCCTTAGCTGCATATTAAATAATAACTTTGAGCAAATTGAAAATTGCAAACGACAGGGACACAGCGTGAAAGTATTCATGCCATTGAAAAATGAACTTGATTTTACATTCTTTTCTGAGGAACTAAGATAAATGTTGGAAGGGTTGCATAAACTTAGAAAAAGAGCAGTTCAGAAGAAGACATACCAAAGGAAGAATCATCTGTCGTGCATCTCTGCATCCAAAAATAAATCATGAAAATTTCAGAAAATGCTTGTAACACTGGGCAACATTAAATAGAAGACAGGTAGTTTACATTTAGCTGAATCATGCTGCCACGCTCCACAAAGTTGTTATGCTTATCAGCATCCATGCCTAGACCAAGTAAATCATGGTCAGAGATAGCAGAGTAGTTTATCAAACCACAAAGTTATGACAGTGGTTGCGCACAATACCATGGTGAAAAGAAGAATCCATGACATACATCTGCATGCAGCGTTAACATGTTATACAAACAAAAAAAAAGGTATTTTATAAAGATCAAATAATTCATAGACCATTAGAAATTACCCCTTGCTGAGAAGGATGACCATGCCCAATCATTGACAAATGTTGCCCTAAACAACATATGCATAGAGATATCAAGCACCTTATTTTAAAAACCCATGAATATAGATTTTCAAAAAATGCAACAAGGCTAATTAAAAAGCTGTTTTTACTAACCTTTTAGGCTATTGGTTGGATTATTGGCCTGTGACACAGAAAAAATGGGTGGACCAGACATATCCGTTATATCATGAGAAATGAGGGGCTCACTAAAACAATCCAGTTGTTCCTTGTTGCAATCAAATACTGACGTCTGTATCTTAAGCTCCAACGCTGTTGTCAAAGCTTGGCAGCTCATTATATCTACATAGAGTGTCCCCTTGATTAGAAATACATATTAAAAGATAGTAGAAAAAATATTTAGACAAAATAAAAGAGAGACTAGATAACATTTTAATCTTAGTTAAGTACCTTGGAACCAACATAATGAGATACTGTTGAGCCATTAGATGTGACACTGCTTCCAAGAGTTACAAAATCCATTTTGCTCTCCCTATACTGGGCAGAAAATGAAGCTTCAAGCTTCCTACACAAATACTAAAATAATAAATTTTATATTTATGTACACATTCTTCATAGAAAAATAGAATAAATAGGAAATAATAAGCACCAACTAAATAGTATCATCCTTTACTAAGTTCTCTTTGTGTGTAAGTAGTGCAGATAATTATCCATCTCAATCCTATATCATGTTACTTTGGCAGATATTAGAAGGCAGAAATAATTACTACAGTTGCACATGCATAACCAGTTAACCACTCAATAAAAAAGAAGGGGCAAAGGAAAAAATTAAACACTACTAACATTTTCCAAATTATGGTAGTGTTTGACTACTCATACAACCAACACATTAGAATGAATCAATTGAGTAGATTTTCTGGTCTAGATCTAACCAATTAAGTAATTTCAATCGAACTAGGGATTGATATCCCTCCAACCGACAAACTATATAAACACTATCAGAAGAAACCCAACAGGAGATCACGTTTAAAAAGCAAAATTTCAAGTTTCCAGCTCCTGGTGCTTACTGGTTAGAGCCTCTTTATTCATTAAAATTGGAATTTGGCACCTGGCAAACCACCGATTTCAATTAATTCAGATTACCTGTGGGAACACCGGAACAGGTGATGCTTCGAATCACAAATTTCAATACATCATAATGCATTGGTGGAACAGAACAGAGTTATTACTATTAGCTCCTACATGCATACAGTTATAAACCCTATTACTTTGACAGCCTACCAAAATGAAGATAAGCATAGCTGGGCAACACTCCTAAAATCATGGATTATAGGATAGATTGAAATCACTCACAGAGAAATAAGTGATCCAAGTAAAAACAATTAAGGAATGGACAAAACTAAATTCATCAGCTAAAAGAAAAAAATAAAGTACAACAATAAGGGTGCACAGGCAGGTTGACAAGTTTCGGGTTCATAAGATTCTGTAAAGAGTAGAAACTAGAAAGTGTAACGTATATATAGTAGGCTAAAGAAAGAGGAGGTAAGCCTCATTGCTCCAGCTCTTGGCCTCCTGAGCAGCTAATGAATCTTGTCAAAAGATATGAGCGTAACTAATCAAACCACCAAGAAGATATTAAGAATTGACACAAACAATAATTTAACAATTACGATAGCACTGTGATTGAGATTAAAAAGAAAACGAGAATTGATCCAATGATAGAAGGTTACACAAAATGACAAAATGGTAAAAGTGCAATACAATCGGCATTCAGCAATCCTATTCCCAGGTACATCACTACAGATACCAAGTTACCAACTGAAGTTCAGCTGCTCCAAACAAGGTCAGGTTCACAGTAGAGTAGAATAATTGACACCGATGACCTTCGGTCCTAACCATTATGCTGCTCTATAGTTCCAACATATGATCCCAGCTTAGTGGTGACCATTCGGCTAATATGATTCCAGTGGGTTCGGTTCTTTCAGCTTTTACAAACAGAGGAGCGAACTTCTCAGAACTAAGCAACGCTCTGCAGATGCAGAGAGACTGAGGAGAGGAAGCGTACGGGGAGCAGCTCGGGGAGACCGACCGCGGTGGGTGGCTCGGCGAGGCGGTAGCGGCCTCGTCGTCTCCTCTCCCTCGCGCGCCCGAGGTGGGTAAGACCAGCGGCGGCGGCTCGGCGACGCGGCGGAAACCGGCGACCGGACAGCGTGTCGAGGGACACCGGCAGGGGTGGCGCGGCGAGGCGAGGGAGGTGGCACAACGATCCTAGATCGAGACGGGGAGAAGTGGGACGAATTGAGGTAGATTTGGGGAGGATCAGAGATCGGAGCGAGGGAGAGAGATGGTAAGAAGGGGAATCATGCTTTCTTTTTCTTACCCCTTTCACTACATGGCAGATGGCACATGGGCCAGCCTGTGACGCAGCCCGCTCAACGACATTGGTTGCTTCGGCCTACTTGATACTTCACTCCCTCCTCCCCACACAGTAAAAAATAAAATAGCATGTGTCTCTCAATCTTTAGCCGCCCATAATTCACCATTCACCGTGTAATTGACATATTAATCTCGGTCACGTGACGATGACTCGTGAGTGGCAAATGTTGACTCGCCAAATTTTAAAAGCAAATTCGTCCTTACTTTAACCACACTCAATCGACACACCAACATATCTACCATTTGTTGAGCATGTCAGTGACAAGGAGTAGGCTAGCAATGGCATTGAGTTGTGGACTTTCCGAGCATTTGGGTGGCATGGTCAGTGAGGAAGGACGATGATACTACGGTTCGAAAGAGGTGGGAGTAAACAAAGAAAGGGGAGGACAAAAAGAGAGCGAGGATAGAGGAATGAAGGGGAGAAGATGGTGATGGGGATGTCACGTCATCAAACCATTCTCTACATACAACTTTGAACCTAGATGAAAAAAGACACAATTTTATATACATGTTTTTTTAAAATTTGGACCTGATAAAGAAACTTGAGAGAATTTTATGTACATGCGGTGCAATTTACTTTATTTAAAACAGATTGTGCAATTGGTAAATCAAGTTTTGTATATACTGCATTAGTGGTTCCGTATAATATATGATATTTTTAAAAAGTGGTTTGGTATCGGTAAATACCACTCAATTTTGCTGTCATGTCGATAATTTATCATAAATATCAAAGTTGACGCGAACCGTAATTAGCTTCACTATATTATAGCGCGTAGCGCTCCCTTGGCCCAGGGCTCGCCCTATCTCCTTCCCCATTTCTTTGTAAGGCCACGTCGCCCTTAAATTTTGCGTCGTTCGATCCTGCCCTACTGGCCATCCATTCGTCCGTCCGTTTTGCTAGCTCACCTAGGTGGACGGGTTTACAGAAAACCCCCTAGAATTCATGAATTTCTGGTCGGGTCCTCGTCCGTTCGTGAAACAGCCCCTAGTTAGTGTTCCTCCTCCTGCTAACATTTCCTCCCACGCCCTTCAGATTTCCCACTTCAAGCACATGAGCCCTTTTACCTTTGTAGGTACACCTGAAGTTGTGGGAAAATTAACCGCAAATGCCACTAGGTAGAAATGTACAGGCCCACCCCCAGGTTCCATTGTCAAACCCTAGCTCCCCCGTACCTCCGCCCTACATCCCTGCCTCTCCCTCCCGTAGGCCGCAGCCTCTCGCTCTTCCCCTTCCTTTGTGCCGTCTCTGCCTCCTCTGTCGCCACGTCCGGTTCTACTTGCTATCCCTCCTTCCTGCGCGCCATCGGCGCCTCCTCTGTTGCCACGATCACTGCTCCTCCTTGGGCCACGTTGTCGCCGCCTCCTCGTCTAGCGTCACCGCTCCTTCGCTCCTGCTGGCGCCACTTCCTCTTTCCTGGCTCGGGGAAGAAAAGATCTAGAGACGGTCGGCATAGGAGAGCCCTCCCTTCGCGCCGTCGGTGCCTCCTCTTCTTTTGCAGCCACTGCTCATCCTTGGCTCGTGCCGTCGCCAGTTCCTCGCCTACTGCCGCCGCTCCTTAGCTCTCACCGGTGCTACTTCCTCTCTCTCCATGCTTGGGGAAGAAAATATCCGGGGACGGTCGGCATCGGGGAGCCCGAGTAAGGCAACGGCCAGCCTCGAGGAGGCCGTATCCAGCGACGGCAGGTCTGTGCCCAGCCGGTAGCTACTGCTGCTGCTGAAAGGATCTAGTTGGCCTAGAGGGGGGTGAATAGGCAACTTTTAAAACTTTTCTTTAATTAAAGTTCAGGCCTTTAGCAGTTTGTTACCCAATCTAGTTAGCAAGTCCTAAGCTAACCAGAAAACAGTAAACACAGCGGAAGAATAAACAAGGTACGGGTGCTAGAAGTAAACAGCACGAATTAAGTGTAGGGAATAAGAAAGGGACACAATAATTTTTGATCGAGGTTCGGAATCCTCCTCCTACTCCCCATTGAGGCACGCCTGCACCAAGAACAGGCTCCCTCTTGAGCTCGCAACCTCATTCCACTCTTGGTTGCTTTTCACCACTCCGGTAGGCAAACACCTAACATTCACAAACCATCTTGAATGCTCCAACAATCACCATGGCAAGCTCTTCAAGAATACCACCACCAAACCGTCTAGGATTGATAATCCAAGAGTAATAAGCTTCAGA
Organism: Raddia guianensis; assembly: GCA_036346415.1. NCBI lineage: Eukaryota > Viridiplantae > Streptophyta > Magnoliopsida > Poales > Poaceae > Raddia > Raddia guianensis. The sequence continues at coordinate 42,073,075 of CM070539.1, forward strand.
TCATTACTCAAGTGGATATTTGACTCTCAATCAAATCAGGATACATTTGGAGCAATTGAAATGTTGGGCCTTTTAGTGACAATATGGTGTAGCTGAAAAACTGGGATCAAGAACTGGCTGATAGGTATGAGAATGATATTCTTAGGCCAAAGCTCAGTTTGGAATGAAGGTTCTGCGTCCTTTTATAGACTAATAGGCAGATAATAGCCGTTTGAATGTAATCCTAGCTGTTAATAAGATGAAAAAAATACTTTTACAAAAGCTATGTCAAAGTTGCTTTAGCAACGGACACATTCCAACGGTAGGAAAATTTGAATAGAAAAAATTTAGTTTACGGTGGATAGAAGTTCATATTAACTCTTCACATGACGGACTGTCCGGCGCAAACGTTGATTTTTCCGTGTCCCAAACTAAAGAATTTCAGTTCGAGACAAACATGTCCGGCACAAGCAGCAACCTTACTGCATGGAACGAAGTAAGATTGATTTGCAAGAATTTTCACGTCGGACTGTTCGGCGTGAACTGGAAGATTTATGGAAGCATTGCCGGACCAAGCGCAAGGCTAAGGAATATATTGTCTGACGTTAACTTGTATGTTTCTGATGGAACACCGGATGAAAATATATGGGAGGAAGACTTGTCCGGCGTGAACTTGGTACTTACTGGAGAAGCACCGGACAAAGAAGGGGTGGTTGATGTCTTGTTCGGCGTTAATGTGAATCCTTCTGGTAAAGAGAATGGCTAAGCCTTCTAAAATAAAGTTGCTCTAAGTTATTTTTATGTGATTGAGAGAATTATTATCCATATAAGTAATAATGTGAAACCCCCTTAATAGTATGGCAAATGACAAAATCTAGCTACAGGCTTGATACTTGTCCCAAGCTTAAACTAGCAAAAATGTTCTTAATCTTGTCTTTGAGCTTGATGCTGCACCACCAAGGAAAACACTCACAAATTTGAGCCTAAAATCTCTGAAGTGAGTCCAATTAAAAATCTTGAAGTCCTTAGCACCAAAATCCTTCAATAATTAAACAATTAAAAATTGGGGGCCTAGATGCTACAATCTCCCCCTATTTGGTGATTGCTGACAATATGCTATCTGCAAAACAGAGTTAGTTCCAGGCACAGATAATATTGTAAGTGAAGAAACACAAAAGATAATCACTTAAACTGACAATGGGTTTAAACAGAAATAAGAAGTTCAAATTCAATGAAGTTTAAATTCAACTGAAATGTGAAATGTTCCCCTTTGACAAACTAACATAGTCAATACTAATACGAACTAAGAACTTAAGAACTTTTCTCCCCATTTTGCATCAAGCACCACAAAAAAAAGGAATGAAATTAATGGCGCTTAGAAAAAGTACTCTTGAAGGCCTTGATCAGCTTGGACATCTTGGAACTTGGCCTTGAAGAGTCACTGCCCAAAGGAGATGAGTAATCAGCTGAATCACGCTCTTGCTTGAAATAGGAGGCTTCCATAGCTTGATCATGCTAGCTTGGCCCAGGATTTTCTTGAATGGTCCACTGATGAAAATCTTGCTGAAGCTGAAGTAGACTGGAACCAATACCATGAAGCTTAGAATCAGCCACAGCCTGTTCTCATCTAACTTGTTGCTTATACTCAGTCTGCCTTTTGTATAGGTCTCTTATGCCTTCATCTTGATGTTTAAGAGTGGTTAAGATATTCTCTTTAGAAGGTGACATGGTGGAATTCCAAAAATTTTCAAAGGCTGACTGATGTTGAGTATTTTGATCATAAATTTCTCCAGCGCATTGATAAACACCGTCTTGAATATTTTGACTGTGATTGTCAGCATCAACCACAATATTGTCCAATCTCGTATGAGTGGAATTAGTCGTCTTGTTCAGATCCTCAAGGCGCTTGGCATTAGCTTGTTGTTTATTTTTGAGATAGTCCATTTTGGAGAAGATCAAGCCTTAAGAATCAAACAACTTTCTCTGCATGCTTCTGACTTCTTTGAACTCCTCATCATACTTGTCCTGGAGGCTATTTACAGTGCAGTGAAGCCCTTGAACCTGAGTATCCAAGTTATCAACTGTAGAAGTTAATCCTTTAATTTGGTTTCGCAAGTTATCAAATAGTGAGGAGAAATGCTCCCATCCCTGAAAATGATGATCTTGGGGCATTGGTGCAGCTGGGTGATTTGGGATCTCATGATGAGTGGGAAACTCATGATGTGACTGAGAAAAAACTGGGGTTGCAAAGTGAGAATCCAAAGGTTCAGCAACTGCAGGTCTTGACCCCCCTGCTTCACGATCATGCTACCTATGGCTAAAATGATGCATTTGGTCTTCAGTGAACCTAGAAGCAGCAGCTAACTCTCTCAATCTATCTATTTGCTCAATGTCAGATGGTGCTCTAACCTCAGTTTGAGATGCACCATTTCCACTCATCCTTCTAGCAGTACTTGATCCAGTGTGCACTACTTGAATGTGTTCACTATAAATTTGCACTTGAGGAGCTAGATCATATTGATTACCTTGAGGAGCAAATGTCATAGGGGGGGCTTGAAGCACTAAGGGGGCTATCAAACTGACTCAGATGATAAGAACTTGAATATTGAGCCTCTTCTCCTCGAATGTGCTCCTCATTGCCACTATTTTCAGCTTCTTCATCCCCTTCATCACTAGATTCTTGCACTAATCTTGGAGAGTGAACTGGGTGAATGCCTCTAGCATTTTTAATTGCATCTAGAAAGAGCTTTTCCAAGTTTATACTGCTTGGGGAACGCTTTAAATTCTCTGTTGAATTCTGCAGTCGCCACCAAATCTCTTACAAGCAGCATGATTGAAATAATTTGGGCAAATGGCAAAGGACTTGACATTTTTCTATAAATTGATTCTTCCATTTCTCCCATTATATAGTCAACCAAATCTATAGGTTTTCTGCTTAAGATCAGGTGGAGAAGCCAAGCTAAAACAGGGGTAACTGCCTCTCTATATCCAGTCTTAAAATAAATAGTGTGCCTCAGAATCATCAACAGAGCCTTGGCTTGAGCTGTAAGAAACTTAACCTCTGAGGGATTGAAGCCATCTTGATGAGAATTTTGATAGATGTGTCTTGATTCTTCTAGAGGTGGCATCTCTCCAGTCTTAAGATAAATAGTGTGCCTCAGAATCATCAACAAAGCCTTAGCTTGAGCTGTAAGAAACTTAACCTCTGAGGGATTGAAGCCATCTTGATGAGAATGTTGATAGATGTGTCTTGATTCTTCTAGAGGTGGCATCTCTCCATCTTGCTTCCACCTTTTATCAGAAAACATATGGCTATTGACGGCGTGTTCTCCGCTCAACCACTGCGGATCACACCCCTGGTCAGATTTTTAGACTGCTAGCCAACTCGATCAAGCTCGATTCGATTTGAGCGTCGGGCACAACAAGGAGCGACTCGCCGATTTACCCAGGTTCGGACCCCCTCGCGGGTGATAGTCCTACTCCTGCTGAGCCTTAGCTCTTTTCTGATTGTGGTTGAATGGGAATGTATTTACAGAGTGTTTCGAATGCACGAATGCTAGTGCCCGTACCCCCTTCCCTCTCTCTCTCTCCTTTTATACAAACTTTGGGTCAAGGAGAGAGCCGAGGGTAGGCAAGATCTGATACAAGATAATCGGCAAGACACGACAGAAGAGACAAAACGTGTCACGCTTGCGCCAAGCCACAAGGCTCTCCCTCGCGTTTCGCAGTGGCCTCGACCAAGACATCCACACCGTGAGCTCATGGTGGGGCCTACCTGCTCCTCCGACGGCAGGCGGTCTCCTCAAGCAAACCCTCTCTCTGCCGATCAATTCTTCTGCGCCATAAAGGATGCCGCTCAAACTGCGAGGGTCATCAGAAGCGGTAATTATTTCTTCACTTTGCCTATCCGCGTGATGTCTCATTAAATGCGCTTCGTCGCCAGAGGGGGGAGCCTTCGTCCCAAGACTCATTCGCAACGTTCCGCCAGACGGGCCCCACTGCGTGTGGGACCCTTGCTCAGTCTCGAGAGGGGCTCGCCACGCACCCGCTTAGCGCGGGGGCCTCGCCTCGTCTTGAGAGGGCTCACCCACGCACTACCGGGCGCGGGGCCCTCTTGGCGACCTCTTGGTCTTTTCGAACTCTTTGTACCCGGTATTTATTACACCGACAAGAGCCCCGGTCCACCATGATACGCGAACCGTCGCGCAGACACTCTTCCGTTTCTTGTGCGGCGGGAGACGAATCGTGGGGGGCCCACCACCTGCGGCGGCCGTACGCCTGATTCTCCATCTGCACACGATCTTCCTTGGGGAACTACGCCGCTTTTCGTGGGAAACCAAAACGCGCGGGGCAATGATGGCGCCGCGTGAAGCGGAATCAAACCGCCGTGCTCGCGCCCACGCCTATAAATACTTCTCTCGGCCGCCAATCCTTCCGCACGTTAAGTCTTCACAACCGCCAATCGCCTCCTTCGCGCCACCACAGAGCCTTCTTTTCTTCGCCAACTTCTCCACCGCTTTCAATGGCGCCCAAACGCAGCAAGGATCGCTGAAGGCGGCGCGGCCTGGGCGAGTTTTCCCACCTCCGCCACCGACGAAGACTCAGCGAGGCGGCTTCAAGTGTTTGTCCGCCAACCGCCGCTGGTTCGCCCGGCACCATGGCGCCGAGCCTCGCGACGGAGAGATTGTCACCTTCGTTCATGCGGCGCAAGCGGGCTCATCCCGCCGTACTCTGAATTTTTCTTGGGGTGCTCGCCTTCTACGAGATCCAGCGGTGCACCTTCCCCAATTCCATCATTGCGGCCATCTTCGCCCACCTCTGCGAGATGTTCGTGGGGACGATGCCAAGCCTCCCACTGGCGCGCCGGCTCTTCGTCTTTGCCGACGCGAGGCGCGCCGTCTTGGCTTTCGAGTCTGCTACTTCACGCCCGCAAACCGCCGCTTCATCCTCCTCGCGTCCAAGTCCAACCGGAAGGATCGGTACCGATAATGGTCAGACGTTGAGGACTCCAGCCGTCCTGCGACGATCTTTCTCTTCCTAAGGGTCTCTTGAGCCCACCGCTAACCGGGGCTTTGGCCGACGATTCAATGAGCGGAGCTGGGGTTGATGCCGGCGCGCATCGTCGATCTTCGCCGCCAGCTGGCTCACCGGAACCCTCGTCACAAGGGATTTTTTGCGGCGCCGACTCGCCGCTCAAGATGAGGACTCGCCCGCTGGATGTACCATGGCGACAACGATGGAGTTCGCGTCGCCCTCGGCGGTGAGTGCTCTTTTAGTCTTTTGGGTCTCTTGTCTTTCTTATAATCTTTTTGCTTGCCGTCCTTATGGCTTCCTTTCTTGCTTGCCCACCAAGAGGAACGTCTTGAGACGACGTGCTCGGATTGGTGGCGGGGCTACTAGCCCCACCGTCAAGGACACTTCGCCGCTCGCAGCATCCTCCCCTCGCGATCGAGTCCACAGAGCGCAACCAACACTTGCGCGCTGCCCCCATGGAGGTCTCGTCCTGCGGTCCAAGTGGCACGGGGCCACTACAGATCCGCTGATTAGCCCCTGGCGACCGCCCAAGCTTCATGGCGCCGCTACCTCTGCTGTGGCGGCCGACTCACCACGCCTCGGAAGCGCCGCCATCTCGCCTCGCCGTGGACGACGAGCGAAGAGGGGTGACGAGTCCAAAGAGGGCTCGCCTCCAATCTGAAGCTTCGCCACACCGCTGCCCTCCAACGGGGCCTGCTGCTACCGCCGCCGCTCATCCGGGTGAGGCGCGGCGACTCTTCAGGAACTGGCGCCGCCTGCGCCAGCTTCTTCCGCTCCTTCTACGCCGACGCTCCTGCTGCGGGCGTCACGCTGCTGCTGGTGCTTCTGCCGACCACCACCACTCGCCAGCGCCATATGCCTGCTGGCGGCGGTGATCGCGACCACGCAGCCCACCGCCGCCCGCAAACAAGCGACTTTGAGCTCCCCTTCAGCTTTCGTCTTCGTGCGCACCGCTTCAGGTTGGCTTTCCCTGCGCTTACGCACATTTCGCATTAGGGTTAGCATGCTATACGCTTTTGCACACTGAACCTCGCTTGTCCTTCTTGGAACAGGCGGACGCTGGGCATCGAGCTCGCTTCCACGCGACTTGCCAAATTTCACCGCCCGCCGCTTCCTTCGACGGAGGTCGCTCATGGCGAGGAGAGTTCGCCGGCGCCGCGGCGGAGAACCTTCGCCATCAAGTCCGCCGTCGCCGCCATTTCGCCGTGACCCCGACGAGGGCGCCTTCGAGGCGCTTAGCTCCTCTCCCGCACTGGGCAACGCGGAGGAAGCCCTTGCCTTGGCGGAGCGATCCGCCGGCGAAGCTGCGCGGCCCTTGGCCAAGAAACCGCTGCGAAGGCGATGACCAGCGAGGTCGCGCAGCTTAAGCCGCCGCCGCGGCCGCCAAGCGATCAAGACCTCACGCTGAACACTTCGAAGCGCCCAACCCTCACCGACATGTCGCAGACGCCTATGCAAGGCTTCGGGACGCCTCGCATCCATCTGGTGTTACCTTGCATCCCATTGGAGGAGACGGCCGCGCGAGACGTTGGCGCCAGGGGCGAGCCACGAAGCCTCGCGCCTTCCGGTGGCGTTGCGGACGCGGGCGATCGAAGACGGTCGCCAAGGCGCTCGAAGCAAAGCGGCTCATCTTGGGCAATCGTCTTGCTCGAGACGCGCGCTTGATCTCGACGCCGCCATCGGGGAGCCTTTCGCCCGGTGGACCGTTTGAGCGGTAGCGGGTTGACACCGCCGCCGCCACGTATCCATGATGGGCGCCGCTCGGCGGAAGATTTAAGACGAGGAGGAGAAGCGAGACTTCGCGTTTTTTGCCTTTGTAAATGTTGCCTATCAATGCAAACAAACTTTTGCTCTTTTGTTGTGAGTCTCACTTTGAACTTCGCACAATTTTAACTTGCGGAATTGAATCGGGGCACTGCCGCCAAAGGCTTTAGATCGAACGCTTACGCATAAGTGAGCGCTGCTTCCTTAGGCATCCGGTTACTTCAACCCTTATGGCCTCTCGCAACCCGACTTAAACATTACGTGGCGGCGCTTAGCTTCCTAAGTGTTCTAGTCGCGGTGCATTGTTGGCGCATTGCCTGACCGAGCCGACACACCGTGCTAGAACCGCTTCCGTCCGCTTTGCCTTTTGCACCAACAGTAAGTTATAAGCGTTGCCTTTGCAACTAAGGGCCATTAGCCATAAGTACTTTCGCTACCGACTTTCGGCGTAATGCTTTCTAACAGACCTTTTCGAGGCTAAGCCACCGATCGCCAAAAAGCTTTAGACAGAGCTTTACGCTGAAAGTGAGCGCTTTTTGAGGCATCCGGTTACTTCAACCCTTATGGCCTCTTTGCGAATCCGACCCTAGACGTCGCGTGGCGAGCACTTAGCTTCCTAGGAAGTGGTCTAGTCACGGTGCATTGTTGGCGCATTGCCTGACCGAGCCGACACACGGGCTAGAACCCGCTCATTCCGTCGCTTCGCCCAACCAAGCAAGTCGTGGCGTTATCCTTACAACTAAGGGGTCATTCGCTTTAAGTACTTTTTTCGCTACCGACTTTCAATGAATGCTTTCTAATGTACTTAAGGCGAAAAAGAAACAGATGCCCACAAGGAGATGTAACTTATCTCTTATTGAAGATGGCTTTGTACAATGTAGCCCCGAGGCGAAGCGTGAAGGAAGAAGACTCGCCGCTCGGCTCCAAAGGAAGGCCAAAAAAAGCTTCGAACTGCTACCACGGTAGAACTTCCTCACCGCCGACGTTCCAAGTGTTCGCCAATTCGCGACCATCCTCGAATCTGAGCTCGACCGAGATCGGGAGATCGAGACCACCTTGAAGGGCCCTCACAGGGGAGATAGTTTGTTGCGCCCGCTGCGCTTGAATTTTGCGCAGAACGAGGTCGCCTGCCGTTGTTCTCACACACACCCGTCTTGCTTGATAACGGCGCAGCCTTCTTGATACTTGGCGGCTTGGATCGCCGCCTGCCTCGGATCTCCTCCAGAGATTCACCTCGCCCCGACGCCGGTCGTGGTCTTTGTCTTCGCTGAACGCCGCCACTCTTGGGGCAAGGCGAAGCTCGACGGAGCACCGCCTCGAGCCATACACCAGAAGAAGGGGTCTCCGGTGGCTCTGTTGGAAGTTGTCCGCAGCGCCACAACACAAATGGGGACTTCTTCACCAGCGCTTGCACGCTTCTCCAGCGGTCGAACGCCTTGTCTTGAGCCCTTTGAGTACTTCCGTTCGCCGCTCCACTTGCCCATTGCTCTTCGGATGCGAACGAGGCAAAGCACGCTTTGTACCCAACTCTTCGCACTGATCTTAGAAATCGCATGGAATCGAAAGCGCGTTGTCGATGATGATTCATTGGCGACATCGAACCGGACGAAGATGCTCTTCATAAACTTTATAGCCGCTGCGGATGTGATCGCCGGATCGGGCGAGGCTTCAACCCACTTAGTGAACTTGTCGATGGCGACGAACAGATGAGTGTAACCTCCGGTTGCCGCGAACGGGCCTGAATGTCCAAATTTCGCATCATGAACGCCAAGAGAGCGGAATGGTCTGCAGCGCTGGGCGGTCGGTGGATCTGCTTAGCATGAAATTGGCACTCTTCGCATCTCCTCACCACTCAAGGCATCCCGAGGGCGAGAGGCAAGAGAAACCGTGGCGAAAGCTTTCCCAACCAACGCCCGGCCTCAATGGCTCCCGACATGCCTCCATGGATCTCGAGAGAATTGCACTCCCGCTTCCCGAGTGACGACTTCAAGAGAACTCCATTTGCGCCTTGGCGATCAGTCCCCCACCTACCGTATGAGTGGCGCTTGGCCTTGCGCTGCTATCTTCTCGGTAAATTGACGTCACATCGTCGGGGATCACTCCATCCCCTGTAGGCTAGGATCGGATCCATCCACCGACCTTCCCGGACGAGTGTGACGACGTTACGACATTGTCGCCGACGACTCCCGGCTTGGCGCTTTCCGCCTCAACCGCCTCGGCGCTTCTTCCGCCTCCTCTAACCGGGGCTGCAGCGAGATCGGTGACGCTCCTCCAGAGGTGGGGCTGCGTCGAAAGCGCCGCCCCGCCAGATTGGGGTCTGCGACGACGGCCGCGTAAGTCTTTCTTTAAAGACCCCAACGGAGCAGTGCCATTGACGAGGCAATCCGATAATTCATCCGCCATGTAGTTGTCGCGGCGAGGGCGTGCACGAAGTCCAAGCCCTCGGTGTCGCTCCAACCGCGCGCACCTCCGTCGGTAGGCCGCCATGACGGATCCGGCAGAGAAATCCTTCCTCGCTGGTTGATGACCGAGAGAGTCGCTTTTACTTGTAGCCACGGATGCCTGTGGTCGGCCACCCCGAGCCCATGAAGATCCTTCATACTCCGCGACGTTGTTGGTGGCGCGAAGTCCAAGACCACCAGTGCCGGACGACATCGCCGATGGGAGACACCAGACGACGCCACCAAAACCCCTCCACCGTAATGAGCCGTCAAGAAGAGAGTCCACGGCGAGGGTGCCGGGTGCCTTCAACTTCTGGTCCGCCGAGTCCATTCACGACGAACTCCTCGAGCTTGCCCTTTAATGGCCGTTCAGGAGCGAACTTGAGATCGACCGCCACTCCATGGCTCCACTTGGCGATGCGACCGTCGCCTCGCGGTTGAAGAGGATCTCCGCAAGGGATACTTGGTCAACACCGTGACTTTCGCCTCGGAAGTAGTGGCGCAGCTTCGGACGCCACAAGACGGCGTAAAGCATCTTCTGGTCTGTGAATACCTTGTTTCAAGCGTCGTGGAGGACTTTCTTGACATAGTAAATGGGTGCTGAACGCCTTCTCTTTCCGCCACCAAAGACCGCTCGAACGCTCGGGGTTTGCCGCGACGAGAGGATCGGCTGGCTCGCCGGGTCTGGGCGACCAAAGACGGGCGGGAGGTGAGATACTTCTTCAGACTGTCGAACGCCTCCTGCGCCTCGCCGTCCACTCGAATCTGGTTGGTCTTCTTTAAGAGCTTGAGCGGTGGGAGACTTTATCCCCAAAGAGCTATAAAGCGCCCAGGGGAGGTCAAGCGACCCACCAAGCCTTTGATCGGCCAAGTCGCGTCGGGGCTTCATGTTCTCGATCACGCGATCTTGTCGGTTCGCCTAATCCCCTCTCGGGAGACGAGGAATCCCAGCAGCTTGTCCGACGGAACGGCGAACACGCATTCTCCTCGATTAAGCTTGATACAAGATTTCCTCGTTGGTGAAGGTTTCTTCCGGTCGCCGATCAACTCCTCCGCCTTCTTGGACTTCACCACCGATCATCGACATACACCTCCGTGTTTCGCCCTATTTGGGGGCGGTGAGCGATATGCATGGCTCACGATAGGTTGGGCCTGCATTCTTCAATCGACGCCATCCTTAGTATAGCGATGAGACGCCCATGGGCGTCCACGAAGCGCCTTGTCTTCATCTTCTTCGCCATGCTAATCGGTGGTATCCGAGTACGATCCGTAGCATACCGCCGCACTTCGCCGTTGAGTCGACGATGAGATCAATGCGGGCGCGGATACGGATCCTTCGACACGCCTTGTTGAGGTCGGTGAAGTCCACGCACATCCTCCAAATACCGTTGATTTCTTGACGAGGACGGGTTCGCGAGCCACCCGGATGGGCGACATCGCGACGACCCCGCCCTTAAGAGCTTGTCCACCTCTGGCGGATAACTTCTGGCGCTCCACCGATCGCTTCCGGACCTTCGCATGATCGGTCGCTGGCCGGGAACGCCGCCAATTTGTGCTCAATCACCTCCCAGGGACCCCACCATGTCGGACGGTTGCCACGCAAACACGCTCTGCGTTAGGCTGGAGGAAGGAGACGAAGCGCCTTCCTATTTGGCGCTGAGAGGCGCCCGCCCGAACGGTCTTCGCCGGTCTAACTTCGCTCGGAGACCGCCTTAACCTCCGCAGACGAACCAGGAGAGCACGGTTCGCCGAGGAGCTCCCAGAGTCGAAGCCTCGGCCTTCGGGCGCCGACGCCCACGCCAAAGCGAGCGCTGCCTTGTCGCAGCGGAGCGCCCGGCGGTCCACTTTCAAGACGATGGGGCCACTGGTCCGGGATCTTCACCACCATGTACGATAGTGGCAAACCGCCATGAACTTGGTCGGCGCCGCCGACCTAGTATGGCGCTAGGGAGGTCAAGTCCGCCACCTCGAACTCGAGCATCTCGGTGCGGAAGTTGTTTGAGCCTCCAAACGCCACGGAGATCGAGCGCCGCCCAGTGGGCGGACTCGGCCCGGCGCGATGTCAAGAACGGAGCGTTGGACAAAGCTCCCGCTTTGATCTGGAGCGCCGTGGCGACCCGGCGAGACGGAGGTTGAGGAACTCCTCCGTCTACCAGCACCGCCCTAACTTTACATTCCGGACCGTGGGCGCAACCACGATCGGGAGATGCCCAGGCGGCGCAGATCGGGTGGGTGATCGCTTGATCAACGCGATCGGTCGCTCCGACCACGCCACCGCTTTGTCGACCCAAAACCGAGCACGGCGCACACTTCCATCGCACGCTTAAAGCTAGCGTGGGGCGGATATGTGGCAACCGCCAGGATGACGGCAACTTCGCTCCGCCGCCGAAAGCCAAGCGAAGCCGCCTCCTTGCCCTTGCCATCGCGGACGCTTTCTTCTGCCGCTGCTTTGCTGCTCGTGGACTCGCTTGTCCACCATTTTGCTAACGACATGGCAATCCGCCAAGTCGTGGGAGTTGTTGCGGTGAATGGGACGAGAAGGCCTTCCGTCCCCACTCCACGGGGCGATGGTCTCGCCCTTCGTCATGGCGCGGGCCGTCGCGCCACGGCGATCGCCATAGCCGCCGCCTCGCCGCCCTTACGGGCCGTACCACCGGCCCGCGACCTCCTCCTCTTTTCGCGCCGCGCGCCCGTTGCGCGGTTGGCCGCCGTCGTCGTTGTCGTCGTCATCAGGCTGGCGGCGCCATGACCTGTCCGGTCTCGGCCGCCTTTGCGCTTTTTTTCTTGTCCTTGCCGGGGGTTCTCGAGGTCCGGCCTCGCACTCATGGCTGTCCTCGCCATGCACCGCCGGATCTGAGCCTCACTCAAGGCGCGACTTGTCGCCAAGGTGAAGAGCTCCTCCGCTGCTTTGATCTTGCGGTGGCCATCTTCTCCTTGACCTTGGGGTCTCGGCGCCTCTCTGAATGCCGTGACCATGGCGTCGATGGAGATGTCGGGGATGGTGTTGCGACCGACCAAGCGCCGAATGTAGTCGCCAGCGGCGACTCTCCTTTTTTCGCTTCCACGCTGTGGAGGTCGTCTTCACCCCGGCTGCTCGAAGGTGCCCGGAAGTTGGTGACGAAGAGCTCAGAGCTCCTTCCATGACCCCACGGACTCGGGGCAGTTCATGAGCCACGAGCGGGCTCACGCCGGTGAGGACCGCGGGAAGTAGTTCGCCGTAACCTTCCCGACCCTCCGTCGCCGCATCACCGTCGTGTAGATCTCGCAAAGCTCATCGGGGTTGGTGGAGCCGTCATACTTTTCGATGGGGGCGGACGAAACCGCTCCGGCCCTCGGACGCGCGCAGCTCCTTAGAAAAGGCGCGGCACCCGACGCCGGAGCCTCCTCGCTCTGGACGCGGTCTCGCCCGCCGCCCGCCGCCTAGGCGGCGCCAAGAAGCGCCACCCTCACCGGCGGGCAGCTCTGGAGCCCTCTTGCTGGTCCCGCGCAGGCAATGGGCAGCAATGTGTCGCAAGGCCGTAGCGCCCTGCGGAGCTTGTCACGCAGTCTTCTCCATGCAGCAAGTGGCGGTCCTCCGATGGGACCGGAGATCGCGCCACTGCAGTCTGCTGGCCGAGCCCCGAGGGGTCGCCGCTCTTGTCGTCTTGGCCCCCCCCTCACCAGAGATCTGAGAGGAGTGCGAGGGCACAGAGAACGGAGGACGCGAAACACCGGTTCCCCGCCCCGAATCTTGCACCACCGCCCAGGGCGGCGACGAAGGGGCTGTTGCCAACCACGGCCACGGGAATCGAGTCACCGAACCGTGGGTTTTCCAAAGAAGGCCATGGCCGCATGGAGGTTCTGTCTTTGAGTGCACTCCTCCAAGGCCAGCGCCGCTTAGCTTGGCCAGTATACCGCTTCCGTCGTGGTTCCGACCCTAGGCGGCGGCTACCGCCGGGTGATCCATCGCCATCGCCAGCGGCCGACTCCGTGGCAGCGGCTCTAGCGGCCGCTTCGCCCATCGCGATCGCTACTCCGCCATCGCCGCTGAAGAAGGGTCAAGAGCTTGAACCGATGCTAGCGCTCCCCAACCGGCACGCCATCGACGGCGTGTTCTCCGCTCAACCATCGCGGATCACACCTGGTCGATTTTTAGATCGCTAGCCAACTCGATCAAGCTCGATTCGATTTGAGCGTCGGGCACAACAAGGAGCGACTTCGCCGATTTACCTGTGTTCGGACCCCTCGCGGGTAATAGTCCTACTCTGCCGAGCCTTAGCTCTTTTACTCGATTATAGTTGAATGGGAATGTGTTTACAGAGTGTTTCAATGCATCGAATGCTAGTGCCCAGACCCTTCCCTCTCTCTCTCTCCTTTATACAAACTTTGGGTCAAGGCGGAGAGCCGAGGGGGTAGGCAAGATAAGATTCTCAAGATACCGGCAAGAGACGACGAAGAGACGAAAACGTGCAGCTGCTGCGCCACGCAGGGCTCGCCCTCGCATGCCATGCAGTGGCCTCGACCCGCACATCACACCGGTGAGCTCGGGTGGGGCTTTGCTCGCTCCTCTTGACGCGGCGGTCTCCTCAAGCAAACCCTCTCTCCGGTCAATTCTTCTCGCCAGAAGGCGGCACCGCCAGACCGCAGGGTCATCAGAAGCAGTAATCATTTCTTCATTGCCTATCCGCGTGATGTCTCATTAAATGCGCTCGTCGTCCTTGAAGAGGGGGAGCCTTCGTCCAAGACTCCTTCGCAACGCGTTCCACAAGGGGCCCCACTGCGTGTGGGACCCTTGCCTGGTCTCCAGAGGGGGCTCGCCCACACACCCGCCTGGCGCATGGGGCCCTCGCCTGCGTCTTCAGAGGGGGCTCGCCCATGCCCCCGCCTGGCGCGTGGGGCCCTCTTGGCCTCCTGAGGGGCTCGCCCGCCTGGGCCTTGCTCGCCCTTGACGCCTGGGCCCTCTTAACCTCTGAGGGCTCGCCACGCCAGCCATGGGGCTTGCTCGCCCACCTGACGCGTGGGGCCCTCTTGGTCTTTTCAGGACTCTTTGTACCCCGGTATTTATTACACCGACAGCTATATATTCTGAACTTATGATAGTCCCTTGAGTCTATGCCAAGACATTCTTCGAAGTGGGGTGATCTTAACTTGTGCACTTGCCTATTGATAGAAAATATCAAGTATGGCCTATGACTCTTAATCTAAAGAGATGCATAAAACTCCATCACTCTATCCACACTCCATGGTATGTTCTGATTTGAGATAATGTTTAGCAATCCTGGTGTAGAGTTGATGCAGTCCATCAAATAAGAAGACCTAGTCACTTCACAAATTTGCCTCCAATTTATGTATTGGACTGGTGAAAGATGATTTTTCCTGTTCTTATAAACTTCATAGATGCTGTTTTGAAGTGATGCAACAAATCTTTCTCCATGGGGTGCTCTGTCCCGGGGAAACAAAGATTTTTCCCTCACTAATCTAACATTTCTCAGCCTTTTCCCACCCAAACTACCCAGCTCATCCAAAGACAGCTCTTCTTCACTGGATTCTAACTCCTCGGGCTCAGAAGCAGGCATGTCACTAGGGTCATAGTCTGAATCTTCACTTTCAGATTCACTAGCCGGCTGCTTATCCCTCCTCATAGCCATGCTTGCCCTATGTCTCTCCGTTGGAACCACTGGACCTTGGGGACTTCTCTCAATTGAAATTTCAGTGCTCCTTGTTCGAACAATCTTCGTATTTTGCGAGGAACACGAAACTGCCCTCTTCTTCTTCCTTACTTTGTCCACCATCCGACCAATCAATACCTTCTTATCAGTGGTCTTTGTCCTTACCATTACTGCCAAAATACTGGATTTTTCAAGAACTTCAGAGGACGGATAGAAGGAATTGAAACTAGGAGAGGTCAAACCCTAGAAAGTGAAATTACCTTGATTTTTCATGGCCAAATGAAGAAGCCACACCAAGGATGATGATGCTGATGTAGAGAGTTGGCCTAAAGATCGGGATCCAGAAAGAAATTTGATGGCTAGGGTTTGGGAGATCTTAAGGGAACGAAGACAAAACACCGGACCAGGCAGAGGAAAGAAAAGAACCGGTTGGAGCAAAGGATAAGATCAAATAAATTTATCACCGGGGCAGTAAATATGGTAGGAAGGAGTTGCAACTGCCTATTTACTGCTGTGGGACCCAGCGCAATAGTGGAGGAATCCAAGGGAAATAGGGAGAGAAAGCCAAAATAGGGAGAAACCTTATCTTTCTTATCAGAAGGACATTTTGAAGAAAAGATATAAGATTTTCAATACTTGGAATTTTAAGTTTGGATCTGGATGAGATTTGAAAATTTGATTGAAAATTGACTAGTAAGTTTCCAATTTACACCGAACAGAAATCATCAGAACAAACCATGTTGCTGCCGGACAGTCCGTTGTTCACAGAAAAATCCATCTTGCGCTTTCTGGTTATCTTTGAAAATACTTATTCTAGACTCGGATAAATTTGAATTTTCATATGTCCCAAAATAACTCTAAATTTTCAACACCATGGTATCACATGAATAATTCAAGACAAAATAATTATGTTTTAAGAGATTGTCAAGGTAGAACATATTTTTAAGTCAAAAATTGATAAACTCAAGTTTAAGCATAACCTCAATGGAATTTAAATTTTAAGGAAATGTATGGGTTCATTAGGTCATCATCAATAAGAATATTGAAAATTCAAACTTTGATGACTAGAACCCATGTTAACCTTGAATGCTCTATTCTCAACTCAGTCTTGATGAAATTTTAGATTGGCTCTCAACGATGAGACTCTAGAGACCAAAAGAGCCAATTTTTCAACTTGAATATTGTACTTGAATTTTTAGTTAAGTTTTGAACTATAGCATAGGAAAGGCTCAATATAGAAAGATAAGACTTCTAGAATACTTTTAAACAAAATGCTTGATGTTATTGATAAAGCCTTCTATGCATTCAAGATCAAACCAAATCTGTTTAGTTACAAGTAGAGGTGCAAAAATATAGTGAAAACAAAGAAGCTCCCCCTAAGTGTGACACTAGGCCTAAAGCCTGATAATCCAAAAGATTTGCAAATAAACACCGCAAATGTCAATCACAAACACCTTAAACAACGATAGGAGATGTTACAAGAAGCTAGAATGTTAAGTTCATTTCTTAACTTGTTAAAGCGTGCTGAATCTAAAGGTTTGGTGAAGATATCCGCTAATTGATCATTTGTGTTGACAAACTCAGGCACAATGTCGCCCTTGCAAATGTGGTCATACTCTATTTTATCGTATGTCACTTGTATTATAAAATCATTAAAAATAAATAAAAGGGAATTGTTACATACAAAACCCTAATTTAAATTATTTTAAATTAGGTTTAAACCCAAAACCCTAGGAAAACTTTTGATAAAAGTATAGGAAATTCCAGTAATTCTTAGAAGCCTTCATTTAGCCATCATCCAAATTTCGAGCCCAAATTCCAAGCCTAGCTCATGATTTCATGAAGTCTAGACGTTTTGCCGGGAGCTCATAAAACCAATCAAATAATGACCAAACGAATTAATCTCATGCTCAAATTTGGAGGGGAGCTTCTATAAGCCTAATCCGAATTACCCTCCAAATTTCAGCCCCATCGTCTAAAGGAAACTCCGTTTTCTTGCTAAACTAGCCTAAATTCTATCCGAATCCTACCCGGATTAGAATTCGAGTCCTAATCCAACCTCTCTTAACCCTATGCCCAGGCTAGGTCATCCATGACACTATATAAACACCCCAAGACCCATCTCCCAAGTCCCCATAACGAAATTTCCCAAATCCAAAACCCTAGCCGTTGAGACACTTTTCTAAATATCTCTCTGTGCCTAGCCCAAACCCAAGATTAGATAGTACCATGTTACAGAGCTCGTTGAGACGGTCAAGATGGATATATGTATCACAAGTTTTGGTGAAGAAACACGCAAGTTATGCCTCGTTAATTATTCTTGTGACTTGGTATAATTTGAGGTGCTGAGTTATTTTTAATAACCTAACCAACTAAAACCTACGTGGCGTGTGTTGACTAAAGATGGCAAGTCGGGTGGTTTTGTGGAATGAGGATTGTGGTGGAGCTAGTCACCTTGGTCTATGGACCCTTGACGTGTGCTTATCCGGCCAAACCAAACAAGCTCGACCATAAGTGCTAGCGTCAGCATGATGTGCAGCATGTGCTAGTCCTGGCTTAGTAGTTAAGAAAAACTGTTAGCACACGATACTTTGAAAAGATCGGGCTGTGGTCCGTTGGCTCAAGAGGAGGACCCGACTGTCGAAACCATACAGGGGGTATCAGTGTTAACAGAAGGAACTAATGAATCACCTTGTATCGTTACTTTGTCTAGGCTCCAAAGGAAGAGATTAGACAAAAAAGTACCACTAGGCTTATGGGTAAAGTGTGTTACACTCTGTAGAGTTAAAACTATCATGATAGCCGGTCCCACGGTCATGGGATGGGAGGAAGGTCGTACATGGTAGTTTCATGTGTTAATAATTTAACATGATGGGTTGGTATAGTTTGAGTTGTTCGAGACAAGCTTTGTTCTACAGAGGGGCTTTCGAAGCCGAGCTCTGGGTGTTTTGTTGGGAATCTGTATTAATAATAATTGCTCGACAAATTTGTTTTACAACACATTAAATAATTTGACTAGCGTAGGTGTTGGTGTAAAATAACCACCCTATCATTGTTATTATCGTTGCATCATTATAAGCACTCTTGCTGGGTAGCCGTGTAATTACTATACAAACCATGGATAAATTTGTATTCAGAAGAAGAGTTAGGTCCGGTCTATCTTCCAGATCAGCAGGATTCTGTCTCGGACTTCGATGAGGATTAGCTGACGCTCAAGGGTCGGATTGGAGTATCATCATACTTTTTTAACTGCATATTTGAATTTTCGTACTCTGATACATTATCGACAATATTATGTCATCTTTAAATCAAACTATTGTAATAAGTAGTTGTGTAACAATTATTTTTACATAATATGTAAGTTCTCTTAGTTATTTTTGTGACTGTGTGATGATGTTCAACAAACTGTCGCTCACAAGTTGCTAGCATTGATCTCTGGGACTAGCAATTGATTGTTAGTGGATCCTGGTGAAGCCGGGGCCGCGATAGAAGTTGGTATCAGAGCCGGTCTGACCTAGGAAGCGTAGATAGTTAACTTTGCAACCTAAGGATTTAATTTCGTCAATAAAAATTTAAACTTCTTTGCTACTATCTGATCCTTCTAAAGCCTAGTACCTCCCTAGTAGGAATTCTTTGATTTCACTCTTTCCTACTTACCTTCTAAATTTCATTATATCCTCGCCTATTCTTCCACCTTATAAAGTTTTATTCCATCCACCCCATAATTCAAAGTTTAGTCTTTGGACCCAATTTATTCAAGATGAAGTGATATTGCTTCTAGCACCAAATTGAAGAAGAAGAAATCGTCGATGAAGAAGCGAAGAGACAGAAGACTACTTGATGAAGATGATGAGCCATCACTTTCGAAAGATAAGTGTTAGAAGTCGTATAAAAAAAATATTTTTGTGTGGAGTATACCGTATCAACTTTTGGCTTTCTCAGTGAGATATGAATATTCATTAACTAGGATAATAGTTTTATCTTGTTATTTAGTAGTAAATGACTTGGTGTATTGCTTTACTTTTACTTTGCGCATCTACAAGAAGATCGAAGGAAGATGGCGCAAGGCCTGTCACTACAACAAAGCCTAAAGGAGAACGGTGTAGGAGGACCGAGGTAAGTTATAAATTGTTTTTGCAAAAAAAAGAAGAAGAAGAAGGAATTTTAAAAAAAAAAGATTAAAAAACTTATGCGGTACAGTACCTATTCTTCGTACAATCCGTACACATTCAAAAAAATGAATTGTTTTATTTGGTTTAAAAAGGATAGTAGTTCTTCACTAAATAAACTTTAATACTCCCTATGTATGGAGAATAAATAGCTGATAATGACAGCAATAATATAACACAACTAATTTGTTAATTGTGATTGTAAACCATGTTTGACTTGGATTTATTTGAAACATGCTTACTTTATGTTAGCATGTGGAGTGTTACCATTTTGTTTGGATCTTTGTATTGAGTGATAAAAAGCGTTTATAAAATTATTACATCTAGGATGTCACTTACCGTCTTAGTTCTATTTGCTACCCATCCTATGTTAGTAGATGGCCAGAGGTCGTGGAAGAGGTAGAGGCCGTGTAAGTGGAGTTCGGCCTGTACCTATCAATTTGGTAGAGGAACTGGATCTCCCGATCGATGAAGAGAATGCTGCTGATCAAGGTGGTCAAGTTAACAATGAAGGGCAAATCAACCAAGTTGCTCAAGATGTTGGTAACCAAGGAAAACAAGTCAATGATGCTGCTCAGGATCCTCAGCCTCCGCCACAGACGATGCCAGTACCCGGGTTACCACAATCAAAGTTCAGGAAGTTCATGGGAACCCAGTCACTGGAGTTTTCTGGCCGTGGACCCAATTGAAGCTGAAGGACATGATACTTGATATGGGGTTCAATTAAAACTACTTCGCTGTGAGACGTTTGTGATGTCACCGAAAGAGCTCGTATTTTGGAAGAAGCTCAGCGCAAGCACAATGATGAGAAGAAGATGAAGTTCAATTCTCAGCAGGCAAGCAGCGGTGTAAGTCCTCGCACCAATCAAGCTTAGAATTTTGTTTAGACACAGAATCAACCATGGTAGTACCAAAACACAGGTTTTAAGCAATCAGTCAGCCCTCAACATGGGAGCCACTCTAATCAAGCTTGTCAGATGCTGCGGATTGGAGGGCAAGTTCAGAATCAGAATAAGGCTCCTAATGCTGGGGTGACTTGTTTTAGGTGTCATCAGCAGGGACATTTGTCACATGATTGCCCACTCAACAAGGGAGACCAACCTCAGCAGAATCAAGGAGGGACACCTGCACGACAGCCGCAG
This sequence comes from Raddia guianensis, assembly GCA_036346415.1. NCBI lineage: Eukaryota > Viridiplantae > Streptophyta > Magnoliopsida > Poales > Poaceae > Raddia > Raddia guianensis. Next base: position 42,093,252 of record CM070539.1, read on the forward strand.
CAAGGGCAAAATCATGAAAGTGCCATTAAGACGCCCCAAGAAAGTGGACTTGTTAACCACGTCACTGTGGAAGAAGCTCAGAATGCTCAGGACATTGTTCTCGATAAGTTCCTAGCAAACTCAGTCCCTATTACAGTTTTATAAGTTTCCAACTAACTGATCATGATTGATTCTAAAGGCATACATGTGATTTTGGGAATGGATTGGTTGAGCAAGTATATGGGAAGAATTGATTGTGCCGATAGATTAGTAACCCTCAGAATGGAGAGACCATCAAGTATGAGTCTTTGCATAAGGAAAAGCCCGGTTGTTATGCTCCATCACCTTAAGATGATGCGAGGGGAAGGAGAAGAGCGTCTGCCTTTGTAGGAAACTCTGTGAGTGAATGAACATATGGATGTTTTTCCCAAATATTTGCCTAGAATACCACCGGATAGGGAGGTTGAATGCTATATCGACTTGTATCCGGGTACGAAACCAATTTCTCAATGGGCGTATCTTATGAATGTTAAAGAGCTCGCGGAGATGAAGACGCATCTTGAAGATTTGAAAGGTAAAGGTTTTATTAGACCGAGTGTTTCTTCGTGGGGATCAGCAGTGATATTTGTGGGGATGAAGCATGAAAAAACCCTAAGGATGTGTGTGGATTATCGGAAGATTAACGAAGCGAGCATCAAGAATAAATATCCATTGCCATGAGTGGGTGATTTGTTTGATTAACACAAGGCAATCCAACCATTGGAACTAGATTCATTAAGATTCATATACCCCCTTTTGAAAATTATTATGTGGAATAGTGAATCGATATTTGTTGGACATTCGTTCTTTCATTTATTCAATTTGATGATATATGACTGTTAGGGCTATTAGCTGAGCTTGGGGTGATAAGCTACGGTTGATGTGGTTGCGATGGTGTATTTGGGTTGGGATGGTGTAACACCCCAATTTGGGGACCTTTTTAAAATTTTTGCAAATTCAAATTTTTGTTGGAAATTTCGGACCAAAACTGAGTTGTGTGCCCCACCATCAGTCCCTCTCTCTCTCTCTCTCTCTCTCTCTCTCTCTCTCCGCTCTGCCCGTAGGCCGCCGCCGCTTGGCCGTCACCTCAGTTGCGCCCGGCTCGGCCTCTCTGCCCGCTCCTCTGTCTCGCTCCGCGCACGCCACTCTAGTCTTTTCGACACTGCGCGACATCATCACCTGCGTCACGCCGCGCCGTGGTCACCACGCCGCGCCTTGTCACTCACTGCCGTGCCACGCGCCATCCAGTCCCGTCGCCGCGTCGCTTCCCCCTTTTTCGTCGCCGCACGCGTTTGCTGGCTATAGCCGTTGCCCAGAGCCCATAAATCCCCCGCTGCCCCGTCAGCTCGCCGTTTCCCCTCTTTCCCCAAATCCATGCCTCGCCAACACCGATGCAATTCTTGCAAACCGGTTAGCCACCCGTCGATTCCTTCCACCCTAAGCTTCGGGAAACCCTCCTTCAACTTTCCCCTCACTTAATTGCAGCCCAGGACACCGGAGTCGTCGTGCCATCATTGGCCCAGCTTCGGCCGCTGCCGCGTGCTTCGCCGACCGCCGTCTCCGTCCATCCTCGGGCCCATCTCGAAGTACCGTAAGCATCTACAGCCTCTCCACAAGCTCCCCGCCAAGTCATGCAGCTTGTAGGTCCGTAGCTTTTGTGCGCACCGCCAGCGAGCTCTCGGCTCTGTCACCGCCACCGCGCCGCAACGTCTGGGCATCCCTGGCCTCGACGGTCGTGCCATATTAGTTGTAGAAGACCGTAGATGTGGGAGCATGCACGCACTGGCTTGGGCGCCGCCGCAACGCGTGCCGTCGCTTGCCGGCCACGTCGACGGCTAGAGGTAGGAGACGAGCCACGACCGTCGGATCTGGCGCTACGATTCATGCAGAGATGGAGCTGCTGGGTCTATGACACACGAGCCCGACCTGTCGGATACCGTTTCACGCACGGGGTAAAACCAGAGCCACTGCCATGTGGGCCCGGGCCCCATCGGTAGGGTTTATGTGGAGGCGCCAGAGCGGCTTCAAGCTTCACCACGCGTGGTGGCGCCTTTCAAAACCTGTTCGACGTCGCCACAACCCGCTCAGCGCCACAGACAAGCTGGTGGGCGATTTACTGATGGGCAGCCGTCGGTTGGCTCGACCCGAGCGATTTAATTTCTTTTCCAGCGTCTAATCATTTACCTAATTACAGATTTAACTCTTGATTTTATTTAAAATATCTAGATGCTCCCAAAAATTCTGGAAAAATTCGTATAAATACTAAATGTCATTTATGATTTTATAAAAATATAAAGAGCAGCCTCTGTACAGAGAAATTGGTACTGTTATGCTGGAGAAGTTGTTTCCTCTAATTATAAATAGATAATTAGATTTTAGGCCTTTGTTGGATAATTCCAATTATTGATTTTTGATCCCAACTGTCCTTAGGAAAATATTGGTTAGACAAATGCCTTAATATTTCTGGAATGATCTAAAATTGCACTCCAATGTAAACATAATCTTAGAGGTATTTTATCATTAAACATTAGCCAAATAACTAGCCTTTTCCTTATTAAAAATCCATCCATGAAATGATTTTGGGAAAAGCAGTTAATAAGGAAATATAACCTAGGTTTATCCCATTTATTTATGAACCTTTAGTTTATTGTCAACTCCGACGAACCTTATCTCTTACAGTAGGTGGAAGTTCTGTTAATCATCAATTTTGTCACATTAAAAACCCTAATCACCTTTTCGTAACCTTATCATATAACATCATATTTTGGGGAATTGGTAGACTATTATATACTATTAATATTATTTATTAATGCACCATGCCATGCATAACATAACGTACGCAAAATAGGTTCGCTAATCGACCTTAGGGATTTATGTCGAGAGTTTAACCTAGATCGTGCATGCATCATATTTTTCCATTGCACTAGTAAGTAAATATTGGATTGTTGGTTTGTTTAGACTAGGCGATCCCGAAGGGAGATTTGGGTACGCCGAGGAGGACCACCTACAAGATCAAGGCGAGTTAACACTTACTCTTTAGATGTGATCCGTGTTAGGGAGAGATAGCGACTTTCCCTAGTACGGATTAACATCACTATTTAGCATGTTCATTACCCAGTTTTCAGTTAACTATTTTGTTTATTAATTAATTGCATGCTTAGTAGTCTGTCTAGTTGTTAATCATGTAATATTTATACATGACTGCCTTGAATTGCCTAGCCTTAATGACTGCCTTGATTGTCATTGCCTTCATAACCATGCTTAGTCTGGTAACCACTTTAACCCTACCTAATGGGTAAAACTTGCTTAGACTGGCTTAGGCTTGACAAATTTCCTGGCTAATCGCCACGGAACGGTGAACCGATATTCACCGGTCATTCATTACTCTCATTAAAATGTGACATGACATATCACAGTTAGGGCTGGTACATGCATGATGGGCTGATTGTGTTTGGGGTATGATTATGTGGGAAGTCAGTCTGTGTGGATTGGATTGGTCAGAATAGTCCAAGTGTGTGGTGTGGTCGATGACCGTGGAAGTAGAGAATGATTGGTTGGGTTGCCCCTAGTTGGATTTGGACATCCTGAGGGATGATTAAGGCACGAGATGCCTTGTGCTGGGTTTAGCCAGGGCTTACCCAGGAGGAGCGCGGATGCACATGCGTAGCGGAGAGCGCTGCCATCTGCGGGATGGTTCCAACACAACGCGTGGCCATCGCGCGGAGTATGGGTCTAGGATCGCCAGGAGTGAGCACTCTGCGGAGGCCCTCTGGGATCATTCTCTTTAGGGACCAGCATTGGTCATTACAGGGTGATAATGGCCACACATCCCCAGGGTGACGGTCTGCTAAGGAGGGCTAGCAACTCTACTAGGCTGGGGTGATCATGCCATGGCATGTGTGGTCCACAACAGGATTTGCTAAATTCTGGAATGATGGCAGAACTAGGAATGGTTGGGGACAACCGGGAGATTGTCTGAGAAAGTATAAGCTGGTATGGTGATTTGGGTAAGCTGGTTGGGTTTATGGTCGAGGATTGGTCGATTGTTTGTGTTTTTGGATGAGAGTTGGTCGATTATGGGTTGGTTGGTGTGTATGGTTGGTTAATTAGGTTTGGATGCATTGTTAAGTTGGAAACCCTTGATTGTATTAATAAGATCAAATTCTAGTTGATGCTAGTTAGGATGTTTCCAAAATCTTATAAACTTGGCTTCACGCAAACAAAATAACCCCTTACCTCCAAATAAATCCTTCTACACTAAATGCATTAAGGGAAGTGTTAACTAGCCAGCATTTGGATGACGCTGACCTCGCCTACTTACCTTCTTTAGACGATGGAGTCGAAGATGAACCTTACGCGTATCTCGAAGACGACAAACAAGACCATGGTGGACTCGAGGAGTCTTAGGGACCGCTCCAGTCGCTGATGGACCGTCGTCGATAGGGATTCTTTTGGGTGATTATTTTGATGCCCGCTGTACCCTAAACTATTCCTTTGTAATCTAAGGCATGTATGGGCCACCTTACTAAAGTCGTCTAAGGGTGCAATACTATAATGTAATATTCAGGAATTTATTCTATCGATGTATGTTTGTATCGGCTACTTGGCCTTCCGCGCTAGCGTACTGATCCAGGGGCTAGTGCACGGGATCGTCAACCCTCAAGGTAAGTTAAAATTGAGGGGTGACAGATGGTATGTTGGTTTGAAAGGGGCGCTGGCATCAAAAGATGGTTTCAACATAACGAGTGACCATCACATGATAGTACAAGTATAGTGCGTCAGTAGCATGCACTCTACGGAGGCACCTTGGGCCCACTCTTGAAGGACGAACTTGGATCATCAATGACAGGATTTGGCCACACATCCTGAGTAGGGATGGCAACGGGGCCCCGATCCCCGTTCCCCGACGGGGATTTCATCTATTAGGGGACGGGGATGAGATAAATTTGCTCCCCGCGGGGGAGTTCATGGTAAAATACCATGCCCCATCGGGTGAAGCGGGGAAGGGAACGTTCCCTTGATCCCCGTCCCCGATCCCCATTGGGGCCCCGAGTTGCCATGCTGCCTCGCAGCGTTCCAGGCCCCCAGCCCAGCTCCTTGGCCCATCTAGCGTTCTCGGCCCAACTCCTAGCCATATATATACAAGTCACAGCACAAGTAACCCTAGCTCCCAGCCACCTCCCACCTCCCAGCTGCCCGCTGTTGACACCCAAATTTGGCAGAAAATCGGATATTCAGAGAAGGCCGAATATGTTGGAATTATTGGGCCAAATCGGAATTGGGCTTTATCGAAGAAGAAAGAATACATATTCAGAAAACGATGAAGACTTTGGAAGGAATACGATCGGATTAAGGTCGTATCGGTATCGGCTTTGTAAACACTATAAATAGGGTTTTAGGGCTTCATAGAAAAGGATTCAATCTACAACAAACACAAAACCCTTTTCCGAACCCGACGACTTCGCCGAGAGGCTTCAAACGCAGTAGAGCTATCTCGATGGGATAATCGATTCTCTCCTTGTAACCCGTGTGCATGGTCAGATCAATTTGATCTCATGTGTACAAACCATGTTAGATCGCTTCGGGAGTTACCGATCTTTAACATGTTCTCGCATATTGCACTGTCTCGGTTTAATCGATCTATAATATGTGTTTACCTTGCAATGCCAATTATCAAATGTCTTGCGTGTTTTTCTTTGGATCTGATGTATGCGACTGTCTCGTTAAATCGATCTTGCGATCTCTTGTTCGTGGTCCGGTATGTCCAGATGTTTGCCGATTAGTATTGTGCTACCAATCGCCTTAAATTGATAAACCGATTTGCTAGTTCATATCTCGGTCTTGGATTTGAATATCGCCTTGGCTCGACCAATCTATTCGATCTATTTCTCCGGTTTGATCTAGTATTTCGATTTAAAGGCTTAATAATCGATATTAGTAAAAATACCAAAAAGAAACAGATTTATATTTAAATGCTTATTCGAATCTATTCGCTTCTATCGGTTTATTAGCCGATAGATCTTCTAATCGGATTATTTGGAACCGATTACAAATAACTCCGATCCGCTAATCTGAGAAGCCGATTAGGCCTATATTATCGACAATTTTCTCCTTATTGATTTACTGTGTCAAATCAATTGGCACGCTTGGTTTGAGTTATGACGCGATCACCGAATCGACGCTTCGCACGATGTTCACGCTGTCAACACACTTTTGGCACGCCGGTGGGACCACGACAATCGAATCGACGAGATGACGCGACCGATGCCGGCAAAGCGATGGAGGCGCCAAGCACGCCGCTGAACCAAAGGACGCTTTGATGAACCGAGCCCAGATCGTAAAAAGAGATTGAAGATAGGCTCATGGAAATTCATGAAGAAAACAAGAAGATAATGTTAATCGCTATCTAAAACTCAGAGCGCCAGATTACCAAAACTTCCATTGAGATCCACTGTTGATCGGGACTATTCTGAAATAATAAGAGATCGATCAACAATTCGGGCCACCGATCGATGCCGACCAATCATCGGTCTTGGGGCGATCGTCCAAGATGGAACCAAAGGTCGCTTTGCACCACATCATGATCGACAGCACCGCAGTGAATAGGAATTTTACGCCGATGAATCCTACTTACGCCACCAGGCATCACATGCAGGAACTTCTCGCCGGCTCTCCGTGGCTATCAACCCAACTCCGATTCAAATGCTATCGGGTAATCAGTTATAGTCCCGTCCCGTAACCGTATATCACCGATTAACCCCGGATTCAATGGGAATCTAGAGGATATGACCAGGAATTTAGTCTACAAAGATGATGAAGCAATGCGGTTCAACACGCCTAAGATTGCCCCAAGACACACTATGCCGTATCCATCGGCTTTTAACGAAACAGAGTATCCGCATAAATATCGCGTTCCTGATTTTGCAAATGCCAAGTTTAGTGGAGCGATCACACCTCCACGCGCGAGCATATTGTCAGGTTTCTTGCACTGTGCGGCGAGGCGGCATCTAAAGATACTCTCAAATGCCGGTTATTCCCATTGTCGCTATCGGGATCGGCTTTCAACCGGTTTACATCGCTTCCTCCTAATAGTGTCACCTCATGGCCAGATCTGGAGAAGAAATTCCATGAATACTTTTATTCCGGAGAAAATGAGGCGAGAATTACCGATATCATGATGATCAAGCAGAAATTTGGTGAATCGGTAAATGATTACTTACGCCGTTCGAGAGGTGAGGAATCGGTGCTATAGTTTTCAACGCCTCGACAACGAGTTGGCGGAATTGGCTTTCAAGGGCCTACTACCCGTTAATCGTAAAAAGGTGGGTAACCAAGAGTTTGCGGACATATCCCATCCGCCCATAAGATCGCACTTTATGAAAGCCGATTTTCAGATAACTCCTACCCCGCCGTAAGGATTATCGAACAATAACAATAGCAACAGAGCAAAGATAAAGTCATCAATATTGTTGAGACGAAGATACGAAAGTTCCGACGACTCGACATCGATGAGGTCAAGGCTTATGTTGCCGAGTGGGTAACTAACAAGAAGGAATTCGAGTTAGGTGGATTGTCAAGAGTCCCGAGAAGGGCAAGTATTCTTTGATACCTCCAAGTGTGATCGGATTTTCGATCATTTGTTGCGTGAAAACATATTCGCTCAAACAGGACACGTTATTCCACCACTCGAGGAACTAAAGAAGCGCAGTAACGCAAGTGGCACAATTCCTACTCGCACGCTACCAACGAGTGCAACGTGTTTAAACAAATTGTACAAAAGGCGGTCGAAAACGGACAATTGCGATACCAGGGTAAAAATCCGCAGATCGAAACGGAACCGTTTCCAGTCGGATTTGTTGGGATGGTAGATGCTAAGAGGAAAGCCGATGAACCCAGGAGTTCAAATCGGTTTAAGGTACTCGTTGGACCCAAGAGGATCGTGGTGGAGGAAAAGCCGGAATTACAATTTCGACCATCGAACCGGCGGGGCGCCATAAGAACTGGAGAATGGCACGAGGTGAAGAGAGGCCAGGATAATAGTCCGATCGTTAAGCCAAAGCCAAAGCCGACCTTTGATCAATTGATGAAGAAATATGATCGGATGGCTAAAGAGGCTCCTCGCAGGGGTGACAAAGTAGATATTCCTAATCACCCATGGAAATTCGAAGACCAATATTGGGAGATGGAGCATTGGGAGTGCCCCTTTTTCCGGTATTGCTGGGAGGAAAGGATGTCATTACCTACTTTGGAGAACTGTCCGATGAACCACGCCTTTGTTCCACCCAAGCGAGTATCGGTAAAAGATCGGCTTGTGTTTCCAAGCAAAGAGGTCGAGGAAAAGCCGATAGATAGAGAAACTAATGTGCATCGGCCTCCCAAGGTACCGCTGCCAAGATGGTGCCCGAAGGGGATCACTAAATCCCAAAAGCGGCGTCTGCAGCGGATGAGGCACGCTGAAGCCAGAGAGGCAGAAGCCGAGAAGTTTAGAGATGCTCTCTTGGAGCAAGTAAAGCCGATGAAACCAGCTAGGGGCAAGCAGGAATGGAGGCCAAAGTTGAGATCGGCTGTTATCATTGAAAAGGATTCTGATGAGGCATCTTTTGGCACTAATATGGTTTGTATCCTGCCTCGAATTCATGTGCGATTACGAGGAAGAAGTCATGAGTCGGTGGTTGGCGCAGAAGATGCTATTTTTAAGAAACCGAGAATTCCGATTGCATTTGAAGCCACTATTTATAATGGGATACATGAATGGAAAACCGATTTCGAGGATGATGGCGGACAGTGGTGCAACGGTTAATTTGATGCCATATTCTGTGTGCCGCAAAATCGGTAAATCCACGGAGGATTTAGTCAAAACAAATATGGTGTTAAGTGACTTCAACGGAAACCCGACCGAGGCCAAAGGGGTGCTGGTCGTGGAATTGACTGTTGGGAGTAAGACAATCCCGACGGCCTTTTTTGTAATCGAAGGAAGGGGAAATTACAATGTGCTACTGGGAAGAGACTGGATACACGCCAACTGCTGCATACCGTCAACGTTGCATCAGCTTTTGATCCAGTGGATTGGCGAACAAATAGAAGTGGTCAAAGGAGAGTCCCTGACGGCGGAAGCCGATTGCGCCGAAATACATGATAATTTAGAGGCGTTATCGGAAAACCTCTAGACGCTTGCGATTTTCTCGCTTTAGCAAGGCGGCTTCAAGCCGCCGACGTTGAAGCGCAATCGCTGACTCAAGGACATGAGGGTTTTTATGGGAACCGCGACACTAGAGGAAGTAGAGTATAAGATGGGCGTGGATTTATATCGGTGATGAACTTGAAAAAGTCGATATAGGATCCGATGGCAGAGAGAGCCCACTTACATCAAGAACAGCTGCATGGAATATAAAGATCGGCTTATTCAGATACTCAAGGATCGGGTTGATTGTTTTGCTCGAATATCATGAGATGCCCGGTTTAGACCGATCTATAGTTAAACATAGGATTAAGATGAAACTCGGATTTCGCCAAGAAAATACTACCAAGGAAGATCGCTTGGAAGATTTATGATCAAGTAAAGGCCAAATTCAAAGATTGTTGGACGAAAGTTTATTCGCCGCAAATATGCCGATTGATTTCTAACATTGTGCCGCTGGGGAAAAAGGATTCGATAAAATTCGTGTGCATCGACTTCCGGATTTGAACAAAGCAACGATATGATCGAATACCCAATGCCGATTGCCGATCGCTTGATTGATGCCGCCTTGTAATCGGATTATTAGTTTCTAGATGGCAATGCAGTTACAATCGATATTTATGGTCAAGGAGATGTGAGCAAAACTGCGCTCAGATGCCCCGTTCTATCGGCTTGTTTGAATGGGTCGTAATGACTTTTGGGCTGATCAGTGCTGGGGCTACATATCAGAGAGGGATGAATCTGATTTGCCACGATTTAATCGGTAAACTTGTTGAGATTTATATCGATGATGTGGTAATTAAATCCCAGGAGGAGGAACAACACTTGGTCGATGTTATAACCGTGTTAGATCGGTTTAGGAAATATGGCATGAAGATGAATCCAAAGAAGTGTGCTTTTGGGGTATCGGCCGGCAAGTTCCTAGGATTTATGGTGCATCAGAGAGGGATTGAAGTTCACCCTGATCGAGTAAAGGCAATCCTAAACACCAAGCCTCCGGATTCAAAGGTTCGTTTACAAGAGCTGATCGGTAAAATTAATTATTTGAGGAGATTTATTTCAAATTTATCGGAAAGAATTATTCCATTTTCACCGCTGCTCAAGCTAAAAGATTCCGATAAGTACATTTGGGGGCCGGAACAGCAGAAGGCATTTGATGATATCAAAGGTTACTTGGCGAGCCCGCCAGCTCGTAGTTCGAAAGACGGCTTGCCATTTAAGCTCTATTTATCGGTGTCGGAAAAACACTAGGGGCGGTGTTGGTCCAGAAGTGGATGGAAAAGAGCACGCAATCTTTTATTTGAGCGAAAGTTATTGATCCGAAACCCGATATACGGTGGTAGAAAGGTATTGTCTTTGCTTGTACTTTGCTTGCACTAAACCGAGACATTATTTGGTGGGTGCTGAATGTAAAGTTGTTTGTCAAACCGATGTCGCCAAGTACATGCTCAATGCTCCAATTATCAAGGACGACTCGGTAAATGGGCATTTACGTCAGAGAATTCGATTTGACGATGAATCTCCGGAAGCCGCTCAAGGGCGTGTTAGCCGATTTCATTGCACATCATCGAGTATTAATCACGCTTTATTGCCATGGGTAATGTTCTTTGATGGATCGCCAGTGAAAAAGGATGTGGAATCGGTATTTTATTGTCTCTCCGGTGGTGTTCTCACCGATTTGGCATCACCATGGATTTTGGGTTGACCAACAATCAAGTTGAGTATGAGGCTTTGATTCATGGATTGGAGTGGTTGATCCAGCCGGTGCTATCGCCGTGGAAGTATTTGGAGATTCACAGTTGGTAGTTTTCCGATGATCGGTAAATATGATTGCCACAAAGAATATCTTCGAGAATGTCCGAAAGGGCCTCGATTTGGCCAAGTATTTCGTTATGTTTACAATTCACCATGTTCCGAGGGAATGTAATTGTGAGGCCAATGATTTAGCTCAAGAAGCATCCGCTATAAATTACCAATCATGGAGTTGGAGATTGTTTCGATTGAAAATCCAGCCCGATAGGATGGCGTGCGTAAATTATTGGTTATTTGAAAGATCCCGAGGGAAAAGCCGATAGGAAGCTGAAAAGAAGGGCTCAAAGGTATGTTCGATTAGTGATGATTATACTATCGGAGTTTTGATGGATTGTTGCTTAGATGCCCGAATGAGGAAGACGCTAAGATAGCAATCGGAGAAGTTCATGAAGGATTGTGCGGGACGATCAATCAAAGACATAAGATGAGATGGATGTCAAGCGCAGGGGTATTTTTGGCCAACTATGGTGGAAGATTGTTTCAAATATTACAAAGGTTGTCAAGATTGTCGAAGTTTGGAAATATTCAGATGCTTTGCATCAATGTTACATCCGATCGTGAAACCGTGGCCTTTCGTGAGGATGGGGAATTGATATGATCGAGAGATATTTCCGCCTCGCCCAAGGGCATCGGTATATTTTGGTAGCAACAGATTATTTTACCAAATGGGTCGAAGCTGTACCATTGAGGAAGGTAATTGCTACTGAAGCGATCGATTTTGTCAGAGAGCATATAATTTACCAATTCGGTATTCCTCAAACGATCACTACAGATCAGGGATAGGTATTTATGTCAGAAGCATTCCAAGATTATGCCCGAAACCTGGGGATCACAACGATCAATTCTTCGCCATATTATGCTCAAGCTAACGGCCAAGCTGAGTCTTCAAATAAAAGTGCTATAAAACTGATCAAGCGAAAAATCGATGAAAGGCCGCGTGGTTGGCACAATACTTTGGCAGATGCACTATGGGCGTATCGGATTGCTAAACATGGAGCTACGAAGGTCTCGCCATTTGAGTTGGTGTATGGTCAAGAAGCTGTTCTGCCGGTTGAAGCTATCGTCGGATCCACGAGGGTTGAAGAACAGAACAATGTAAAAGCCGATGATTATAAAAATCTGATGGTGGACAAGCTGGATGATATGATAGCAATTCGGTTAAGAGCTTTAGAGCATATGGAACGAGACAAACAAAGAGTGGCTCGACATTATAACAAGAAGGTTGTACCGAAAGCTTTTGAAATGGGAGAACTAGTATGGAAAACGTTTTTACCGATTGGTTCAAGGCATCCTAAATACGAAAAATGGTCGCCAAATTGGGAAAGAATCAATCGGATCATTCCTGGAAACGCCTATATTTTGGAAACGCTTGAGGGAGAAGTTTTTGGTAAAGCCCTTAATGCCAAATATCTAAAGAAGTATTATCCTAGTGTTTGGGTTGGAGCTTGAGTAGATGTTTGCTAAAAGCCGATTCTACATGAATCGCCTAGAGGTCAATTTTAACCAACGCGTTGTTGTTGGGTGAAAGCCGATTCTGGGAGAATCGCCTATAGTGTATTCGACTTATTAAAAGGTTGACTCGAAACGTTGCGGTGGAGCAAAAGTCGATTATATGAATCGTCTACAGATCTAATTATTATGCAACTTTGCTCATTGCTGTTGAATAAAAGCCGATTCTAAGTGAATCGCCTAGAGACATAGAATGAAAACAGTCGCATAAAATAAAGTTATTACAAAGGCAAGCAGCCTCGATTGTTTTCGCCAAAGAGTGAGTAAAGCATTGTTTTCCGATCGGTACAAATCGATCCGCACATAATGTTTGAATATTTGGCTCAGAGGCCAATCACCGCAGAATTCATGAATAGCTGCAAGGCCAGTAATGGTATCCCGAATCCGATTGATGATACCGTGTCCTCTTCAGCAGATCCGGATGGTTGGTATTTTCTTCTTCGCTTCCAAAGATCGCTAAGCCGCAGGACTTCACCACGCCTGTATTGCTCTTTGGTTGTCGACTTAGTTTCTTCGAACCGAGCGGGCGAATGCTTCTTTCTTTGCTTTCTCAAGTTCTAGTTCAAGGATTTAACCTTGAAACCGCCTTGGAGGCAGCAATCTTTGCCGATTCGCCTCACGCTTCAGCTTGGAGAAGCTTGTCATTCGAAGCGCTACGCCCCGGATTAATCCTTTTAGCTCGCTTCGCGCCCTTAACGCTTCGCTGATGAAGCCGATCTAATGTCGCGTCAAAATCGCACTTCGCTCGAAAGAGATAGCGCTTTTCGATGGTCGCGACAACTTGCTCGGGAGGATCTCCTTGATGGAATCACTATTTCCGGATGGCGTGAGGATTGGCCAGAAAGCCGATTCGTTGTTGATCAATTCCCACATTTGCTTGAGTTTTCCAGCAGCGCCCGAGAAAGACTATTTTTCTTGGACGGTCCGGGCGGAGAATCGATGATAGCAATCGGGGTGACAACAGCATTTAATCGGCAAAGACAGAAGTCAAGCTCGTCATCGAGCCACCCATGCCGGACGGGTCAAGTTGAGCTCGCTGTCTTCTTGTCGTCAGATCCGATGACTCGCGTGGATACCATCACACCGAGCGGGTTCCCGAGGTTGGAACATATACTGAAGAGAAGAAATCTGATGTTATAAACATCGGTATTTTAAAGTGAGTATTGCCAAAGAAATGTGAGGAGAAACCGATTACATCTTTGGGGTTGAAGGCCGGTGGTGTCTGCGATGCTAGCGGCGGAGCTGGGGTTCCATCTTTCTTTTTGGAAATGGGGGAAGTGTCATGAAAATCGGTATTTTGATAAGAGAAGCCGACTAAAAGATGCAAAAATTTGAGGAATCAAGTGCTTCAGATCACAGACCGACTCGGTGCTATCGGGACTACGCACCTTTTGGGACCTTGGTTTCTTGCCGGCCAGTTTCTTCTTCTGACCACCCTCGCCCTCGGATCTCCCTGTTAATTGAAGAATTCAGAATCGGATATCTGCAAGAATTATAAATGATAAGCCAATCTTACCTCTTTTCTTGGGCTGGAGTGGAGGCCCTTGTGCGAAATCCGATGCAGACTTGGCTGTCAAGCGGAGTTGACCAGCTGCCTCTCCAATGACCTTGGCCCTCGGGCGTTTATCTCCACTCTGGAAGAGAAACAGTGACAGGTTAGTAATCGGAAAAATGCTAGTGTGAGTTGGTAAACGATGCAAAGTTAATGACCTCGCGGTTAGAAGGAGACGATGATTTTGGGATTCGTTTTTCACCGTATGAATCCGACGATGAAGGTCCAGATTCGGAAGAATTTTCTTCTTTTTCGTCATCAGGATCGGAAGAGCTGGAATCATCACTGCTACTTATTTCCGATGCTGATGAAGCCTCAGCCATACTGGCAATCTTTGGCCAATTGGGTCTGCAAGTTTCCTTCTGGCCGGTGACGCGTTCGATTAAGGTTGCAGCCCCACCCTTTGTCGCATAAATATCTTTGGCGACGACTTCCCACCAGTTATCAAATGCCGATGAGGTACTGGCCCACATAATGAATTCCGATGGCATCTCGAAGTCCAATTGAGCAGCAGACAAAATGCCATAAGCTGATTGAGGGTTCAACTCATCTCGGCGCTCAAATTGACGGATATAAAGAGATCGTGAATTTCTTGCCCAAGGTTAAACTGCCGAGCTACCACTGCTGGATGGTAAAATTCATATGAGGGCTTCTTCAGATGGGTTCTGGTACTCAGTATGGCGAAGAAAATACTCGGAGAGATGAATTCTTTGAAAGCTAATAAGGCTTCACCAGAGTGTAATCGGAGAATCGGAAAATGAAGGGATTGGGTACTGTCTAGTTCGAGGTACGGGTTGAACTGCCGCCCAAGATTCCGATTCAGACATGGTATAGAGTGCGACCATGGAATGCGAGAGGTCATATCCGTTCAAACGTTTCCTGCTGCAGTTCATTGATATCATCTCGCCATATGATCTGCAGGGACGTTCGCTATTGTCGGAGTTTTCCTCATTCGGAAATTCTAAGCTAAAATCCAGCCCGAGAGAGTTGTATATGTGGAGTTTCAAGAACATTCCGACAAACCGTAAAGGACCGCCTAAGTTGCCGATCGAATAATCGGCTTTTTTGAGCAGACCTTCCCCGATCTCGCATCATCCTCAGTAGGTGGCTCCTAGCGGTATTTACCGATTGCTAATTTTTGGCCTGATGCCAATGCTTCTGCTATTCCTTGGTAAACCTTACTAGGGCTCAGAGATTGCCCGCAAAAGAAAAACCGATAGAGCCACATGTTTAGGAAGGCAATGTGCTCTTCACCTTCTACGTCACCGGTTTTCTGGTGAGTACTGATGTATCGTTGCCAGCCGAAGTTTTTCTCGGGGACCAGTTTCAGTGTGGCAGTCAGATCAAAAGCCGATAGCATTTCGCCATCGGGACTTAGACCGGTTAGCATCGCTACATCTAGAAGTGTAGGACTAATGGATCCGGTTGGGAAGAGAAAGCATTTATGTGTCACACCGTAAATAGGCCGATGCTGCCATAAACGGTTCGTCTGCTGGTGGCGAAAATAAGGAGAGAAGGATGGCATCGGTAATCCCTAATTCGTCCCATTGCTCTTGTTTTTGGCGAAAAACCCGAATCAGCCAATCCTTATATCCTTTAATCGAGCTAGGCCAAGACCTAAATGCCGATTTCCAACTGTTGACACTAAGCTTATCGGCAAATAAGGAGTCTGCCTACGGAATGGAATATGAAATCTGATGGATCCCGATCTCCTATTGGCCCCAAAGAGTACAAAGCTTCGGAATCTGAGCATTGAATCAGTACCTGAGACATGATGCCGATGGAAAGTTGGAGGAGTTGGTCGCTACCGATCGCCGAGAGCACTGAGAATTTCCGATGCGAGAGACGTGCGCGAGTAGGGAAGTGTGAAAGTGACGGTGAATGGGCGCCAATTTATAGCGATGGTAAAGACTAGGGTTTTACCGCGATTTCGGTGATCTGCTTTGCCCATATAGTCTGTTGAGTGACACGTGTTCTCCAAATGGGCCGCAGAAAGCATCGTGAGGAAAATGTGACAAATCCGATTTCCACTTGAAAGTTTAGCTAATGAGAAGAGCTCATTGCCAAACTTAGGGGCATATGTTGACACCCAAATTTGGCAGAAAATCGGATATTCAGAGAAGGCCGAATATGTTGGAATTATTGGGCCAAATCGGAATTGGGCTTTATCGAAGAAGAAAGAATACATATTCGAAAACGATGAAGACTTTGGAAGGAATACGATCGGATTAAGGTCGACGGTATCGGCTTTGTAAACACTATAAATAGGGTTTTAGGGCTTCATAGAAAAGGATTCAATCTACAACAAACACAAAACCCTTTTCCGAACCCGATCGACTTCGTCGAGAGGCTTCAAACGCAGTAGAGCTATCTCGATGGGATAATCGATTCTCTCCTTGTAACCCGTGTGCATTGGCTGTATCAATTTGATCTCATGTGTACAAACCATGTTAGACTGCCTCGGGAGTTACCGATCTTTAACATGTTCTCGCATATTGCACTGTCTCGGTTTAATCGATCTGTAATATGTGTTTACCTTGCAATGCCAATTATCAAATGTCTTGCGTGTTTTTCTTTGGATCTGATGTATGCGGCTGTCTCGTTAAATCGATCTTGCGTATCTCTTGTTCAGGGTCTGGTATGTCCAGATGTTTGCCGATTAGTATTGTGCTACCAATCAGTCTTAAATTGATAAACCGATTTGCTAGTTCATATCTCGGTCTTGGATTTGAATACTTGCCTTGGCCTCGACCAATCTATTCGATCTATTTCTCCGGTTTGATCTAGTATTTCGATTTAAAGGCTTAATAATCGATATTAGTAAAAATACCAAAAGAAACAGGATTTATATTTAAATGCTTATTCGAATCTATTCGCTTCTATCGGTTTATTAGCCGATAGATCTTCTAATTGGATTATTTGGAACCGATTACAAATAACTCCGATCCGCTAATCTGAGAAGCCGATTAGGCCTATATTATCGACAATTTTCTCCTTATTGATTTACTGTGTCAAATCAATTGGCACGCTTGGTTTGAGTTGCGACGCGATCATCGAATCGACGCTTACGCACGTGTGTTCACGCTGCGTGTCAACACCGCACCAGTGGCTGAAGCATCGGCCACACACACCAGCGGCGAAAGCCGTGGTACCGCAAGACGGCACGGCTAAGGGCGCACGGCAAGACGCCAAGACGGCCGCGACGGCCTCCTGGGCCCCAAATTACCGCGGCGCCACACCTCAGAGGCTTCGCCATGGGCGCCGCCACTCGCCTGACGCACCAGTGGCGAAAGCATCGGCGGCAACAAGACGGGCGGCACGGGCGCACGCCAGACGGCCTCCTGGGCCCCAGCCGCCGCGCCACACCCACAGAGGCTTCGCCATGGCGCGCCACTCGTCCGACGCACGGCCTCACCCACAGAGGCACAAAGACGGCCTCCTGGGCCCCAAATACCGCCGCCGCCACACCCACAGAGGCCCGCCGAGCCGACACGCGCACAGAAGCCCGTCGGGGCCCCGTCGGGTCTGATATCCCCGTTCAGGGACGGGGACGGGGAAAATTGATCCCCGCGAGCTGGGACGGGGATTGGAACGGGATAATTATGTCTAGCCGGGGGACAGAACGTTCTATGTATCCCCGGCGGGGCTAGCCCCGTTGCCATCCCTAATCCTGAGGAGCCATGAGACTATCTTGGGCCAGCAACCCTCCTAGGTCAAGATCGGGTATCTATGTCACGTGTGGCTCATAACCGGATAGCCATTTCTGGAATGGATGACAGGTGTTGAAAGGGAGTTAGGATAAAGTATTTGTAAAAGGATTGGATGTGATGGTAAATTTGGTTAGTTTGGTCTGGAAGATTGGCCAAGTGTTTTCGCTTGTTTAAGGGATTAGTTAAGATGAAGTTGGTCTCATGGTTACCTAAGATAATTAACAACCAAAGAGCTAGATAGGCTGATTCGAAATTATCTTGAAAACTGGCTTTATGCAAATAAAAGAACCCTTCCCTCCTTTTGAAGCATGTATCACTAAGTGCATTAGGAAGGATGTTAATAACTAGCCAATGTTTGGACAACATTGATCTCGCATATTTCCACTTTTTTAGATGGAGGTCAAAAAGTGGAGTAATACCATGTCATGACGATGATGCTCAAGGATACGACGACAATGACAATGTTTAAGGTCCAGCTGCTTGCATAAATGCATTACACATGAAGAATTCTTTTAGAAATGTTTTGGTTCCGTTGACCTGCAAACTCTGATGATTCTTTTGTATTAAGACATACTGATGTTTGCTTTATTGATATTAATCCTAGGGCAAAAATTATGCCATGTAATATACAAACCTACTGACATAATATGCATAATTATTTTAGGCTATGTGTTGCAAGCACTAGTGTACTAGTCCAAGACTAATGCATGTGAACAAGAGCTCTTAAATAAGTATAAAAATAAGAGCCGACACTTAGTTTCCAAAATTATAATGTTTACGTTTTAATCCTTTGCCTAATTTATCCCTAATTTAAGCATATGCTTTAAACATCATAAGTTATCATGAATTTTGAATTCATCTAAGGCCCTGTTCTTTTGAGCTGATCTTAACGGCTTAATAGCTGAACGGCTGAAATGACTGAATTTCAAGCGCTTTTTACGGTAGTCTCGAGATTTGAATCCATTTTGCTTGACTTGCTTTTTAAAGCGTTACGACCCCCTTCAAAACAACAAAAAACAGACTCAAAAAACTTAAATCATATATCTTTGTAAAACATAGATAAGTTGTTAAGCTCCGTTAAGCTGAAAAAAACTAGGCCTAAATTTTTGGGGTGTTTCGTTGGCCGCCTCTGTCCAAAGCAGAGGATCCAAATCCCGGAGAGCTATTCGTGTATATTAGCTACGTCCACTCTCACTATTCCACCACCAAATTGCCCCCATAAAACCTCCAACTCCAACGCGCAAAACCATCATCACCAGCCGTCACCATGGCGGACGCCGACGATAACTGCAGGGCTCTTCTGCCAGCACGCCCGGCGGAGACGACGGCGGCGCAGTGGAGGAGGCACAAGTGGGAGGTGGAGTACGCCCGCTACTTCGCGACGCCGCGGCGGGGGCCCTCGACGCCGCCGCCTCCCGGCCTCCGCCGCGTCGCCCGCGGCAAGCTTCGCCACCACGGAATCTGGCTCCAGGCCACCTCCCCCGCGGCGCTCCGTGTCTCCCGCCCCAGCCACCCGTTTGAGGCCCCCGTCCTCACCGTCTCCATCGCCGACGTTGTCTTCGTCCGTACCGACCGCTCCACCCTTTCTCTTTCTACCACTTCTGCGCTTGATCTGTTGTTGCGTGCTGGGTCTATCCATCTAGTTACGGACGCCTTCTTGTGGATGCATTAGAGAAATTAGAAATGCATGTTCTGTATGGTGCTAGGTTCTTCGATGCGGCATGAGTTGGTTTGGTGTGCTAGAGTTGATTTGGTTCAAGAGCTCACGAGGATGTTGATTTTGGGTGGTCAGCTCCATATATGTGCGTATTTATATTTGTTTAGGTTTTCTCTTAGAAGAATTTAATTATCGATGTTCTCAAAGCAGTAAGTAACTCTTGGGCTCTGCCATTTTTTTTTTGGTTCAAGCGGTAATGATGTTTATCAAGATCCATCATCCGTGGATGTTTTGAAAGTACTTTTGTTCAATATTGTCGTACTTCTGTTCCTTTGGATGTACCAAACCTGTAATCTACGAAATGAAACTGGTGCTCGAGAAATAAATGATCGATGCTTTTAGTCTGAGCGATGAGCCTAAGACTGATAGTTACTTTAGTATAGATATAATTCCTGTAAGATAATATTTTGTGTTGTCATGTGTTGATTAGTTTAGTTTTTTCTACTATTTTTGCCTATCTTGGTTATTAGGCTGTAAGCTGCCTTTTGGCACTCATGATGCAATTTAGTATAGTTTTTGGTCATGGAATTAAATAGCGGGCTATAGCGGCGCTATAGTGCAGCTATAGCGTTTGGGAAGAGACAACGCTAGGCTATGCTCATTTTTGGCGCTACATCCGCTACCGTCGCTAAAGCGCCATTTAGCGCCGCTAAACGGCTTAGCGATAGCGTTTATTTAGCGCTGCTATTTAGAGACAATGTAATATGTAGTTAGTTATCTTTATCCAGTAATCCAGTATGATTAAATTATGCACTTATGTTATGGTTATGGTGTCATGGAACTATGGAACTACTAGTCCAGACCATAACTAGAACTCTAGAACTATGCAAGTTTGTTGTATTGTCATGATATGTGCTGCCGATTTGGTCTTTTGGACAATAGAGCATTTGGATTTCATGAATCATGATGTAATCATGTAATGTCTCTTAAAGTAATGTTCTGGAGCTTTGGATTTTGGAAATGTATTAGTGTTCATGAAATATCTTTATTACCATGTTTTTGTTCAGCATTTTTTGATTTTTTTTCATATATTTTATTGTTTTTTTGAAAAACGCTATATGCCATAGCTCCGCAATAGCCTTATAGCTTTTTAAAAAATGCTGCCGCTATTTGCCATAGCCCGCTATTTAAAACCATGTTTTTAGTAGATTATTACATTTCACCGTGTATTTCTAATTGTTCTGTGTAAATATTTTTCCTTTTTTAATCACATTTCAGTATTATGTTCTACATCTCAGTGAATATATTACAGTTTTTCTGCCTAAATCCTGTGTGCACTATCTGGTACAAATTATTCAATGTATTATATGTTTGGGAAAGGGATACCAGATATGCAGCCATGGCCTTTAATATGGAACTGGACTCGAAGCTCCTTTAGTTCAATCTGGGTTGTGTTGGCTGATTAAATTCATGGTTATACAATTAAGATTTCTCTCCAATATAAATCGTTTAACATCCTTTTTTACGTCTGAAAATTGAACTTTGTACTATTGTGATTCTATTGACCATTTTGTCATTTAGGTGGGACAAGTGTACGTTAGGTCTTGGTACTTCTGAATACTGCCACATTGCTATAAATTGTAATCAGGCTTTGCTCAATTAGTCCTTTATGTTATACCATTTTACAGAATTTCCACAGGTTTTGAGATACTCTGTTTTTAGATATCGTTCTTGTTTTTGTCTTGCTGAATATTCCTTGTTCTTGCTTTTCAACTTCTTAACATTGTTATCTTTAAACATGGCACAGGAGGAGCACTTCGTGTCCATCCTGAACTTTTCATGGCCCCAGGTTACCTGTGTGACACAATGCCCAATTAGAGGAAGCAGGGTGGTGTTTGTGAGTTTCTTTGATATGTCCAAACAGGCAAGTCTTCTTGTATAAACAAATGTAATTGCAGATTTGTACTCACTGGTTAGTTTTCACTATTGCATTTATTTAGTGACCATTACACCTACTAGTCTACAGGTCTTTATGTTGGGTTTGGATGTAGACAGGATATTTATGTGCATACATTATCTTCATTTTTTAGGGAATAAAACCATTGAGACTTAGGTTTATCTTTTTGTGCGCATACATTACCTTCATATTTTAAGGGATAAAACCATTCAGACTTAGGTTTACCTTCATGATCTCATTTCTAATGGCAAAACTAATGACAACATTTCTAATATCCTCTCTGCAGATCCAGAAGTTTGCTCTACGTTTCCCACAGCTCAGTGATGCAGAGTCGTTCTTAAATTGTGTGAAGGTGCAATTTTCTATATTTCTGGTCTAAACACATGTTGCACTTCACAGTAATGTGGTTTCTTTGCAACTTTCTAATGCTATTTATTTTTTGCTCTCCTCTCCTTTCCTGTAAATTATGATACTATTTTTCTGTTCTTATGTGCTGTGCTTTTTAGTACAGTATAATAGAAGTCGTAGGTACTTTGTGATTGAATTATCAGTTTATGACATGTTTGATTATCGATGCTCATTTTGCATGTTAGATTAATGCAATGTTGTGTACTGCGAGTTTGCTTAATTTACTTACCATAAAAAAATATTCAACAAATTCAATAATGCCCACATCAGTAGTTACTCTAAAATCACTGGTTACCACTTATCATTCTGCACAATTGAAATTGCAGATGTTTTAGTTTATGTGCTATGGAACTGCTGCATTGGAATTACTATTTGTGCTGGTTATAAATATTGTTACAATAAAGAATGGAACATTAAGTGTTAGTTTGAGTCTGCCTTTGTCAAGCTCTAAATAAATTGCTGTTATGGTGTACAAAGGAATGCTCATGTGGCACCATGAATACCATACCATCAGGAAATGACTGTGTGTGTGAAGATTCATCGGCATCTGGATGCATTGCTTCTAATGGACTTCATCACAGGTAAACAGTGGTGATATTTTGGACTTGTGAGTTGTATGATATATTACCAGTGATAACATAATATGTGGTACCTAGGTCTGATGATGCTTCAAGCTTTGACAGTCCTGCTTTTGATCAGAGGACAGAGGCACCAGCATTATCGTACCATGAGGAGTCGGTCCTACCTAATCCTGAACCTCTTGCTACCAACATTGATAACATCTACTCTGTGTTCCCTCGTAGTTTCACTGATTTGCTGACAAATTATTCAACCAGGAATGAAAAAGGTTAGCAAATTCATATTGGCTGAAGTTAGCACATCATCTTTATTTTTTTAGCTTAATTAGGTTTCTCATATGTCAATCAGATGCGGTGAAACCTGATTCATCGATTGGAACAGACCATGGTCCTCATGAGGTATTGGTTAGATATTTGAAAATCCAGCAGATGCTTCCTAGTTGATAAATGTGATGATATTTGTAAATTTTTCAGGTGTGCACTCTGAATGCTTCCCTTGAAGGTAAACATAATCTCAATTTTGTTTGCTGCTTATTCATCTTGATGCATCTGTCTTCTTTTACTCACCTATCTATAATATTTGTTGCAGTTGCAGTTGCCAGTAAAGAGATTGATTCTAGTAAGGAAACAAGTGAAATTATGGCTAGGATGAAGGTATCTTTTTCAGCAACAATCTTCTAGTGGTGCCGCTGTTTTTCATTTTCATGTAAAGCCAGTTTAAAGTTTGTATGTTCTAATATCTTTTTTTTCTCTTGTAGACATACATGGTCGATGGCTCATTTCATGGTATGCTTTCAATTCTTCCAATGGATATTTTTGTCAAAAAATATACTATTCGGTCCTCTCATAACTTTTGAAACTAACTCATTTATTACATTGATTCTTCATTTCACATGCCTCTACTTTGGTGCTTTTGCTTTAAGTAGATATGCTGTTCAAGCTCGAGAAAGCGATTGATGAGCTGGGAGGCGATTTGTCGCTGTAACCAAATCTCGTGTGCGGGGCATGAAGGCCTTTATTTGCCATCATATTTACACAAGCTATGTATCATACTTCAGTTAGTGCCCGTGTCAGCTTCTGTTCCTAGAAAAAAATATATATGCTCGTCCTGTAAAGCTATGAGCTAGATGAGAACTTCATGAAATTAGCATAAGCCACACGAATGGTCTTGACTAATCAGTTGAGTGGTACCTAAAATAATATGCATGAAACTTTAGACCTTTCTACCCTCCAGGTCTCCGCTGCTTTTTGTTGGACAAACAGTATCAAATTGGGGACATGCCGTCTCATCTCTTATCTATAGTACTAGAAACAAGGAGCGCGCTTCGCGTGCTGGGCTGTCTTCATAAGCCGCTGGTGGGCCTGGCGGGCTGGAAGGGATGAGTCTGTTGCCATTAGGCTTTTGCAGTGTGTTTAGAGGAAGACTGAATAGAAGACGGGCAATGTCCTGTAAAATAAGAACATTTGTCATTCGTTTCACAGATAGCATGCATAGATCAATTATGTAAAGACACAATAAAAATTGAAAGAAATATTATATATTTTAGTTAAATATAGTTTTCCATAAAAGGGGCAGAACCTAAAAGAACAATAAGGCAGCCTACAAAAGTAGAAATGTAAGAAACTAAAAGACTAACTCAAATTTGAACGTTCCTTCTATAGATCAAATTTGATACATATAGGTTTTGCATCAATAATATATGGCCAAGACATAACTGTACATATGCATAGCAATATAATTTAGCAAGGTTAATGTAGTAAGGAAAGGTGATTCTTTAAGGAAATAAAACCTTTTAATCAACTAAGTCTGATCTGCACAAATGGTATTTTTTTGGCACGGGACATTTTTTACTTTTGCTGAGCATAGAAATGGCAAGGTAACCGCAATAAGAACGTATGTTAACCTGTTAATAGAAGCCGTGAACAAAAATTCGTATCTGGTAATTGTCTCGGTGTCCCGTTGGCGGGCCTGTTGGGCAAAACCGGCGATGTTTCTAGCAATGGGCTTTGGTCGGTGGAAGACGTTCTTTTGGCTAATTGCACCGTACGCTTGACATGTGTCACTGATTGGGGAACAAAGTTATTTGGAACCAAAGACAAACTAAAATCATTTCATCTAATCTACCGAAGTAATAACAGACAAGTATGTATCTATAACTGCATAGTGATGCTTTTAACATCATGCAAAAGAAAAACAGCGATGCTTGTAATTATACAAATTCCATGACTGTTTTGATTATACCAAATGTAAATGCAGCAAAGCTTAGCAGTCTTTTACCCTTTTTTTTGGGAGTTTTTGGCACAAAATAAGGAAGGTGAGTGGCTAGTTCTAACTGAACATGAGAAAAATAAGCACAGCTCAGTTCAAGGCAAAGCCTACTACTCATGTAAAACATGATTTATAGCTATGAAACCAATATTTTTTTTTTGTTCAAATATGATATCTGTAGTGATCTTCCTGCTTATTAAACAAAATCAACACAACTTCAGAAAGTGAAGAGCAGTTGAAAGAGCCTACTGGCAAGCCGCTCTACAACTAGAACTAAAGTTTCATATTCATTGGGCATGTTCACCGCTTGAGAGAAAAATTCGATGCAGTCACCACACAGAAAAATCAAACCAAAGAGCACAAATTTTGCGTGAGATAACGTCGAACTTAACTCCATAGCAATGAAACCTTCGTAAGAATAGAGAAAATTATCTGTGCTGCATTGGCATAGTATAATCCTGACGGGTTGCTGACCTCAAAGGCTATAACATGGTTGTTTAGCAATTGGCATGCAATCTATCGGTACCGTATTAAGTATTATTTTCATAACACTGAGATAGAGGATTTGCATGGATAAAAAACATATTGATCAAACATGTATATATAACTTTATAGGTCTGCAAGAAAACATTAGAAGCAGTGAAATATGTTTTCTGTGGTGTAAATATAACCGTATAGGGCTGTAAAAAAATAGAAGTAATGAAATATATTGCCTATAGTATTGAGGATGACCAAACCTAGTGAAAGTTACCATGTCAAATGGCAATGCAATTTTTGGCTCGTACCTTTGCAATGCAATTCCATCTGGAAAAAGATGTAACTCTGTTAGTTTAGAAATGCTAGGGGGATTAGGGTTTGCCTGGAGAAGGAGGCGGTGGCGGGCGTGAGGAGGCAGTGGCGGTGTACGGCAGTAGGAGAGAGGTGGGAGAGAGGTGGCACGGGCCGAGGAGAAGGGGAAGCGACGGCGGCGAACGGGAGGCAAGCGGAGGGGAGGCGAGGAGGCAACAAGGATGAAGGGAGGCGATGGACGGGGGCGGTGGGTGGAGGCGGTGGCGGACGAAAGGAGGTGGCGGTCAAGGGGGCGGCGGCGGAAGGGAGGCGGCTTTGGACGGGGAAGCGCGGCGACGAAGGGTAGGCGGCGTTGGACGGGGGCAGGCGGCGGCGGACGAAGGGTAGGCGGCGGTGGACGGGGGGAGGCGGCGGCGAAGGGGGGCGAGCGGACGGGAGAAAGGGGATGGATGAGGGTTTCGGGGTTGAGAAATGGGTGCAGCCCACGATATATATTTGGTGGCAGAAAGGGTGTAATTTTGGCAAACAAGGGTTTACTTAGAAAGGCAAGAAGGGCAGCGCTGCGAGGACCGATAAAATACAGGTAGGTAAACAAAAAAGTGACGCGGCCTGGGAAAACTAAAAAAGGACCGTTGCGCTAATCCGGAGGGACGAAAACCAAAATTCGCATAACGAAGGGGGTTTTCTGCAAAGTGGGCAGGACAGGAGGGGGTGGGTGTACGGCCGAATCTAGGCTAGCACGACACCATCGTATGGCTCAGTTTTTAGAGGCGACGTGGTTAGGGCGGGGATGAGCCTATTGGAAGGTACTGCTATGTGGTATTAAGAGTTAAAAAATATACTCAGTCTATTTGTGTTAGCCCTTAAATTATACTTACCAGAGGGCCTCTGTTTTACATGAACTATTCCATAGATTAGTATACTAGTGTCTGTAATACATAGCTAAATATCATTTCATACATATGGAGAAAATGTCAATTTGATATTACATAACATGGTTACAACCCGTAGGCTCATTAACAATACGGCCGACCAGCTATATACCATATTTAATAGGATCATCAGAGTTCATGAAGCACAGCGAAACATAAAAATAATCAAAAATATCTCCAGTGACTATGCACCTTTGCAAACAACTGAAGTGATCTTTAAACCTCATTGTGCCCGTCGTAGTTTGGATCATTTTCTTCGTGACACTCATAAGGATTGTCACCATGACTTACATCTAAAAGAGTGAGTATGTCGGGTCAATGTCATCATAGTTTTCGATGTTCTTGTGCAGACATGGTTCCAAAACTTTTAAATTTATGATTTTTTGTGACCTACCAAAGGTAAAATTAAGAAGTGGAAAATCGAAAAGAAAGATGCCCTTGAAATAAAGGCTAAACTATTTGTAAATTTGGACTCAAAAAAATTTTGAACAACAATTGGCTAGTTAACACCTAATACATTTAGTGATAGAGACTTCAAGAGAAGTGAAGAGGTTCTTTTATTTGCGTAAAACCATTTTTTAATAGTTTTTAAATCATCCTATTTAGCTCATTTATTTATTGATCTTTCTTGTATAAACAATGGGGTCGACTTTGCCAATCAACCATCTTTAAAAACCTTACCAAACAATTGGCAACCATAAACCAACCGTGACTCCCGGGAGAAATCATAAACCTGACCACACAATCTTATAAACCTGACCACACAATCTTTATGGTCGAATGTATTGAATGTGCATAAACTATACATACGACCAAACTAATAAGATGAAGAGAAAGTCCAAGTACCCTGTAAGTTACCGATCGAAGTTGTATTTGCCCGATGCTTATATTGACGCACATGCTAACCTAAAACTTCCTAGCCTCTATTGTGCGAGTTTTGGTAGAATTTGGACGGCGCGCAGACTCACGGGCTATTTCCACCATTTCATACAGTGGGAAATGTGTTCCGCATAAATCCCACTGTTTTGACCGGCAGGAAAACCACCCAAGTAATTCTTGCCGTTTCATATGGCGTGTTTTGCTTCCAGCAATTAAGCCATCTTTTGAACCGGCGACCGGAGGCTATTTTTAAAATTTAATAAACGATTTTTTTTAAAAAAATTGAAATAAAAAATAAAATGTTAAAGAGTTCTGCTGATGTGCTGTATGTGAAGACTGTGAAGATAGAAAAGAAGGCTCGGTTGTTTTTTTCTCGGGAAGTTTGATCGCAAGAAAAAAAAAAGAGAGGAAAAAAGCTTGTGGTTTTTTTTTCCTTGATACTGTAAAAGAGAAAAGGAGCATTATTTTTCTTATTATGTTCGGGTTGGTCATAGAGTTGAGAAATAAAAAAGTTAGAAAAATTTTCATTTCCATATATATGAGATCCAAGTTGAATAAAAATAAAAAAATCTTAGCAGCAAAAGCAGAAGATAGTATTTGGGAAGTAAAAAAACTCAGATCCGTAGCCCAATTCAACCGGTTTGAGTGCATATCTTCATAAAACTATAAGATGAGTGTTTCGAATGAGACGTGCTCATGGAGGCTGTTGATTGTTTGATTGGAGAGGTTATACTAGTTAGCTGAATGATGAAGTTAGCAACAATCTATGCTAAGAATCTGTTGGAGGAGACAAATATATTAGGTGACAAGAGTAATGATCGGCGGTTTAGTTTACTGCATATTTGAAAAATAGGAACGGAGGTGGATAAGGAAAAGGCATGCATGCTTCCCAAGTTGTGGGACCCACGAGTACTGAAAAATGGAAGGTGCATGGACTAATGACCTACTCTTTTACATGCGATGGACTAATACCAAGCCAATGTGTGTGGACAGGCTGTAGATTGGCGCGTGTATCTCAGAACAAGATCCTACTATGTGGAAAGTGTATGTAGAATCTTAGTACTCGTGGGAAATGGTTTCCCTAATAATCTTGATAAAAAAAAATTCAATTGTACATAGCAGTGCAATGACGTGGTTGACAAACTATTTATTTCAGAAAATTGATATACAACTATTAGGTCTAGCATATGTTTCAGCCTTATACCAGACACATACACATGAGATATGCGAATGCCCCCTACTTATTAAAAAGCTTTCCAAGATCCACCCCATGATTTTCAAGTTAAAAGAGATAAGTTGAACAAGTATGGTCGCACGTATTGGGATGTACTATTAAACTAAAATTAGGGATGAACTTTCTATCTTAGAGAGAGAGACGATATCTCCTATCTCCTACTAAATAAATTACTAAGTATTCATCTTGGAAAAAGACTATTATCTTCTATCAGATAAATTCCTAATTCATATTTTGGAGCCTCCACACTTATATAAAGGTTTTGCGTTGACAATTCAAAATTAGGTGATGTTTTTTTTACCAAGAAATCGATTTTCAAAATTATTCCATTCGGCGAGCAATTAACCAAAAGAAGGGAGTATCATTTTACAGCACAGTACTGCAATAACCGTACGCCAAACATAAAAAGAAACCTGTGGGGATCGATGCTGATATTGCCCATTTTCCAGAGTCCCAGTCGCTCTGCATGGAGGCCATGCACAGACGCCGGCCTCAGTGATTTCGACCAAAGACGAACTTGTTGAGCATATCGGCCATGGAAAGCCGCGGCCTCTGCCTCCTGGGCCGGTGCCGGGGCCGAGACCAGGGCCGGGGCAGAAAGAGCCCGAGCCCCGGTGGCGGCTCCTGCTGCAGCGGGCGGCGTTGCGGGTTCACCATTCGGCAGTCCGTCCTGACCTGGCCGTTGCCCTTGCCGACAAGCACGTCGACGGCGCCGAGCTTCTGCATGGCCTCGGCGAACTTGCGCTGCCAGACGGCGTCGTCCCGGGCCATGAGCTCCACGGCCGGCCGCGTCTGCGCGTCCTGGATGAGCGCGTCGTCGGAGGTGAGGAGCCCCCGGTGCGCCAGCAGCTCGGCGTAGTAGGCGTTGTCCAGCGCCTGCGCCGTGCGCTCGTCGAAGCTCACCTTGGGGGCGCGCTCCGGGTCGTCGGTGGGCTTGGTGGGCGGGCACGCCCGCCGGAGACGCGCCGCGTACTCCGGGTCCAGCGCCGGGTCGACGTCGGCGGTGCCGGAGAAGCCGTAGAGGCGGTTGGTGAACATGAAGCAGTGCGCGCCGCCGATGGAGTGCGCGCCGGAGAGCACCACCAGGTCCTCCTGGGAGAGCCCCCGCTGCGCGAACAGCTCCGTCAGCTGCGGGACGTGGTGCCCCGGCACCGGGATGTGCCCCGGGAGGTCGTTCATGCTGGACCGGTTGCCGTCGAGCCGCCCCGCCGCCACCTCGTAGCCCCGGAGCCCCGCCGCCACCGCGGCATCGCGCGCCGCGAAGGCCAGGATGTCCGCGCACGACACCGTGCCCGGGCACATCGCCTCCACCGTCGACTTGGCCGTGTCGATCGTCCTCAGCCCATGCAGGGTGAAGCTGTTCGCCGACGACTCCTTCTCCGGCACGTCGCCGGACGGCGACTCGTCCAGCAAAATGGACGCGTCGCATCCCTATATAAATAGCACCATTACGGCGTCTTCATTTGCAGCATATTCTACGCATGGGAGGAGCAGTACGTAGTGTGTGTGGGTAATTACCGTGACGAAGCAGTCGTGGAAGAAGATGCGGATGAGGCCGGGGGCGATGGTGCGGTCCATGCCAACCTCGGAGGTGACGACCTCGCGGATGGCGTCCTCGGCGCCGGGGCACGTCTTGTTGTAGAACCCCACGCGCAGGCCGCCCACAATGGCCGCGTCGACGGCGGCCGCCTGCAGCGCAAGCATGAACAGCGCCACCGCCGCGAGCCGCGACATGCCGGTCGGCCGGCTTCCGCAAATAAACTTATTCACCTGATTATTAGCGCGCTGATCTTGTGGGCTATAGACGTGAATGAAGGGAAGCTAGAGTTGGGATGGATGCTGTTTAAGTAGGTGTTTTGTCAGAGGGGTGGAGGAACATACGCCTCATATTATTTGTGGAGACTGTACTAAGAATAGGCTTACACCTCTGGCGGCCTCTTGCCCTAGTGTTTGTGGCCGCCTGTTAATCACGTACGGCCTCACATTGAGCCATATAATCCCATTCTTAACTAGTTGTTTAGTTTGAGGTTAAAATTATCGCATCACGTTATCGTTCGGCTATTTTACAGACGCCCGCATGCCATTTTACATTATATATGTTTTCCAGTCGTTTCAACTATTTTCCATATTTTCTCTTCCAGAAAAATGTAATGTGTTGGTGAAAACCAGACGGCCCATGCGTAACGCAGCCCATTCAGGTAGTCGGCCCAAGAGGGGCCCTGCGGTTAGGCTTCCTAAGCTTGAGCCCGAGCTTCCAAAACCAGCACACGAGCTTCTGAAACTCGGAGCACGAACCCCAAGGCACTCTGTGTCGCGCCGTCTGCGCAACAGCAACAAGCACCATATATGACCAAAGCCTCAAGTAAAATCAACCTCGACACCAGCTGCCCGCGGAGAAGATGCCACTCCTATCAAAGGCCAGCTGCCTGCACCGCCTGACAGGAAAAGGCATGTCCCCTCACTACGGACTGATGGGCTCACACTATTATTCGACGGACGAAGCAACGGGTCTGGTAGGATAGAGGAGGATCGCTATCGCCCAGCAGGTAACAAGGCACATCACCATGGTTTGATGGTGGTCTACAGTGCAAGGGCGGACTGCCTATAAAAGGAACCGAAGGCGAAGAAACAGACGACCCGAATCCAACCAGGGACAAGACTCATGGCAAGAGAACTCCGGTGTAACAAGACTAGAGCACAAGCACAAGTGTAAGAATTGCTAGTTCTAGGAGGGAGTTCTTCCCTTCGCGTAGTTACTATAAGAACACACATAGTGCCCATAGCACTTATTATACTAGAGCCCGAGCTTACCCAAGTTCGGTCTCCCCCTTTGTATTCTTTTCAAGCTCGATAAGGAACAAAGGCTAGACATAGGGCCGTTATCCATAGGTGGAGGCATGAACCAGGGTGAAAATACTTGTGTCGCCACTTTCTAACTTCAATTACCTCCCGGCCTTGCCTCGAACGGCCTAAGCTTCCTGCGAGGGGAAGGGGAAGTCATTGGGCCTCACACCAACTGTATTAGCTCAGGCAGTGGAGCCCGACTCCCAGTTGCCGACCCGTGGGGCCCGACTTCAGCCCTCCTTGCATGGCTTCCTCGAGGATGGTTGAAGTGCCAAAGGACGATGATGGCTTGTGGCTAGACTTTGACAACTACGACGATCTCAATGAGTCGTATGATAAGTGGCAGGCCAACCTCCTCATCGCGTCCAAGATTGATGACATGGAGTTAGAGACTTCGCTTGCGGCTCGCCTTCGGAGCTGCTATTCGCTCCGATGCACCGCCCGACGACGGGGGTTTCACGCCAATCCACATCAGCGAGACCCTCATGGAGGTTGAGGGCGATGACGGCGCCACCTCCATGGGTGACACTGGCATGTGTCCTTTGCGTGAGGCTGCTTCACGCTGCGTCTTCGCGACCTCAGGCGAAAGGATTCAGGAGTGGCGGGATAATGGTTCGGGGGAACAGCAACGCCGACGCAAGGCCGCCCGCGGACTTTTCTCTGGTCGGTTGGGAAGACCCTGGTAGATATGCATCGGCGGCCCGCCACCGCGACCCCCGCTGAGGATTCCCTTAGATTTTATAATATGGCCAGGCTGCCATTTGAGATGTCTTTGAGAGAAGGAAAGGGATTGCTTCAGAAAAATCTTTAATACCGTTGATCTTGACATAATGTTAAAGCCAAAATTGGGATCATACAATATGATTTTAGGATCCAGATTTTGGATCTCGAGGAGAAAAGATTTCAGGGTGGGAACCGGCTTAATAGCTTCATCCATATTTTCTCACTCTTCGACCCATTCTCCACTCAAGACGGCGGTGAGGGCTAATAAATTTTTCCGTTGTGCAAGGATTTCATCTTGAGTCAGGACTCCCGTGCTGGGAAACGGGTAGGCTGCGCGAGCGCAAAATAAAAATTTTCTACCACGAATCACCCAAGAGCACATGCTAGTAGAGGATCATATATCGTTATCTTTGACACGCAGATGCAGCGCCACGTCCGAGTGCCCGCCTGTGCTCGCCGATGCTCTCCGGTGCTCGCTGGTGTCCGTCGAGTGTTCACCGGTGTTCGCTGACTGCTCGCTGGTGTCTCACCTGTGCTTGCCGATGATCCAATCGAACAGCGCGTCCGCGTATGGCAGCGCCTCTAGCGGTATCCACACGTACCGAGTAGGAACGCCTCACGCGGTGTGCTAGTACCTCGCCGTGTGGCTAGGGTTTCTGGAGAGCAGGTGGGGCGCGCGACGGCTAGGCGTGGTGAAGGCTCAACCCATCTGTCAACGCCGCCCCTATGCCTCTCCTTATATAGTCACGCTAGTGGGCTTTGGCCCGTTAGGGTTTTATCTCCTACGTAGATCATATCCACGTACAAACCCGTTTAACAGTTTCCACTCATTAAGTGTGTGACCCGTTAGGTTCAGTGCAAGTCGGCCGTAGATCCGGAAACCTGTTTCCAATCCACCGATCAACAGCGGCACCTAGTATTACATATTGACCTCCGAATACACAAAATCAATATTAGGCTGAACCTTGTTTTCCACCCGATACCAGTCAAGCTCAAGGCGAGATGCGCGCCACCCTTGTTGATAGCTCGACCACTTCACTCGGCAGTGGAATGGATACATACCATGACTAACTCGTTAGTCATATTAGCACGGCCGTGCGCTTTTCCTATCCATCCACATGAGGGGCCTAGAGGTATCTCTCCTGTAATTGAGGAGGGGCAAATCCCATCTTAATTATCACACCCTTGGCTATGTATCGTGGCATAACTAGTAGGCACCTTTATAACTACCCTGTTATAATGTAGCGTTTGATGATACCAAAGTATACGAGCCAACATGCTGGGCATCCATGACAATCTCAGGTCTAAGGACCATATAGGCATACCACTCGAGACTATACGCTGATGGCGCTATAAGAGATAACAACTCACAGCGTCTCGAAGTAGGTCTACCTGACTGCTCATGTTCTCTAACATGCGTCCATACTATTGGTTTGATATCTATATATTTATGGTATGTGAAACATTACCATCAACCAATACGTATGCTGATCAAATTATAACCGCTCCTCGTAATGATATGGATCAGTGACCGGTTTAGAATAATGTTATATAACAATGTGTTTCACAATCAAGTCGTACCCAATGGACAAAGCCATGACATCTATTCAGAGAACCGATAAACAATGTTATCATATATACATGAACAAAGGCGTGGTACAATCATCACTATGATTGGTCAAGGGCATATCCCTTTCATCTCGGCCCGGGTTTGTGTTCTTTCTGACTTTCGATTGGTAATCCTGAAGCATTACAAAAATCTTCAGAGATATCTTCCTGAAAAGCAAAAGGCGACAAAATCTGCACAGGCTCATCTACCGGCTCATAATCTAGCACACAAGGGGATATGGTTTGGTTTCTTCAATTTAGGAAGCCTTGGTTTCTCAGGTGGATTTGAGACAAAACGGTAGTCTAGATCTTAAAGATTTTCTACCGGACAAGTTCAGATAGTTCATCGTAAACTTCGATGAAGGGGGTGTTGTTTAGGATTTTTCATAGATTTTGTTTCCCCTCGTTAACAATTTTGTAGATGAAAGCTCCTTCGGAAACTATGTCCAGGAATATAGCACTATTCAGTGTAGGACCCTGAACAAAATGTTGCATGAGCATAGGTTCGGGTATGGCTAAATCTGGGCCCGAATAGGCTTGATGGGTGTATTGCGCCCAGACTGCTCCTACGGTTTGTCCCTCGAATAGTTGGAAGGTTAGGACTTCCTTCCAAAGTTCAAATATTTTTGCGAGGGAAAAAATGCAAAACAAAACTTGTCTTTGAGCGCTTCCCAGCTGCCATTTAGGCTACCTATAGTCTGATTAAACCACTTTTTCAATGATCCCGTTGAAGAGAATGGAAACAATTTCCATTTTAGCATTTGATGTGTCGTTCCCCATATAATGATAACTGAACACAGTTGTTCAAACTCTCGGAGATGGTCATAGGAGTTTTCTCCTTTGATATCAGCAAAAGAATTTTCTTAAACCATGGCTAAGAGGCCCAGTCGGAGCTCATAGCCTGGTGTTTCGATTGGGTGTGAAGATGGTGGAGGCTCCAGGTAATCACCCTTGTGAGGCGAAAAATCCTAAAGGGAAATGCAAGCATTCCACGCTAGCACAAAATCAAATTCTAATGCAGAAACCTGAAAAACCTTACTAGTAACCTTATCCTTATGACGTGCAGTGAAGCAGAAGTAGCCGTCCACGCCGAGTCGGGCACCTGCTCCTCAATGGTCAGTGCAATTCAGCGACACCTTCCTTCCACGTAGCATTCGACGTCCTCGTGGGGCTTCACGGCAACCTCTGAGATGAGCACCGCCTTGTCGAGATTAGTGACCTCTAAGCAATCCGTCTTCAAACAGATGCTACAACCACATCCGAACTCCATTTTCGATATTCTACCACTCGTTGAAAAGCTAATGAGATAAGATTTCCAACGAATCTTGTCTCATCCCAAAATTTCTTTTGTATTGACGAAAAAAGATCGCGTTTAGAATCTATCAGCGAGTAGATCACGTGTTTTTCTCTGGTTCGCTTCAACTAGCGTCACACACGTAATGCCTCTATGGTATCCACACGTGCAGGGATCGACATCTGTCAACACATGGTGTGTGAGCACCGGCATGCCAGCGAGGAAGATGACAGCTAGGGTTTGGCCTAGAGGGAAGTGTCTCATCCTCCTCCTTTACATAGCGCTCAATAGTGGGCCTCTACGTTAAAGACCCACTAAGATTCAAATTCCATGTCAAATGTGGTATATAATACCTTCATCATATGTGGTTCATGCCATCCATGAGCCCACATCATATCTATCCCATGATTGTCATTGGACAAAATCCCAACAATCTCCCACTTACATAATTGGCAATTATGCATCAGTAATTCCCAAGCCCCTTAAGTGTGTGACTCTGTAGGTTCATGTGCATGTCAGCAGTGGATCTAAAAACCTTTCCAATCCACATATCAACAGCAGCACCTAGCAGTACATATTGACCCCTAATTGCACATAATGATCACATCGGCTGAACCTTGATACATACAATACATCGATCCTTTTGCATGCTGCACAATACCAATCAAGCTCAAGGAAAGATACGTGTCAACCTTGTGATGACTAATTCACTCGTCAATGTAATGGATATAATGTGATTTTCTAATCACATTGGCATGGCCTTGCACTCTCTTTATCCATCCACACCTCCGCACCATGTTTTATGGCATACCCAATAGTTATCTTTATAACTACCTTGTTAAGGTGTAGCATTTGATAACCCCAAAACACACGACTCCACATGTTCGGACTCTATGACGATCTTAGGTCTAATAACCATATAGATGTACCACACGAGACTATGATCAGATAACACTTTTAAGATAACAATCTCGGGAGTGTCTTGTAGTGTGTCTGTCGAACTATCCTTGTTCTCTAACAAGTTTCCACACCATGATTTGATATTTCAATATCTATGATCCGGTAACATGATCATCAATCAATGCATATGATCTTAGAATCATAATCGTTAGCACTCCCTAGCTTAACAGAATAATATTCCACAAGTGCACGGATGCAGATGTAGCTTTAATCCAGGAGTATTCCTGAGTATCGATTTCCATGAGGAACAAGAAATGGACCAGCCAAGAATCTATGTCGTTCGGACGGAAGTGAAGAGATAAGAGGTATGAGTGCCGAAAGGGTCTTTTAGGTTTTAAGTGACTTAAGGGTTGTGGCACCTAGTTGTATACCCTATTTATCTGCAGAGGAACACAGTAGACCCGCTATCACTTAAGGATCCCAGATGATTACGGTTGCCCCCGAAGGGCGGAGCCGACACGAACGTAGTAGATTGCAAATGGTAGACAAGGTTGTCACCACCTACTACCTACCAAAGGTCCATGGGGTTAGGCGTATACATGAATAATATATAGTCTAAGCCCCACGTCTACACTAGAAATCATAACTTTTACCAGTGCACATGATAAAAGCACAATAGAAGAGAAGGCTATTCTTATTCTAACATCTTAGGGAGGTTCGGCCGGTCCTAGGAGGTTAGCCGCCCACCCTTCGATGCACTGACTTTACTCCTTGGGTGGCTAGGATGTCTTCCTTACATCGATTTTTGGCAGTGTGGGGCCGACTGGCGTAGGGAGGCCCGGCCGGTCCTAGGGGTTTCATCTTCAGTCCTTCGATGCAACGTCTTCAGCTCCTGGACAGCTAGGATGAGTCCCCAAGTCAGTATCTTTGTTATCAATGTGTCATCCTTGAGGGAGGTGGGCCCCTTGATCCAAGTGACATCTCCATCAAATCCTTGGCTTCAACTGATATTAATTCAATGCTCCACATTAATCAATTTGTGCTTCTTTGCATATAGGAGGGAGCAGCTGGCTCAGGGTTGACAATGTGAGGCTGGCCGACCTAAGAGGTTCGGCTGGTTCCACTAGTTCGGTGAATTTTGCCCAAATTTTATACAAGATTATCTGCATTAAAAGTTAACCAAAACTCGTGGAACTCCGTTAATTTAAAATAAATGCTCTTGTGGATGTTCCGGGACCACGATTTTGTGCAGAATGTTGGTGGTCAAGTCGGTGCAAAATAATTGTCAACGATTGTTCATGTTATGATATAAGACTAGGGACTAGTTTAGAATGATATCATATAGTAAAAGAGTTCCACAAACGTGCCATACTTGTTGATCTTTACAGAAGATGTTACTAAAGGAACTAGGATAACATATTATCCATCATAAACATATAAGTGATATAGTCCTCTCCAAGACTACCTAGTTATCTTATCACTTATATTTTCTCCACACACCAAAAGTATACCAATTGGATACCTAAGATCCAATGCTCATGTGCGTCTTTCATAAAGGTTGTGGTAATATTTGTCTATGATAGAACAATTCTAGCTTCTAAACCTCTTTTCGGTATTCGTTTGTAAACTAATGCGCGATGTAACCATTATATGCCACATTTTCTCACCACCAAGAGCACATTTTTTATACGTCATAAGTATTATAGAATGTTCCTTTTAAAATAATCTAGTAATATTCACCCAAAATTGATTGATATTTGCATATTTGGTAACGCTTACCTTAAAGAGTTGGGCGTGAAATCCCTCTTTAGCAATTATCAATCTTATCAAGTATCAAAATACTGAATCTTACTATCAAATATGACATAATCGAGAACACATTCTTAGTTGAACCATTCATCATTATGTCAACATATATGCTCAATCAAAGTAACCTTTCAGATTTATCTCTTTAGACATTTTTACTAAAATTTTCTATCTGTCCCGAGGACTTTCATCAAGAATAATTTATTAATTAAGACATGGTAGATTTATGTGATATTATTTATGATCACCAATATGTCAAACATATATAAAATCATATTATTAAGTGTGCTCACACTAGCCTTTAATGAATTAGCTAAACAATTTGACTTGCCATCAAAGCATTCTAACTCCAAGATGCTTGTTTCAAAAACTCGCATACCTGTATAGCTGCATAGATCATCAAAACCTTTAGACTATGTTAAGGAAAAAATTCTCACTTAGGCATGCAAATAAGAAAGCCGTTTCGACATCCATATTACATTTCAAATATGAAACAATAGTTAGATGATCCAGACGCATCAAGCATACAAATCAATTTCAAAACTTAATTTGACATGCATAGCTCTTCTTAGATCACATGGCTCCATGTTAAGCCATCTCTCAAAGTATAGGCACATCACACTTTTTCATAAGTTTTAAGCTCATCATTGTGTGACAACAATTGTCATCTCTATACAATATAGGTTACTGATGTGGCGTTAGACTTTCTTAGGGTTGATTTTGCTTCCATAAAACATACAACAATTTATGCGTGATAACTTTTTCAATAATTCCCAATTTACATTGAGTCACATCATGCTTCCACTAACTATTTTGGAAGAAACATTTTCTTCGAAATAAACCATTCTGAGCAACAAACATTTTGCAACTCTCACCCTTTCAAATGTAGAAACATTTTGTATCTCACAAAGAAATATTTATTTTAGTTGAGCATGACATTATCAGACGTCATTCGTCTTACATGTGCCACACATTCCAAACTAGATAAAAACAATACGGAACAATTTCTAATCCATATCATATATGGTGTCTTCTTTGTGACTAGATGAACCTTTTCAACGAGCACAATTGTTTCTAAAGTGTACTAACATATGAATAATGGAAGACAATGGCACAACACAAGTGTATCATCAAGATTCAAAT
Source organism: Raddia guianensis (assembly GCA_036346415.1). Taxonomy (NCBI): domain Eukaryota; kingdom Viridiplantae; phylum Streptophyta; class Magnoliopsida; order Poales; family Poaceae; genus Raddia; species Raddia guianensis. Next base: position 42,132,052 of record CM070539.1, read on the forward strand.
CACACATCAATTCACTAATAGAGTATATTCACAAGCCAAATCAATTGATCAAATGAACATTATTTGTTCCATATGTACAGTTCATAACTTCTACCCCCAAAAAGAACAGGAACCGTTTATTTAATTTTGTCATTAATCCACAAGGTTGTACGGTTAAAAATGTTTCAATGTCAAATGAGACAACTTTTACACCCTTTCCACCTTTACATAATCCTATCATGCGGTGTCATCATAGCACCAATCTTCGACTTCATAAGTTTAGGATTGGTACTTTAGATCTCATCTTGAATTTTCTCTTTCACTTATGACTCGGTCTCCTTTGTAAGTTGACTAGTCTCTAAACTATCATCACATGATTAAACCCTTCACAATGCTTTCCGATATTTATAGACATCAATGGATTTACTTGTTCAACTCTACTTACTTCAGAGCTGGTGAACCCATTACCACCTGCTATCACTTAAGAATTCTAGATGATTAAGGCCATTCTCACACTACTCTACGGAGCCAACCCGAATGTGGTGGATTTTGAGTGATAGATAGGCACTATCACCACCTGCTACCCACCACATAAACCCGGGTGTTGGGTGTCGATCAAGTTACTACTAACCATGAGCACCACACTCAGAGCTAACACTAATATTTCCCCAGAGTCCTTGGAGAAACAACCTCCCTTAGTGTTTTTCATCTCACATAAGCTATTGGACGAGATACCCTGTAAACACAGATGAACAAGAAGAATATACTTCTATACTAAAGCACTTTCGTAACAAGGATATAATAATTAAAGTAAATGTGAAAATATAAATGTTGAACTAAAGACTACATAAAGAAATACTACTTTGATATTGCATAAGTCATAAAAAGAAGAAAAGATACAAGAGTCGTATTAGAGCTTCCGAAGACTTCTCCGGAACGCTGAGGCAAGCTCGACTCTACTCTTACTCCCAGCTACACTAACCTAACTATAACATGGAAAGTGAGTGGAAAATGAGCTCCTTCTTAGTTTTATTCTCTTGAACTCAAATATCATCGGTGTACCAGGGTATTCTCAAGCATTGAGTATCATTGGATTATATCGGATATCATCAAGTTTCAAGTGCCATCAAGTTTTAAATAATTTCAAATTTCAGTACGTATCATCAAGTGCTATGCATAGTTAAGTTTTTAGGTATCATCGGTATCAAGTATTTACGGGTATAAGGTATCGTCAAGTTGACTAGTATCAACTATCATTGAGCATGGAGGTGTTATTAGGCATGGGTTACGGCTGAAACCTGGGCATCATTGAGATTTTGCCCCCTTTCGTTTGCGGTTTTGTTCGATTTGGTTTGATTGGGCTAAAAATTAGAAACATAAAAGAACATTATAAAAATATTAAAAATTATGTAAAAAATATTTTTGAGATCTTTAAGTAATATCCTACAAAACACCAAAAAATTATTCTAAAATATTACACCCAATAGTCTATAAAAAAACAAATTTTGACCAAACTAAATCGAACCGAACAAAACCACGAACCAAAGAGCGTCTTTATGTACCGACGATTAATCATGTGATTCCGTTTTCAACTTTACAAATCAAAAGTACTTATACATACGTAACTTCTCCGTTGCTTGCGAATAATATGGACCGTCCATTCTTTCGGATCGGACGATGCACGGTAATAGGTACGAAGGCAAAGGTACAAAGATACTGACGGAGGTACACAGGTACGAAGGGTAACCAGGTTATTTTACATCAAATTAATTAGGGGCAAAGCCGTCTTCTCTCTGTCTTGGAACGGCTGCGGGTACGACGCCGGCGAGCCGCGGGGCTCAGCGATGACGGGTAGTACCACGTCCAGGACGAGGCAGAGTACCACGAGGCCGGCCGGGGTGGGGGGACGTCGGGGACGAGGACGGCAATGCTCCGCGCGACAGCGAGCTGGCGAGAAGCGCCGTCGAAAGGTCGGCGTCCACGGCCTAAAGCGGCGATGGTGAAGGGGGCTCGGAGGCGGCAATGGCGTCGAGAGAAGCGCTGCGTTGAGAGGATGGGGAGGAGGCGCGAGAAGGCGGAGATGCGGGCGGGAGGTGAAAGCGGCGCAGCAAAGGATCGAGCGCGAGCGGGAGAAAGGCGTCTGGGCGGGTGGTGATGGTGGGCACGGGGAGTGCGTGCGCGCCGCATTGCCGCAGAGGCGTGTGCGAGCAGCCATCGTAGCCGTCAAACCACCGCCGGTGGCTTGGGCGTCGTGAACGCCACCGCCCGGCCGCGGCAGACGGGTAGTACCACGTGCGAAGCGGCGCCGGCGGCGAAGCGAGCGGTCTTTGGCGCCCGTGTTCTTTGCACCGACGGCGACGTGTCCATGGCCATGGCCGCCGGTGCCGACGCCGACACCTTCTTGACCATCTTCAACTAATTACCCACTAATCCTCAACTAATTACCCAGCTGCCACTCGTTACAAATTTTCCACTTCTGTAAATGCCCTTCTATGATCGACGGTCCACGTCGAGGTACCTCGCAAACACCATAGCAAATCTCTTCAAATACAGGTATACAACTCATGAACCACCTTTTGAATCATTGAATCATTGAAACAACATAGTGGCCCAAACGAGCGGAGCCAACGTCTCGCTAGCTCAGCTTCCTCTTTTTCACGAGGTAGAAATTGAGCTAGGTCATGCACATGCACAATTAATTGCACTGGTTTTGTCAGCTAAAACCACCGACGCGTTCCAAGCGGATCTCCCCAAATGTACCCACTTCCTTGTTGTGCAGGTTACTTACTTGCTTACACGATGCAATTGAGTACGCTCGGGCCAAACACTGGAGCTTTTCATTCGTCAACACCTCTAACCACAATTAAATCCCATGCTCCATTTCTCTTTTGTTTGCATAGACTGATAGCAGAGCATCGTTTTAGCCGATAAAGAAATGGTTATGCACTTACGCACAGGCACCTATCGAGATCCGAGCCTGGCGAGTGGATTGCGCCCTAAGCACTCCATCATCATCACTACAAGCCCCATCCGTTCCTCGCTAAAACTCAAAAGCGTCGGTTCCAAGAAGCAAGAAACCAGGCATCGGTCGCAGATGGAGGGGTTCTGCAGCTGTTTCGCGCGGTGCCGGTTCACGCGGCTGATGGTGGCGATGCAGCTGGTGATGGGGGTGCTGGTGGTGGGCATCAGCATGGCCAGCCTCCACCGCTTCTACGTCACCAGCGGCCTCCTCCCCGGGCTGGACGACCCCTCCCGCTGCGCCAAGTTCCACACCGTCGCCGGCGGCGGGTACGCCAGCCTCGACGTCCGCGCGCTTGCGGACCGCGTGGACGACGTTCTCGTGCAGCTCGCGGAGCTGCAGGACAAGCTGGAGGGCACGGCGCTCAAGATCGCCAAGAAGGCGAGGAAAGGCAAGGCGCGCCGGCAGCAGCTGCAGGAGAACATGACCATGCCGGAGTTCAGGCGGTTCCTGGAGGACGAGGTGATCCACCCGCTCTACTCCGCGCACATCGCGCTCCGCCTCATCCGCCTCCCGCGGCCCGACCCCGACGCCGGCGAGGGCGAGGGCGAGGGCGGCGCCGCCGTCGACCCGCTCGTGAACTTCTTCAACGCGGAGGAGACGCGCAAGTACGTGACGGCGAAGGGCAACCGCGAGGGGCGGCCGGGCGTGTACGGCACGAACCGGACGTACGGCAGCATCGGGCACGCGTGCGTGCTGATGCGGCGGGAGCTGGACGAGTACATGACCTACGACGTGGGCGCCTACTGCCCCGACGACTGGGACCTGGGCCAGCGCCTGATGCTGGGCGGCTGCGACCCGCTGCCGCGCCGCCGCTGCCTAGCGCGCGCGTCCAAGCTCTTCCGCCGCCCCATGCCCATCAATGAGTCGCTCTGGGCGCTCCCCGACGACGTCAACGTCCGGTGGAGCCGCTACCACTGCCGCGGCTACCGCTGCCTCTCCGCCCGGAACCCGCGCCGCGGCTACGACCGCTGCGTCGGCTGCTTCGACATGGAGAAGGAGAGGCGGCGCTGGGCGGGCAGCGGCAACGGCAGCCGCGGCAGCGTCGACTTCGGCATCGACGAGGTGCTGGCGGTGAAGGGCGGGGAGGTGCGGGTGGGGCTGGACGTGAGCGTGGGCACGGCCAGCTTCGCGGCGCGGATGCGGGAGCGCGGGGTGACGGTGGTGACGACGGCGATGAACCTGGGGGCGCCGTTCGCGGAGACGGTGGCGCTGCGCGGGCTGGTGGCGCTGTACGCCACCATGAGCCAGCGGCTGCCCTTCTTCGACAACAGCATGGACCTGGTGCACACGGCGGGGTTCCTGGAGGGGTGGGTGGACCTGCAGCTGCTGGACTTCGTGCTCTTCGACTGGGACCGCGTGCTCCGCCCCGGCGGCCTGCTCTGGGTCCACAGGTTCGCCTGCGCACGCAAGGACCTCGACGACTACATGTACATGTTCCTGCAGTTCCGGTACAAGAAGCACCGCTGGGTCGTCTCCTTCAAGTCCAAGGACGAGGTGTACCTCTCCGCGCTGCTCGAGAAGCCACCGCGCTCATGACCACCCCCAGGCTCCACCCCGGGAGGACGCATATATGGTTCTTTCTCGCATCAATTGTTGCTGCGATTCTAGTTCTGACTCAATTTAACATACATGTTCATCCATAAAACTTAAAAAACAAAGAAATTACTCCAATTAGGATGATACAGTATCACAATATAAATGTGGATTTGCTAAAAGGCAGTCACCTAGGTGACAAGTCACCCGCCCAGGTAACTGCCCATTCCTCCTCTAGCATAGGCGATTCCCCCCTTCACCCATTTATTACATGTAGATCGATGCGTCGCGCCATCTTCTTCTTCATCTTCGGCGACTGCTGTGCAGCACGCCTTCTTCTTTGTTCATGGCGACCACCACCGCAGCCATCGCGAGTTTTGGGTTAGGGTTAGGTTTCGCGTTTGGGGAGGGGGGGGGGGGAGGTAGGTGGGAATCTCCATGCTGTTGGCCGGGCCGCCTACATGGCGGGCCCGCCGAGCATCCCCAGGCCATTGGGCTGTTGCATATGCAGGACCAACGTACATCAGCGGACTTTAGGTCTCTTAGGCCATATCTCCCCCAAAAATTTAGCTCAATGAGGGTTGCACCCTCACCCTTATAAACCATGCTGAGGCCATCCCTACTTCCAATGTGGGCCTATTCCAACAATCTCCCCCTCACACATTGGGCCAAGAATGTCTGGAACCAGACAGGCCACCTAGGCTCTGATACCAATTGTTGACCGGGCCGCCTACATGGCGCCCCCCGCCGAGCATCCCCAGGCCATTGGCCTGCCGCGTATGCAGGCCCAACGTACAGCAGCGGGTTTTAGATCTCTTGGGCCATATCTTCCCTAAAAAGCTAGCTCAATGAGGGTTGCACCCTCACCTTTATAAACCATGCTGAGACCCTCCCTACTTCCAATGTGGGACTATTCGAACACGTGCCCCTAGGCTTAGAGGCGGCGGCCTGGTGGTTGGTTGGGGATGGGTGAAGGCGTCGGCTGGGTTAGGGTGGGCGTGGTGGCACGGTGATGGGAGGGAGTTCGGGGCGGAGCGGCCGGTGGCGAGGGGTGTACGCATGGGGAGTGAGAGAGACGCGGGGAGAGAAGAAATCTAGGGAGAGAGGGAGGGGGAATAAAAGAGAGAGGAGGAGCCTAGAAAATCACCAGGGCAGTACTATGGAACCCAGTTGCCGGTAAGGGAGTTAATCCCATATTAATAGCTCTGTCATCCTGCGACTTATATATATTTCTGTTCCCCATCTTTATCCCCATTTCATTACTATGCAGCCATGTAAGAGAGAAGACCCCATGTGTGCAGAGGCTTGAGTGTAACTGCGGTACATTGTCGCTGACAAAACCGTCAAGTACAAAGGTTAGAATGAATTAATTCAGAGTATTAAATTAAAGCAGTTAATTAGAATGAACTCGGGTACGAAGAAGAGTTTATATAGGTTTATCAGGGTGTTTTTATTGCTGCTTTGTTTAAGTGTTGTGGATATCTAGTGATGGAGGGTATCAGGCGGTCTGGACTTTCTCGCACCGTGTGATCTCACACTTTCTTCCTTGCTGTAATTCTTGTTCCGATTTGGCTAATACGGTTGTAAGTAAAAGCAAAGAAATTAGGGATATGAATAGCCCTTTAGTTTATCTGTAACATCCCAATTTGGAGAATTGTAGATTTTTTAGAACATATTAAAAAATTTAAAAATTATTTGTAATGCAATATTTCACATCTAGATATAAAACTCTAATATTGCGATGTTTTGGGTATCTTGAAAATATATATTTGAAAATCACAATTTGACTTGAAATCCTATTATAACTTTTGCTAAATTGTAATTACTATTCATGATCATGACATTATAGGTTGATCATGTATAGTTGTATTTGTATGCTTTCAAAATTATCAAAACAATATTTTGCTTCCCAACTTTAAGGACATGTGAAAAGTTCATATTAAAAATTCAAAATTTAAAGTTGTGTGTAATGTCTGTTGTGCCTTCCTTGGCCTACCTTCTACTTCACTTCCCTAATTGCTTACCATCTCCCCCTTAATCTTTTTTTGTTAAAGCTGGCTCTTCTATCAAATTCTTCTATTCAGAGTTGCATTCAAAAGTAAATTATAATTCCCCGGTAAATCTCCCTTTTGCCCCTAGCTAGCCAGGCCTAATGGCTTTACTTACCTTCCATTTAGCTTAATTGGCCCAGCCCCATCCCCCATACGCCTCATTAGGGCAGGCCTAGCTTGGCCTGCCTCCATATTGCCCTACTCCCTCTCTCTTGCACCGCTCCTAAGCCACCCTAGTCAGGTGTGATCGTCTCCACGTCACTCGCTGCCGATCCAAACCTCCACCTCCGACTAGAGCTACAGCAATTTGTGCCAAGCAGGCCCGGCCAGACCGGACCCGAAAAAGCGAGCCCTTGACCCGACACGACATGGATATTTGATGGGCCGGGCCAGCACGGCTTGAAATGGTGTGCTGGGCCGGGCCTGGAAACCAGGCACGACGTGCCGCCCGGCCCGGCCCGACCATACGGGCCTTGCTTGGGCCGGCCCGACCTAAAAAGAGGCACGAGTCAGTATTTTATGTTTTTCGTGGTCTTCAATTGCTCGGATGAATTTCTGTTCAATACAAAAGTTGTAGATAATGTTGAGACGAACCTTTTTCATGTATACAAGTATTTCATTTGAGCAATGTATGAATTTATTAAAAAAAAAATTTGTCGCTGCCTGCTTTCGGGCCGACGGCACCGTCCTCGGTAATTCACCATTTTCGAGGTCTTAGGCTGCTCAGATGAATTTGGGTTGAACACAAAAGTTGTAGATAATTTTGAGACGCATCGTTTTTGTATAAACAACTTTTTCATTTGGGCAACGTATGAATTTCTAAAAAATCATGTTACCTGCTGTTTTGTTACTCGTACCGTGCTAGGGCCGGCCCGCCGTGCTTTTGGGCCATGCCGGGCCTAGACTATGGCACTCCGTGCAGGCCCGGCATGGCCCAAAGTGCTGACCGGGCCATGCTGACCCGTTTTGCACTGGCCCGAGGCACGACGGGCCCAGGCCGGGCCGGCACGACACGGCCCAACTCCCACCACTACCTCCGACTATGTCACTCTCTGGTGCATGCTACTACCTCTATTTTTTTTATTTGACGCCTTTAATTTTTGGGCACTTTTTTTACCATTCGTCTTATTCAAAAATTTTATTTAAACATGTAAAAATATAAGTCATGCTTAAAATAAATTTAATGAAAACGAATCACAACAAAATAAATGATGTTTGCATAGTTTTTTCAATAAGACAAATGTTTAAAATTTTATTTAAAAATTAAAAACGTCAAATAAAAAAGAACGGAAGAAGTACCTTCCTTGCCTGCTCACCGCACACTAGACCATCGCACCGTGCAAGCCTTTGGACATGCTCTTGTGTGCCCATGCACCGGGCCATCGCACTAGCATGCTCCTGCATGTCGAGCGACTCTCTTGTTCCTTCGACCAACGTGCATCACCAGGCATAATGCTACCATAGAAGTAGTAGCGGACCTAGAATTTTGATACGATCCAGGCCAACTACCGGCAAGTCTAGTTGCTAGATCAAACTAGAAATGATGTTCATACTAATGTAAGATGCAAATTTGTCCAATCACATAGCTCAATTTGTCTAATCGAAAAATAACAAAGAAATGAAAGGAAAGTTTGCTAATTTGAAATGATGTAGTACCTTTTTAAGACAGATTCACTTCTTCCAAGTCTATATCTTCATCAATAGTAGCTGTAGATCTCAAACCTAGAAACAAAAGGCGTTATCTTTAGCAACACTATATTTCAATCAATTGTGGTTTTTAAACCACGAGTCATGAAGATTCAGAGTCGATTTCCCATCTTCTTTTTTGGATATGCATGACAAATTGGTTGACATGGACCCCTTACCAAGTACTCTCTTTTAATAACATCCCTAATGTTTATATGGAGCACCTCAATTGGTTTTCAAAGCCTGAGATCAACAACTATGTCTGCCGGATTAATCTCTAATACCTCACGGTCACGGGTAGGAGCTTTTTGAGTGTTACTAATTCCAATTCCCTCTGTCTCAACGGTAGCTTCTTGATTGTTACTAGCTCCGGTTCCCATTGTTTCTTGAAGATTTTCATTGGAACTTGGTTGTGGTGTAACTGGTGTTATTGCCGGTTGATAAAAACATTTTAAGGTTCGAGCTCTCTTCATCCTCTAGCTTCTAAGTTAAACCTATGGAGGTTTTATTTTTTTTCAGAAAATAAAACCAATTGAATTAATAAGGCTACCTTCTAAGTGGTCTATCATCAACATTCACAACTCAGGAGTAAACCATTTGTTAATAAGACTACTTCTATTTTTTTTTTAGAGTTGACTACCCAAGATACACATATCACTATATCAGTGAACTACACCCATTCTAAAACAAACAACGAGCCATCCTAAATTTCATCCAAGCCTTAATCATGCAAATATGCAATTTCAGCTTCATAATTTCATATCTGCAGCCTGCATTGGCCACTAGATCACCTGAGGAGAACCAGAGGAGGAGGCCGGCCGGGGGCACGGGCTGGCGGCCTTGAGGCGAGTCTTGAAGCGAGAATCCGAGGCGGCGATCGGCCCGGCCAGCCTAGGGTGGGCGGTTGGGCGCTGCGTCGATGGTGGAGCGGGAAGTGTCGGGCGAGGTGACCGGCGCCGAGGCAGAGGTGGGTCGGGCGGCGGTGGCGTCCGGCGAGGTCGTCGGGCGGGCGTGGGGCGTTGAGGCGAGTACCTAAAACTGGCCCAATACCTAGGGGGGTCTTGCTATTGGGCCACGCCCCGGGCCGCGGCCTAGGCGGCCCTGGGCCTGGGTCCACCCCTGCACTGGAGCATCCTTTGGCCCGGTCCATAGCTCATGTCGCATCGCCGTGCCACCACAACAAGCTGTCGGGACCAAAAATTTGAGTAGAATAACTTATATGCTTTATCTATTCTAGTCTATGTATCAAGTAGGTAGAACATATATACAAATATACAACTCTTATATGACCACAATCAAATGAACAAACTTTATTACATCAGAGTACATAAAGCCGACATGGATATTATTACAAATCTCAGACACTCAGGTCTTTAAACAATGGAATACTTAAATAATTCAATAAAACAATAGCAGCATAAGACGATTCCCATAGGCAAGGTCCTAGACGCCAAGGTAGTTTTCATCCTGAACGCATTTTGTAAGGTCAAAGTACTCCTCGCCATCAAGGTCACAACTCTGCGGCTCAAAAACTACTCGTTGGATTGAGTAGCCTTGTGATTACAACACGACGGTGAGTATATTTAAAATACTCGCAAGCCACTTGACTATAAATCACACATAGGTTAGCCAAGAAAAAGGTTTAGCTCTATTGCGGAAATGCTAGCTTTTGCCTAATTTTGCATGGCATATGAAAATCAATTGAAATCTATAATCATTTGTTTCATAAGCCAATTGGTCCATCTCGGATTTTCCAAATCTGACTAAGCCAACAATTTTCATAAAAAATCTCAATTTACTCTTAGCATCCACTAGTGAATCTTATAAACAAACACACGAAAACAATTATGATTCTCTCTTTAAAACCTTTGGATATCAAAACATTTTGAAAAACTACCATTGTGGTAGCGTTGGTCCGCGCTTGACCGTTGGTACGATTATATCAAGATAGTTGTACGCTCTGTAGAAGTCATACGCTTAACATATGAGACACGACGTTCTCCCATCAGAGGAGCCATTACGAGACCTTTTTCCATCTAACTCTTGGTCGACATCCCATCTAAGGATTCCCCACAGCACAGGATGAATCTCCCATTGGTTGTTTTCCTCTCTTGAGTCTAACAGATGACGCCATGGATCTTCTTAATCTTCTCTGCCACATGGAATGTCCAAACCAAAAGTACGAAAGTACTCAGTCAAGGCCAACCCATGCGAGCACCCATGGTTGTACTATTTTACTTAAGTTTGAAAACCACAAGGTATCGGTCCTTGGGGACTAGGGCGGTTCCCACATTCAGCTAGGATCTCATGCTAAGCCACACCTGCCAATAAAACAGCCACCGCAATCGGTTTTATGAAAATAACACAACCTGTTGGAAGCCCCAGGTATACAAGATTCTCATTTCGTAAACCAACAACACAAATTGTTCTCTTTTCAAAACATAGCAATATCGATCATTGATATCATTCTCACAACAAGGACATAAAAGCCTAATGCTAATAGCATGAATGAACAATAAAATTCTAGCTTAATAGTGGATCATGACAATAAATGATATAAAGTAATAATCCTAGGGTTTCCAACGAGATGACATGATATATGTCATGGGATTAAACAAACCTATTCATATTTTTTTTTATATTTTTAATATAGAAGGACATTTACGAAAATCTAACAAAAAAGTATAAATAGGACATGGCAGTATTATCAACATTTAACTTGCCATAATCTTCGAAATCACCACCGGCTCCTGCTGGAATGGTGGTACAAATGTAATTTGGGCATAGCGTATGCAAAATAATAAATAAATACAACACAAAAATAAAAACAGAAAATTATATGAATGTATATGATGTCGAGAATTTACAAATTTAATAAATATTTTAAAACTTATTTCAAAATATTTGGACTTATATATTTAAGGATACAAGTTAACAAGATTTATTGAGTAACAAAAGGAATTGTAAATGAAACAAATTTAAATAATTAAGAAAATTTGAACGGAGAAAGATATGGATCTCAAAAGTCTAAGCAAGTTTATTTGGGGTGATTTGCACAGAGGATGATTTTTTTTTTTTTGTGGCCTTTTGAATAGATGCGAGGAACTGCACACTTTGCATTGTACTTCGAAGATCCTCTTGGGCCCACGGGACAGTGAAGGGAAATTGCACGAAGAAACAGGAAGCAGCGATGCAGAACAGAGCAGGTAAGCAGCGGCTCAGGTGGGCTTGAGGAAATGGACGAAGGGCTTGATCCACCTGCCAGTGATGCTGGACAGAGGAATTCCACGTAAGAGAAGGGATAATCTTCATGGATTTGCTTCCACCAATCGGAGGAGCAGCGCTACAGCGCTGTAGCTCTGTGAGGCGGCGCAGCTATGTTGCCTTGATACGGGGATACGGATACGGATACGCGATACGGCGATACCGCGATACGGCAATTTCGCCAAAACTAGGATACGGGGATACGTTTATATATATATAATTTTTATATTTTTATATATGTAAATATATAAAATGCAGAAAATAAAAGAGGTATTTACAGTGGGGATATAATGTATATAATGTTAGTTTGTTACCTGATAAATGTTGAATTGTTGTGTTCTAAACCTTGGTATGAACAATTGATCATTGCACTCATGCACCGCGCCGTGCAGCATCCACTCTCCAATCTCCATGTCTATGAACAAATCTGTACATATTACAAACTAACATATTAGTAATAAAATGAGATAGTTTAAGAGTCTCTAGAGCCTAGACATTTCATATTATATTTGGACATCAAATCAATAATAACAATTCACAAAGGCACGGACAAATAATAATTTAAGTTCACAAACATTACATAATAAAGAGAGATGTAAATAGAGAATGTCTCATCTCTCAGTCTCATAGGCCACATAAAGTCACAAACAACACAAGTCCATAACATAAAATTAAATGCATAAAGACAATTAGTGGTAGCTTTCATCTGGCACCGAAGGTCCTGCACCACTAGGGTCGAGATCTAGTTCAGCCATATCATCCAGAATTGCCTCCAATTCAGGAACATCAAGTGATAGATTCGCTTCTTGAAGAAAATCAGCACCACCCTCAAACGCTTCATGGCTATCTCCCCCAATATCCCACATTCTTGTTGGACCACTTGAATATTCATCAGATTTCCTTGAAAGGAGACGCAAGTTTTGGTGCACAAAGACGAAATCCTCCGCACGTTCAGGTTTCAGCCTACAACAAAGCAATTGCAATATTTACATCATAAGGACATTTATGCATTACGAATAGTAAAGAACTAGAAATAAAATATTACTTGTTTCTCATTGAACTATGAATCAAACCATAAGTGCTCCAGTTCCTTTCAGCACAAGAAGATGAAGCAGGCTGTCCAAGTAACTTCAATGCCAAGGTCTTCAACTCTGGAGCACAGTTACCATGAATCCCCCACCATTGCTTTGACTCTAGATGGGCTCTATCCTCAATGGAATCAAATGAACTAAAACCAGAGCCCATTAGAGAGAAATCAGCAAATTGTTTCTTAATTTTGATCAACTCTTCATTAACATGGCCAAACATTTTTCGGAAGCACTTGTTCCTCTCATCTGAAATCTCCATATCATTATGGGGAGCTACTCGACTAGGAACCTCTGTAAGCCAAACTTCAGAGTAGTACCTATTTAACATTATTATAAACTAAAATTAACAACACATCACATAATAATATAGCACAAGATCAGAAATAAGCAATAGAAAATTACCTAGGATTTAGGGAGTGAGCCAAGCAATGTAATGGAGTATTGCTCTTTGTCCATCGAGCGATTAGGATCACATGCACAAGTGCATAGAAGCAAGAAAAGTGATGCAATTCTTTTCCTTCATGGCGATAAATTACTTTCTTCACCTTCTCTATCATAGTATCCCACATTTCATAGATAAGATGAAGGCATGGCTTGTCAGTATCTGCTGCACGTATCATAGAGTAGATAGGCTCGGTGAAATCAAGAATGTAGACAACTTTGTCCCACCACATATCATTTAGAATTTTTTCCTTCACCATTTGTGCATCTTCTTGATTGTCCTCCCTATATTCTTGCCACTTATCACTCACAACCATCAAAGTTAGACATTCTTTAATGGCACGAAACCTCTTCAACATTATCACAGTTGATGCAAACCTATATATATAACAAATGCAAACCTATTAGATGCAAACGGCAAACCTTGCAAAGTAAATTATCTTGCTATTTTGCTAAATTAGATGCAAACCTTGTATCGGCTACGGCAAGAAATTTAAGCTTGCTAAATGAATTGAACATATAGAGCCTCTGTGAGTGATTCATGATAAAGTTTTTTATGAACGAAGCATCATTTGAAATCTGAGTTATCCATTTTAACCCTTCAAAAGCTTCACCATTTGTGCTCTTTGCAGCACATATGTTCTTCAAAGCAAGGTTCAAAGTATGAACCACACACGGGGTCCAAAAAATATGAGCCCACTTATACTCAATTATCCCACCCGCTGCCTTGCAATTGGCTGCATTATCAGTTATCACTTGCACCACATTTTTTGGCCCAATGCTATTAATAACAGCTTCCATCTGATTAGCAATGTACTCCTTTTTTATTTCACCTTCTGTGTTTATTGCTCTAAGAAACATTGGGCCATCTTCTGTCACAGCCAGAAAGTTCAAGAGAGGACGCCTTTGTGCATCAGACCACCCATCAGACACAACACTTACACCTTTTGAACTCCATGTTGTTTTGATGGGCTGCAACATCCTCTCTACATGGGTTCTTTCTTGGGCAAGAAGAGTTGTCCTTAGCTTGTTGTAGTTTGGAGGAACATAACCACCAATATTGTTGTTGGCAGCAAAAGAGAAGGCCTTCCTAAAGAATGGGTTTCTTGCAACATTGAATGGTAGACCTACAGTGTAGAACATCCTAGCAACCATGCAATCAAGTTTTGCTCGAGTATCTTGATTGAAACTTGCTTCAATAGCGGACTTTCTCTTCTTTGAGCCCACACCATCTTGTGGCAATGGAATGTCTCTAGGCAAGCTTCTAGTAGCGACCTCTTCGGCTCTACGTATTTCTTGTCTATTTCTTGTCTAAGTTGCTCAAGTACCGGAACTGAGACCTTTTGACAAGCACTAATGCCTAAGCCACTGATCCTTAGCAAGTGTGCTTTGATTCTTGAATAATCGTTGTAGTTACGATTGCAAAGTCTACACCTAAACTTTGCATTCCCCCCTGTTCCTTTTCCGGTCTTCTCTAGCAACTCAACATAGCGTCACAAGGGCTTCTTCTCATCGTCCATTGCTGTAATGACTCGGGCATTGGATAACAAATTTGTTGTTGAAGACGACCCTCCCGATGTTGCAATTGGTGTTGAACCAACAGAAGGGTAGAACTCCCTGTCCCTGAACCGGCTTCCATTTTCTGAAAAATACAAGACAGGGAGAGGGAGCAATACTGTGTATGAGTACTTAAGGGTCCGAGCTTGAACAAATGAGCAAACAGACCTGCTGAGAGCTAGAGCAAGCAACAAGCAGAGAGGAGGCGGGAGAGGAGGGAGGGAGAGCGGGAGAGGAGGGAGGGAGGGGGGGGAGGCGGGAGGGAGACGATGTCTGCTGGGCGGCAGGCGACATTGCTTTGTGGGGTTGGGGGCGACAGCGGCTTGGCCTCGTGCTTGGGGCGACGGCTTCTTCTGCGGCTTAGGGGCGGCGGCGGCGGGGCGGCTAGGGTTATGGGAGCATGGCGGGGTGAAGTGAGAGGAAGCACGGGCTATCGGGGGGCAAGAAAAGCAGGTTAGAAGTATCCCACCGTGTCCACTGTGTCCCCCTGTATCCCTCTTTTTAATTATCTGAAAATCACGTAATTATGGGATCGCCGGATCGTATCCGGAAGTATCGGATCGTATCTGTATCCGATCGTGTCCGAGATCTGATCGCAAGATTTCTGAAGTATCCAGGTATCCTAGCGGCGCAGCGCGTCCGGCGAGCTTCAACAAGCAGGAAAAATAGAAAAATCGGGAGAGGAAGGTGAGAGGAACTCCGTGACAACCACGGATTGAAAAGAAAAGATGGACGAATGTCACTCCTCAATTTTAACTTACCTTAGGATCAACGATCCCGTGCACTAGCCCCTGCATCAGTACGCTAGCGCAGAAGACCACATAGCCGATACAAGTATACATTGATAGAGTAAATTCCTGAATATTACGTCACAGAGTTGTGCCCTTAGACGACTTTAGTAAGGCGGCCCATACACGCCTGCCCATACACGCCTTAAATTACAAAAGATGGTTCAGAGTACAGCGGACACCAAAATATCTACACAAAAGAATCCCTATCGACTACGGTCCATCAGCGATCGTAGCGGCCCCTAAGACTCCTCGGGTCCACCATGGTCCTGTCCGTCGTCTTCGAGACACGTGTAAGGATCATCTTCGACGCCATCGTCTAAAGAATGTAAGTAGGTGAGGTCAGCGTCATCCAAACGCTGTCTAGTTAACACTTTTCTTAATGCATTTAGTGTAGGAGGCTTTATTTGGAGGAGATGATTATTTTATTTGCGTAAAGCCAAGTTTATAAGACTTTTTGGAAACAACCTAACTAGCATTAACTAACACTTGTCTTGTTATAAATAAATCAGAGGTTTTCTTCTTAATCATGCATCCCGAAGCCAACTATCAGCCATACACGACAATCAATACACAAATCGACCAACCCCCAAATTTAAACCCAACCAGCTTACAAATCACCTCAATCCATACCATCTTGTACACAATCAACGCACAAATTGATCAACCCTCCATCATAAACCCAACCCGCTTACACAATCACCATACCAGCTGATATTTTCCAGACTTTCTCCTAGTTGCCTCCAACCATTCCTAGTCCTGCCACCCTTCCAGGATTTGGCGAATCCTGTTGCGGACCACACATGCCATGGCGTGATCACCCCGGCCTAGTAGGGTTTCCGGCCCTCCCTAGCCGATTGTCACTCTGGGGATGTGTGGTCTTTTTCACCCTCGGTGAAGGCCAATTCCGGTCCCCTATCGAGACTGGTCCCAGAGGGCCTCCGCTGAGTGCTCACAACTGGCGATCCACGTCCGGTGCTCCACGCGATGGCCACGCGTTGTGTTGGAACCATCCCACAGAAGGCAGCACCCCCCGCTACGCGTGTTTGTCCGCACTCCTCCTGGGTAAGCCCTGGCTAAACCCAGCACAAGCTAGACATCTTGTGTCTTAATCATCCATCTGGATGTCCAAATCCAACTAGGGGCAACCCACCATTCATTCTCTACTTCCACGGTCATTAACCACACCACACACTTGGACTTTCCCAACGGACTGACCCAAACCAACCAAGTACCCACATATCCAAACCCACAAACACAAGCAGCCCAACATACATCTAACAGCCCTAACTGTCATATATCATGTCATATTAAATGAGAATAATGATTGATCAGTGAATATCGGTTCACCGTTCCATGGCAATTAGCCAGAAGATTTGATAAGCCTAAGCTGGTCTAAGCAAGTTTTACCCATTAGGGTTAAAGTGGTTATGAAACTAATCATAGGTTAACAAGAGTAATGACAATCAAGATAGTCATTAAGGCTAAAACAGTTCAAGGCAGGCATGTATACATATTACATGATTAACAATTAAGCAGACTAATAAGCATGCATTTTAATAATTAAACAATATAGTTTAAGGAAAACTGGGTACTGAACATGCTATTAGCGATGTTAATCCGCACTAGGGAAAGTCGCTGTCTCTCCCTAATACGGATCACATCTAAAGAGTGAGTGTCAACTCGCCTTGATCCTGTAGGTGGTCCTCTTCGGCATCCCCAAATCTTCCCTCGGGATCGCCTACGTCTAATCATACCAACAATCAATAATTACTACTAGTAATGCAATGAAAAATATGATGCATGCTCGGTCTAGGTCCTAGCTTCGTCATTAAGGCCTAAGATCGATTAACGAAGCTGGTTATCGCATGATATGCTATGCATGGCTAGAATATATATATATATATATATATATATATATATATATATATATATATATATATATATAGAGAGAGAGAGAGAGAGAGAGATAGCTAACGTAGACCCAGTTTACGGATCCTCTGTGAACTTGACGGGTTTTGAAATTTGAGAACTTTAGCGATCGATCCAAATCATTGATCTTGTTCATCTTGTCAAAACGTAGCCACCAGCCAAGTTTCGTATTTTTCGAATTTGTTTGCTATTTGTTTTCTAATTTTGAAAATCGGCTGATTTTCAAAATTAGAAAAAAATTCTCAAACAAAAACGTCGATAAAATCACATTGAGGATCCGTAAACTCGAGTCTACATTAGTTATTCTCTCTCTCTCTCTCTCTCTCTCTGTGTGTGTGTGTGTGTGTGTGTGTGTGTGTGTGTGTGTGTGTGTATAGAGTTGGGCTAGCGTAAATTTCAATCTACGGATCCTCCGTGACTTGACGAGTTTTGAAATTCGAGAACTTTAGTGATCGATCCAAACCGTTGATCTTGTTCATCTTGACAAAACATAGCCACCAACCAAGTTTCGTATTTTTTCGAATTTGTTTGCTGTTTGTTTTCTAATTTTGAAAATCAGCCTTCTAAATAGTCGTGGAGCGTCCAAAAAAAGCTGATTTTCAAAATTAGAAAACAAATAACAAACAAATTCAAAAAATACGAAACTTGGTTGGTGGCTATGTTTTGACAAGATGAACAAGATCAACGGTTTGATCGATCACTAAAGTTCTTGAATTTGAAAACCCGTCGAATTCTCTCTCTCCGTAGATTGAAATCTCTCTCTCTCTCTCTCTCTCTCTCTCTCTCTCTCTCTATATATATATATATATATATATATATATATATATATATATATATATATATATATATATATATATTATTCTACTAAACCCCAAAATATGACCTTGTACGATAAGTTCGCGATAGTGGGATTAGGGTTGCTCGGTAACATAAAATGACGACTAATGAAATTTTCATCTATGTACGAGGTAATGTTTAATGGATTTGACAAAACACTAAGTGTTTCAAATTAAAGAGATAATCCTAGGTTATAAACATTAATAATATAGTCCTAGGTCAGCTCCTTAATAGTTATTAGGGAAAATGTTTTAGTTTATTGTTGGAATTTGACATTTAAATAATCCTATGGGTATCTAAGTACTAAAGGCAAATTTAATATGTTCAAAGATTTACTAAGGTATTGATCTAGCCTTTATATTTTCTGAAGAATATCTGGGGTCTAAATCACCCATTAATATTTTCATCAATTATTCTTTAATTATATTACGCATTTAATATAGGGACACCTATCCTTTAACTAGCAATGCTAAATCCCCTATTACAGAGGCTATCTTTTATATTTTTATTAAATCGGAAATGGTCTCTAGAATTTATTTGAATTTTTCTGGAATTTTTCGGAGTGTCTAGCTATTAAATAAATCTAAAGCTAATTCGGTACTTATTTAAATGGCATAATCGCTGGAAAACCCTTTTAACCGAACTGGGCCAAGCCAACATGTGACCGGCCCAACGATGAAACTCTGACCCATGGCCCATTTCATGTGCTTGTAGCCGACCTTGGAGGAGCGACGCTTCATGACTTTGGGGGCGCCTCCTGAGGTGACGCAAACCAAGCATGGCGCCACCACTTAACCCGACAGGTGGGACCGGGCTCACATGTCAGCGACCCAACAGCTCGCTCTCTGCACTAATCGTGGCGCTAAATCGGACGGTGCTCCGTCGTCGTCCACCTCTAGCCGTCGATGTAGACTGGCGGCGACGGGAAACGACGCGGCGGCGCGATGAGCCTTTTCCGGCGAAGTGCGTGCGCGCCTCGGCATCTATGGCCGGCTATGGTTCCAAAGATGCTCCCGCCGAGGCGGCGGAGACAGAGCCTCACCGGCGACATACACGAAAACCACTGGCCTACAAGCTAAGGGCGTGTGCGTATAGCTAGAGGACGTCGACGAGGTGCTCACCGAGGGCTCCAACGAGGACGAGAAGGCTCGAAGATGGCTAGCGGCAGGAGACCGTCGGCGGCCGAAGCAGGAGAGGCGTCGATCCGGCGGCCCGAGACTGCTCAGCTGAAATTAGGTGAGGGGAAAAGGTTAAGATGGTCTCGGGATGCATTGGGCGAGAATAATTGTACAACAGCTCACTGGTTCGCCGGGATTGGCTCGATGCCGGCGATGCTCGGATTTGGGGGAAACGAGCGGAAAGCTTGGTTCGGCGGAGCATAGGGGGTTTATAGGCGTCGAAAAGAACGGGGGACACGGGAGCATGCTCGGGGACACAGAGGAGGTAGTGGAGCGGCGACCATGGCGCCCTGCGGCGGACAGTGACGGGGCATGGCGCGCCTTGGCCTGCCATGATGGGGTCGGCGTGCGAGGTGGAACAGTGCGGTCAAAGCAAAGTTGCAGGGAACAGCTAGCTGGATGGCGGCGGCTCAAGAATAGTGAAAGAGCGAGGGAGAAGAAAGAGAGAGAGAGAGAGAGAGAGACAGAGAAAAGGAGAGAGAGAGCTACTGTGGTGTGGGCCCACTTGTCAGGCCAAGTTCAATTTCAAACGAATTTTGAATTTTGGCAAACATTTGCAAAATTTCCCAAATTGGGATGTTACAACGACTACGTACGATGGCGGCCATGGCCTATGGCGGACTCATCGGAGAAATATGTCGACAAAGAATCCGAGAGGGCAACCAGGTGACCAGGTCGACGAGCTCCGGTGAGGGACGGGGAAGGCTTTGGCAGCGATCCACAAGGGAGATGGAGACCAGCGCGACGTCACGGTGTTGGCCGGCGTTGCGGAAGACAATGGTTACGGTGGTGGCTCGGCTCCGGCCATACCCGATCACGTCGGTGACGCCTAGGGACTGTAGGGACGCTATAGAGATAAAAGGAGAGCGAGATTACCCTATGGCCTAGACGAATCGTTGATGAACAATATCGCACGACGAGGTGGTTGATGAGGTTAACGGAGCAAATCTGGTGATGACCAGCATAAAAACGAACGTCCCTACATTAAGTGATGCTAAGGGTAAGGGGTATACCAAATGCGGCGAAGAATCGATGATGAACAGCAATGGGGAGGATGTCGATCAGGTCTGCGGCGAGCAATTCCGTAGATCCGATGACAAACTTCTGGAGCCAACGTAAAAAATGGGTTCACGAGGGTTCAATCATCGCAACGGTGAAAGGGTAGAGAAAACTCACCCGGTGGTGGAATCGAAGAAGACAGTAAAGGAGGGAGAAGGAGAGTCTGTTTGGTTTCAATAAGAGGAAGAGGGAGTGCTGATCAGAGAGAGGGAGACGCTATAGGGGAGGCAAAGAAAAAGGGAAGGAGAGGAGATAAACATTAAGGTAAAGACAAGGGACCAATGACCATAATTATAAAATTGAAATGGCAGTCAATTAATTTGAATATAAGGAGCATTGATGGGTTTTTCCAATTGAAATAAAAGAAAAAGCTTCCTCCAACTTCCTCCTGCAAAAGAAATAGAGAGGGAGAGAGGGTTGGCCAAATAGAGAGAGGGATCAACAGGGGAGAGGGGATATGAGCTAGGGAGGGGTAGGTGGCCTAGGCTAGAAGAAGAAAAGAAAAAAATAAAATAGAAAGGAGGTACCATGCACAAGAGTCAGGCTATTAATTTGATATCTTGAAATCAAATTAATTCAGAAATCATTCCCAATAATTTATTTAATGTAGCATTAAGATGCCAGAAGGAGAAATGATTTTAAAATTAGTTTTAGCTTGAAAGATTTAAATATGTTTGCAAACATTATTTTGAAAATTTTGAAAGGCACAAACTCAATTTCTAAATTTATAGATTTTAATTTTTTTAAAAAAATTATGACATGCAATGCATAGGATTTTTGAATTTTGAAAATGAGGATATGGCAAACCTCCCCCTTAAACGGAATCTCGACCTTCAGATTAAGAAGAGTTTCGAAAGAGGTTTGGAAATTCTACACGAAGATTTCTTTGCGCTCTCATGTGGTTTCATTCTGCGAATGATTGCTCCAATGAACTTTGCATAGCTTCATAACTCAGTTTCTGGTCTAGCGAGCAGCTTCATCCAAAATCCGGACATGGTAGTCCTTGTAGGTTAAGTCTTGTTGAATGTCTAATTGCTCCATAGGTAGGTGTTCCTTAGGAACTCTTAGATGCTTTTGAAGCTAAGAAACATGCAACACTTCATGGACAACCGACAACTGGGTTGGTAGCTCCATCTGATAGTTCACTTCTTCTAGCCAATACCTTGAATGATGTAATATATTAAGTTGCAAGCTTTCTTCTAAAAGGAGTTCATCAGCTCCGTGTTATTTTCAACCTTTGATG
The DNA here is from genome assembly GCA_036346415.1 of Raddia guianensis. Classification (NCBI taxonomy): domain Eukaryota; kingdom Viridiplantae; phylum Streptophyta; class Magnoliopsida; order Poales; family Poaceae; genus Raddia; species Raddia guianensis. The sequence continues at coordinate 42,153,710 of CM070539.1, forward strand.
GATAACTCGAACCTGCTCGTCTACTTCCTTGAGTAGATCAGGTCCAAACACCATTCTTTTGCCTATTTGCTTCCAATAGAGGTGAGTCCTACATTTTCTTCCATATAGATCTTCGAAAGGTGCCATCTGCAGACTTGTTTTGTACCTATTGTTATGTTATAAGAGAACTATGCATAGGGAGATGCTTATCCCAATTATTCGCATTAGCCAAAACACAAGCACGAAGCATGTCTTCCAAAATTTGATCCACTCGCTCCGTCTACCGATCCATCTGTGATAATAAGCAGTACAAAAATTTAGGTTCATTGCCATTAAACTATATAGTTTCCGCCAAAACATCGACACAAATTGAGTTCCTCGATCCGATGCTATTTTCTTGGAAACACTATGCATACAGATGATTTTTGTTGTATACAACTCCGCTAACTTATCTCCCGTGTAAGTAGTCTTCACAGGAATAAAATGAGTTGACTTGGTGCATCGATTCACTCACTCGAATGGAGTCACAACTAGATTGTGTCCGGGGTACTCGCACGATGAAGTTCATTTCATTCTCTTCCCACTTCCACTCATAAACCTTCAACGATTGTAGTAGTACAGCTGGTCTTTAATGTTTTATCTTGACTCATTGATAGGTGTTGCACAAACTACATGCTCGACAGCATCTCGCTTTAATTCAACCCATTAATAAAATTCCTTCAAAATCTTGGTTCTTCTGGGATGATAAATAAGGCAAAATCATGATCTTTCTTCAAAATAACATCCTTGTGCTCCTTTTTGATTGGCACAAATAGCCTTTGCTTAAACCAAATGATACCATTCTCATCTACAGAGAAATAAAAAAACTTTACCTTTAAAGATCTTCTACTTGATTTCTTGCACTTCTTGAATTTTGTTTTGAGCTTCTTGAATTTGATCCTCCAAAATGGGTTGCAGTTCTAACATATAATTGAAATATTGCTCCACTACCTCCAAATTTAACTCTTTAAATTCTTCGTACAACGCAGGTTGACTTTCTTGTAGCATCAAATTATTGTGGTAGCTCTTCCTACTTAAAGAATCAGGTACAACACTAGGCTTGCCTTTGTGGTAATGAATTCCAATATCATAATCCTTAATCAATTCCAACCATCTCCTTTGCCTCAATTTAGATCAACCTAAGTGAATATGTATTTTTGACTCTTGTGATTAGTATAAATCTCGGTTCTGTTCCATATTAGATAGTGCCTCCATATCCTGAGCACGAGCCACTATAACTAATTCCAAATCATGAGTTGGATAGTTCATCTCATAAAGTTTCACCTGTCTTGAAACATAAGCAACCACCTTTTCTTCTTGCATGAAAACCCTTCCTATGCCTTGCTTGGATGCATCACAATAAATTACAAAATCCTCTGAATATCTAGCGAAACGAGCAATGGTGTGATCGTGAAACTCTTCTTGAGTTTTTGGAAAATATCCTCGCAAGCTGGGGTCCAAACTAACTTGTGGTTTTTCTTCAATACTTAAGTAAATGGTTTAGCTATTCTTGAAAAATACTCGTTGAACTTTCTATAGTATCCTGTCATACCAAGAAATCTTTGAACCTTGGTTACCGTCTTAGTAGTGACCATTCCAACACATCCTTAACCTTTTTGGAATCAACAGCGACACCCTTGGCATTGACAATATGACCAAGAAATGTTTCTTCAGCCAAAACTATAACATCCAAATTTTTGAAAAATTAAAAACTCATGCATGTGCATTTCATATGAATTATTTTGTGCGTTAAAAATAATTTAAAACCCAAAAATGAGTTTGTTACTTATTTATTCCAGAAAAACATTTCTAGTTAACTAGAAATTGATCCTTTCTTCCGAAGATTATTCCGGCTTTATAAATTTTGGCAAAATTGTGAAATTAATTTTAAAATTAATATGATTAAATAATAAACTATTTTATGTGGAAAAATAATTTCATAAATTATTTATTTAATATTTTAACCCCCTGTTTTAGCATTTTTGCTTAAGGGAAAAATAGGAAAAGTACCTATAAATTCTCGGGCCCGCTTGTAAGTCCCTAGACCTTTCCCCTACCTCCTCCACGCTGTACCAGCTGATAATTTTCGCAGCTACCTTCTCTTCCCTCTTGAAAACCCACTCCAAGCCTCCTAATGGCCATGCTTAGTGCCCATTTGATGCACCACTCACCCATCATGCAAGCCATTGATGATCTTCAGTTACTAGAGGGTGAATGCACCAGTTTCATCCCATTTTTCGCAGCCAAACCTCTCCATCTCCCTCGGTTCTTCCCTATAAATTCCCACACCCGATCTCTTCCCTCTTCCTTTTGTTCTCTCCTTCGATTGGAGCAGTGGGTAAGATTTCTGGCTGAGTTCTTGCCTCCATGTCTCACCTTGACCTTCTGTGAATCCATTTTGCCTTGGAACCGCAGGAGACAACCACCGGAACGCCGCCGATTGGACGCCGGAGCAGCAACTGTCCGGAGCGCCGCCCAAAGGTACCGGCGACGAATCCATCGCTGCCGTGCGGTAAAGGTCCGATTCATCTCTCCAGAAGCATCCCCATGGAGTCTAGAAGGTTTCCCCTCGATCAATTAGGCCGGAGCCGACCACGCCGGAGCTCCCGCCGTCCATCCATGGCCGCCGCGCCGCCTCGGTCCTTCCCAGCCCAAGCCGCCGCCACCATCGCCTTCCCCGAGCCGATTAGAAGCCGCGACGCCTTTTCTCCTGTCCCCAGCGCCGCCAATCGCCGCCGCCATGAGCAGGCCGCGCCGCCGCCTCCGAGCGCCGCCGCGCCGTCGCCTCGTGCCCAGTCGCCGCCGCTGGCGAGTCCGCCGCACCGCCGCCGACCCCCTCCGCCACTCGCAGTCGCCGCCCCCTTGCCGGAGCGCCGCCTGCCGCGTGCCTCCCTCTTCCAGCCATGGTCATGGCTGGAGGTTGAAGACAACCCCTAAATGGGCCGGCCCACTCAAAAATTCCGATTTTACAATTTTACAGAAAAAGCTAGCACTTGAAATATTTATTATAATTTATCTGTAGCTGATAAAAATGTGAAAAAAGTTTTTTTCAGGTTCTTACCAAAATCTAGTATTTTACTACCAAGTTTGGTTCTGTAACTATACATATTAATTTTTGTATGATTTATTGTTTAACTAAACTTGTAGCATTTTTAATAAATACATTAATGGTCTAAAAATTGTGAAACTAAATTTGGAAATTCTTTTGACCAGAAATAAACCTGCTGTAAAATTTTCATATGCATTGCATTCATCTATTTTGGATTTCATGCATTGTTGAATTTATTTTCGTTATTGTCGTATGTTAGGATCGGGCGACGAGGAACGTTTCGCCGACGCACCGAGGGGCTGTGTCCACTGTACTGAACAAGGCAAGTGCTGAAACTTCACTTCCTACTGTTTTACAAATATTTATTAGCGATTCACAAATTATGCATGTATATTTGACTTTAGAAAACCAGTATTTAGTTAGAGTAGCTACCCCGATAAATTTAATTGTATTATAGTCCAAACCTTGTCGCCCTAGAAATTGCATGATTATATATGTTGTTATAGCCTCCTTGAAAATTAGGTTTTGCGATACTAGAAATGCTTAGACTCGCTTGTCCAGACTAGTACCTATTTAAAATTAAAATACCGATGAAATGCGTGTATTTAAAAAGCGACAACCGGTGTTGTCCTATTTGCAAATGGGTATACATAATAGCGGGGAGCTATTGGGATAAAAGAGTTTTAGCAAAACCTGATTTGGGGTGGCTGGATGCAAGGTGGTGTGCATTATGCTGAGGCCAATGTTGCACGAGATCTGGGTCCAGTGCGAGATCCACCCTGATTCCCTAAGGACCGATTCCTTGAGGTAGTCGAGCTAAGTACTACAGTGCGACCATTGAGTGCCTGTATGGGCAGGCCCTGGCTTAGTAGCTTTTGGAGTTCTAATTCGGTGCCCATCCGGTGGGACTATCCACGAGGGCAATGGTGCGGATTGTACTATCTTTGAGGCCAATGGTGCAATCCATGACCCGATCGAGTGTGGTACTAAGCCGAGGCCAATGGTACCACAACTTGTTGTCTTTGTTGGGAGCGGGGTTACCGAATTAGGAGGAAGACTGCCAAATGCCTTGTTAGGAAGACCCTTTGGCCCGGGAAATCCTGTCTTGTGGGTAAAGCGCGCAACCTCTGCAGAGTGTACAACTATCATGATAGCCTTGCCCGAGGTCAAGGGCGGACAATGGGGAGCTGCCTCTTTGGTAATGTTCGTTTTGATGTTCAAAATGTTTTTCAAAAAGAGATTTGTTTTATTCTCCTCACAGCGGGGAACTGTGAGTGATGAGGGTATAGGTTCATGGCGGGGAACCATGATCTAGCCACTTGGAAAATTTTCGGCTGCGGACGAAGGAAAGAAAAGAAATTAAAAACAAAATATTTGTTTTAAATCACGTTTTTCTACATATTTCAAAATATAGGAGAAACCTTTGAAAAGCTGGCTTTATGCAAAATAATCTTACCATTCCTTTGGAACCTTAGTTGCATTTAGTCAGCCTCGCTTGTTGAGTATTCGCGTACTCACCCTCGCCTTTCATGCGGGGCTGCTCATTCCAACGAGCAGGTGTTGGACCATCGGAGGAGAATCCGGAGGAAGAGTACTATGAAGACGATGGATTCGCTGGTGGGATCCAGGACGAAGACTTTTAGCTATCTAAGCGCTGCTCTCTACAGTGTGCCTGTGGAGTTGGGACTTCCGCTCGAGTTTATGTTTTAATAATGTGCTTGAAGACTTCCGCTGCAGTGTTATGTAAAGGCCGTAGTGCCTAAGACTTATTGTAATAATGCCATGTTGGTGAGTAATATGATGTAATGGTTTTTCTGCGCTTATGGTTGTGATCCAAGAGCTGTATATTGTGTGTTCAAGCTACGTGATCCAGGGACTTGAATTGATAAAGCACAATAGGGACTCGAGTCCATTTTTGGGTCCCGACAAAAACTCGCATTTGCTGAACTTAGCAAAGAGTTGATGCGCTCTAAGCATCTCCAACACTAGCCTTAAATATTCTTCAAGCTCTTCTTCTTTTTTTTGGAATATATAAGAATGTCATCAATAAAGATGACTACAAACTCATCGAAATATTCCGCTAAGACATTGTTAATCAAATTCATAATTTATGCTAAAGCGTTTATCAAGCCAAAGGACGTCACGGTAAACTCAAAGACCTATAACACACACATCATTAAGGTCTTATCCTTCTTCTTGATAAATATCACTGAGACACCCCATGACGATGTGTTGGGTTGAAAATATGGTCTTCGAGCAATTGGAGTTGCTCCAATAGCTAAATCATTGATGAACTCGATATCACGATTCAGTGGTATGCCATGTAAGTCATAAGAGAAAACGACGAGATGTTCTCTAATGAATAGTATTTATTCTAAAACTACTCCTTTCAATTGGTTAAGAGTACTTGTTACTTTGGCTTTGGCATCAATGAAAACTCGACTTACGCTCCATTTTCATTGACAAGTGAAGTAGATCGATCGGCACAATAAAAATGATCATTATACTAGGTTAACCAATCCATGCTTAGGATAACGTCTATTCCTTAAGATAAGGTTCGCTAGGAACTTAACTCCATTAACATATATGTCCAACTTAGGACATACTTTATTGATCATCATAGACTTAAAAACATCCAACTCCATTATTCCTTTGGAACATAACCGGTTGTGAAATCTTTTGAGAATCCATCTTAATCAATCACTTTAATGGATTCATGTGAAACTTAGAAATTTTATTTTTTAGATAATATGACCATCGCGAAGTTTGTAGCATGCATAGATAACTCGTTGGTGGATACACTAAAAAATATTAAGCCATTACATCTCCTTGGTCCAATCCTTAGGAACCAATGGCCCCACATATCCATGATAGATGATGGTCTTTTCCTTTGGAAATCACCAAACTTGAATTGAGTTCGGTAATGTTGCAGAACTTAAACGAAGCCAAAAAGTTATTGAGATTGCTGGCTATATGTTGGAAAATGTGTAGATGTATTTTTCACGCCAAGGGGATCAAGTAGGTGGAAATGACAACTCTTGTCTTTCTAGTCTTTCTCGGAGTAGATTGACAAAAGTCACACCCTGGACATAAGTTAAACTAAAAATTATCCAATAGGAAATAGGTTTGGTCTTATCCAACAACCATTGAATCTCAAGTGCCCACAATTGACACTTGACAATAACATTGAAAGGCAGCATATTCAGCGCAAATGTCCATTGGGTGCTAACATGCTAACAATAGATCTGGGCCATCAGCTCCATGAGGAGTGGCTCAGATGTGGAGAGGTGGAAGCCTTTTTCTTACTTTAAACACTTTCATGAATAAACCCCTAAACTTTCTAAGTGGAAAAGGGGACTTCCACCTCTACAAATCTGAACCACTCCTCATGAATCCGATGGCACAGATCTGTTGTTAGCATGTTATCACCCAGTGGTCATTTGCACTGGATATGTTGCCATTTTGAAAAAAGACGAGGGAAAAACCAGAAGGAATACTAATAGGCAGGTTATAAACATCCATGCGCAACAACCAAATAACCACAACAATAATGATCATATATCAAACACTAAGTACTTATTACATAATTTCGTTTGACTCACAAACACTTACAAATAGGGTGATGAATCTCTTGAGCTATTCTAAAACTGAAAAAAAAATCCACCATCGGAATACGATCCATAGGTTATTAATCTTCTTACTCTCAACAGGAGTGGCCACCTTCTCTGATGAAATGAAATAGTCAAAAGCATCACGATAGGGAAGGACATGCCGTGATGATGAAGAAGAAGATCGGGTGTCCGCCACTTTGCTTGGAGAAACATCAAGTGGGAGACAACTGGGTGACAATGCCTTAGAGCGAAAAGTTACCACTGGAGTTGGAGAAGTCAGTGACATAGGGACAACTGGCACAATTGGTGGTCGAGATGGAGGTGAATGTGGCGGCACTTGAGCGACTTTCAACTTGATGATAGTTTTGTACACCTTTGCTAGTTGGCTTATGTAGAAAGTGAGTTCTTCCTTGTATGCCTCAAGTTGACTATCCATACCCTGCATAGTCTGGCTGGTATGATATGCCGAGGACGAGCAACAATGGGACCGTTATCCCTAGTTGGGGTAAGAGTCCAATAAAACAGGAATTAAACCTTAAGTGGATTTAGCAAAAGCTAATCACACCAAATGGCTAAGGCATCTTTAGAAAAAGTAAAATCATATTCCAACATAAACTTATCCTCTAATTAAGGGGGTTGTTGCTGCCTTTTTATGACTTCAAAAATTATGATAATTTTTGTCAGGGTAGATATATGAGTCTTACAACACCCCACCAAATGTGAGCTTCAAACTCCTTTTACAAAAATCAGGACAAATAAAAAACTGCAGGCTATGAGGTGCTTTGAGTAGAAATTTGGGAGTCAGTATTCACCTCACTGCGTCCAAACGATGCATCCAATGGGCACTACTCCTTCAAGCTAGTGGGTTTGTTTGTTCTAGTCGAACATAACGACAAAACAAACATTCTTAAGGTTGACATATGTGTCGATGGCACGTACGAAGGCCGCCAACAGAAAGCGCATCCAAACCCACCTACTGGTCCACTAGTGGCCTTGGCACGGTAGCCTCCCTGCCAGGCCCACATGGCTGTGAGAGGAGGTTTATGTCAATGGCATCCTCCTAAACCGACGATATTGATCGTATCACCCACCGCCATGTGGGGCCTCGTTAAAGTTGTTCCATTGAAGCCATTATTTGCCATGAGGAAGTGGAGTTGTGTCAGTGGCCATCGTTAGGCTATTGAAAGAGAGGCTTTTTCCACGCACTAAACTTTGAATTTCTGGCCACACCGCACGCTTGAATAACCGGGAGGCCTGGATAGGACCTTGTCAGCGGTTCGATTTCCTGGTCATCGACAATGGCTCCATTTTGGTCGTCCGCTCAGAGGATGACGACATAGAAATTGCATCTGATGAGCATAATCTCATTTCTGGTGACAAGCACAAAAACCTTAGCCCAAGACTTATAACCTCCACCCCTCATGGGCTGCCTCAACCCTAAGTTAACTCATCAGGGGGTAGGATTCATCCCCTCAAACCAGTCACTAACATGGGCTTACGCATCCATTACATGGGCTACATAAAACCACCAACAATCCGATGAAATTGGCATTCATCCAACAAACTTGACCACTCTCCGCGCCTTCGGGCCTACAACCTAAAATAGAAACCCTAAGTCGCCTTAAGTCCATTTCCATGACATCCTTATGAGCCCTATGCTTTAGCCCAACTGTCCAGCGATATCCTCTCCATTCTGGACCTTGATTCACCTGACCTAGTCTTGTACCATCATCGATCATGATTTCCTCCAAACCTACGTCCACAAAGACTAAACAATTGTGCACCATCCAAAATATTATTTTACCATTGTTTCCTACATATTAATCCATTTGTATCATGAATTCAAATATGGGTGCATGCAATTCCATGATTCCACAAAAATCGGACTAAAAAAACTCATTTTTCAGCTTTCCTCTTATCACAATAGTGCACAAAACAATTTTTATTAATTAATCTGCCACTCAAATGAAAAAAGTCATAACACGAAAAAGAAGCGTCTCGAAACTCTCTACAACATTTATGTACAACATTTTCTAATTTGAGTTTGAGCAGACTCTGGTCATGCAAAACACAACAAACTATATCACAAGGCCAAACCCGATTCAAATGTCTCAAATACAAACTTTTCAATTAAATTGAATGAAGTAAAATACACTCATCATAATATAATAACCTCAACATGGTCTCTCCTAAGTTCTTGCCTAAATATCCTTTGTTCATGTGCTAGATGTTTCTAGCCATTGCCCACCTACTACGTAAATCGCCATATCAAATGGGCCATCCAAAAAAACGGGGCTTATATGAGTATCCCTTACACTATCAGTAAAACGTAGCAGATAACAAATACCAATCCGAACTATCTCGGATACAGGAACATAAAAGAAATTTTTTTAAAAGGAGACATGCTAGATACTATCAAAGATGGCTCAATCACAACTAGAAAACTGGGCTAATATACCGACACATTAGTACCGGTTCAATTGAAACCGGTACTGATAGTAACCGGTACTGATAGTGACATCAGTACCAGTTCGTAGCAATAGTAGCGATTCAGACTTTCAGTACCGGGTGGAAGCAATAGTAAATATTTCTTTCGTAGGCAGGTGCAGGCTAGCTAGCACATGAGCTCAATACAAACCGGTACTAATGGGGACTCAATAATACCAATTCGTATAACGAATCGGTACCGATGCCTCATTTCTGAAAAGGTTAAAAGGTATACATGTGCTAGTTATATTAGAGCATGTGGGTGGGTGAGTTGGCTAGTAGAGTGAGGCGTGGGTCACAATGGGGCAATAGATGTGTGGTTCGAGTCCCGGTTCTCCCAATATTTCATAACTTTTTGAAAGCAAGTCTATGCCCCTTTAGTACTGGTTGGTTGAACCGGTACTGATGCCCCTTAGGCATCAATCCCAAATTACCAGTATCGATTCAAAAATCAGTATTAAATGTCCTATTCAATTGGTACTAAAGGGCCTTTTTGTAGTAGTGGATGTAACCACACACATCAGAGATGAATATTAAATCAAGGGGAAATTTATTGTGTTCCTCTATAAATTTGCACCGTAGATATAGTTAATAAGCGGGCGTGCCAAACGGGCGGCACTAGGCTAGGCACTTGACGGCCGTAGTGCCCGAACGCGGCGACACGATGGCGGCGTGCCCGTCTTGCAAGACGCGGCCGATGCCCGTGCGTGCTTGGGCCGCCACCTCGGCCCGATGGGCGGCTGCGAGCACGGCACGGTTAAGGTGCCGGCACGATGCGGCCCGCTTCCCCCACAGGCCGCAGCCCACCCCCACCTCCCCACCCTCACTGCGAGCCCAGGCCAGTGTCCATTGGGGAGGATAAAACCCGCCGATGCGTGACCCTCCCGGTCCCTCTCTCCTAACCCTAGCGGCCCCTTCCCTTCCCCTTGCCGACTTCGCTCGATCGCTCTCATGATCGCCGCTCTCCCCTCTCTGCTGCCGCCGGCGCCGCCACGACTCTCCGCCATGGCGTGGCGGCGCCACGCCGCCTCGCCGCCATCTGGCGCACCGTCTCACCGGTCGGCCGCTCTCGCTCTCGTCTCTCTCCTCCGGCCCTCCGCTACGCCCCTCACCGCCCATCGGCGCACCGCCTCGCCCGGTCGCCGCCACGCCACGCCGCCGCGCCCATCTGGAGCTCGAGATCAATCCCTTCTCCCGCTTTCCTTGTGTTGATTCGTCATCTCCTAGTCCTAGATCCGTTCATCCTCGTCATCTCCTAGTCCTAGATCCGTTCATCCTCGTCATCTCCTAGTCCTTGATCCGTTCATCCTCGACCTCTCCGGTCGATCCGGTGCTCCGGATCCGCGAGGTAAGTCGTCGTTTGATATTTTGATTTGTTCATTCTCGATCTGTCGATTTGGCTTCTTCTTCTTCTTTGCTTCTTTGCTCGTAGATCCGTTGAGGAACCAGACGGCCGATCCGTCCGTCGTTGACCTCGCCGGCGACTTGATTGCTCGGTTAGGCCTAACCCTAAACCGTTGAAGGAACGAGAGCCGGCGATGGACGGCAACGACAACGGACACACGGTCAACGATGACCTCCGGATGATGGGGATGCGCGAGATGACGAGGAAGACTGGCGAGGACCGGAAGCCTGTTGGGCGGCGAGGTGAGCCTATCGAGATTGGCGATGGCGGCGGCGAGGTCAGCGAGGGTGCCGGACGGGATCCCAAGCCGCAAGCACCGGCAAGCGGGGAAGGGAAAGCAAGGAGCGACCTTCCACCTCTCAAGTGTGGACCGATTTTGAGAAGATCTTCAAGGTAATTGATGGTAAGAAGGTAAGGGTTCAAGCTAAGTGCCTCCTTTGCAAAGGCATACTTTCGCTAGATCAACTGGGGTCTTGGGCATCGACTAGGCATAGAATTGCATGCATGAAGAAGCATGGTAGATCAAGCATGTCTCGAGACCCTACTGCGATACAATCTTGATGGTACACCTAAATTTTGGGAGTACAATGCTTGATGTTGCACGTTACGAGATGTGTAAGTTGATTGCTAGACTTGATCTTCCTATATGTTTGGTGAGCATCCCGCATTTGAGGAGTATATTAGGAAATCTCATAACCCTAGATTTTCTCTCGTCTCTAGACAAACCACAACTAGAGATATTGCTAAGTATTTCAAAGAGCAACGTTGCAAACTTTTGGAAACTTTGAAAACCGGTGTTAGTTCTATTGCTATAACTTCCGATATCCAGTGCAGCAATGCTAAGGAAGACTATCTTAGTGTGGTAGTTCATTATGTTAATGATAAATGGGAATTAGAGAAGAGGATCATAGGCTTAAGGCTTATTGATGTCTCTCACGATTAGTCGAAACATTCTTGGCGTGTGCATGGTGTGGTAGCTGAGTTTGGTCTATCGATAAGACCTTTTCTATCACTTTGGACAATGCATCTTCTAATACAAGCGCTATGTCATTACTCACCCCTTTGTTTGTCTGGTTATGTTGGTGATTTGTTCTTGCATCAAAGATGTGCTTGCCATATAATTAACCTAATTGTCAAGTCTGGTTTGAAGAGGCTCAAGCCTTATCTTGAGGCATTTAGAACTGCAATTTCTTTTTTAAACTCTTCTAACCAGCGCATTGCTTTATATAAAAGTTACTGCATGGCTATGAATGAACGTCCTCGTAAGTTTGGTTTAGATATGGATGTGAGGTGGAACTCCACCTACCTTATGCTTAAGCACCTGGTACCTTACAAGAACACATTTGATGTGTTCATCCAGACACACTACCCTAGGGGTGAAGGTGATAATGCTTTGCTTTTGACTGATGCACATTGGTATGTTGCTGAAAAAATATTGGAATTCCTTGAACTGTTTTATGATTCAACATGTGTGCTGTCTGGTGTATACTATCCAACTTCTCCACTAATGTTACATCATATTATTCAGATTGCCAAACATCTAAACAATTATGAGAATGATGAAATGCTGAGAAGTGTGGTGGTCCCTATGAAAACTAAGTTCCTTAAGTATTGGAGGGACATACCACTTCTTTATTCCTTTGCATTCATTCTGGATCCTAGAGCTAAATTGAGGGGTTTCAATAGAGTACTCTCTATTTTGTCTAATCTTACACAATCTAATTATGCTGCATACTTAACTTATGTGAGAGCACAACTTTCGAAACCTTTAACAAATATGACATCAAGTTTGGTGATGTCGATTGCGAGGCCTTCAGATCCACCCAAACCGGTAAGAAAAGGACTAACGGGATATGATATATGGTGATGATGATCCTATTGGTTCGGTTGGTTCTTCTCCTCCACCGCTTCTCTTAATCTTTCTAGAAGAACGTCAGCAAGTGCCTTCTTTAAGCGGCAAGCATCGGTCCAAAGATCTCTTGGGGTTGGTTACAATCGTCATCATACTTGGACGGTGACACCGCCCGAAGTATGATGATGATTTCAATCTTTTGACACAGTGGCATGAGCACAAACTTACATATCCTGTTCTTTCTATCTTGGCTAAAGATGTTTTGGTATGCTGTTTCTACTATATCATCGAAAGTGCATTTAGTCTAACCGGCGGGATTATTGAGGAGCGCGACGCCGCTTGACGCCCGATATGGTGGAGATGCTTGCTGCATCAAGGATTGGGAGCAAGGGAAGCAAGGGCTCAAAGACAACTTGGAGGACAAAGAACTTGAAGATGCTTTCTCTAATCTTTATCTTGATGAAGCTCCGAGAATGCCCGATGGTCATTATTGTAATCTTTTGTATTGAACGTACTGTATGGACTATGGATCGATGTCAGTATGTAACTTGAACATTTGGAGTTGGAGCTGGTCAGATCTTTTCCTATCTAGGGTTTTCTCACGAGGTGTGAGTTTTACCTAGATAGGTTTTTAATGAGGCGACCATTGCTGTGACTCAACATTATATATGATATGAAGCTTGAACTATGTGATTTTGGTCTGCATTTTGGTGGTGCAGGTGACTAAGTCTGATATGATCATATGAGCTTAAGTTTTAGTATTTTGAACTTGTGATCTGTTTTAAAATTGTTATCTATTACATGTGAACTTGTGAATATATGATATAATGATATGATATGAGATCTGTTTTAGACTTTTGGTTAGTTTTAGTTAGCTATTTTGAAATTCTAGACATTATATTTGAAATCTGGAACATGAGCTCTCTATTTTGAGATGTTGTTCAGTTTTCGTGCCTGGGCTGGCACGGGCACGGTGGGCCGACCGTGCTGTCGTGCCGGCCCGGCACGGTTAAACTCTTGTAGTGCCGTGCCTGGGCCGCATGGCCGGCACTAGTGTCGTGCCGGCACGACACGGTTAGTTAGCCGTGCCTGATAGTGCCGTGCCTAACCGTGCCGTGCCCCTGCCGTGCCTGGGCCGTGCCGTGCCGTGCGGCACGTTTGGCCATCTATAACCGTAGATGATTGAGCCCATGTGTCATCGACACATGGATTGGCATACAACAAATTTAGAGTAGTATGTAGCAATTTTTTTCTTAAATCAAATCAACTCTAATAGTACATAAGAGAACTATATTTAAGAACATTATATGATGTATATGGTAATCAAAGATAGTTTCACATCTAGCCGTCTTAGATACTATTCAAGATAGTTCTTCTTACGCCGTCTGCCTAATAATATTACATCAAAGATGATTACTTTAAATAGTCATATCTGGTATTGCCATTGCCTTGTACCAATCATTTCGTTAGAGAAATTCTTCTGTGTTTGACATCATTGTTCTCATTGGCTCCATCCACCTTTCTCTTTCCCACCCTTCTAATTGTGTACTCTTGTCTTCTTCTTTTTTTCTCTAGATGACCTCTTTCTTCCTACCTCTGGTCACTCGTCTCCTCTTACATCTAGCAGACCATGATAGTACTCCTCCTTTCCATCTTTTGTCAGTTAACCCTATCCTCTCAAGCTTTGGCTGACCACAACGTGATCCTCCACCTCCTTGGGAGAGTCCCTCTCTTCCTTGTTCAACTTGAGGTAAACAAAATTAAACATACATCATTAATTAGGAAGAATTAATTAATTGTATATGTGTCCATATATTGTGATAGTATGAGATTGTCAGATCAAGGTACAAGCAAATTTGATTCGAAGGAGGCTGAAGAAAGGATATTCATGCTAGAGCAAGCACGATGAATAGTAGAAGAGTAGGAAGGCACTAGTGTCTTTAATGAATTAGTCAATATTTTTTTGACGTTAATGTTGCTGTCGGTACAGTAAATACCGGGGTATTAAGAGTCTTAAAGAAGACAGACGAGGGCCCCACGCGTCAGACGGGCGATCAGGCTCCAGTGGCGTGGCGAAGCTCCTCAACAGCCAAAGAGGCCCCACGCGTCGGCGGCGATCGAGCTCAGCCGTGGGTGAGTTCTCTCAGCCCCGAGCGGCGCGGACCCACGCGTCAGGAGGACTATCAGGCCTAGCGCGTGGGCGAGCTCCTCAGCACGCCAGGCGGGGGCCCCACGCGTCAGGAGGGCCATCAGGCCCTAGCGCGTGGGAGAGCTCCTCAGCGCGCGAGGCCCCTCACTGACAGGTGGGGCCCGCGTGGCAGGAAGCGTCCAGAGGGGAGTCTTCTGGGCGAAGGCTCTCCCCCGCTGCGAAGGACAGGTGCATTAAATGCGACATCACGCGCGGATGGACCGAGGAGGAGATGATTACCGCCACAGTGACCTTTGCAGGTCTGACCAACTGTCACTGTGGCTCTGCGGAACTGATCGGCAGAGAGAGAGCTTGCCGTCATCAGGCTGGCCGCCCGCATCAGGCGGTGCAAGTTGGGTCCCGCCTGTTCTTTCACAGGCGTGTTCACGCGAGTCAGAGGCCACTTGCGAAGCACGCGAGGGCGGCGCCGCTCGTCACAGTAGCAACACGTTTTCGTCTCTCCGGTCTTGTCTCTCTAGTCTTATCAGTGTACTGTGCAACCACCCCCTTTGCTCTCTCCGCCAATCCGCGGCTTGTATAAAAGGAGATGAGAGAGAAATGAGAGGGGAAGGAAGCATTCTGTAACCATTCCCACATGACCACAACACGAAAAGAGTTAAGGCTCGACAGGAGTAGGACTATTACCCGTCAGGGGGTCCGAACCTGGGTAATCTCTGCGTGTCGCTCCTCGCCGTTCCCGACGCTCGAATCGGATCGAACTCGAGCTGATCGGCTAGTAGAGTAGAAATCTGATAGGGGTGTGATTCGCTGTGGTTCGGTGAAGAACACGCCGTCAGTGGCGCGCCAGGATGATATGTCAGACGACGATCTAGATTAGATGTTGTACGGCGCTAAGGGAAATATGATACTAAAATTTTTTAAATTCAAATCATCTTAAGTTTATGTTCTATGGTTCATTGGTGAGACAAAAGCTAATTAATTTGCTTGTCAACAGATCAGCAAATATTTTTTAAGACGGTAGTAAAGATATTTTGACAAGCGGATATTCGTTTAGATGGTAGTCAATTTTTTTTACCTAGAATTTATATTAAAAAATAGTCAATTCTCTATACAATCGATGTACACATAATACACTGTATCAAAGCAAGTTTTCATAGAATCTAAAAGTTCCATTGAAGGTCAAAGCATTTTTTATATCTTAGTAAGATAGTTATTTTAACTAAAGACAAATTTGCTAAAAGAATTGGAGGTAGACAAAAGTGTTATTTTCTTAGGTATGACGAAACAATTCAACAACTGTTTGGCGGGGAAGTTTAGAGACTCTGTCAAGTTGCTATGGATATACATCGTTCTCTTAGGAATCAACATCACCTTCTAGGTGTTGGAGTCATGGTTTCCATGTTAATAAAAAGAAATTAGATTAAGCTTGAGATGCACCTATATGTTGTGTTTTTTAGCATTGTGAAAATGATATTGCTTTTTTCTCTTTTCTGACAAATACAAAGTGATTTTTTATACAGGTCGATTTGAGGAAAGTTTGTTGGTTGCATCACTATGCTTTACTTCAGTGAGAGGATGATAGAAACGAAGTTCACAATATGACATTCCTTGGAGGTAGTATTATGAGTTATGACCTTTTTGTCAATCATGGGTGAAGAATTTGTATATGATTGCATTGGTTGGTGCTATTTGAGAACTATGTAATTTTAGGATGTTTTCATTGCTACCTTTTTCTTTTAAGGGCTACATAAAAGTGTGGAAGTAGAGGTCGAAATATTTCCACTATCTGATAAGTACCTTCGGCCACCATCGGGTGGAAGCCGGCAAAGGTGGCATCTGTGGGGGAGGGGACGATACAAGGGACCATTAGGGCGTGGCGTTGCCAGAGTGGCTTAGGGATGGGGAGGAGAGGCAATGAAAGAGAGAGGGGGAGAAAGGAAGAAGAATAAGTGAGATAGGAGGCTGACATGTGGGACCGTTGTTTAGAAAACAATTTTAAAAAGGAAATTGCCATATGTCTTAGTCTGCATGGAAATACCATTCACCTGGATGGCCACGAGAGCAAAACCCTCAAAACCACTTGTGGTGGGGGAGGTGATATTAGCACCACTTCTGGTGGGGTAGACACCCTGTGTTCCCAGACTTGGAGGTTAAGTGTCTCCACCATTATAGTTGAGAGAATCATGTAGGCTTTTTCCTTTTTTCTCATAAATACAAAGATAATTATTTTATACATGTCAATTTGAAGGAATTTTGTTGGTTGCATCACAATGCTTTACTTTACCAACATAATATGTCATTCCTTGGAGGTGGTGGTTATGGGTTATGACCTTCTTTGTCGATCATGAGTGAAGAATTTGTATATATGATTGGTGTCGGTTAAGAACTATGTAACTTTTGGATGTTTTCATTGCTTCGTAGACTTTGTTGCTTTTAAGGACTACATACATGTGTGGCAGTAGAGGTTAGAATATTTCCATGTAATTCTTCTTGCATTTATGTTCTATGTTGCATCCAAATCCCACATACAGACTAGTGTCCACTTAAAAGTGGTCGTTAAAATAGGAACAGGAAATGATTACTGCATGAAACTCATCAATCCGATGTCCAACCGATGCTACACCTTCCTTGAGATCCTGCTCGCCATAGTCCCGTCGCTGCTCGACGTCTTCCTCCACTTTGGCTTGTCGCGACGTGGAAGTTGGCAAAGGTTCCATTCGTGAGAAGGGGATGGTACGAGAGAGCAATAGGGTGTGGCATCGCTGGTGGTGTCGGTCGTCAACGGTGGCTAGAAGGAAGGAACCCTCAGAGGGAGGTTTAGGGATCGGAGAAGAGGTAGGGGAAGAGAGAGGTAGGAGAGGGGAAGAAGATAGTTAGGAGTTGACATGTGGGACACTTGTTTAAAAAACATTTTTATAAAAATCAATTGCCATGTGCCTTTTTTCTATCTCAAAAACTTGTTTGAAAGCTCTAAAACACAAGTCAAAGGAAGTAAATCGAACTCTCAAGGTTTAGAGCTGGCCATATGGGCCGGTCCGGCTGAACCGAACCGGGCTAGCCCGTACTGTTCACGAACCGGGCCGGCCTGGTTCGGTAAACCGAACCGAATCTGGGCCGGCACCTCGGCCTGTCGGCCGGCCCTGTTCGGTTCGCTACTATGGTATATTTATTTGATTCAATATATGTATTTCTATATATATTTTATTTAATTTATAATGTATATTTGTGAAATATAATGGTTTTTCTTAATTTATATATATTTTTAAATAAGATAAACCGACAAAATAAAAAATCGGGCCAGCCCGGTTCGGTTCGATTTGGTTCACTGTGTGAACGGAACTTGGGCCGAAACCCCGGCCGGTTGGCCCGGTTTGTACAGTAATCGAACCAACCGAGCCCGAACCGAACCGAACCGAACCGAACCGGGCCGGCCCGTTGGCCAGGTCTGTCAAGGTTATTTCAGAAAGCTATTGAAGTTAGGAAGTAAGTCAATTAAGTATATAAGTCAAATCAGATAGGATGAGGAGAACAGGGCCTTAGTCTACGTGGCAGTGTCATACATTTGGGCAGCCAACAGAGCAAAAACCGTCCTCAAAACCGCTTGCGGTGGGGAGGTATTCGCACCACTTGACATAATTCTGGGGTTTATAACTATATACTCGGGTTCCTGGGCCAGGGGTTTAGTGCCTGCACCATAATAGTTGAGAGAGTCAAGTGGCCAGGGGTTTAGTGCCTGCACCATAATAGTTGAGAGAGTCAAGTAGGCTTTTTCCTTGTTTTTTCTCCTTTTTGATAAATACAAAGATAATAATTCTTTGGGAGTGACTTGGCGATCGCTGGGTTGCTTCAGTAGCAACCCAGCGACGATTCCCACGCCCCGCCTCCGCCTCCTTCCTCCGCCTCCTTCCTCGCGTTCGTCGCCTCCACCTCCTTCCTCCATGCGGCCGGCGCCCCCTCCGCCGCCCGCTCCGCCCGCCGCCCCGCCGCCTCCCGGCTGAACCGCCTCTGCTCACAAGACACCCCGCCGCCTCCCTCCTCCTCCGCCGGCGGGCGCCGCCGCCATTCTCGCCGCTTCAACCTCCCGCCGAGCCGACGCCACCCACCCTAACCCGGGGGTGAGGAGCGGTCCCTCCACCGCATGCCCACCTGTCTTGACCCTCACAGCTCGTGGCGCCACCGCCGCCTCATGCCCGCCGCCAGACGAGCCCCACCCACACCGGTCGTCCGCCTCCTCTACACTCGGGAACCCCAATATTCCCTAACCTGAAGCGGCGGCGAGGTCGACGGCGGCGACAGCGAAGACGCCGCATGAGAAGGAAGATGGTGGCGGCGAGGAGGAAGAAGGCGACAGCGCAGGAAGAAGTCGCTGGGGGGCCGCTACCTTGAGCGATCGCGAGGAGCAAACCCGTAATTCTTTTATACATGTCAATTTTATGGAAGTTTGTTGGTTACATCGCAATGCTTTACTTTGCCTACATAATATGCCATTCTTTGGAGATGGTAATCCTATGGGTTATGACCTTCTTTGTAGCGAAGAATTTGTATATTTGATATGATTGGTGTCGACGGAAAACTACGTAATTTTGGATATTTTTTATTGCTCTGTAGACTATTTTGCTTTTAAGGACCACATACATGTATGCAAATAGAGGTCGGAATATTTTCACTGTACAATAAGTTATTCTCTTTGCATTTGTGTGCTATGTTGGATCTAAATCCCATGTACAGACTAGTGTCCACTTAAAAGATGTTCTTGAGATTGGAACGGTCATTACTACATGAGAGACTCATCAATCGCCGATTTCTATTTTAAAGCTATCTTGCTGGTTTTCTGTCCTGTATTCATATCCTACTTTTCTTAATTTCGCCACTGTTTGTCCTGATGGGGGCTCAACCAAACATCCTCTATGCATGTGCTTTCTGTTTCCAGCTAATTGCTTGCTCATCTGGTACCAACTACCAAGGATCAGCTTGAGTGACCACATGGAATCAGCTAAAGCATCCTCTAAGCAAGGAACAGCCTGAGTAGCCCCGTATCCAATCTTGACATGGACACTGTTGAAGCCCATAGTAGATGAATGTCAACCGAAGAATTACAGAAGTGCAAACTAACAGCTGTAGGATAGGAGAAAAAAATTAAGCTACCCTGTAAATTGAATGCCCAAACCCACAGGTTCTTGTCAGATTTACAGATTCCTCCCAAGTGTTCCACCAATGCATCCATGTGCAAAAGAGATAAAGCCTCTAAGCCTAACAACATCCTAGAAACAGAATGGACCAAATCAATTGCTATCACCAAAAAAAAAAAGATTTAACAGAAAGAACGAAAAGGAAAAAGAAAAGGAAAAGGAAAAAGAAAAGGAGGAGAAGAAGATGCAGACAAAGGCAAGAGCAGAAAGAAGAGGCGATCTGAATCCTCCCTCAAGGGCACTTGACATTTCTCCCAGGCCCTCCATAGTAGAAGTAATTCCCCCAGTAGCTGTTGAAGCCTCCCTGGATGGCGTAGCAGCCAGGGTGGTCGGCGAGGAGCTTGAGGCCGGCCGCCGGGATGAGGCTGTTGTCCCAGTCCACCACCTGCAGGTTCCTGAAGTAGGCGGCGCGGTCGTACCCCTCGCCGGGGAAGTGGCCGCTGCCCATCTGCGTCGCCGTGTGCGCCCCCGACGGCCGCGTGTTCACCACCTCGCCGCCGAACTGCACCATGTCTGCGTGGTGCGCCAGGTGGGTGAACAGGTACGACGGCCAGTAGCCGACCACCAAGCCCGTGCCCAGCTCCAGCCACCAGTTCCCGTGCTTGGGGTCCTGCCATGGAAACAGCCATCGCGTGTCATGCTCGTGCAGCGCAGAATACGGATTGTTCATGCATGCATGCAAAGAGGCCTAAGCCTGTCCGACAATGACCGTGCCCCATGCATGTCAGTGATCAAAGATTAGGTTCAGAAATCATAATTATCGTCTCTTTAAGGCACTTGTTTATTCACTCGTTTTTGCTATGCTACATAAAATCGAAAGATGGCATGGCATAAAATTAATGCAAGAGAAAAAAATCGTTTTTTGGAAACCATTTCTACGCTCGTCCTAAAGTTTTAGAATTAATGCGCAGAGAAAAGGTGACTTTGAAAAAAAAGAAAAAAACGATGTTAAAATACAATGCAGTAAAGTCATCGTTTTTTCTTTGGTGTATCTTTGGTGTATTTAATGGATGTTTATGCCAATGTAATCCTGAAATGCCAGTTACCTTCCATATCATCAGAGTGATGTCAAACTGCCTTCCGTTGTACGCCGACTCTGGTGTGATTGCCGCGCCAATCGCGATCTTGTTGGTCGTCTGCACAAAACCTTGGCAGTTGTGGTTGTAGCAACCCGTCTCTTGATACGCGTCGGTCTGCACAATATACAGTTTACTAGAATTCTTTCACGCAAAAAGTCTGAATTGACATTGCACGCTCATTGACGCACTTACTGTCCAATAGGTGAAGAACCTTGGGTTGCTATCTCCATACAGCTCAGGGCTTACCTAAACATGGATGATGGAGCAAAAATTAAGTTACGTGGTTACTTGTTTACAATATGTTTCATCAATCATTGTTCAACATGACAGAATTATGTTATCCTTAGATACCTGCCATCCAGCTTCAATGGTGTTGAGATCATTGCTGAAGGAGCCAGAGATGACCCAGATCTGGGACAGGCTGAACTCAGATGGGTCACCTATCCTAGGTGACCACACATTAACACTAGCTTTGGCCCCATAGTATTGCTCAGAGTTCACATATCCAACTGCATGCTGCAACCAAAACAAAACCATATTAAAAGTAGATTTGACTTTCTGGGTAGGTCCAATCTTTTGCTTAGGGAGAGTGGAGCACTGGGGTACTAGGTCAATTCAATGCTAGGGATACAAGACAAACAAACTAAGTTACTTCTACTAGCTCAGACAAATAGCTCATGGTTCAAGGAGAGTTAATTTTCTCATCTGGATTATCTTAATGAAGCTTCTGCACATGCACATACAGTTAATAATTTCTTTTTTCTCTTTTCAAACCACATGGATTATCTTGATGCTTGTCTCTTTAGAATCTCTGCTGGAAAGATTAAGCACTTTGGTGCACTCAATCGAGATACTTCCAGCTAGTGCTGGGAGTTGGGCCGTGCCAAAACGGGCCAGCCGAACCTGAAAAAAACGGGCCCATGGCACGGCCCAGACGAACATTTGATGGGCGGGCGGCACGGCCCGAGATGGCGTGCGGGCGGGCCTAAAACCAGGCACGGCGTGCCGCCCGCCCGCCCGACCAGATGCGGGCCGTGCTTGGCCGCCCGGCTGAATAGAGGCACGGGTCAGTATTTTATATTTTGCGTGGTCTTTCATTGCTCAGATCAATTTCTGTTCAATACGAAAGTTGTAGATAATGTCGAGACGCATCTTTTTCATGTAGACAAGTTTTTCATTTGAGCAATGTATGAATTTATAAAAAATATTTTTGTCGCTGCCTGCTTTCGGGCCGACGGCGCCGTCCTCGGTAATTCGCAATTTTCGAGGTCTTATGCTGCTCGGATGAATTTGGGTTGAACACGAAAGTTGTAGGTAATTTCAAGACGCATCTTTTTTGTATTAACAACGTTTTCATTTGAGCAACGTACGAATTTCTAAAAAATTATTTTGCCTGCTGTTTTCTTACTCGTGCCGTGCTCGGGCTGGCCGGCCCGAAGCCTGCCCACCGTGCTTTTGGGCCGTGCCGTGCCCTGATTTTGACTTCTCGGGCCAGCCCGGCCCGGCAAGGTTGGAGTGGCTGTGCCGTGCCGGCCCATGCCACGCCGGCCCGAGGCACGACGAGCCCGTGCCGTGCTTGCAAGGCACGACCGGCACGGCCCAACTCCCAGCACTACTTCCAGCTCAATTAATTAAAGAGGAACTTCTTGCAGAAATATCTTTTCTGTTTAACATTAATTTCCTTAAGTAACTAGACAAGCATAAAAGGTGGTTTCAATCTGTACACAAACAATAGGATATGCTGCTAAAAATAAAATTATAAGAAGTTATAATCTGCGACTATGGTGAAACCCAAATACTTCGTTTTAGTAGTCCATAATACACTGTTTACTGAAAGGAAAAAAGAAGAGTTGCCTTGGTCTTCATACCAACCAAACTTCATGAAATCGTTGTTCCTATACAGGCATTAATTACTGAAGGCAATAAAAATGTTTTCTTCTTAAATATAGAGATTAGGGAGGTCAATGAGCTAGTCTTTTAGTCTTAAAGGCAACCGAACAACCAGTAGCTGCACTGCACAGGGGAAGTGAGTAGTTAATGTTATGGAAAGGCATGGTTCTTTGGAATCCCTTGGCTTCTCTGTTTAATTTATGACACTTTGTTTGAACCTACTCTGGAAATCTGAGAACTTTGTCATTGACTTGGCAGCAAGCATCAATAACTAGCATGCACAAATATTACTTTAATCACCGATTTGGAAATTGAGGTACAGGGTCTATCCAATAAACTACTTCAAAACCAAGATGAGAGGCACATACTTCCACCTTGAAACTGTAGTAGACGCTGTCCTGACTCGAATATTTTTCAGTGGCCACGTTGTGTAGTCAATCACAGGAGGCCTAAATCGTATGATGACCACTTGATCTATGGAAATTTGCCCTATAGATACGAACAAAAACCATCCATTGATTCTAGTAGCAAAGTAATATTTTCTCATCTGGATTTTCCCAAGTGAAGGTTCTGCAGATTCATGAGCCTAGTAATTAACTTATGTGTTATGTTACTCCTGAACGCACGGGCTTCTCTTTTGTCTTTTTTTGTTGTTTTGGTACAGTAGCCACTAATTAATCCTTGTAGTAGAAACTTCTACCCTCTTTCTTCCAGTTATTTACAAAACAACTTGAATGTAAGGATTCACCATGATATAGATTTGAGGTTTGATCCCATGATGCTACTTTTTTTTCCTTTAAGATAAATTTGATAAATGTCTATATGATTTAACAAAAGTCTAACAGGTAAGTACAGATATACCAATAGAAAAGACAAAAAAAACTAAAAGAAAGTTAAGTAAAATGGATATTTTAAAGGCACTGAAACACCAAGTCCTACTTTAATCCAATGGTTTTGCTCAAAAAAAAGTTTAATCCCATGGCAGGAATTAGCACAGACTTTATCATGGCATTTATACTCTGCAAAATGCAAAATTTTTACAGCCCTTCCTTTCTTGCTTTTGTATCGGTCAAAGTTAGTGTGGACCGTGGTCCGTGGAGACGCAAACCAACCTCATGCCCACTGCTGGTGGAATCACGGCGAACACTCCGGCGAGCCGGCTTCCTGCCGTACCTGCCGAGGGAGCTGGCCCTGAGCAGATCCTTCTCCGTCGTCCGCCGTATCGCCACCGTCCCTTCCGGGCACGCTTCGCCGGTGGCGTGCCATGCCTGCACCACCGCATCACCCACATTGCCGCCGCCGCCGCCGGCAACGGTGAAGTTGTAATTCTTAGGCCTCTCCGGTGGATCCTATGCATAGGAACAGCTTAGCTTTTCGTTCAACGCTGAATATATACCCAAGTTTTTACATAGTTTATGAATCGAAAAGAGAGGAGAATGAAGAAGGTAGTTATGCTGTCTTACCAGAGGCTTCTGCTCCTTGAGCTCCGGGTGGTCAAACGCAAGCTGGAGGTGAGAGCGAACACAGTCTATGAGGTCACCATCTGGGCTCTGCAAAACAAGCAGCCAAGTTAACCCAAAAACCAGATATGAAAAAAAAAGAAGGAACAAAAATTGTTTCTGGTGTTAATTAATGTATTATTGGTAACCTTAATGGTCTTGGCAGAAGGCTTGTTGAGCTTCTTGAGGAGAGCTCTGATCCTCTTGTACTTGTGCAGCTCCTTCCCTGGCCTCAACCTTGAAGCAGCACCGCTCCTACTGTACCTGGAGGCCAATGCAGCAGTAGCCGAGGCAGAAGAGAGCAAGAGCAAGAGGAGCAAAGGAACAAAGTGGAAGCTGCTGCTACTCCTACTACAAGCCGAAGCCATGCTTCTGCTTCCGCGGCTTGTCTGCTTCTAGCTACACACTGGGGCAGTAGCAAACTAGCTAGCGATAGTATGTGGTTGTCTTCTTCCTCGCTGGCCTCCTCGTCTCCTTGGCCTTTGAAGCGAGTGATCACTCGCTACTGCTGCTCAGCACTCACCGAGTTAATTAGCGCATAGAAATACAACTGGTTGTACTGGCATGGACCAGGAGATCTCAGTGAGTGAGAGCCCCGCGCCTGTGCCCGGCCTGTACTGGTTTTTGCCTTTTTAAAACTTCCATGTGCCGGCAAAGAGTTGGGGTTCCCAATGTTAGGTGGTTATTTATTTATGGGTCGCCATAAAACCCTGCATCGCCAACCAAACCTGCAACAAAAGCGAGGGGGCCATTTCATGCATTGCATTTGCCATGCAGATTTATTGTTTAGAATGGATCAGTTAAATGAATGAGTTGAATGTTGATTAAGTTTAAATTGGATTTTGAGAGGTTTTGAATATTTGTTGAAGTTAGCAAGTTTTCAGCTTTTAAATTCAGCTAGTTATGTCTAGGCCAAACGAACATGATGTTAGAGCTATTTACTAGTACTCCTCTTGTAGGAAGGAATTCATATTACGTGGGAACCAAAACATACCGTTTCCTCTCAAAATCATCAGAATTCATGAAATTTTGCTAAAATTTTATGAAGCATTGAATCTTTTTCGATGTTTTGCTGTTTTTCAATTGTTTCTACAATGACTTGGTCGTCTCCTCGCTATAACACTCCGAGTCATCATTCTCAAGACAACTAAAAATGTAGAGGGATTCATAAAAAAATCCATTCACCGGTAGATGGTAATGTCGTTAGATTGCACCCCATTAAAAAAAATTGCTGAAGAGGAAGAAATGAAACCAGAATTCATGAAATTTCTCTGGAATTTGAATCCATATGTCAGTGTTCACTGTTCAGTTAGAAGCCTCCCAGGTCCATGAGATTTTTGCAGACATATCCATTTGTTTTCAGTACGTGTAACCTCGCGTTTGATACATAGCTGTGCATCGATCTGGCTGATAGCTCCATCTCTTCTGCTTCGTACCCACTCCCTATATGCCACGTACCATGAATGCACACGACCTACATGTTCTTTCAGCGTCGCTACTTGCAGCATCTGCATGCCATATATATATGGTTGGCAAAGCTCGGCGATCCTCACGTCTATCTTAAATAATTATGGACGGAGATATAATAATAGAATTGCTTTTTTAAAAGATTTTTATGTAATATCAATCTCTTCTTTATATAGAAAAAGTTAATATTGTTCAATGTTCTATTTATAAGCCGTATACATCGAAAAACGTAGAGACCAGATAATATCCACTGTTTAAGAAAAATGTGGGCGTCAAAAGCTTGAGTCATGCACATTGGAGAATATAAAGTAAAGATAAATGTACAGTCCGAGGTATTAAACATTACCAGGACCAATTAGCACCACGTCGTAACCTCTCTACAGTAATAGCACATGAACTACATCCAAAATAAAATACTGTAGAAAAGAATCAGAATCTCATAACCATAGTGTAACCCTCATTCGCCTAATGAATATAGAAGTAGCTAGGGGAAGACAATGGTAGGTTAAAAAACAGGGTTTCAATATATATTTAACTGTATCTCATTTCTCATCTACAATTGTTGTGTTTATTTCCACATCGCCTTGCTAGCTATTAGTTGTGGGGAGAACAACTTATAAGATGAAACGTTCATCTATATTTATATCTATATCTATACTATTATATAATGGAGCGGCTATGTTGACACAACAAATCTAAACCGTTTGTCATGTTTGATCTGACTATCACTCCCCATGCTCCATGCATACTTATATGTATCCCTATATATACTACTAAAAAAGCTTAAAAAACTAACGATTTTTGCAAATTATTCTAAAGAACTTAAAGATTTTACGAAAAAATAGTAAAGATTTTCTAAAATTCACAAATAAACATAAGTTTGCATATTACAATTGTAAAAAAACTATAGAAGCCCTAAATACATGTACATCTTCATGTATAATAGTACCAAAAAATTCTATGTCACAACCCCGCTTCATCAGGATCTACTTATGATTGATTGCTAGTTCCAGAGATCAATGCTAGCAACTCATGAGCGACAGTTGTCGAACATTATCACACAATCACAATTAACTAAGAAAACAACATAGTATACAAAAGTAATTGTTGCATAACCACTTATTACAATAGTTTAATTGAGATGACATAATATAGTTCAGAGTGTGGAAATCCAAATAAATGCAGCGGAAATAAAGTATGACGATGCTCTAATCCAACCCTTGAACGTTAACTAGTCCTGGTCGAAATCCGGCACAGAATCCTCTTGATCCTGCGGAAAAGCTGGACACGATTCTTCTCCTGAATAAAAATATATGCATGGTTTGTATAGTGAGTACACGGCTACCCAAGAATCCTTATAATGATGCAAGTATAATAACAATGACATGGTGGCTATTTTGCATAAAAACCTACTATAATCAGATTATTTAAAGTGTTGTAAAACAAATTTGTAGAACAATTAATATTGATTTAGGAATAGCACGCAGAGCTTGGCTTCTCAAGCCCCTCTGTAGAACAAAGCTTGCCTCGAACAACTCAAACTACACCAACCATCATGTTAAATTATTAACACATGAGACTACCATGTATGACCTTCCTTCCCTCCCATGACCGTGGGAACGACAATCATGATAGTTTTAACTCTGCAGAGTATAGCACACTATATCCATAAGCCTAGTGGTACTTTTCTGTCTTAACTCTTCCTTTGGAGTTTAGACCAAGTAACGATACAAGGCGATTCATTAGTTTCTACTATTAACACCGATGCCTCCTCTAACGTTTCGACACTCGAGTCCCCCTCTTGAGCCAACAGACCGTAGCTCGGTCTTTTCAAAGTATCGTCTGCTAACAATTTTCCCAAACTACTAAGCTGGACCTAGCACATGTTGGCCGACATACTAGACCTAGCACTTATGGTTGCGTTTGTATGTTTTGGCCGGATAAGCACACGCCAAGGGTCCTTAGACCAAGGTGACTACCTCCACCACAATCCTCATTCCACAAGACCACCCGACTTGCCACGTTTAGTCCACACACGCCACATAGGTTTTAGTCGATTAGGTTACTAAAATAACTCAGCACCTCCAATTATACCAAGTCATAACTCATAAGAATAATTAAGTGATGAATAAACTAAACAACTAACAACCCACAAGCACTAACATCTAAGCACAAAGATAGGCTAGGAAATACTAAGGCAGCAATAAATGGCTAAATTCATAGGGTAGATGACTCAGTGTGAATATAATAGGATTCTAACCCTTCCGTTCATTTCATGCAAGAGAAAAGTAAATAAAAAAATAATCGGGTGAGTTTTGCAAAATAGGAGAGTAAAATGCAATATATCTTTCCTTGTTAGTACTTGGCGTCCTGGAATCATCCTCCAAAATGCTACTGGAAAACCCCCGAACAGTGCACACAGGTGTGATCTACACGTAGATGTAAATGCATAAGAACAGAAAAAAAATATTCAACATAACATATATCTCAATAAAATATATAAAATTCCAGACTCTTTAAGGAATTTAATGGATCTAAAATTATTCTAGAAGATTTGGATAATTCATAAATTCCATAAAATAATAAACCGCGCTAACCGAAGAAAAACCGGCTTAACCGACCAAACCGGCCGAGCGGGCGCGCAACGCGGCAGCAAAGGGGACACGTGGCGGCCTCTTGTTGGCTGGCGCAACGCGCGTGTGGCGATGGCTTGACGCGTGGCAGATGCGGGCACAAGCGGCGGGCGGCGATGGCTTGACGTGTGGCGAATCGCGAAGCGCGGCGGCGGCGGCGATGCGGCTTCAAAGACGTGTCGGCGCTGATAGGCGACAACGGTGTGCGTGGGCGGGAAAGGTGAGCGCGTGGCATGACGGGATTGGCGGGCAGCACGGCCAGTATCGTGCCGACGCGTAGTGGCGGCAGGACGATGCGTGGGCGAGGCGGCGGGGCGGTGCCAGTGGCGATCTTGAGGTTGGTGGCGCCAATCGCGGGCGGGCACAACGGCGAAATTGCCGGGCGATGGCGCAGCTACGGCGTGCTTTTTCCGGTGATTTCCTTGGCCAAACTAGCTAGAGATCTAGATATCCGTCTTGACCGTCTTGATGAGCTCTACACAATGGCGCCACTTTCTCTCGGGTTTGGACAAAGGACAGAGATAAATACCTCAATTACTCTTCGGTGCCTAGGGTTTTTGGCGTCTACGATTGGGATCTGGGGGTTTCTCGAGTTGTGGACTTGAGGGCGGTCTTGGGGGCTATTTATACCGGTGTGGTCAACTTAGGTTGGGCCTTAAGGTGGGTAGACATTGAATTGAGCTCAAATTCTAATCCGAGTAGATTAGTACTCTTCCAAATTCGGTAAATACCTAAATCGGTGAATGTTGGATTGGGCTTCTATCCTAGCATGAGATTAGGCCTCTAGAATGTCTCCTTCAAATTTGGGCTTTGTTCTCCCACGTTTGCTCATCATTTCATGGGTCTGACGAGCGCAGAACGGCAACACTTCATGGAATCAAGAGCTAGCCTTGGGTTTTGGGCTTGAAACTTGAAGGGTGGCTTAATGATGGCTTCTAAGAATTACTATAATTTTTCCAGAAGTTTTCTAAAAGGTTTTCTAGAGTTTTGGCTTAAACATAATTTAAAACAATTTAAACTAGGGTTTTGTATATAGGGTTAATATCACTGTTGCCGTTATAACTCACCCCCTGACCGTGCTTGCCATTTCGAAAAGGCCTCCCTCAGCGTTGCCATTTTAACTGTCAATCCCTCTCAAACATGCCATTATCAGGGACTTACGGGCACACGCACCCAAATCTGCCGAGAATACGGTACGGCAGGTGGGTCCCACCTGTCATACTCTCCTAGCTTCTTCTTCCTCTCTCTCTCTCTCTCTCTCTCTCTCTCTCTCTCTCTCTCTCTCTCTCTCTATCCGGCCAAGGCAGCGAGATCCTCCGGCAAGCTCCCACCGGCGCGATTTCCTCCCGGCGTCGACCTTCCCGGGTGAGCTCGGCAGACGGCGGCGGAGGAGCACTGGCGGCGGGGCATGGCGTCTTGGCGGTGGGGCGGACGGGCGGCGGAGGAGCTCATCTCCACCCCATTCAGCGCCTCCACAGCGCCACCGCCGAGCCTGACTCGACCTCCGTGGTCGCCATCATGCTGTGCCGCTGGACTCCGACAAATCCCATCTCCTCCGCAACTCCAAGCCGCCGGAACCGAGGAAGACGATGCCGAGCTTGGCCTAGTAGCCAGTCCCCGAGCTTGGCCTCCGCCTCTGCACTGTTTTCCCCCACAAACCCCGAGCCGAGAGACCCCGGAGCCACCTCGCCGTCGTTTTCCCTCGGTCGTGCCGCCATTGTTGCTGGAGTCTGATTTACTTTGGTAACCCCTTCTTGACCACCCCAACCTCTTCCCTTGCTCTCACCTTGCTCCTAGACATCTTCCTTCACGGCCGCCACGGTCACGCCGGTCTCTGCCATCGCCGAGCTCACCGGAGGCCACGGCCTCCTTGCGGCACTGCTAACAAGTGAGAGGGAGCTCAGCGGTCTTGCGTGGATGCAGGCGGCGGCAGGGCTCGAGCGATGGCGGGACCGAGGCAAGCGGGGGGAGTCTTTGGCAGAGCCGAGAGAGAGAGAGAGAGAAGAAGAAGCTAGGAGAGGTCGACAGTGGGACCCACTGTCACCAGATTTCAACAGATTATAAAGCGGATTGCCCTGCAAGTCCCGATAATGGCATGTTTGAGAGGGATTGACAGTTAAAATGGCAACGCTGAGGGAGACCTTTTTGAAATGGCAAGCGCGGTCAGGGGGTGAGTTATAATGGCAACAGTGATATTAACCCTTGTATATAACAGTTCCTTTTTATTTACTTTTAAGGTTTTGAAAATACAAGTGACATACGATAAAATAGGGTATGTCACAATCAATTTGGCTCCAGCAATTTCTACATGCTTCTAACTAGCCCTTGTATAGATTTTTTTTTTCTAGCTCTGTCCCTGCGACTATCCAATTTACAAATTAGGGCCTCATTCTTTTCAGCGTATCGTGCCGTTGTGCATTACTGTAGCAATTTTTGTTATTTTTATATAGCCTATATGTTGTGATAATTCGTAACGATTTTTTCGTGGCTTTTAGTAGTCCTTCCAAATATTCTAAAACTATATTTAATTTTTTTTATAATCTTCAGGCCACTTTTCGAAGACTCTCAAATTTGCTACAGTATTACGCCAACGCAACGATACGCTAAAAAAAACAAGGCCTAGAGATCTTACAGTGGCACATCAATTCCCCCCCCCGTGTCCCTGTTCAAATTATGTCCTGCTATAACTATTTATTAAACAAGCGACAATCACATTTTATCGGTTCCGATAATATTTTGAATCCGACGAAAAAATGATTTAGCTAATTTTATATAAATTTGATTATATAGATAAGAATACTTATATATCTATGTAAGTCAATAATTATGCACTACCATTGTGGAAGAACTCCACCTTTCCTATTCTCAGGCTCATTTGTTCAACTCCCAGAATTACTAATTCTTTATTCATTGTTTGCTAGCTTTTCCTGTATTCATTTATCTAAAAAAATCATCTCATAATCCCCCATTTATCATAAAATGTACTCCTATCAGTGGGGTCTAGTAAAAGTTCAATACCAATTGTTAAATCCATGATCCCCGCTAATAATATGAGAACCTTAATTCCATTACCCGTCTTCTTTTTCCACGTTGACTATGTCTGTATCTACGCTTTACCGTATTGTGCTACCACCCCACCTAACCATCGTAGAGAAAAAGGCCGCTTCAACATAATGAGACTAGAGGAATCACCAGAGTTAGGCCTCGTTCTTTTCAGCGTATCGTGCCATTGCGTATTACCGTAACAAATTTTGTTATTTTTATATAGCCTATATGTTGTGATAATTTGTAACGATTTTTTCGTGGCTTTTAGTAGTCCTTCCAAAAATCCTAAAACTATTTTTTAATTATTTTTTTATAATCTTTAGAACTCTTTTTGAGGGCTCTCAAATTTGCTACAGTATTACGCCAACGCAAGGATACGCTCAAAAGAACAAGGCCTTACTATTGTAGTCGATAAAGGAGAGAGATAATAATGACTCAAGTATAAAGAACCCCACTTTCACATAGGAAAAATACAAAAGTAATCAAGAAACTATTGTCCTTATTTTAACGCTATGTCAAATTCTTGAATTCTTAATTCATTCATTAATCTTCCGTTCATTTGATAATTTTATCTAATAACAGTTGATTGGCTAGTCACCTATAGACTACAGCAAAATGATGTTTCTTCATTGGCCAAAGGTAAATTCATCGGCCCAAAAAAATACCGACAATTTCCAAAAATAATTTCATTGGTGTAAGCCAAAATTGTGGCATTTGTTTTGTTGGTGTAAGCTCGGCGGATGAAATAACTTTGGCCGCCACTCCAGTGGTGGGATTAAAAAAATGTTGAAGTGATTTCGTCGGTCTAAACAGAAAAACTTATGATGTGTGCTTTGTGCGATTATGTGTATTTTGTTGAAAAATCAAGCTTGTACTTCCGTTTTTCTCTGTCTCGAAGGTGGGTCTTCCGTTTTAAAAAGCAAGTAAAAAAAATGATCTGATTCTCAAGACCATCTCAAGAAACTCTTAAAATTCAGTGATTTCAGATGTTCAACCGTTCAGATCGACCCAAAAGAGTAAAATCTTAATTCTTGTGTATATTATATTCTTGCATTGTGGGGGGCCCAAATTTCTATTCGCTCTCTCTCTCTCCTCCACATCATCTATCCTACGTGGCAAGCGTTATAAATGGTTTAGGGACAGCTGACATATTACATCGTACATGCTCTTAGATGCTCGGATCGCAGTGGACTTTAACAAGTGGTTTGAAAGTTCGCTTCATGTTTGGAATCCGGAATCTCTCTAAGGCCCTGTTTGTTTGAGCTTCTAGCCAGCTGTTAGCATCAGAAGCCAGAAGCTCAAACAAACAGTCAGCTTTTAGAACCCCCTTGAAAGAAGCCAAAAGTCACCAAAAGCTCAATTTGTACTGTGACCTAGGCTTTTCCCAGAAGCTAGTTTTTTGTGGCTTTCCCAGAAGCAGCATTTATAGAAGCTGCAGCTCAAACAAACAGGGCCTAAGTCACACGGTGTCGGACTGGGTCACCTGATGTGTGATGGGGGAGATTATTGTTGACTTTACTTCCACATTATTACAGGGGAGCAGAACTTAAAAAATGGGGTACCTATCATCTATAAGGCTATTTTTTTTGGTTGGGTGGACCCTAAACCTTGGTCTTAGATTCGGTTGGGCTAGCATCGGGGCTTCGCCTATAAATTGGGGGACTTATCCTCGTGGTTCACCCACTCCAGCCTTTGCCAGCTCTTGGTCATCGCCTCCTGTCTCTGAGCTAGGGTTCTTCTCACTTAGGCCTCTTTCGCCCTTCTCGCCGCCGCAACAACCACTTCGCACCACCGCCATTGTGTTGACGCCGAGCACGAGGGCAAGAACAAGCTGATCGAGCCCTGCGACGCGCTCCACGTCCGCCCCGGCAGCGTCAATCCGCTACCCCGAAGTGGCGAGACTGTCACCTTTGTGTGGGCGATCCTGGCAGGCCTCGTCCCACCGTACTCTGAGTTCGTCCTCTTCATACCTCCATGCTTTTCACCTCACCCTCAACTCCATTATCTGCATTGCCGCCTTCGCACACCTCTGCGAGATGTTCGTGGGGGTGACGCCAAACCTCACGCTTTTCCGCTACTTCTTCTCTATCCGCCCCAACACCGATGGTCCCGTGGTGGGGAGCTGCCACGTCCGACTCCGTGACCACCTCAGCGGCTAGTACATCTCCATGCCGATGAGATCCAACTGGCGCAACTGGAGCGCCGATTGGGTGTACATTGGCGATGACCGTGGCCTTGACGCCCTGTATCTTCTAGAGGAGAGGACGATCGCCATGGACAGCTGGATCGTGGTGGTGGAGGACACGGCGGAGCTCCGCACCATGGTGGTGTGCATCAAGTAGCTGCGCGCCGCTACGCTGTCTGGGGCCTCGGTAGTCTTGGACTACCTTACCCGTCGGATCAGCCCGCTCCGCCGGCGCGAGCGCCCCGCTTTCCTGTACACGATATCTCTGACATGATCCGCACTTGCCCCTATGGTACGTTGATTCCTCAGACTTCGCTCATTTTCTTAACTTGTACAGTCTTCACCCCCTTTTTTTTAGACGCCAGCAACCTGAGCGGCCCCGAGCTGAGGGAGGTGTTCGAGATCCTAGAGGTCACCGCTCCAAAGCCAAGCCGCTCTGTGAGATTGACCCTTCGGAGCGCACCCAAATCCTGCGCTCTCTGCCCACCATGGACTCCACTGGCGAGGTCACCACCCTGACCCAAGGCCCTCTGGTGATCCGCGAGCAGCCTGCCGCTAGGGGATCCAACCAGAGGCAGCCCGCCACCGCCGACCCCGACTCCAGCGCTCGCACCGCGGAGGCGCGCCCCGCTGGGAACAGCCTAGCGGAGGCCGAAGACGCTGCCACCAAGCGGGCACACACTACGGACTCCTCCACGGCCCAGCCAAGCGCTAGAGAGGGAGGCGCCGCCACCGCCGAGCCAACCGCGCTCGGGCGCATCAACTGCTCCGCCAGTCGCCGCGCCACAGCCCGCTCCATCGGCGAGCACGTCTCCCGGGACCGCCGCGGCGTAGCCACTAACGCAAGTCACCGACGGGCTAACACTGCTCGTCGGTCGGCCTCACGTCTTTTCTCATTGCAACAGGTAAGGCCCCAACTTTTTTTTCCTCCGTTGCCTCCTTAACCGCCGCAACTTTTGTCTTCTGCTTCTGACGATGCACTTCATTTCCACGCAGCCCCCACGCACCTTCTGCTTAGGCCGGGAGCCTGCAACCTCCTCAGGCGCCGCCGTGCGTGCCCGCCGAGGCCGGCGCTGGGAGAAGATCTGCGCCGGTGGCAGCCTCCATCACCCGCGCAAACGTCACTTGGTCCACTTTATGCGGACGATGGTCAGCGTGCTTGACACCCACCATACCACCGCCGCTGAGCAGGTTCGGACGGTGGTGGCGCTGCGGTCGGAGTTGACGCGGGAGCGCGCCCTCGCCTAGGCGGCGGAGAAGGCAACGGATACGCTCCGGGCTGAATACCGCCGCGAGCTGCGAAACATCCGTGCCATGCTCCAGCCCTCCTTCCGCCACTTGCGCTGCCGCCACGAGCTGTTCGGCATGTAGGTGAGCAGGACCTTGGAGAACACCGCCACGCAGCTTGCCCTTGGGATGACGCGCGTGTTGGATGGCTTCGGCGGCCTAGGCGCCGTGCTCCGCCAGCACTTCGTCCGCGAGGGGACCGCCACCATCCGCTCCACCGCAGAGTACGTGCCGGCCTACTGCGTCGACCACGACCACAACTTCGATGCACGCATCGTCGTGGAAAGGACCGACGGCGAAACCATCGACGTTGTACGCCTCCACGTACGGGACGCCGTCGACATCATCGTCGAAACTCTGCAAGTGAAGTCTCCTCCGCCATCAGCTTTTGGACGACGCGGAGAGACGCGCTGCCGCTGCTAACGACGAGGCCATCCCCATCGAGGACGACGAGTAGAGGCCTCCGCACCGCCCATCACCTTTTGTTTATTTTTCTTGTTTTTATTTGGCCGGAAGACCTTGTAAACAAAACTCTGCTCGCCTTGCCACAAGCCTTGCTTTGATCTTCGATCCTGTGCCTGTTTTTGATTTGGCCCCTTAGAACGACCACTACCAGATGATCACGCTGCTCCGATCACGATGAGGTCGAGCCCCCGGGCACTTAGTATTTTCGTCTCTGCTTGCGCCCAGACTAGTCGCGTGACAGCAATCGTCAACTCGACCCAGCCTTCAAGCGCTTCTTAGCCTTCAAAGACGTATCCTGTACTCCGATCAAACTCCACTCACCAATGGACAAGAACCAAAGGAGGAGTTATATTTCTGAACAGACAAATTGCGCAAAGCTTAAACTAAGTACTTGCGGTTGAACTAATAGTGAATGTGCCTTGTCGCCGCTTTCCTAATGCCTTTTTTGGCAGAACACTTGCGGTCTCTTTGAGCTGGGCTACAGCGCCACGCGGCTAAGTCTGTAGGCAGACAGAGGTGGTCATAAGCCAGTGGCACCCACGGTGGCACAGGTGCCCAGGCCGTATAAGAGCCGTGCTAGAACGCGTCCTCTAACCGCCCCCTCCTTGCCCGACGCAGGTACTGGACGCCCGCACTTATCAGCAAGGTACCATTAAGGTTACAAGTACTCACGGCGACCACATAGAACAGACACTGGGAGAAACTCCTCAGAGGCACAGACAGCCCACAAAACTTCCTTTCCTTAAAAACACAAGGACTATACACAATAGCCCTTGGCTAGCTAGCGAGCAGGGAACACTACCCGCCAGCTGGTCTTTACAAAAAAACACAGAGGATTTATATACTTCTTTTAGGGGTAAAACTTGCGGAGCTGCTCTATATTCCAGGAATTGGAAAGCTCAGCTCGTCCTCTATTTCCAACCTGACCGACCTGGGATGAGAGACTGAGACCACCTTAAAGGGGCCCTCCCACTGGGGAGACAGCTTATTGCGCCCTTCCTACATCTGGATTTTTTACAGGACAAGGTCATCTGCTACTGGTGTCCTCTCCAGAACCCGGGTGGCGTGTTACTTTCTGAGGCTTTGCTGGTACCGGGCCGCACGCAGAGCTGCGCGATCACGGATGTCCTCCAGGAAGTTAACCTCTTCTTGCCGCTGGGCTTCCTGATCTTCTTCTTTTAACGCCGCCGTGCGTGGTGAGCCCAAAGATAGCTCATATGGCAAAATAGCCTCCGCGCCATACACCAAAAATAAAGGTGTCTCTCTAGTCGCTCAGCTGGGCGTGGTTTGAAGCGACCACAGCACCGACGGGACCTCTTTCGCCAGGCGCTTCCCACGCTGGTGGAGCCGGTCAAACGCCCTTGTCTTGAGGCCCCTCAAGATCAGCACATTGGCGCACTCGGCTTGGCCGTTGCTTCGGGGGTGGGCTACCGATGCGAAGCATACTTTGGTACACATCTCCGCATAGAAGTCTACGAAAGCAGCACTGGCAAACTGGGTTCCATTGTTAGTTATGATACGGTTGGCAACCCCTAAATGCATGAGGATCCCCCGCATGAACTTTATGGCAGCCGACGTGGTGATGGCGCGGACTACTTCAGCTTCGATCCACTTGGTGAACCTGTCGACGACGACGAACAGATGGGTGTAACCCCCTGTGGCCCGTGGGAACGGACCCAGGATATCCAGCCCCTATACCGCGAATGGCTAAGAGAGCGGGATGGTTTGCAGCGCTTGGGCTGGTCGGTGGATCTGCATGATTGGCAAAGAACTGGCATGCCTCGCATCTCCTCACCAACTCGCAGGCATCCTACAGGGAAGTAAGCCAATAGAACCCCCTGGCGGTACACCTTACCGACCAGGGTGCGACTGGACATATGGCTCCCGCACTTACCTCCGTGGATATCGGAAAGCAGGCTGCCTCCCTCTTTCCGAGTGATGCACTTTAGAAGAACTCCGTTTCCACCCTAGCAATACAGGTCCCCACCTAGAGGATCGGCTTACGGGTGAGAAGTTCTCAAGGAGTGAGAGTTGACCTTAAGTGTCATCCTGTGTAGGCATTACAAAGTCACATTGCACGGGGAAAGTGCTAAACCACAGAGTTGAGAGAGAACTTAAGCAATGCTCTATTAACAAAAAATCGGGCAAGTGATGAGACCGATACAAACAAGTAGCCTTAGAAGACATTGACAAGACCGGGTTAAACAAAGCGACTTCCCGGGAAGCGAATTTTCACAAAAGAACAAAAACTCAACGGTTCGACAGCCCGTCCGACCGCAACAGCACCCAACTCAAACACGAAATTGATACTCGAACCTCACTCCATAACACCTATAAACACACTCAAGCGAGTTCTTCAAGACAAAAGGAGATCCTACGACGTTAAACCAGCTCCAACCCCCAAGCTCAATCCAACAAAAAAACACAAGATTGTTGAACCCATCTCGACACCCGGGTTCACACTACACCATCGTTAGCCTTGATGCCATTCAAAAACCACTACTTGGTGAGGTTACGCGTCATCACCACCAAAATCAATCATTTACATAGAGAATCATGGTGGGGTCTTAAACATTACATGGGCAAGGGATAACAGTCTGCGTCTAGTACTTTACTATAATCAAGATATCACAATACAAGAGCTTGCGAGACAAGCACTCGGGTAGGGTTCTTTTTAATACAATATGAATGAAAGGGGCTCTAAGATTGTGATGGTTATGATTTTGACATGATGCCGGTGATCGTTCTCGATCTCTGCACCATGTTGCTTCTTGCCTCACCCTACACTTACATAGGAGGAGACTATTTATACTAACCATAGGGATACAAATCCATATTGATAAACATATACACGGTAAATAATCCTCTAGAATTACGTGACATGTTGATGCCGTCATGGAACTCCAACGCACCCCATCGTCACGGGCCATGATGTCCCAATACTCGGGGAACATCGAGAGGTGTTTCATTGTCCGTGGAAGGCAAAACTCAATCCATGACAAATATATATATAAGGCTCAACAAAGGGGGTGTTTGGATGCATGAGGAGAATTTTGGACGAATTTCGAGAGATATGGTAGATGGAAGGCACAAATAAATAATCATTTTCTTGTGGTCTATGCTTCACATTAGAGTATGTACAATGCTGCATATCAGTAGTCTATAAGTTGTCTATATATAAGAGTTGTAATGTCATCTATTTGTTGACATGGCTGAAAAAGTAAGAGAAAAGAGAAAAGTTGTCTATACATTTGTAGTCTCGAGTTTAAGTCGTGGTATTTGCAATTCACTTATATTTTTTAACACTTTTCATTACATGGAACTACCAACTTTGGCTTTTGGATGAGCTAGACAGCGCATGCAGCTTATCAGACGCTTAGCTAGGAAGCAAAATGACTGTGCGTTAGAGAGGAGCTGTCTATAAAAAAATAATTTCTACGCCAATGACTCCTCGGTGACAACAATTACTACTAGATAAATTAGCTACTAGTTAACATGTAAAGTGATGAAAAGCTATAATAAATTGTAGCAAAGAGTTTTGTGTGCCACAATCGTCTTTGTAAGGAAACCTAACTGCCGTACGTGCCGGCTTGTTGCTCTCTTCAATGCATGCATGCCATTTTGTTAACAGTTTCTAAGCTATCCTTAGGCCTCCCGTGGATCTGCATTATTCGATTAATAATTTATGAGCAGCTGCTGGCCAGTGGTCACTCACTAACACATTTTTATGGCCACGTACGTACAGCGCGTGTACTGTGAACTAAAGGTGCCAGCACCAACATCCAGTCCGCCTGCCACCGCCAGGCCAATATCCAAGCTTGCAAACCCATACGAAGGTTGGTGGTGGTGGATCCAAATCCCAAGAAAAATGGCAACTTTTTCTGGTAAAACATGCGCTGGTAGATGGGTGCATGCGCACACACCTTTGGTGGTTTGAACTGTTTCTCGGTATGGCGTGACCGCGTGAGGGTGGTGGAATCGATCGGTCAGTTCTGTGTATGTATCAGTCCCGGCCTCGTCATGGACCCATGCATTGTCCGGCCGGTGCAGGCCTCGATAAAGCTAGCTATTACCTTTCACTCTTTTTAATTTTCTATGTTCTGCCCATAACATGCTTTGCCGCTTGACGTTAGTCCTGCAAACATGCATACACGCTGGCTAGGAGATTTCCAGGTTTTGAATTTGAGGAAATGACTGGTGAAAACAACCGAATTCAGTGAGAAACATGAAATACCACATGCGCAAACCATCGGAGATTCAAGATGACAAGATGTATGGTTCAGACCATTAATTTCCCAGTTGCGTGCCACCGCGTGTATGGTCTATTTTGGACGGAGAAAATGAAAACGAGTAAGGAAAGGGATAACATTTTGTGTGCCATTCCATTGCCGATTAACATCTAAGAAGTCATCGCTTAGTCATTTCTCTCTTTTATATTATTTCAATTGCTAGTTTAATACTGTCTTATGTGCTGCCAGTCAAAACATCGAACTATTAGTTGAGCTATGTAAACATATTTAAAAAATTATAATATTAGCATATATCAATACTTTCAATCTATTCTTTTTTGTACTTTTATAAAAAAATGTTCAGTTTACATATAAAACTTTTTAAACATAAAGGATTTATCTTAAAAATATTGAATTTTGTATATTCAGATTGTCTTAACTATGTAAACATTTCAAAAATTCACAAAACTTTATAGGCAATCATCCACGAGCTACGTATCGCCATATCGCTTGGCATCAGACAGCTGACGGTTCGCGGGAACTCGCTGCTCGTGGTCAACCAAGTACAGAAGAATTGGTTGTGGGTGACAGCATGGCTGCATACTGCCAAGAGGTGCGGAAGCTGGAGCACAAGTTCGATGGGCTCGAGCCCTTGAATGTGCTCCGCCTTGATAATGAAGTTAACGACGAGCTCGCCAAAATGGGATCAAATTGAGCAACAGTTTTGGCTAGTGTGTTCGTCGAGATACTTCATAAACCTTCTATTAAACCATAGCTAGAGCAGAGTAAACCAGAAGATAACCAAGCCGAGGCGGAA
Source organism: Raddia guianensis (assembly GCA_036346415.1). Classification (NCBI taxonomy): domain Eukaryota; kingdom Viridiplantae; phylum Streptophyta; class Magnoliopsida; order Poales; family Poaceae; genus Raddia; species Raddia guianensis. The sequence goes on from CM070539.1 coordinate 42,194,066, forward strand.
GTACTGATCATCAATCCTGATTGGACGGTTCCATATTTCGACTATCTACTAAGGGACAAGCTCCCCGATGACCGCGCATAGGTAGAACGGATCACAAGACGGAGCCATAGTTACGCTATTATCGGGGAAGAGCTCTATCGGAAGAGCGCTTCTGACGTGCGACGTGCTAAGGCGATGTGTATCAGAGCAAGAAGGAAGGGATCTTCTAAAAGAAATCCACTAGAGAATTTGCGGGCATCACACGGCGTCCACTGCACTAGTCGGGAAGGCCTATCGACAAGGCTTTTTCTGGCCGACCGTCGTAACGGATGCCGAGGATATTGTTCGGACATATGAAGGTTGTCAGTTTTTTTGCCCGACAAATGCACATGCTAGTGCAAGAGATACAGACTATTAACATCACCTAGCCATTCGCGGTTTGGGGGCTCGACATGGTTGGACCTCTGAAAAAGATGCAAGCTGGTTTCACTCATGTCTTCTTCGCTGTCGACAAATTCTCGAAATGGATTGAAGCCAAACCTGTTGGTAAGATCACATCTGCTAAGGCATAAGAGTTTTTGTTTCAAGAGATCGTTGTTAGATTTGGTGCGCAAATAGAATCATCATGGATAATGGCACTTAGTTCAAAAGTGGCGAATTTCAAGATTGGTGCGAGGAACTCGGCATCAAGATTTGCTTTGCTTCCGTAGCACATCCGTGAAGCAATGGATAGGTCAAACGAGCCAACGACATGGTGCTGCAAGGGCTAAAAGCAAGGATTTTTTATCGTCTTAAACCATATGCTACACGATGGGTAAAAGAATTGCCGTCGGTGCTTTGGGGTCTTAGGACCACTCCCAGCAGGGAAACCGGGCAGTCACCTTTTTTCCTCGTGTACGGCTATGAGGCAGTCTTACCTACCGAGCTCGAATTCGCATCCCCGCGGGTTCAGGGTTATAAAGAAGAAAAATTGGAGGCTAACCGGCTTGAAAATCTTGACCGACATGAGGAGGGTTAGAAACGTCGCAACAATCTGGTCGGCCAAGTACATTCAGGGCTTACGTCGCTATCACGATCACAATGTTTGAGGCCGCGATTTCTGCAAAGGTGATATGGTCGTACAAAGGAATCAAAAAAGCGAGCATAAGCTATCCCAATGTTGGGAGGGCCCTTTCAGTCGATGAAGTGACACACCCAGGGGCATATATATAGGCTTAAGCGCGAGGACAACATGGTCATTGAGAACTCGTGGAACATAAACCAACTACGTCGCTTTTTTACTTAAATCTTTGTAATCAGATATCTCTTTAATGAATAAAGGCATTCCAAAGGCTTTCCTACATTCTCTCATACCCAAGTTAGCTCTTGACTTGCTATTTAGCCGATTTCTCGACTAAGCTGTAAGTCGGGGGCTACACTTAATTGGTGCGCCTATGTGCACGTTCCTTACTCTCCTTTGATTCTTCTGAAGTGGTTATTCCGAGTAATGATGCCCCAACCCAAAAAATTGACGAACTCTAAGCCACTCGGCTCGCATGGGAAAAGCTTCGAGCCGACTCCTAAGCATTCGAGGGGCTAGACTAGCCGGGCGAGGTGCACAAATGAAAAGAGCCCACTCATGGGAATCAGAACAATAAAATTTTAAAGAACTACAAATTATAAATGAAAAACTACCAATTTTTTGGAGTTAACTAAGGCCTTGTTCTTTTCAGTGTTTAGTAAAGTTGAGTTTTACTATAGAAAAAATAAAAATTCCTTGAAAAAGTGTCTAAAGAGGATGAAAACGTAATTTAAAAAAGTTTTAAGATCTTTGATATGAACACTAAAAGTCTTGAAAAATCGTTACAAATTATAACAGCATATAGGCTATATAAAAATAACAAATGTTGTTATAGTAAAACTCAGTTGATCTTTACGCTGAAAAGAACAACACCAAAGTCCTATCAATACAATTTTTTACATGGGACCCAGGTCCAAATTTTCCGCCCAAGCGTAGGAATGGCAATGGGTCTGGGTCCTTCGGGTCCAGGCTCTATGGACCCAAACCCACTGGTTCAATCTTGGACCCAGACCCAGACCCAAAAACTATAATGGGTCCAAAGTCAGACCCAGACCTAGACCCGGACCCAGACCCAGACCCGAAAATTTATAAAAACACAAAATACCATTCCATAATCGGCAGCAAATATGCAATACAATTATGTCACATATGTAGTAATTAGTAGCATTTCAAAAGCAATTAATCACAACATTCATCTAGCCTGGAGGGGGATCCCGGGCGTGGTGGAGGCGGGATCTGGCCGTCGGCGCCTCGGCGGTCGCCGGAGAGCCGGAGAGGTGGAGGTTCGGAGGACTGGAGGCGGGATCCCGTCATCCCGAGCGTGGTCGCCGGCGTCGGCGGCGTGGTGGAGGCAAAATCCAGGGCTGTTGGGCGTGGTCGTCGGTGTTGGCGGCGTGGTGGAGAACTGGAGGTGGGATCCCGGACATGGTAGAGGCGACCGGTGATGTGGCTAGGTGGAGGCGACCGCGTGGTGGAGGCGGTGGTGGTCGGCAGTGGCGGAAGGTGTGGGTGGGGGCGACTGGAGAGCTGGGCCAGCCGGCGGCTAGGGTTTGGAGTTGGAGGCTTGGGTTTTGGGGAGAATAGAGATGCCCGTGCCACCCAATAGACAGAAGGCCAGAAGGGGTTGGGCACTTGGGCGGTTAAGTGGTCAGGTAGCAATGCAAAGACTTTCAGAACCAACGGTGGAGTGACTGACGGTTAGTCCGCACATGTCAGAGGTACAGTACGGGTCTGGGTCTGGGTACCCACGGGTCTAAAGTGAGACCCGGACCCGGACCCAGACCCGGACCCGAGCTTATATACCCATGGGTCCATTTTTGGACCCAGACCCGGACCCATGGGTATTTCTGCCATCCCTACCCAAGCGGCAAAAGTATCGAGGACTTCTTCCAGGGCGTTCACCTGATCGTCGTTGTCTGTGCGGGCGAAGCCTTCCTTCATAGCGTTGATGTGACATCCTCTATTTTATCGTATGTCACTTGTATTTTAAAATCTTTAAAATAAAATAAAAGGGAATTGTTATATACAAAACCCTAATTTAAATTATTTTCAATTAAGTTTAAACCAAAAACCATAGGAAAACTTTTGGAAAACTTATAGAAAAATTTTAGTGATTCTTAGAAGCCATCATCTTGCCACCCTCCAAATTTCATTCCCAAATTCAAAGGCTAGCTCATGATTTCATGAAATGTTGCCGTTTTACCAGGAGCTCGTAAACCATCAAATAATGAGGAAATGAGATAATCTCGTGCTCAAATTTGGAGAGGAGCTTCTAGAAGACTAATCAGAATTACCCTCCAAATTTCAACTGCAAACTCCAAGGGAAACTCCGTTGTCTTGCTAAACAAGCCTAAATTTTATCTGAATCCAACCCGGATTACAATTGAGTCCTAATCCAACCCTTCTTAACCCTAGACACAGCCTGGTCGTCCATGGCACTATATCAACCCCCAACACCCCTCCCCCAACACCCCATCACGAAATTCCACAAATTCAAAACCCTATCCGCCAAAACCCTAGCTGCCGAGACACTTTTGTGGATATATCTCTCTATGTGGTTCCCAAACCCTAGATTAGATGGTACCATGTTGTAGAGATCGTCGAGACAGGCAAGATGGATATATGGATCGTCAGATTTGGCCAAGAAACGAGGAAGATAATGCTCGCTGAAGTTTTGGGCGCCGTCACCGTCGCCGCCATGCCAACATCGCCGCCGGCCGCCTCGCCCGTCGCGCCGCCCCCGCTTTCTATGCCTGCCCACACCACCCTGCCATCTGTCCTGCCCCGCCGTCGTTTTCGCCATGCGGTAGCGTGGCGCGCGTCGCTCATGGTGCCGCTGCGTCGGCGTCGCGATTGACGCCACCGCCACCAACGCCAAGACGGGCCACGCGTCTTGCCTCGTGCCGCTGCCCCCGCGCAAGCGCCTATGTAGCCGTCTCCGCCATGTGCCGACCGTGTCCCACTTTTGCCATCCGCGCTGCTGCCACGCTTCGCTTCATTGCCGCGCCATCCAGCGACCGCCACGGCTCGCCTTGTGCTCGTCGTCATTCTTGCCGCCACACGCCGCCGCCTTTGCCGCCTGCGTCGCCTCCAATCAGCGCCTGCCACATGTTCTTGCTGTCCCGCGCTGCACTTTCGCTCGCCCGAAGCCGTTGGTTGGCCGGTTTGAACGGTTTTTCTCTGGTTAACCCGGTTTATTTATTTCTAGAATTTTTGATTTTTCCTAATTTTCCCGGAATTGTTCCGGGAGCATCCGAACTTCGAATTAGTTGATTCTTGAGCCATTAAATCCCATAAATAGCCTAGAATTGTATATATTTTATTTAGCGATATGTTATGTTGAATGTTTTTCTGTTCTTATGCATATGCTTCTACGTGTAGTTTGTCCGTGTACGCGCTGCTCGAGAGGTTTCCAGGAGCCGTCCGAAGTACTATTTGAAGACCCGGAGCACTACCAAGGCAAGATAGATTGCATCTTGCTTTCCCTAGTTTGCAAAACTCACCTGTTTATTGTTTTTATCTATTTTTCTCATGCATGAAATAAATGGAAAGTGTAGAAACCTAATATATTCACACTGAGGCCCTATGAATTTAGCCTATCCTTGTGCATAGTTGCTAGTTCTCGTGGATTGGTAGTTGTTTAGGTTTTTCATTAATTAATTATTCTTGTGACTTGGTATAATTGAGGTGCCGAGTTACTTTAATAACCTAGCCAACTAAAACCTATGAGGCGTGTGTTCACTAAAGATGGCAAGTCAGGTGGTTTTCTGCATTGAGGTATGAGGTGGAGGTAGTCACCTTGGTCTTAAGACTCTTGATGTGTGCTTATCCGGCCAAACCAAAAAAGCGCAACCATAAGTGCTAGCGTCAACATGAGGTGCAACATGTGCTAGTACTGGCTTAGTAGTTAGGGAAAACTGTTAGCACACGATACTTTGAAAAGATCAGGCTACGGTCCATTAACTCAAGAGGGGGACCCGTAGTGTTGAAACCTTAGAGTGGGTATCGGTGTTAACAGAAGGAACTAATGAATCGCCTTGCATCATTACTTGGTCTAGGCTCCTAAGAAAGAGCTAAGGTAGAAAAGTAACACTAGGCTTATGCGTTGAGTGTGCTACACTCTGCAGAGTTAAAACTATCATGATAGCCGTTCCCACGGTCATGGGAGAGGAGGAAGGTCGTAGATGGTAGTCTCATGTGTTAATAATTAACCTGATGGGTTAGTTTGGTTCAAGTTATTCGAGACTTGTGCAGTTCTGCAGAGGACTTTGGGAGCCGAGTTTTGTATGTTTACGTTGGAAATCTTATCATTATTAATTGCTCTACAAATTTATTTTACAACACTTTAAATAATTTAATTAGTGTAGGTGTTTATGCAAAATAGCCACCATGTCCTTGTTAATATCCTTGCATCATTATAAGGAATCTTGCTGGGTAGCCGTGTACTCACTATACAAATCACAAATAAATTTGTATTTACGATAAGACATAGGTCTGGTCTACCTCCAGGATACAGAGGATTCTATCCCGAACTTCCATGAAGATTAGCTGACACTCAAGGGTCGGATTGGAGCATCATTATAACTTATTTCCGCTGCATATTTAAATTTCTGCACTGATATATTATCGACAATAATGTGTCATATTTAAATCAAACTTTTGTAATAAGTAGTTTTGAAACAATTACTTTTGCATAATATGTAATTTATCTTAGTTATTTGTGACTGTGTGATGATGTTCAACAAATTGTCGCTCACAAGTTGTTAGCATTAATCTCTAGGACTAGTAATCGATTGTGAGTGGATCCTGGTAAAGCCGGGTGTTGGCACCCGATTTACAAGATCGGATTCCACCTGCGTAAACCTGTACTAGTCCCAAGGATCATGGCTAGTACACACAGATATACAGAAACGGAATAGTGCCAACGATTTTATTACAAGAGGGAACATAGTCCGGTACAAACAACACATACAACGGCTCGCAGGCCGCAAATCAGAGTACACAACGATACAAGCCTAATACAACATCTAGAATTTTATTCATCCCACAGGCACGAAGGTCAGAGGAACGCATAACCCTAATCTTCATACTCTTCGTCGGAGAACGCCTCGGCGTAATCCGGTCCTCCTCCTCGGACGGCGGGCCATACTCCGATGGACCAGCTGTTGAAATTTTGAAAAGAGAGGGGAGAAAAGGAGGGTGAGTACAAATTGTACTCGCAAGTCCGGAATTATGCAAATGCGGTTCAGTACAGGGAAGGCTTAGATTATTTTGCGAAAATGCATTTATTAGCCTAGTTTTGACAAAGCAATTTAGAAACAATAAATCTTAATCACTTTCTTTGGGCTCTTCTCAAACGGTTCTCGCCACTTGGTCTCAGTGCCATAGCGAGAACAAAATTCTTTCTTCTTTTCTTTTCTCAAACTCGCTAGGTCCATTCCGCGTGACACTTTCCGATAGGCCGATACCCATTTCGGAATATCACCGGTGGCCCCTAGCTCAAACGAAATTCTTCTCAAATCCTTACTCATCTCAAATCTTTTCTTTAAAAACCCTTTTTCTAAATTGGTTTTAAAATGAAGAAACTACCATATAATCAGTCCTTTGCACGCCATAACATGAGCACGGCTATCATGACAGCTTTTAACTCTGCGAGTGGAGTACGCCTTACCCTCGAGAGGCTACGCGCAGACGGTGTTTCGCCACAAGACCGTCAACCACGAGGACCAACGATCGGGCCCGTCCCATACCGGGGCTCGAGGTCGTCTTGTAATGGCTCGATTCATAGGATCATAGGATGAGCAGGTCCTTAGACTAGGGAGATTTGATATTTTAGCCCGGTTTCAAAAGCGATTGCCGCCTTTGCACCAACCGACAAAATATCTCCTAGTCGGAAAGATTTTGGGGTAAGAAGAAAATCATTTCCTATCAAGCATCACCCTTGATGCGCTATCTTTAAATCATCCTTTCCCAAACATTTCTCAACAATATTCTCATTTCACACAAATGATTGAATCATTCTCGCATAAATGATTTTAAGCATTTATCCTACCACAATCGAGCATATAAATAAGAGCAATTTATATTTTAGCCTTAGGTTTAATCCTACCATATTTCTTACCTTTCTATTCGGTCATGATAACTAAGTCTAGGAAATCGACATTTATCTTTTAAACTAGCATGCATATTTTCAAGTCTAACAAACATTTTCTAAATAACCAAAATGGCTTCTCAATATGATCAAAGGGGACTTGCCTTGATCGGTCCCGGAAAGCGAAGGGGCGTCGTCGATCGGGTCTTGAGGAGCTTGACCTCCTAAACGCGCTGCGCATGCAAAGCAATACAACACACATAAGTAAAATATTTTATGCCATCTTTTTTTTAGAAAAATGCAGAAATCCTATTTTCCATGCATTTTCATTTAAAGGAAACATGATGCTAAATGGTTAATGCACACATGGAATGATGCCATCCCAAAATTACTTGCATAACTAAAACAGATGTTGGATGGATGCCATGCATACAACTAATATTTTTAGGGTCCAGCAACCTCTAAAGTATTTTTACTGAATTTAAATAGAATAATTACAGCACATGAAATTTAAAGATGCACCTAGAGCTTATCTATTTAACCAAAAATGGATTCCAAATGCATGACATGCAAATACATAATTTTCCTGTGTTAGAAACTAATAAAGTAAGTTCACTAATTTTTACAGAATTTTTAGCATGCACAAGCTATTTTAATAAATACTTTTAGTGAATCCGGAATTGATTTAATATAAAACAACAAGAAAAGGAGGGGCTGAACGGTGGTACTGGGCCGGCTCGGCTCACGGCCTAGAGACGCGACGTGCCCGGCACCGCGCAGGAGAGGCGAGGCAGGGCGAGCTGACAGGTGGACCTTCCTCTGGTCCCACCTGTCGGCGTCTCCCTAGAAGGCATAAGGGGGAAATTAGGGGGGAAGCAGGGGAGAGGCACCCGGCGACGGCGCGGCCAACGGCGGTGACGGCTCCGACCACCGGGGCTCGATTGGGTATGCACAGAGGGAGTGACGGCCTAGGCGAATGAAATGGGAGTTTCGGTAGCGCCGGCGATGCTCGGAGGTGGCGGGCGCGATGAGTCACGGCGGCGGAGTATCACGGTGTCCGCGGCGCCGGCGAGAGACGGGCCATCACTCAATCCCTTCGGTCACAGGCAACAACGGATAGGAAGGAAGCGATTGGTGAGCTCACCGGAACGAGCAAGACGGCCAGGCGGCGAGACCACTGCGGCGGCGACGGCATGGGCTCGGGAACACGTGCGCGGACCACCCGGCTCCAAATCAACGGCGCGAGCTCCACGGGAACGACCTGCGCCAAGTGCACGATGAGGTTGGTGTGGAAAAATGCGGCGAAACCACAGAGTAACGGCGGCGACGCGGAGAGAAGGAGCAACGCACGGCTCGGTGTATGTCCGATGCGGTGGCGCAAAGCAAGGGGCAATGGAGGTAGCAGTACCCCATTTATAGGAATGCTTCGCCCGGGACGTATTCAATGCGACTCGCGGGGTTGGCAGTCGCCGGTGTCGATCCCGGCCGGTGCCGTGAAGGGATGCGCATTGAACGCGGGGGGGTTGGTTCGCCGGTGATAAGACAGGAGAGGGTAGGGGACGGAGAGGGGTCCGGCGGAAGAGGTAGGGGCGAGCACTGCGTGGGGAAAGGAGCCACGGCGGCCCCGGGAAGGAGGACGAACAGCGGCGACGAAGCGAACTACGGGCGCGAACAGAGGAACAGGGGAGAAGAAGAAGGGAGGAGAGGCTGACGCAGGGGCTCCACCTGTCGGCGGCTCCGCGCGCACAGAGGCAAAAGGGGGAAGGCAGCGGCGACTTGGGCCGGCTCGGCGGCTGCGGCCCAACAGAGAAAGGGGGCGCGGGAAAAAGAGAAGGAGAGGGGGCGACTGGGCCGAGGCTTGGGCCGAGGAGGGAAATAAGATGTTTAGCATTTTCTGATTTCCAAGGAACTTATTTTCTTCAAAACCTTTTTAACACAGTAATACTTTTAGCGAAAATTCTTTTGTTTCCCCAACATTTATAATTTATTTCCAAATACCTTTACAAGGGTTATTGGTTTTATGAAAATATTATTTTAAACCAATTACTAGATTTTTCCACCAAAGGCATAGACTTGGAAAGTTTAAATTATTTTTCTAATTTGAATGCAATGCATGAAGTGATGATGTCATGATGCAATAATGAGTGATTTATCATTTTTAAATCATGCATTTAAGAATTATTAACGTGCTAAATTGGTTTCAAAAATTTGGGATGTTACACCGGGGTTGCGACAGTTGAGCTCCACTCGAGGATATTAGACTTCACAATGGCTAAAGCCGGACTGGCACTAGTGATTGTCATCTCCTTCAAGTGAATCTTCAACCTCTCCGGCGCTTCCTTCAATTGAATCATGACCTTGTTTGTGTCACTCAGCCCTGCGTACTCCGGCAGCAAAAGCTTCCGTAAGGGTTCGGAGGCCTCATGGAGTTGCTCATAAGCCTGCATCCGTAGACTTGATCTTCCCATTGAGGACGTCAAACCGCGCCTGCATTTTCTTCTTATACTCTGGGGGTAGGACAAAGCCGTTACCAGGTATCCAGCAAGCATGGAAAAATAGAAGAAGCCCGAGGAGGGTATCGTACCTTCCAGTTCCCACTGGGCCTTGTCGAGCCTGGAACTCTTCCTTCTCCAATGCCTGGTATTGACTACAGAGTTGGGCGATGGTACGATCCCGAGCTAGGCCATGGCAACAAAAAGGGTGAAGTGTAGAATGAAGCATATGCTCGAAGTACTTAGCTCGAAAACATAACTGCCATGCGGCTGATCAGATCCATCTTCTCATTAAATAATGCCGACGAATGGGTCCGCAGCTCTCGCACCAAGATATTGGACTTCACCTAGGAGTCCGCTGCCTCGGCCACGTACTTGTTGAACTTTTCCACTTTGCGAAGCATTTCACGGAAGAATACAGACTTCTTCTTGGAACGCTTCTCCATATTCTAAAAACGATGAATGTTCGGTTGCAGGCGTTTGATCTTGATGGACATGTGAGAAGTTGGTCTCGAATATATATACAAATAGGTTACATGGACACTGTCTTGTAATAGGGAGAGGTGGGTCTTGTTACAGCCGAACTCTTATCTATGGCCCCTATGTGACACCCCTGGTGTAACTTATAATGACTAAAGCAGTAGTATAGGCACACGGGTCATGATCGACATGTGGTCGTGACCTAGGGCAGTCGGTATGTTGCACTGATGGGACGACCGCTCATATTTATAACCTCGCGGATGTAGGATTAGTTTAATGATGCTTCTGCACATGCCTAAATAGTGTATAGTTTCTTTTTCTTTTTTCAAACCACAAGGGTTATGTGACATGCCCTATTTTATCGTATGTCACTTGTATTTTAAAAATTAAAATTAAATAAAAATGAATTGTTATATACAAAACTTTAATTTAAATTATTTAAATTAGGTTTAAACCCAAAACCCTAGGAAAACCTTTTGGAAAAATTCTAGGAAAATTCCAATAAATATTAGAAGCCTATATTTAGCAACCACCCGAATTTCAAGCCAAGATTTCAAGACTAGCTAATGATTCCATGAAGTATTGCTTTTTGTCGGGAGCTCGTAAAACCCATCAAATGATGAGCAATCGAGAGAAACTTGTGCCCAACTTTGGAGGGGAGTTTCTAGAAGCCTATATTCGTGTTAGGCTGAAGCCCAAGTCAAGAATCATGAATTTGGTCAATTTGCTAATTTGGGGGAGTCCTAATCCTACCCGGAGTAGAATTTGGGCCCCAATCCAACTCCGTCACCATAACTCCCTCACCACCACTATAAATACCCCCATGACCTATCTCTCAAGTCCCCAACTCAAGAATCCACAGATCGCAAATCCTAACCGCCAAAGCCTTTTTCAGGTATTCCTCTCTGTGCCTTGCTCAAACATGAGAGTGGATGGTGCCATCGTGTAGAGCTCATGAAGACGGTTTAGATGAATATATGGATCATCAGATTTGATGGAGAAATGCTCTCGAAAAAACTTGCCGAAGTTTCGAGAGCGGCCGCCATCACCGCCGGTGCCTCGCCGATCGCGCCCCGCCTCGGATCACACGCCTACTAGCCCAACCCACCATCACTCCCGCCTCCGTCGCCGCTTTCCAGCCCGCACCAGCGCTCCCACGCACTGCACGGCGCTGTTGCCACTCGTCGCCGCCCGATACGCCGCGGCGCTAGCCGCTTGCCACCCACCACGCGTCCCTTGCCGCGCCTATTCCTACCCACGTCCGCGCAACGGCCAATCCGCGTTAACCACGTGGTGAAACCGCATCTGCACCCGCCATTCTGCGTGCGCCGTGTGTCCCCTCCATTGCCTACGCACGCCGTCGCCAAAGAAACCACGTGGGCTGTTCGATTTGCGTGGTTTTCTTTCTGTTAAATCAAACAAAACCGGTTTATCTTTTAGGGAATTTCTGATTTTCCCAAATCTTTCAGGAAATGTTTAGGGAACATCCGAAATCCAATTTGGATGATTCCAGAGCCATTAAATTCCAAAAATAGCATAGAATTTTATATATTTTTATGGACTATATGTTCAATTGATTGTTTTGTTGTTGTTATGCATTTGTATCTACGTGTAGATCGTTCTTGTGTGCACTACTTGGAAGGTTTCCAGGAGCAACCCGGAGGAGGATCCCAAGACCCGGAGTACTACCAAGGAAAAATAGATTAAATCTTGCTCCCTATTTTGCAAAACTCACATGTTTATTGTTTTTATTTATTTTATCTCTTGCATGAAATGAAGGGATTGGGAAGAACCCTAATATGTTCACATAGCATATGGTAGGCCGACTTGTTCTCGCTTCACCTAAATTTTACATATTTCCATTCACTATTGGAATTTTTCGTGGACGATGTTTGTATTGATAATTTTAAACTTTCATGCATGGCCTAACCAAATGCAAGTGCAAGTGTACAGCTATATTTTTCTTTGGCTTTGTTTACCACCAAGTCTTGCTGCTATCTTTTATTGTCCATATTTATTTGATTTATGTGGTTGATTCCTTTACAATTTAGGGCTTGTGCAAACAATTTTCCTTAAATAGACCTTCGCAGGTTACTTACACTTTCAGTTTACTAATTGTCACACTACTGGGCCATAGCGGTAAGCTGATGGATATCTTAGAAGGTGAATACTAACCCAAGGTTAACACCCGCAGTTTAGCATCAAGCCACGTGGTAGGTTATTACCAATCTGGCTCTTAAAAATTTCTTTACCGGTGCAGCTAACTTAGATATGGTTGTACTATCTAGGTACTAATTGATGCCAAAATGAGCTTTTGACACATACTTATGCTGGTTTCTCCTAGCCTTTTTTTTCGCAGGTGAGGCTCACAAAATTTCATTGCTTGATTGTTTCCTAGGAATCAACCTACGGCAAGCTGGTAATCCTTGGTTTTGTCAAAATTAGGAACACGTGTTTCACTAATTGAGCTGTTTCTATTTTGTTGAGACTGATTTTTGTTATATGTTATTTTATCCAGGAACCAATATTATTATGGTTTGCTCAATTAGATCTGAGTGCTATGACACGCTAATTAACCATGTTTGATAATCCAATTGATGTCTTCCGACGGAAGTAGTTGAATTAAAATTACGAGATCCACTTTGTCGGTGTTTGATATCAGACAGATTTGTCTCATGGAGATTCGTAGTTCGGTCAGGGGAATTTTCGTCGCTAGATCGCTTCAACTCATGCTCACAAGGAGACAACAGATTTACCCAGGTTCGGACCTCCGATGCGGGTAATAGTTCTACTCCTGCGAGGGTGGTATTTTCTCAGATCTAGAACGTTCTCTTGCTCGAGAGCTCTTACAGCAAAGTGTGTATGAATGGCTTAGAATCCAACCCCCTCTCTCTCTGCTAGGGGTGAAAACGGTTCGGATTCGGTCGGATAGTAGGTCATACCGTATCCTATCCTTAATTTTTTTTATCGGATACCGGTTCGAATACGGTTAGCATAAAAATCGGTTCGGATGCGGATGCGGAAACGGTTACTTTCGGACGGGTAGAAAACGGATATCGGTTATTTTACGGACGGATTAAAAACGGATACCGGATACTAAATCGGTTAGCACATAATTTGTATGCAATTAAAACATGCGATAAGAATAATCTAACTAACACAACACATAATTCATTACAATAATGTATTTAATAACATACATATTACATAATTAAAGGTTACCTAGCTTTTAATCAACACATTGCATCGAAATAGAGTCCAATTAGTACAAGGACATAGAGTTCAATTAATATATAATTCGACAAGGACACAAAACGGTAATATGATTTTTGAATAATGGTATTTGACACAAAACGATAAAAAAGAAACTAACCAGCAACAATCAACAATAGCACTGAAACTACACAAGAATTGCATAGTAATCATGTTTAAAATCCAAGTATTATATGAGTAACATAACATTCATTCCTAGGGTACAATATAATGTTTTTCGCTAAATGAAGGAAGTACGGGAAAAAGTATAGGCAACAGTTGACAAGAGAATGGTTAATTAGTAGAAACCAGCCTTTTGTCAGCACCCGGCAGGGGAGGCGGAGGCACTGGCGGCGGCGGGAAGCGGCGGAGGCGCTGGACGGCCGGGCGGGGCGGGAGGCCCAGCGCCAAGCGCCAAGGGGAGGCGGCGCTGGCGGAGGGAGGCGGAGGCGCCAAGGGAAGCGGCGGAGGCTTGGGCGGTCGGCGGGAAGGCGGAGGCGCAGCGCGGCGGGTGGCCGGCGCAGCGAGGCGGCAGCAGTGGGGGCGGCGGGAAGGGAGTTGCCGAGTGGGAGCTGCTAGGGCAGGTGGGGGCGGCGGGATGTGGATGAGTGTAGTCTGTAGAGGCTGTAGTGGTGTTGGGCTGGGCCTTGTTGGGCTGTCAGCTATGGGATAAATTCATCTCAAATGAAACGGATATCCGATTCTATCCGACGTGCGGATATCCGAATCCGATCCAAATCCGTCGTATACCATTCATACCATATCCGATCCGAATCCGACATAAAAATATCGGATACTATCCAAATCCGAAAAATCCGAATCCGCAGCAATCCGTTTTACCAAAATGGCACTTCGGATCGGATATCTGTCGGATAATATCCGACCCGTTTTCACCCCTACTCTCTGCCCCGCCCCCTTTTATAGTGGAAGGGGCTGACAGCTGGCTAGAGAGAGGAGAGAAAGAGAGAGAATGCGGCGGGGGCGGCCCAATGGATGGACTCCGGTCACCGCGCCACCAACCTGCTCCGGCTGACGTTTGCATCATAAATGGCTCCCTTCGATTGATGGGCCAGACGGGACGTGGGGGGCGCCTGACACAGGTGCCACTCTGCCTCTGTCCCCACACAGTGATGCAATGACCGCTATAGTGCGCCGGACATGCTACAGTGCAGGTAATCATCTCTCTCAGTCTCGCCCTCCTAAATCTTTGCATTTAATGCGACCGATTCGCTGAACGTTGGGGAAGCCTTCACCAGTAAGCCTCCTCCATCTGCACGGGTGCCTGCCGAGCGGGACCAATGCCCACCTGCTCGTCGCATCGCCACGCGTCTGCTCCGCTTCGGCGTGGGGTGCGGTCGCCCGCTTATCTTTGAAGCCGCCACGCGTCTGCTTTCGGCTCGGCGTGGGGGCCTGGTCGCCCGCTCTGCACCGAGCTGCCACGGGTCCTGCTCCGCATTGGCGTGGGTACCCCGGTACGTCGTGTACCGACAGTAGCCGCCGGTGCAGGAAAAACAAAAAGCCTCGCGCCGGCGGAAGGCGAATCGTGGGGGGGCCCACTGCTCTTTGCTGCTTTGTCCCCCATTTAATTGCGCCCGCATTAGGAACCGCCGCTGCCGTCCCCGAGAAACGAGGAAGCAGGGAAAACTGACAGGTCGTTGGGAGCCACGCACCAGCTACGGGCAATGAACCGTCTTCACGCGCGTCACGCCTATGAAAAGGGGACTTGGGCGCTGTGGCGGTTTTACGCCAGTTCCAGCACCTTCACATCCTAGCCTTCTTTTTCCTCACTCCCAGCGCCCAAAAATCCTTCGCCATTCCGCCCGCCCGCGCGCGTCATTGCGTGCGCCACAAGACCTTCTCCCCCCATGGCCGGCATTCTTCCTCCGTCGATGCAAGATGAGGGGGAGATCCGGGTGCTCCAGAACATCGTGCCGGCCGGTGTCTTGCGCCTTCGGGCCGGCACCGTGGCACCGCCCTGCCAGGCGGGAGAGATCATCTCCTTCTCCTAGGCACTTATGGCGGGTTTAGTCCCGCCATATTCCCAGTTCTTCACCGCGGTTCTCGGATTCTACGGAATCCAGTCGCTGCACCTTCCCCCAATTCCATCATCATCCTCTCCATCTTCGCTCACCTCTGCGAGATGTTCGTGGGGGTGAGGCCCAATCTCCCGCTGTTCCGCCACTTCTTCGTCCTGCGCGCTCAGCAGGGTGAGGGCGCTGTGGGGAGCTGCCGCTTCCGTTCCCCCCGGCACCTCCAGATCCTTCATCGACGTCGTCACGAGGAGCAGCTGGAAGAACTGGAAGCAGGCCTCGCTCTATGTCGGCGACGACAGCGGCCTGGACAACCTGGCGCTCCCCGAGGCAGCGGCGGTTCCAAACACCGAGGTGTGGGAGATGACACCAGAGGATGCGCCTTGGCTACGCACCATGGTCGCCCGCGTCGAGGGACTTCGCCGCGGCGGGCTCACCGGCACCCTAGTGGTAACGGACTTCCTGGTGCGGCGACTCTGCCCATTGCACCACCGGGAGTGTGGCGCCTGGATGTACACGGGCGTTAGCGACTGCACCCACCTTCACCCAGGCTGTAAGTATCTTGATCCTTCGCTTAGATTTGCATTTGATTTCAGTCTTCTTACTCTGATTCTTCGTGATTTGATCATCTGCTGTCTTCTTCAGCCGCCGGCTAGGTGTCGGAGGACGTCCTCCTCACCTGGCTTGCGGGATTAGTCCCGCAATCGTCCATTGGTCGCCACTGGCCTGCTGCTATCGTCCAGCTGTGCGAGTGGGCACCGACAGACCGCCTCATGCTCCTGACTGAGATCCCACCGATGGAGGCCACCGATCCAGCCATCCATCGGGAGCTCGCCCCCTCCAGATCTGGGACCAGCACCCGCGCGTTGACCGCGTCAGAGGGAAACGCCCGGCGAGGGACGATGGCGACGAAGCGGACCCCAAGAGGCCTCGGGGCGGCTCTACGCCGCCACCTCCTTCCTCACCTCCCACCACCCGTGGGAGGTCTTCTGCTGATGCCGCCGCTCTCCCCGCTAGCGGGACCGCGGCGGCAAGTTCTGGTGCACCGGAGGCACCACCGCCACCAGCAAGCACCCATCGTCCGCCAGAACGGCCCGGCGAGACGGCCTCGGCCGCCGCTTCTCCTCCAGCCGATCGCGGGAGACCTTGCACGGTGTTCTTTGGCGCACGGCAGCCACCTCGGGGCCTTCGACGCCCCCACGCCTGTACCGGTCACCAGCGACCCGCTAGCATCGTGTTCGGTCACACCGCGCCCAACTCCGGCGCTGGGAATCTCCTTGGCCCCCTCGGCTTTTTGCTTTGGGGGGCTCCCTGCCAGGTAAGCCCTAACGGAAACCATATTTAACTTTGGCTTTACGGGATACCTTTTTCGATCACGTCCTTGTCTCCTCCAGGGACGACACCGGCGCCTCCTCTAGCGCCAGCGTTCCGCCCGCCGCACCGGCGGACGTCGCCATTGAGCCGCCCCAAGGTGTGGAGACGGAGGGTCTCGGCGCGGACCCGAAGCGGGCCCTTGAGCCCGCCACGCCTGCCGTCGCAGACGCCGACCTCGACGCCCTCATTGCGGACCTTGGAGAGGTCCACGGCGCTCTACGCGTCTATGCCGCGGTGCAGGCACGCCACGAATCCCACCTCCTGCAAAAGGTGGAGGCGCTACTGGCCGACCTGGCGCCGGGGCGCCAGGATCAAGAACTGGGCGGCCAACTCTAGGCCGCCAACGCCGCCGCACGGGCTTCATCGGCTGAAGCCGCGGCGGTGCACGACGAGCAACGCCGCCAGCTTGATTCCTCGTCGAGATGCTGCGCCCGGCCTACCGGAGCTTCCGTGAAAGCCTCCGGTCACTGGGCGCCGATCCTCACGAGCCGCAGGAGCCCACTGCGGCGCAGTACGCCTTCGGCGTTACCCGCGCCGCGGAGGCCCTTGTCGCCCTGCCACGGCTGCTGAAGGAGCGCTCGGCGAGCGACGGTCGCGACGCCGTCGCTGGGGCGGCGCTCTACGTGTTGGCCTGCTACGCCAGCCGCGTCGCCACCTTCGACCTATCAGTGGTCCGCGCCGGTGTGCAAGGACGCATCGGCGTTGCGAAGGTGCGAGTCGCCGAGGCCGCCGACCACGTGGCGGGCCTGATGACGGTGGCTCCCGAATCCTCCAGTGATGAAGAGGTAGGAGAGGACGCGCCCGCCGACTGACGAAGCTCGCGCCGTCCTGCACTTTTGCTTAGCACGCGCTTAAACGCCCTTAACTGTAAATTACCTTTATTCACTAAATGTTGAATTCTGTATGTCCGATGTCCTGCTTGCTCTTCTGCGCTTAGTCTTTGACGTGTCCTGTGCGATCCAGTCTTGTTATCTTTTGCGAAAAAAGACCAACGACTCAAAACAAAACGCAAAGAGGACGCTACAGGGCAAACAGGACGCTCTGATCAGTGCGCGGGTGCTTTCCTTAGGTCGCTTAGGACTTGGATCCCCGCAGTCTCTTTGGATTCCTCTTAACCCCGCTCGGCGAAGGCGTAAGACTTTATAGAAGTGATCCAGACGCCGGCGCCCTCGGTGGCGGATAGCGCCCAGGCCGAGCGGAAACGTCATGCCTGATATGACTTCTAATCGTCCCCCTTCGCACGATGCGGTGCTAAGTAATCGCCTTTACTGACAAGGGGCCAAACGACCAAAGTACTAGCAACCGGACTGCCCGGCGAACACGAAAGTGGGGGAAACAAACAGCTATGAACTTGGAAAGAGAAAGACTTTACTGCAAAAGAAGGGAGCTACGAAGGAGGACCTACAGACACCCCCAGCCCCCTGGCCGGCTAGGGAAGAGGAACACTCTTTGCTAGCCGACCAAGCAAAACGCTGCTCTTACTTACTACACCTAAGGTATAACTTCCGCAGCTGCTCGATATTCCATGTGTTGGTTAGCTCTCAGCCGTCCTCCATGGCGAGCCTGACAGATCCTGGCGAGAAACTGAGACCACCTTATAGGGGCCTTCCCACAGGGGAGACAGCTTGTTGCGACCCGCCTGTGTCTGGATTTTGCGCAGGACGAGGTCGCCTGCCGTCAGTGCCCTCTCGCGCACCCTTGCGGCATGGTACCGCCTTAGGGTTTGCTGGTAGCTTGCTGCCCGGATTGCTACTCGGTCACAGACTTCCTCCAGGAAGTTGACGTCTTGCAGCCGGCGCTCTTCTTGGTCATCCTCACTTTACGCCGCCACTCGTGGCGATCCATGCTTCTGTCCGTATACCAGGAAGAAAGGGGTTTCTCCCTTGGCTCGGCTCAGAGTGGTACGCAGTGCCCACAACACCGTGGGAACTTCTTCAGCCCATCGCTTCCCGCGTTTCTGCAGCCGATCAAACACCCTTGTCTTGAACCCTTTAAGCACCTCGGCGTTGACGCGCTCCACTTGCCCGTTGCTTCTAGGATGACCAACGGATGCAAAACAGAGCTTGGTGCCCATGCCCTCGCACCAATCCTGGAAGTCGGAGCTCCTAAACTGAGCACCATTGTCGGTGATGATGCGATTGGTGACTTCGAAGCTCACGAAGATGTTGCGCATGAATTTTACGGCTGCTGCCGCCGTGATGGCTTAAACCGGGACGGCCTCAACCCACTTGGTGAACTTGCCAGTAGCGACGAACAGATGGGTGAAGCCCCGAGTGGCTCGCGGGAATGGACCCAAGATATCCAGCCCTCAGACTGTGAATGGCCATGAGAGCGGGATGGTTTGCAGCGCCTGGGATGGTCGGTGGATTTGCTTGGCGAAGTACTGGCACGCTTCGCATTTCCTCACCAGCTCGCAAGCATCCTGGAGGGCAGTGGTGTAAGATCAAGCCTCCCTTGGGCTTAATGTTTTGGTAATTGATGCCAACTGGGCCTTGACGGATCGCATCAAGGCTAAGGATGTTTTTTTGCTAGTTCTTCTATTTTCCTTGTGTGCGTGTCTGCTTCTGGCCCATCCGGCCCATTGATGTCTGCAAGCTCATCTCTCTGGTTGTCGGTCCCACTGAGCACAAGTTCCAGTTCATCGGGTGTGTTCGAGAGGGTTCCGGAGTTAGGCCACCTGTCTAGGTCCGAGAGAGTTCGGGGGAGCGACAGCTGTCGGGGTTTCGTAGCCGCTAAGTCTTCAAAGCCAGATATTTCGATCCGGCACGAAAAATTCCCGCCTAAGTTATCCAAGTGTTCCCGCCGAGTCCACAAAGCGACAAAGTCCAAAAATCGAAGTCCTAGACGAAGCCAAGAGAGAGAGAGGTGTCCGAGGGTGCCGGAGAGTGGTTTCTATAGAATTTATGGTCTATCCATTTGGAAATAGGTGGTGAAACCTAGTTAGTTGGATAGCCCTTTCTCTTAGCTTTCCGGAATGCCCAAGATCATAAAAAACGGAGTTCAGGAGCAAAAGTTATGAATTTTTTAGTGTTTGTCCAGGAGGCGTACTGGAACTTGTCGGACGGAGTCCGATAAACCATCGGACGGCGTCCGACAGAGCATATTTTTGGCCTAAAAATCTTGACGGACGGAGTCCGATAAGCCGTCGGACGGCGTCCGACAGAGCACAATTTTGGCCTAAAAATCTTGTCGGACGGAGTCCGATAATCCGTCGGACGGCGTCCGACAGAGCACAATTTTGGCCTAAAAATCTTGTCGGACGGAGTCCGATAAGCCGTTGGACGGCGTCCGACAGAGCACAATTTTGGGACAAAATCTAATCGGACGCCGGCCGATGAGCTCCGGACGGGGTCCGATGGATTGATCTGGATCTGGAGAAAATGAATCTGAGCCGTCCATTGCTAGGGTTTCGTCTTGTGCCTATAAATAGGGGCTTGGAGCACGGGAGAAACCGGAGAGAGCCTAATCTAGCAGCCACCCATTGCCCTAGCCACCAAGAGAGCTTCTCCCATGGTTTCCATCTCCACCTAGGGTTCCATGTGCTTGAGAGATTGAGAGGGAGAAGAAGGGAGGAAGAGGAAGAAGAAGGTGCCCCCTACCTCCTCTCATCCATCCCCAAGTTTTGCCCCTTCTCCCATGGTGTTCTTGCCCTAGTTTCCATGGTGGGAGAGAAGGGATAGTGGTGAGAGACGATCTCCGATCTTGTGCTCTTGGGACTTCGCTGCCGGAGAGATCGTCGTTACGCCACGAGCTTCGTCAACCGAGCAACTACATCAACCGTACCGCAAACCCACCATCTGTTGGTGGTCACCGCCTTGTGTAGGGTTGCATCCTCTCCATCCGTTGGAGCCACAAGTCCGCCGTGTGTCGGCGGCCACCTCCGTGTGTCGGTGGTGCCAAGGTGTCCGTGTGTCGGAGCCAAATCCTCCATGTGTTGGGGGTGCCTCATGTGTTGAGGGGAAATCCACCGTGTGTCGGTGGTCGGTGCCGTGTGTCGGTGCGGGTGGGGTGTGAGCTCTCGCCAGAGAGAACTCGCCTGTGTGAAGGTTTGGAGCTCGCCTACCATGTGTTGGTGAAGAGCTACCACGAGTGGATTGAGGGCTAGGGACGAGAGAGTCCCGACTTCTCTGCGTGAGAAGTTTCCTCAACGGAGACGTAGGTGTTCATATGTTGAGCACCGAACTTCGGTAAACAACTCGGTTTGCGTCTCCTCATCTCACTCATTTACTTCCGCATATTGATTTGATCGTTTGCGTGTGAGTGCCATCGAGCCTCCTAGCAGTCGCTTGTGCCTCTTTGTGATCGCTTCCGCAACTAGACTCTGAATCCATCGATTGCTTATGTTCCTAATTTGATTAACTAAGCAAGCAAATCGTGAGAAGTAAAATTTTAAAATAGCCGATTCACCCCCCCTCTCGCCCTAGGATCCTTACAAGTGGGCCAAAAGAATTCCTGGCGGTGCATTCGAGCGACCAGGGTGCGACTGCTCGCATGGCTCCCGCACACACCTCGATAGATATCGGAGAGCACCTTGCTCCCCTGTTCCCGAGTGATGGAATTCAGAAGAATTCCGTTTTCGCCCTGACAATATAGGTCCCCACCTATAAGGGCGTAGCGCTTGGCCCTTCGCGCAATCTTCTCGACTGAGGCATCATCGTCGGGGATCACTTGGTCCCGTAGGAAGGCTATGATCGGAGCCATCCACATGCCCTCCCGGCCAAGAGTGGCGACCTCACAATGGCCGCCGATGTACTTCGCCTGGCCTGGCGTTTCCACCTTAACCGCCTCGGCAGTTGTTCCACCTTCCCTCCCTGTACTAGAGGCTGAGGCAGCAATAACATCGTCCCCACCAAATCCGGGGGCTGCGACGGACGGCCGCGGTAGTCTTTCTTCAAAGACTCCGGCCGGAATAGAGGCTCGCAAGGAAGCGAGCTACGAAAGAGCGTTGGCGAGGTGATTGTCACGCCTGGGGACGTGCTCGAAGCCCAGTCCCTCGAAGTGACGCTCCATCTTGCGTACTTCCGCCAGATACGCCGCCATGACGTTGTCCGAACACTGGAACTCCTTCCGCGCTTGATTGATGACAAGCAGGAAGTCGACCTTGACCTGCAGACGTCGCACACCCAAGGCGGTCGTGGCACGCAGACCGGCGAGCAGTCCCTCGTATTCAGCAACATTGTTGGTGGCCTTGAAGTCTAGAACCACCGTGTATTGGAGAGTGTCCCCCGCTGGGGAGAGCAGCACCGTCCCAGCCCCCGCGCCTTCGAGCTTGAAAGAACCGTCGAAGACGAGAATCCAGGGAGGGGCGACTGGCAGTGCTTCAGCTTCGGGGGCAATGGAAAACCACTCAGCTACGAACTCTACAAGAGCTTGACCCTTAATGGCGGTGCGGGGGCGAACTTGAGGTCGAACTCCGCCAGCTCCATGGCCCATTTGGTGACGCGACCTTCGGCTTCTCGATTGTGGAGGATCTCCCTCAACAGGTACTCCGTGTACACCGTGATCTCTCGTCCTTGAAAGTAGTGCCACAGCTTCCTTGATGCCATCAGCACCGCGTACAACATCTTCTGGTGCTGGGAATACCTGGTTTCGGCATCGTGGAGAACCTTGCTGACGTAGTAGGCTGGCCTCTTCACGCCTTCCCTTTCCACCACCAGTGCTGCACTGACAACCTCACGCGTGGCCGCTATATACAGTCAAAGCGGCTCTCCTGGCTCCGGCGCGACGAGCACCGGAGGAGAGGACAAATACTCCTTCAAGTCTTCGAATGCTTGCTGCGCCTTCTATTTCCACTCGAAATGATTGGTCTTCTTTAGCAGCTTGAACAGGGGCGGGCTCTTCTCCCCTAGGCGAGCTATGAACCGGCCCAGGGATGTTAAACAGCCGGCGAGGCATTGCTCCTGCTTCAGCCAAGTGGGCGGTTTCATACGCTTGATGGCGGCGATCTTGTCCGGATTTGCCTCAATGCCACGGTGGGACACAAGGAATCCGAGCAGCTTGCCAGATGGGACACCAAACACGCACTTCTCCGGGTTGAGCTTGATGGAGTACTTCCGCAAGTTAGCGAAAGTTTCTTCAAGGTCGTCGATCAGCTCCTCATTCTTCCTCGCCTTCACCACGAGGTCATCAACGTACACCTCGAGGTTCCTCCCGATCTGTGGCCGATGCGCGATGTGCATGGCACATTGATATGTCGGACCAGCATTTTTTAACCCAAAGGCCATCCTGGTGTAGCAATACACGCCCATTGGGGTTACAAAAGCGGTCTTGTCCTCGTCTTCCAGCGCCATGCTAATCTGGTGGTACCCGGAGTACGCGTCCAGAAAGCACAGCGATTCACATCCCGCAGTGGAGTCGATGATGAGGTCGATTCGGGGGAGTGGGTATGGATCCTTCGGGCACGCCTTGTTGAGGTTAGTGAAGTCCACGCACATCCTCCAGTTCCTGTTGGATTTCTTGACGAGCATTGGGTTGGCGAGCCACTCGGGATGAGCGACCCTCCTGATGATGCCCACGCTCAAGAGCTTGTTCACTTCTTCGCGAATGACGTCCTGCCTCTCCAGCGACTGCCATCGGATCTTCTGCATGATTGGGCGCACGCTAGAGCGCGTAGCCAATCGGTGCTCAATCACCTCCCTAGGGACCCTAGTCATGTCGGACGGTTGCCAAGCGAAACACGTCTGCGTTAAACTGGAGGAAGGTGATGAGCGCGCCTTCCTATTTGGCGCTGAGGTTGGTTCCCACCTTGATAGTCTTGGCGAGCTCGGCATCGCTCATGGAGACCACCATAACCTCCCCGGATGAACCGGGAGAGGCACGGGTGCTCGCCGGAGGAGCACCCGGGACAGAGGCGCCTGACGACTGCGCACAGACTGCACCCACCAAGTCTAGAGCTCTCCGATCGCATTGGAGTGCCTCGGGCCTGTCCACCTTGATAACAATGGGGCCACCGGGCCTCGGGATCGTCACCACCATGTACGCATAGTGGGTTGCCACCATAAACTTGGTCAACGCCGGCCGGCCAAGCAGGGCGTTGTAGGGGAGATTGAAGTCGGCTACCTCGAAGTCGACCATCTCCGTCCGAAAATTGCCTGCATCCCCGAAGGTCATGGGCAGACTGACGCGCCCCATGGGCACAGACTGAGCCCCCGGGGTGACCCCATAGAAGGGTAGCGTTGGGAGGAGCTCGCGCTCTGGTATCTGCAATGCCCGATACGCATGGGAGGATAGGAGGTTTATCGAACTCCCCTCGTCCACCAACACCCGCCCAAGCTTCATGTTCCGGACCGTGGGTGACACCACGATAGGGAGGTAATCTAGGCCGGCGGTGTTCTCTGGGTATGGTCGGCCTGACTGAAGGTGATCGGCTCCTCCGACACCTCAGCTGCCTCCTCGAACCCAGGCTCGGTACGGCGGCGCACACCTCCCTCATCAGCAGCTCGTACTTCGCGTTGCAGAGGTAGGTGGTGGAACCGCCGTGAATGTATGCCACTTCGTGCTCCGCCCGCTAAAAACCCAACGGGGCGGGATCTTCGTCCTTGCTGTCCTCTGGCGACCGGCGCTCCTGGACACGCTGCTCTACCAGCTTGCTCATAACATGGCAGTCCGCCAGATCATGAGCATCTGACCGATAAATGGGGCAGTAGTCCCTTCCTTCCGGCCTCTCGCGGCGATCGCCGCGCCGACCGTCGTCATGATCGTTACGATACTCCAGCGCCGATGGCCTGCTTTGCTGCGCACCGGCCGCAGTCGCGGCGGTCCTCCTTTGGTTCAAGGCTGATGCCAAGGCATGCCCAGCCTCGGCCGCCTTACACTTCTTCTTGTCCTTCCCGCCAGAGTTCTTGAAAGTCCCGGCGTCCGCTCCTCCGCCACCCGTCGGGCCGGACGGGCGGCCCCGAGTCTCCGCCGCCCGCGCACTTGTGCGCCAGGCGGAAAAGCTCGGAGGTGGTGGTAATCGAGTGCGTGGCCATCTTCTCTTGCATCTTGCGGTCGCACACGCCTCGCCTGAAGGCGGTGATGACGGCCTCGTCGGAGATCCTAGGGATCGTGTTGCGGCAGTGGCTAAACCGCCGAATGAAATCCCGCAGCGAGTCCCCCTTCTTCTGCTCTAGGGTGTGCAGGTCTCCTCCACCCCTGGCTAGTCGAAGGAGCCCTGGAAGTTGGTGACGAAAAGCTTGTACAGCTTGTACATCAACCACGACCTGGCCCCGCCAGTCAGGACCATGGGGAAGTAGTTGGCCATCACCTTCTCGGAGCCCCTGGCCGCCTGCACCATCGTAGTATAGATCTACAGGAACTCCTGAGGGTTTGTGGTACCGTCGTACTTCTCGATGGTGGCCGGGCGAAACCTGCTGGGCCACACCACCCGACGCAAGTCCCTTGTGAACGACCCGCACCCAACCCCGTACGCGAGACGGGCTCGCTCTCCTCTCTGTCAGCTCGAAGATTGTCGAGAGGCGGAAGAGGCAGAATCTCCACGGTAGTCAGGGTCGTCGGGGCCTGCACGGTCACTGCTCCCGTGGCTCTCCTGGTCTTCGCGCGTCGCCCGGGCTTGCTCCCTCCGCCGACGACGCTGAAGCATGTCGCGAAGGTCGCCCCCGTTCCACTGGCGGCAGTCTTCGAGATGCGTCCTGAGGTCCCTACGGTCCTCCCGGCCCTTACGAGACGGGGGAGGAACTTTGATCGCTGCGACGCACCACCTTCTTCTTGGCCTTCCCGCTCCTCGTCCGACAGCCTTCACGAAAGGGGGAAGACGAGCGAGAGACGTAGTTCCGCGACGCGGACGCCCCCCAACCACTCGATGCCTCGACGCCCTCCAAGGCCGTGCCCACGGGCTGAGCGAGGTCCCTCAGCCACGACGCCACTAGTGAACCCTCCGCCAGCGGGAGAGGCGGGTGATCCAGCAGGGCCTGCGCTGCGTAGAGGTTCTGGGCGGGCGTCGCCTGTTCCAAAGGCAAGCGCCGCCTCACCCTGCTCATTCCCACCGTCCCCTGAGGGTCATCGCCCTGCCGAGGGGGAGTGGAATGACCTTGGTCCGTCGCCTG
This sequence comes from Raddia guianensis, assembly GCA_036346415.1. Lineage (NCBI taxonomy): Eukaryota > Viridiplantae > Streptophyta > Magnoliopsida > Poales > Poaceae > Raddia > Raddia guianensis. Next base: position 42,219,868 of record CM070539.1, read on the forward strand.
CTTCTCCCTTCGCCTGGATGGAGATCCCTCCATTGCTTCGCCGCTGGGGAGGCTACGGACGATATCCGCCTGGATCTTGAAAGTCGAAAGCAGGTAAGCAAACTAGCAATGATCCCCCTACCTGGCGCGCCAGTGTTGGTGTTTGATACCAGACAGATTTGTCTCGTGGGAGATTCGTAGTTCGGTCAGGGGGAATTTTCGCCGCTAGATCGCTTTGACTCACGCTCACAGGGAGACAACAGATTTACCCAGGTTCGGATTCCCGATGCGGGTAATAGTCCTACTCCTACGAGGGTGGTATTTTCTCGGATCTGGAACGCTCTCTTGCTCGAGAGCTCTTACAGCAAAGTGTGTATGAATGGCTTAGAATCCAACCCTCTCTCTCTGTCCCCGCCCCCTTTATACTGGAAGGGGCGGACAGCTAGCTAGAGAGAGAGAGAGAGAGAGAGAGAGAGAGAGAGAGAGAGATGCGGCGGGGCGGCCCACTGGATGAACTCCGGTCACCGCGCCACCCACTTGCTCCGGCTGACGTTCGAGATTGCTTTGTTTGTGCTCATCACAATTCTAGGCAAGTTAATATATACATGAATGGTAATTTCATTTAAGTGCTGATATTGGTGCAAAGTAGACAACAGTTAGTCTGCACAGGGTTTAGCTGTATATCTATAGTAACCTCATATTAAATAACTTCATGGGCCCTTGTTCTTTATTAGCTGGGTTAGCGCGCCCATGGCGCGCCACCGTAGACCCTTTTATATCTGAGTAAATAAAGATGTATGTCAAAAAATAACTAAGGCACAATTTTTTCAGCCTAACAGCTTAACAGGTTAACTACTTATATATGTTTTGAAAACACATATGTTCTGAGTTTTTTTAGTCCTTTTTTGTTGCTGCTTTGGAGGTGGGTTCTAACGCTTTAAAAAGCAAGTCAAACGAAATGTATTCGAATCTCGAGACTACCTCGAGAATCAGCTCAAAAGAACAGGGCCTAAAAAAAGCATTACATCTTTTTGTTTGTTGTTCCCATTTTTTATTTCTTTTTTTGAGAATAGTTGTTGGTGTCGAAATTTTTTTAAGCTCACTATCATGATATTACAGTGCCTTGTGCGGGGCTTTTTTCGAAGAATTTTTTAAGTGGTCATGAAAGTCGAAATTTAAAAAGAATGAGTAATTTCGTAATACAATCATCTTTAAATCCTAAATGTTTTGAAAATAGCTAATTCGTAATACAATCATTTTTAAACCCTAAATGTTTTGAAAATAGCCTTTTTTTTGCGGGCATCTTCATGAATACGCGCTCCTTAACTATAGTTCTATATTTCGAAGGTTTTTTATCTCTATTATTTACTAATTGATATCGAAAAATTAAACATTTGCAATGCTTAAATACATTTATGGACACTTACTATAAATTCTTGATTGCATTTTGAAAACATGTAAAATTCTGGATTTCTCTACGTTGCTAGACCAAATTTCCTTCACCTGGTCCTCTCTCTCTCTTTTTTTTTTTTGTAAAAATCATGTTTTAGGGGGTTTAAAGTTTTAAAATTGAATGGCAAGAAATTTAAAATTTGGAAATAAATTTAAGAGATTTTGGAAGATATCAAAATTTCTATTTGAATTAGGGTTGGGAGTCTGGAGATTTTTTTAAAAAAATTGGAAAACTATAAGAGATTCACAAAAAAGAACTAACCAAATTATACAACACAAAAAACTTGAAAACTAAATCTAGGAATTTTTTGGAATTTTTTTTTAAAAATCGAACATCAATAGATGATGATACGTGCGAACTATTTTGCATCCAACGCTTTCAATTCTCTCTTTTTTTCCAGGGGCGTACGCTCGCGCACAGGCGAGCTAGCCGGCGTACGTACAGGCATGTCTTGCGCGTACGGAGTACAGGCACGTATACGCTGTACAGGCAGAATATACGCTGTGCAGGCAGAATATACGCTGTATACGTTGTACAGGCAGAATATACGGAGTACAGGCACGTATACGCCACGTGCAGCGTACAGCGTATACAGCGTAACGCGAGTGAGCTAGCAAGCAGCACAACGTGGCGAGCGAGCCGGCAAGCAAGCAGCGTGCGGGTTGCGTACAGGCGACGCAAGTACGCGAGCGAGGCAGCGAGCCGGCGAACGCGCGCTGGGCGGGAAGTGGTGGCGCGGAACGGAGGCGTCGACGTGGCCTATCCTGGAGGCAGCGTGGTAGCGCTTTGATATATAGAATGATTCATCACAAATGCTAGCACTCTTCCCTAAAATAAAAAATATCAGCACTTCATTTTTCATTGTTGTTGATAATAACACGATCAACATGGTCCCTGTTATTAAACAAATAATACACCTTTCTGGTTTTAATTATGACACTGCATCTTTATGCCCTTTAGATTTGACAGGATTGTTTACTGTAATGCAATTAGAAAGCACCACACCATGTACAATATTGGTAGGGTTGTTTACTGTTGAGGATGTTTACTACAGTGCATTGAAAAATTTACTGTAATGCAATTTAAAAGCAAGGTGCCCCACCTTGAAACAAGTTGGAAAAATATGAGGTTTACTATATTAATGTTTACTATAATGCGATATGCAATTTCCTGTAATGAATTTTAGAAAAAAAAAATGCCCCTCCTAGCAACAAGTTGGAACAATAAAATGAGGTTTACTATAGTGATGTTTACAATAAAGCATTAAAGATATTTACTATAAATGAATTTTGAAGCAAGGTGATACCACTCGTGATTTGTTTTACAAAAAAATGTGTGGAGAATTTTCCTGTAACTAGTTGCTACTAGATATTTGTTTACAATAATGCAATAAGAATGTTCCCTTATTTACTAGAATTAGACTTACTATGTCTATGCGTTGCAAATAAAAACCTTCCTAATGCAGTTCCCTTATTTACTAGAATTAGACTTACTATGTCTATGCGTTGCAAATAAAAACCTTCCGTCGACGGTTGAGATAACGATCTCAAGTCGCTAAGGTTCTTGAAGAATGAGATAGGAGACACGCCAAACAATGCGAACAGCAACGAACAGGGAGACATGGGTTTTTATCCTAGTTCAGGCCTCTCGGGAGAGATAATAGCCCTACGTCCAGCCTTTCTTATATATCAGGGATGAATACAAGAGGTGGCTCGACGAGACGAACAAGTCTCGGCGAGATTATGGCGTGTACAAGTGCCAAAGCTCTAAGCTAGATGCTAAGATGTAAAACTCAATGCCAGGGATCCCCTAAACGCCAAAGGGCCCCTGTTTATATAGTGCTGAGCAAACCGACCTACCGGGGGAATATCGGGCCGGGCTAACTACGAGATCGTAACGAACTCAGTACATGCCAAATATATCCCGAGGTAGATAAGGCATACTCCTAATCTTGGGAATCATGACGTCTGCTCCAATCCGGGAAACCAACGTCCGGGTCTTCACGTAGCCGTGCAGAACTCTTGTTCGAGTCGGACTCAAACACGATTCCTTGGCCATTACGCACCACGCCTAGGAAGGCGTTGGCGGGATGCATATGGGCCGATAGAACCTTCAAGGGATTTGGCCCAGTAGGCTGTTCGACTGGGCCGTCAGGTATTGGGCCATGGCAATGGGCCGTGATTTAATCCCCGACAGCTAGCCCCCGAGACTCAAGTGGAAGGACTCACTAGAGTGGGGTCATCCTCTTGAGACTCCAAGTCACGAAGAGGGTATTTTTCCTGCTACAAAGACGTGCAACAGGCGATCGAACTGGTCATGGTTCAACCGAACAAGTCTTATTCGGGACCGAACAAACCCGCCCGGCGCCGAGCAACTCTGTCGCGTCGAACAAGGAACGACATCTGTCCGAGCAGAGTACCCAGCCCTCGATACAGAAATCGGAAGAAGTAAGGTGAATCATCTCCTTGAGGCTGAACGTTATCAAGGAGGGATTGGATTCTTAGTAGTGAAGAGCGTACCACTGCATCCGGTAAGATCAGATCTTCCGAGAGAATGAACATAGCAAGTCGCGAGATGGACTCGTGCTACTGCATCCAGGCATTCAGATGCCTAGGAAAAGATAGGGGAGCCACCTCTCGGGCTAGAGCTTACTCGAGAAAATAGAGATTGCGCTCTCGAGCGAATGTCGTGCTCAGGAGCGAAGGTGATGTGCCTCCAGACGTAGATCGTGTGCTAGGAGCAGACAATGCATACGAATGGGAAAAGTGACCCGATCCAGGCGTAGAGCTCGTTGAAGGAACCAGTAAAGAGATCTAGTCCCGAAGCATGGAGCTCGTTAAAGGAACGAAAAATACGACCAGCGAAGACGTATCGGTAGGAGCTCGCGCTCCGGCGAAGAGCTGCCGGTCGCGGTGATCCACCCGAGCACGGAGCTCGTCGCGGGGACCGATCGCGCTCTCGGGAAGAAGCGCCGTCGAGATGAATCACAACCCGATGCGATCGAGCCGCAAGATAGCGTGTGAAATCAACGCTTTACCCATGACGTATTCCTTGCGGCGGTGATAGCGTTGTCTTGGCAAGTCGTAACCGACGCTTGGAGTGCGGTTGCGATGAGAATCGACTACGATGGGCATGCCCGTTCGGCGAGAATCGACTACGGTGGGCATGACTCCGTTGGTGGCGCAATACCTTGACTTAGCCGAACTGTGAAGGTCGGTCTGCGGGTAAAGGCGAAAATCATCTGCGGTGAAGTGAATCGGTCCCCGGGCATGCGCGGAGCAAACCCAGGAAGAGAGGGATGCAGACATCGGTTTTGGTGGGAAGCCTGGAACCTCGCCGCGACCATCACCGGAGTCTAACGTTCTCTGTTCCTGTACTTCCTACAGAAGACAAACAAGAAACGAGCCAGCAAGGGGAAAAGGAAAGCAAGAACAGGCTCTAAGAAGAGCAAAGCGAGTTTTAGAAAAAACACGACAAGGACGACCACCTGCACAAGACATAATTTTTTTCCGGGCACGTCCCCCGATAGCGTTAGTGTCACATCGGCGAATCGCGAACCGACGCTAGAGTGCCCGTTATGATGAGAATCGACTACGGTGGGCGGACTCCGTGGGTGGTGCATTGCTCGGATTACCGTGCGGGAAGGGCGTAGCAAGGATAAAGAAGGCGTGTGCGGGCAAGTGAAGCCCATTGTAGCTAAGACCGCTAACCGGGGAAGGCGGCGACCTTAGCCGCGAGCAAAAGCGTGCAAGGTGAAATCTTATCCGGGCATGGACCCGTGCGGCGTTAGTGTCGCCTCGGCGAGTGCGGAACCAGCGCCGAGTGCCGTTGCGATAAGAATCGGCTACGGTGGGCAGGCCGTTGCGATGAGAATCGACTTACGGTGGGCGAGACTCCATCGGTGGTGCACGCTTGATTAACCGGAGCCGTCTGGTCGCCGCCAGATAAAAAGACATGCTCAGCCGCGGGGGCGCTTCTGGGAGCGAAAGACCAACGAGGTTTTGGAAAACCAGGCGCTAAGGAAAGGCGGAAAACTGAAACGTCACGGGTCGCGAAATTCAGCTCAAGTCCCAATCGACCGAGGAGAGGCGATCCTCCGAGGAGCTGGCCGAGCAACTCAAGACCGCCGAAAGCGCTTGAATCAGAGCGAGAGTCGACGAACAGCTTTTCACGCAAAAAGAGCAAAGAAAAGACAAGGACGAACAGAAACCAAGAGCAAAGCGAACAGCACTAGAAAGTTTTAGGAAAACCGGTAGAACGCTTAGCCTAACTCCGGCCCCGTTGTGCGGTACTCGAGGACACGAGGCTGCGAACTCGAGCAGTGCACAAAAGAAAGAGCGGCGCCCTAGCCCCGATGCAGACGATGCATGAAGACCTGAACTTGCGACTTCAAGCACGTGCGTAGAGAGTTAGAGCGACACCCGTGTCCTAATCGACTCGTTCCAGGAACTGCTCGTTAACGTAAGTTAAGCGATTCCGAAGGTAACCGAACAAGGAAAGTGTCTCTGCCGCGGAGGGCTTACGAGAGCAGGCTTTGCCAAGTGGTTGTGCCGTGAGCGGTAAGTGCCTCTGCAGCGGAGGGCTTACGAGAGCAGACTTAGCCGCAAGGCTGGAATCCGTGTTACGCAACTCTGAGTTTACAAACTTGTTGAAACTAGATACGGGCAGGAAAAACCCTAAGATTGCGGAGCCAACAGTTCGCAAGACCGGGCAGCCATCAAGTGTTACCAGAGAGAAAGAGAGTCTGAGAAGACGAGTGGTGAGAAGGTGAAAGAGGATCCTAAGGCCTAGAGGGGGGGTGAATAGGCAATTTTAATTTCTTTTCTTAAATTATTCTTAATTAAGCAACAAGTTAAGAATGACCCAATCCTAGTTGCAAGTCAAGTAAGCGGAAGCTATAAATAAATCACAAAGCAACTATGACATGGCATTCAAATGAACACAAGCAATGCGAGAGAGTAAATCACGAAATTAAATGAGAGAGTGACACGGTGTTTGTTTGACCAAGTTCGAGCCGCAACTCCTACTCTCCGTTGAGGCTACCCTTGCGACAAGGACCGCTCGCTCTTGAGCCTCCGCCTCACTTACTCCCGGAGTCGTTCCGCCACTCCGTGAGGTGGACTCAAATCACCCGTGCACCGACTCGAGAGTAGCCACACGCCAAGGCCTACTCCCAAGCCCTCGCCTCCACGAAGGATATTTTCAGAAGTAACAAGCCCGAAATGCCCCAATCATGCCGGATCGAAGGACTTCCATGAAGCTCGGTATTGGGGTTTGATAGATTGTGGCTTTCGATGATTTGTGGGTGGAGGAATGGCTCTAGATCACCTAATTGATGAGCTATGAATGTGGTAGGTGGAGTGGAGCAGCAAACCTCCAAATAGCCAGCCACTAGATAGGTATTTATAGCCCCAAGAGCAAAACTAGCCGTTGCCCCTCGGAAGAGGACAAAAAGACTAGCCGTTACACTCTACCGGACGCCGTCCGACGGACTCGGACGCCGTCCGAGCAGAGCGTCTCGCTCAGCAAAAACAGATTATCGGACGCCGTCCGTCCCACGGACGCCGTCCGACAAGACGGAATCGCATAAGCGCTAGAAGCTACGGGCGCCCCAGAGCCGCCGTCCGGCAGCGTAAATCAGCCAAAAATATACTTTATCGGACGCCGTCCGGTAACGACCGGACGCCGTCCGACAGTGAGTGTAAGACTGGTGTTTGGGCTGGTCGGACGCCGTCTGGAGTTTCCAGACGCCGTCCGACAGAGAGGAATTTCGGCTAAAATGTTAGGAGGAAAAAATAGGTGGGTTTCTCTCTCTCTCTCTCAATCTCTCAAAGGGATATTTGGGTATTTAGATGTGGTGGACTACGGATACCGAGTATTCAAGAATTCGCAAAGATCCGGCATAGTCCGAGATATTCGAACCCCTTTTGAAATCCGACGAAAAACAGGAAATAAACCTAACTACTCCTAATCTATACGTGACCTCTTCTCTCGCCCGGTCACGCACTGAAATCTCGGAGCAGCTCACAAATTGTCATCGCTTCAGATAAGGGTTTTGCAAAAACGCCGAGTCTTCGCTAGGGTTCCGAGAAGTCCAAAAACCCCCTAGCACTTTATATTAATTAATTTGACATCAATGCCACTAATAAAAATTAGGGCTCAATGATGCTCACAATCTCCCCCTTTGTGGCACTTGATGGCAACCCAATGAGATAATAAAATTTTTGAGCTGCAAAAGGGGTTAGTGCAATACAGAAATGCGAGCAAATTTAAATTTGAAGAGAATCACAACTCGACCACAAGGATGTGCAAGAAAAGGAAGCTCCCCCTAAATTCATGCATAAATAAAGTTCAGAAGCCAACAGGGTTCAAATGTCATAAAACCATCCAAGCTAACAACCACAAATTTCAACGAGTATCGAGGCAATAAAAAATATTACAGGTAAACACAACCTCGATCTCACTACCCACTACTAACCCTCTACTACTCTCTAACTTCTCCCCCTTTGTCACCAAGTGACACAAACGAAAAAAAAATCCTACTCTTGCTGATCTTGGTCCATGTCGTCGCCTCCGTCATGTCCGCCGCCTGAAGAAGAACCCAGATCTCTGCGACGCTTGTACAAAGGCATATGAGCTGCAGAGGGGACCGACCGAGGTGAGGAAGGATCATCAAACATCTGGGTCGGTTGAGGATTTGGCAAAGAAAAGTTGAGATGACGAGCGATCTCTCCACCAGTGAAATAAATCTTACCAGGAGGAGGGTATGACTGGGGTGGAGGCACAAAAGAAGGTGCAGGCCCGGCAGAAGGATATACCCAAGGATGGACTGGTGGTGGGTAGACAGGTGGGCGAGGAAAACTCTGAGTCTGCTGGTAATCCTGATAATTGTTGTGGGCATGTGAATACCAACTATATGGATTTGCCCCTTCTGGCACTGGCATAAACATCGCCCCATGTACTGAACAGCTGACTTGAATTCTGCGAACTCATCTCGCAAGTATGTCTGCCGCCCAAGTCATCATCTCCTGCGGTGGTGCTAATTCTTCTTTCACTTCAGTGTGGAAATTTCTTATATCTGAGCGCAGCCCCCTCATCTCACCTATCAAAGCATCATACCACGGAGGAGGGACTGCTGAAGAGGAGCTCGCACAGTCTTGGCACAAATGGTCGCATTAGGCAAAGCGAGGAGCAAAGACGAGAGTCGGTGGAGAAGCATCATCACCAGGTCTAGCCAACTTGGGCTTGCTCCCAAGAGAATTCAAGAAGTTCTTCATCTGATGCTTTTTGATTCTGTTGATCCAACTCCTTACTTCATCATTTGTTACACGCTCTGTCCTGGAGAGCAATAGACCAATATAGGGAGCTAGAGGTAGTGCCCTATTAACTTCTCTGAAGATGGCGTCATCAAATTCTCCCAAGAGGGTAGCTCCAACATTGATGGTCTTGCCTGTCAGAAGAAATAACATGAACCAGCTGCAAATGGGAAGAATTCTGTCGCGATTGCCACCTCGAACAAACAATGTGCTTCTGAGTATAAGATTAATAAGGGCAGGCTCCTGTCGCAACTGATTTGCCTTATCAATACTAATTTCTTCATCATCAAGATCCGTACATAAATCGACTTGACCAAAGGAGGATATTTGCCCTCCGAAACCATCTTCATAGCACACCTCATTCAAATCGGTGCGAAACTGGAGTTCCCAAGGAGTGATTCATCTCGCCATCGTGATCCTTTGAACTCCGTCCATCAACCTGAATGATAATAGTTGGACTCTGTCTCGTCTTGACAATCGGAAGAGTGGCAAAGAACTCACAGTTCCTCTCTTTGCTCCAGGTCAACTTCTTGTTTGAAATCAATTCAGCCAAACCAGGAGTGGAGCTGAATATAGTGTGTACCTCTGGTCACCTTGCTGCGGATATCTCATCCGATCTACACAAAGGAGGGTCCCTAGGGCGGTCGAGGGAGCAGAGAAGCCACATGTACAATTGTTTCTGAAACTTGGTGTAGAACCTGAAATCCCTGGTCTCCTCTCGCCGCTGAGGGTACCATCGGCATAAATAACCAGACCTTTTCTTCCTCAGTGTCTCCATAGACAATTTCAGAACTTGATCATCCACAGGGTCGTCCTCGGCGACCACTGTCTCAGTAACATCCTCATCTATGGGGTCCTCAGCATAGGTGTCATCGTCAGCATCCTCTGCGGTGGCAAAGGAAGATCCCGCCATCCGAGACCAATGAATTCCCTGATCACGCTGCTGCTGAATATCTGCTCTAGTCACTTTGCTTGGGCGAGGAGGAGCGGCACTACTAGCCGTCTCATCGATATAATCCGGATCGCCCTTCTTCGCCATTGTCGCGCCCGACCACCGAGGTCTGCCGAGCCTTCGAATTTCTTCAATGATTTCGACATGTTGAATCACTTCCTCGACAAAGAAACCCTCGACTGAACAACCTCGCCGCTAACCGCCATCGACCAGCGATCCACTAACACGGTGCCACCACCACGGTCCAACCACGAACACGAGCGCGGAAAAATCTATTCAAACCCTAGAACTCGGTAAACAACGAAATTTGGCGGAAATAGAGGGGAAGCCGTTCTCGAGCCCTAAAAGGAAGGAGGAAGCCGCCAGCAAGAAGGAGATCGTCCCAAGGCCCTTCCCTGTAGGGAAAGGAGGGAACTCGGCGGAGTTGAGGCGCCTGAACGGAGCCGTCCACCTCCAATCCACGCGGAGGGAATCGAAGAGGACGACGAGGGGAGGCCGCCGGTGGTGGTGGAGGTCGCCGGAGGTCGCCGGAGGGACTTCCCCGGTGAGGAGAAGCAGCAGTGGCGGCGCCGGTTTGGGAGGAGAGAGGAGATCAAATGAGGAGAGAGGGAGGCGGAGGGTAAGTTATCTTGATTCAGCGATCAGTCTGTCGGACGGCGTCCGATGGTGATCGGACGGCGTCCGACAGCAAGGGTGCAGCGCACAGGGAACCTCGTCGGACGAGGTCGCGGAGAGGCCAGACGGCGTCCGACAGCAGCAGTGCGGCTCGAATCGACTTTTATCGGACGGCGTCCGGTTGTTACCGACGGCGTCCGACAATCTGACTTCAGCCGACACAATACTCTGTCGGACGGCGTCAAGAGACCTTCCTGACGGCGTCCGATAAAGGTGAAATTGCAGCAGACTTGCTCTTCTGACTAGAGGGCCCCACCAAAGCGAGAATTTATATATAAAAATAATGTTTTGAAGTGATGATCTCCATTTTGCTCAAAATTCAAAGGAAGATTCAAATGTGAGCAATTTGAAGTGATTTTCTAAAATTTTAATTTTGAAGGGATAAGAATATAATATGACAAATGAAATCAAGCCAAATTCAAAACCCAAATTTTGATCTTAGAGATCAACAAAATGTGCGAACCAAATTTTGCCTTGATTTCTCATATAGGCATGAAAATCGAGCATAGGGGTTCACTTTAGAGTTTAGGCACATGTTTTTGAATTTTGGTTTCTTTTCAAATATTTTCAACAATTTTGATACCATATGATTTTCAAGAGAACAAATATGCATATGGAGCAAATTTTTCAGAGGGGTAAGATTTTCAAAACTAGAAGTTTGAAATGGTAAGAAGATAAGGATAGTCTATTAAGCTCAAATTTGTTTTGGCTTGAAATATAGGACAAGAATGTGCTCACCCAAAATCAAATTTATCTTTTCACCACTAGAGGGAGTTTTGAGATCATGAGTTGAAACTAAACTCCCCCTAAATGTGACAAGGGTCATAAGCAAATGAAAAAAAAATCAAATAAGACCCAAAAATCACGAAAACCAATCAACACGCATTTGATCTATCTAGTATGTTGAGTTCATTCCTTAATTTGCAAAACTGTGCCTCATCTAAGGGTTTGGTGAAAATATCCGCCAATTGGTCTTCCGTTACGCGCGTGGGCAAGCACAACGTCACTTTTTGCAACGTGGTCACGAATGAAGTGATGTCGGATGTCGATGTGCTTTGTGCAGGGAATGTTGGACCGATTGTTGGCTATTTTCACCGCACTTTCATTATCGCATAGAAGTGGCACTTTTTCAAATTTTAGCCCAAAGTCACTAAGCATTGAGTCATGTACAAGAGTTGAGCACAACAACTCCCCGCTACATATTCCGCTTCGTGGTAGATAGCGCCACGGAGTTTTGCTTCCTCGAAGTCCATGACACGAGTGGCGTCCTAGCAAGTGACAACCCCGAGGTGCTTTTGCGATCAATTTTGCAACCGCGTAATCCGAGTCGGAATAGCCAAGAAGCTCAACACGCGCTCCTTGGGGTACCAAAGACCTAGGCTAGTAGTGATTTTAGATATCTCAAAATGCGTTTCTGGCAACAAGATGCACTTCCTTAGGGGATGCTTGAAAGAGAGCACACATGCACACACTAAACATAATATCGAATTGAGAAGCGGTAAGATAGAGAAGCGAACCGATCATGGAGCGAAAAAGCTTTTGGTCCACGGGCTTTCCATCTTCATTTAAGTCAAGATGCCCATTTGTGGCCATTGGTGTTTTGATCGATTTGCAATCGTCCATTGAAAACCGCTTGAGAAGGTCCTTTGTGTATTTTCTTGACAAATGAAGGTCCCTTCCCGAAGTTGCTTAATTTGAAATCCAAGGAAGAAAGTGAGCTCTCCAATCATCGACATTTCAAATTCCTTGGACATCATCTCGCCAAAGTCCTTGCATTGAGATTTGTTAGTGCATCCAAAAATAATATCATCCACATATATTTGACAAATAAATAAGTCATTTTCAATTGGCTTTAGAAACAATGTGGAATCAATCGCACCGGTTTTAAATTCCTTTTCTAAGAGGAAGTCCCTAAGACGCTCATACCATGCTCTTGGAGCTTGCTTGAGACCGTATAGCGCCTTAGTGAGCTTATAGACATGGTTTGGATGTTTAAGGTTTTCAAAACCGGGCGGTTGCTCGACATAGACAAGTTCATCAATAAAACCATTTAGAAAAGCACTCTTAACATCCATTTGAAAGAGAGTTATGTTATAGAGAGAAGCGAATGCCAAGAGTAACCGTATAGCTTCAAGTCGAGCGACGGGGGCGTAGGTTTCTCCATAGTCAAGTCCTTCAATTTGTGTGAAACCTTGCAACCGAAGACACGAAAATACGAGATGTTGGGCCTTCGTCCCACTAGGAATTCATATGAGGTCTTGTGAAGGAGTCGGTGGAGGTAGAGGCGGTTGATGGCATGGCACGCCGTGTTGATGGCTTCCGCCCAAAAAGCATGCGGCGTGTTGTACTCGTCAAGCATTGATCTTGCCATCTCTATCAAAGTACGGTTCTTCCTCTCCACCACTCTATTTTGTTGGGGAGTGTATGCACGAGAATTAGTGCTTCACACCTAACTCATCACAAAATTCTTCAACGTTTGTATTAGCAAACTCGGTGCCATTATCCTCCTCACCTTTTTAATAAAAGAGTCAAATTCCTTTTGAGCTTTCAAAGCAAATCTTTTAAACACATCACCGGCAAGAGATTTATTTGCAAGGAAAAACACCCAAGTGAAGCGAGAGAAATCATCGACAATCACATGACAATAAAATTACCGCCTATGCTCGCATAGGTGGTTGGGCCAAATAAATCCATATGCAAAAGTTCAAGTGGTCGGGATGTAGACATAAAAGTCTTAGTCGGATGAGAATTAGCCACTTGCTTGCCGGCTTGGCATGAGCTACATAAACGATTCTTCTCGAATTTGACATCCTTCACTCCAACAACCAAATTATCTTTAAAAACCTTTTTCAAAGTGCCCATACCAACATGTCCAAGACGTCTATGCCACAACCAACCAAGAGTGGTTTGAGAGATAAGACAAGTCTTGATTTGAGAAGTTTCACGGTTTGAAAAATCAACCAAATATAAGTTTTGAAACCGGGTGCCTTCGAATGCAACATTTTGATCCTTAGTGGAAACAACACGAACTCCGTTGATTGAAAAGAAGCAATCAAAACCCAAATCGCACACTTGAGCAACGGAGAGGAGATTAAAGTTGCAAGCTTCCACCAAAAGCACATTAGAGATGGATAGGTCATTGGATATTGCAATTTTACCTATACCCTTTACCTTTAAGCTTGGAGTTATCCCCAAATGTGATCTTGTGTTGGGGTCCTTCTCCTCTTCAAGTGAGGTGAACATACTTGAGCTACCGGTCATATGTTGAGTGCAACCGCTATCAAATATCCAATGCCGCCACCGCTCTTATAGTTCACCTCGCACACAAATTCAAGCTTGGGTTTTAGGTACCCAAGACTTCTTCTTGGGTCCTTTTGAGTTAGTCATCAAGCATTTGGGCACCCAAATAGCCTTCACATCTTTCTTTTCATTGGGTGCACCAACATATTTAGCATAAGTAGAGCCATTCTTTCTCATAAGCATGTAACTAGCATTAAGTACTTGAGTTTTAGACATGAATTGAGATGATTTTGCAAGAGGACAAGCAATGGCTTTGTGTTTATCATTTTGCAAATATGGCAGGGTCCCCTTGACAAAAGTTAGCTTGGGCTTACCCCAACCGCCCTTGGGCAAATCCAGGATGAAATCCCAAACCATGCTTACCAAGGTGTACCTTTGCTCCGAAGCACCTTGTCAAGAGAGTTGTTCCCCACAAGCAATTTAGCCAAACTAGAGTCTAGTTGCTCAATTCTATCCTTTAAAGCAAATTTTCCTTAGCTAGCTCATTAGCACATTTAGCAATACCACAAGTACCAATAGAACAAACATTCTCAATTGAAGGAGTAGCACTAGTGGATGAAGATGAGCTAGCATTGGGTGTGTGAGTGGGTGACATGGTAAAGGATGTGTCATGCGATAAGCTAAGTGAACCATCTATAGTGTCAATCAAGTCACCGTCACACCAACATTGCATTTTCAATTGAGCAATCAAGCGAAGTTTCAACATCAACATTAGAGCTATTAAGTTTATTTTCTAGAATTTCAACTTGCAAATTTAGAGCTTCATAGTCATCTTCTAGAGTTTCATGCTTTTCTAACAAGTTCTCAAATTCATTTGCAAGCTCTTTATGCACCTTCACTAGCTTCTTTCTTTTAGACTTTTCTTTCTCTAGAGCATTATTCAAATCATCAATCAAAAGTTTAAGCTCACTTTTAGAGAGGTGCTCATGTGTTACCTTCTCCTCTAATGCCATAAGACACATGGGAGGTGAGGGTTGTCGATGGCGACTCCGGATATCTTCGTGTTTTCATTATCGGAGGAGTCCGCCCAAGAACCTTCATCATCGGTGATCCATTCCCCAATCACCTCTTCTTGTATATTTGCGGTGAGGCAAAGCTTTTGCTTGGGAAGAGCCGGAGGAGCGTTTTCCTTGATCGCAAGTCCGGCTAGCCCATGAGCTCTAGTATCTTCTTCTTCGGAGGAGGATTGAGAGGACGATGAGCTTGAGCTATCTTCCTTCTTAATCTTTTGTCCGGCAAGAGCTTTCTTCTTATCCTTTGATTTGAGATCACTCTTGCGGTAGTGACGATATTTTTTCTTGTCATCTTCCTCTTGATTCCTTGCCTTGTGCTTGTTCTTTTTACTTCTTGGGCAATCCGCCGCCAAGTGACCCTTCTCTCCACATTCATAGCAACGCATCTCGGAGATAGGTCTTCGCCTTGAAGAGGATGATCCGCCATGAAGCTCATCTTCTTGATCAACTTTCTTGACCGCTTGACAAGGAGGGCCAATTCTTCAATCTCGGAATTGCATCATCGGAGTCTTCATCATCTTCTTCAATTTCAACTTTCTTCTTTCCACTTTTGGCTTTGGCGGGGAGAGCGATTGACTTCTTGTTGGCGGAGACTCTTCACTTTCAAGAAGCGCATCTCATATGAGTTGAGTTGCAGAAGCTTTGTCGGTGTCATTTTCTTGAGCTTTGACTTAGATGCTCGAATCAAGGTTACAAGTGGATTAAAACTAAATGGCACAACATCAAGCATCTTCCGACAAATGTCAATGTCTTCCAAGACCTTCTTCTCCGAACATCCGGCAATTTCATTGACGATGGGGTTCAACCTAAGAAACATTTCATTAACACTTTCATTAGAAAGCATCATGAATTGGTCAAATCTTTTCTAGCACGAGATAGCTTCTCCTCAAGCATCTCGGCACTACTAACATGAATTTCTCTAAGATGCTTCCAAATGTCATAAGCTTTAGAGATTGCCAATGCTATCAAAGACTTGGAAGACACACTAGAGAGTAAAGCATTTCTAGCAATGGCATTAAAACGTTTGTACTTAGCATGAACTTCATCAAGAGCAATTGTTCCGTGGGAGGGTCCGGATAGCCGGTCTCTCTGGCGACCCACACATCATAGCTAAGTGCCTCTAAGTAACATTGCATCCTAATTCTCCAATAGTTGTAGTTTGTTCCATCGAAAATAGGAGCTTTTCCAATTTCTATCCTAGGCCCTCTTGAGCCATCTCCTAGCGGTTAAGCTAATACTGGGAGAACCTAGATGCTCGATACCACTTGAAAGAGGATCCTAAGGCCTAGAGGGGGTGAATAGGCAATTTTAATTTCTTTTCTTAAATTATTCTTAATTAAGCAACAAGTTAAGAATGACCCAATCCTAGTTGCAAGTCAAGTAAGCGGAAGCTATAAATAAATCACAAAGCAACTATGACATGGCATTCAAATGAACACAAGCAATGCGAGAGAGTAAATCGGAAATTAAATGAGAGAGTGACACGGTGTTTGTTTGACCAAAGTTGAGCCGCAACTCCTACTCTCTGTTGAGGCTACCCCTTGCGCTGGGGACCGGCTCGCTCTCGAGCCTACCGCCTCACTCACTCCCGGTAGTCGTTCCGCCACTCCGTGAGGTGGACTCACACCACCCGTACACCAACTCGAGAGTAGCCACACGCCAAGGCCTACTCCCAAGCCCTCGCCTCCACGAAGGATATTTTCGAAGTAACAAGCACAAACGCCCGATCATGCGGATCGAAGGACTTCCATGAAGCTCGGTATTGGGGTTTGATGGATTGTGGCTTCGATGATTTGTGGGTGGAGGAATGGCTCTAGATCACCTAATTGATGAGCTATGAATGTGGTAGGTGGAGTGGAGCAGCAAACCTCAAATAGCCGACCACTAGATAGGTATTTATAGCCCCAAGAGCAAAACTAGCCGTTGCCCTCGGAAGAGACAAAAAGACTAGCCGTTACACTCTCTGGGGCGCCGTCCGACAGACTCGGACGCCGTCCGACAGAGCGTCTTGCTCAGCAAAAACAGATTATCGGACGCCGTCCGGTCCCACGGACGCCGTCCGACAAAACCTGATCGCTGGCGCTTGTAGCTACGGACGCCCCAGACGCCGTCCGCAGGCCGCAAATCACCAAAAATATACTTTATCGGACGCCGTCCGTAACGACGGACGCCGTCCGAAAAGGAGTGTGAAGATCAGGCGGCGTGTTTGGGCTGGTCGGACCGTCTGGAGTTTCGAGCGCCGTCCGGCGAGAGAGGAATTCGGCTAAAATGTTAGGGGAAAAAATAGGTGGGTTTCTCTCTCTCTCTCAATCTCTCAAAGGGATATTTGGGTATTTAGATGTGGTGGACTACGGATACCGAGTATTCAAGAATTCGCAAAGATCCGGCATAGTCCGAGATATTGAACCCTTTTGAAATCCGACGAAAAACAGAAATAAACCTAACTACTCTAATCTATCGTGACCTCTTCTCTCGCCTGGGTCCACGCTGAAATCTCGGAGCGACTCACAAATTGTCGCCGCTTGGATAAGGGTTTTGCAAAAAAGCCGAGTCTTCGCTAGGGTTCCGAAGTCCAAAACCCCTAGCACTTTATATTAATTAATTTGACATCAATGCCACTAATAAAAATTAGGGCTCAATGATGCTCACTGAAGGGCCGCATGAGGGCCACGAACATTCACCGTTCAATGGGTTGAACTTTACATGGCAGCCGAAAGACTTGGACCGAACTAAGGCGAAATTTGAGAAAAAGCGAAGTTAGGAAGCGAAAGACCTACGAGGAACTTCTGAAACGGTCGATGTTCCAAGTCTTTGGTCACTCTCTCTCAACATCCTTTGCCAGCGAAATGGCCGGGATCCGAAGGAGTTTTGATCCAGTCCCGAGCACGGAGCTCGTCGCGGGGACCAGACGCGCGCCCCGGGCGAAGAGCTGCCCGGCGCGAAGTGATCCAGCCCCCGAGCACGGAGCTCGTCGCGGGGACCAGACGCGCGCCCCGGGCGAAGAGCTGCCCGGCGCGAAGAGATCCAGCTCCCGAGCACGGAGCTGGGAACCAGATCTGGAAGGCGATCAAGATCGAAGGGATCGATCCGATCTGACAGGGGAAGAGACATCTTGCCCTTCTGAGTCGTAGTCCTCAGGAAGAATCTCCTGGTCGCTGATAGATTTCGACATGTTCGATCTGCGAATCCCCATGGACGGCGCCAACTGTCGACGGTTGAGATAACGATCTCAAGTCGCTAAGGTTCTTGAAGAATGAGATAGGAGACACGCCAAACAATGCGAACAGCAACGAACAGGGAGACAGGGGTTTTTATCCTGGTTCAGGCCTCTCGGGAGAGATAATAGCCCTACGTCCAGCCTTTCTTATATATCAGGGATGAATACAAGAGGTGGCTCGGCGAGACGAACAAGTCTCGGCGAGATTATGGCGTGTACAAGTGCCAAAGCTCTAAGCTAGATGCTAAGATGTAAAACTCAATGCCGGGGATCCCTAAGCGCCAAAGGGCCCTGTTTATATAGTGTTGAGCAAACCGACCTCTAGGGAATATCGGGCCGGGCTAACTACGAGATCGTAACGAACTCAGTACATGCCAAATATATCCCGAGGTAGATAAGGCATACTCCTAGTCTTGGGAATCACGACGTCTGCTCCAATCCGGGAAACCAACGTCTGGGTCTTCACGTAGCCGTGCAGAACTCTTGTTCGAGTCGGACTCAAACACGATTCCTTGGCCATTACGCACCACGCCAGCTAAGAAGCTGTTCGGCAGGATGCATATGGGCCAGATAGAACCTTCCAGGGGACTGGGCCCTGGTAGGCTGTTCGACTGGGCCGTCAGGTATTGGGCCATGGCAATGGGCCGTGATTTAATCCCCGACACCTTCCTAATGCAGTTATGTGCTGCGCCTCCTCAGTCCTGCATGCCTCCTCCGCCCATGGCAAGCCCCGTAGCCGGTGTCTCCTTCCATGCCATGTTTGTTGGCGCCGCCGTGGACGAGAAGAGACGGGGGCGGGTGGGTGGCCGCGCTACAGCGCCATACACTCCCCCTCCTCCATAGGTTCATTTAGTAGACCACTGTTGGGGATCGGCAATGGCACCGACCACGACGCCCTTTGTTGCAGACCACGCCATGGAGCGAATTGCCCATGAGCGGGACTCCATGCCGGTGGTCGAGCTACCTCTTGTTTTGATACCCGAGTTGCCTGATATAACTTCTCCTAATCAAGAAAATTCTAATGAACAAACCGCTTTGCAAGTAGCTAGAGCGAACGAGGTATCGTAGAATGCTATTTAAGATTTACAAATTAATCTATTGCTATTTACTACGATGCATATTGATGTTTACTACACTGCAGTAAGGATTTCCCTGCAACTGAAATTGAATGACCTCAATGCATCACAACTTCCCCTCGTTTATTGTAATGCTAGAATAAGGTTTACTGTAATGCATTACCGATTAACTGTAACACTGCAATCAGGTATACTGTAATGCTAGAATCAGGTTTACTGTAATGCTGGAATCAAATTTACTTGTAATGCTAGAACCAGGTTTATTGTAATGCTAAAATCAAATTTACTGCAATAAATGGTTTATTGTAATCCTGGAACCATGCTTACTGTAACACTGCAATCAGATTTACTGTAATGTTGGAGCCATGTTTACTGTAAACGATGGCTTTACTATAATGCAGTCCTGAATCTTGTTTTTGTAGGTCGAGTGTACAAATGAACCAAAATCATGTCATGAACCGCACTTTGGTATGGCGTTTGCATCTAAGAAGGACGCATATGATTACTACAACGTGTATTCATGGATAGTTAGTTTTGGGATGTGGAAGGATGAAGGGTACACATCGAAGAAGAAGAAATGAGCCGACAATGAAGAGGTTGCTTTGCTCTAGAGCTGGAAAGTTCGAGTCCAAAAGAAAAGGCACACGGCTTTGTTTTGTTTTCAAATAGAAGTACCTTCCCTTGTGAAAAATGTATTTAAAAATACGATTGAACAAGGTTTTCTGTAATGACTTGTTTTATTTACAATATTTCCATGCATGAGTTTACTGTAATTGTATGGAGTTTTGGGTTGGAGTGTCTTTTTGTGAATGGGTTGTAATGATGGATGACAAAAACGAGGAACAAATGAGGTTTACTGTAATAGATTGCCATATTTATGATAGATGTATCATCTCATATGAAATTGTTGTAATAAATTACTAGGTTTACAATATATCTGACAACACGTTTCTATGATTGTGTGAATTTTATTACAGCAAGGTTTACTGTAATGGATTAAACGTTTACTAAAATAGATTATTTATTACAGCAAGGTTTACTATAATAAAAAAAGACCATTTACAATAATAAGACACTGTTATTTATTAATTAAGGACAATTGAAGAACAATGCATGAAAAAAGAAAGAAATGTTTACAATTGGTAATGAATGTTTCTTGTATGTAAGGATTTCTCATGCACACTTAAACAAAAAAATATTTACTATAATGCGCAGATGGATTTACAGTAGCCACAAAGTGTTTTTCTATAAAATTATCATCACGTGTCAGATGCTTTAAAAAAATGAACACACGTCTGTAGGAGATAGCAGAAGAAGACTTTTACCATAATGTGTTTATCAATTTACAATTATGTGCTAATCAATAACGTGTTAATCAATATACAATAATGTTCTAATAAATTTACAATAATCCAATCAAGAGAAAAGAAGCCAACTCAGTAGTAAAATTGAGTCCATGACCGAAGAAGCTTGACCCATTTACAATAATGTGCTAATCAATTTACAATAATCTGAGCAACAGAAATCGTGCCACCTCGGTAGTAAAACTGAGCCCATGTCCGAACAGGCTTGACCAATTTACAGTAATGTGCTAGTCAATTTACAATAATCCGAGTAAGAGAAAAGAAGCCAACTCGGTAGTAAAAACTGAGTCCATCACTGGACAAGCTTGACCCATTTACAATAATGAGCTGATCAATTTACAATAATCCGAGCAAGAGAAAACAAGCCAACTCAGTAGTAAAATTGAGTCCATGACCAAACATGCTTGACCCATTTACAATAATGTGATAATCAATTTAATAATGTGCTAATCAATTTACAGTAATTCGAGCAAGAAAAACCGTGCCAACTCGGTAGTAAAACTTAGTCCATGCCCGAACAACCTATGAGCATAGTTACAAACACCCTGAGTCGTCGGCGGCATTCACGTCGACCCAAAGCTCCTCGACCAGGTATATGCACACCGGCATCCTCTCCACGGTTGGCAAAACACAAACTATAGTAAATGGTGCTACATAATTATAGTAAAAAGGAAAAACACAAAAATGCATAGTAGCTATAGTAAATGGTGCTACCTAATTGTAGTAAATGTCGGATATTGCAATTAGCACAGACACAAGCTTATGGTGTTGCCTCAAGAAACATGGGAGTACTTTAGATAAAATGATAACATAAACAGTAACACACACATATCTTTACTATAGTAAAATGTTAGTAGCATGAAAGGAACTCTCATGCACATTAAACATTATTTACTATAATGCTCAGATGGATTTACAATAGTCATAGAGTTTGTATACTACAATCTACGTGACTATTTTATTATGACTCATATTCTAGTAAAAGCTGCTAGTGAAGTATTGTAAACATTGCTTCACAATTATAGTAAATGACGCAAGAATGATGTAGGAAACAAAATGAAAAATTTAGGGTTAGTACATTGCACCTACAACAATGTTTACTATAATAAAAAGGACCATTTACGATAATAAGACATGGTTGTCTACTAGGTAAGGACAATTGAATAACAATGCATGAAAAAAAAAAGAAAAAACAATGTTCACAATTGGTAAATGCTAGGCCTAGTAGATATGTACTTACAACAATGTTTACTACAATACGTAAGACCATTTACAACACTGTTTATTAGATAAGTACCATGGAAGAACAATACATGAAAAAAGAAAAAAAAACAATGTTTACAATTGGTAAATGCCATTTACAATAATAGCACATCACTGTTTACTAGATAAGAACAAATGAATGACAAATATATATAAAATAAGAGGCCACAGCCTGAAAGATACGGAATCTACGTGGCTATTTTATTATGACTCGGATTCTAGTAAAAACTACTAGTAAGCTATTGTAAATCTTATTTACTATAATAAAATAATAGATTTACAATAGTCACACACTTTGTTTACTACAAAATTCTCATCACTAGATAAGCTAATTTGCATTTGCCTAGGTCATAGCAAATTTTTTTAGAAAAGCAAAAAATAGCATCTAAACCACAAAAGCTAATAACTTGTTGATCCATACAAAATATGATACATGAGTGCAGTTAATAAAACTTTACACTGCTGCCATTCATACAAGTTCAGAATGTAAAAGAACAAATTCTTGCTATGATCCATCAGGCTTGATGGCAACGAAGGTGCGCTAATATATGCCTCTGCAGCATGCGCCGACTGATCCTGTAGCTGTGGAGATCAACGTTGATTCAACACTGAACATCAATCAAATATTGACACAAAGAATTAGCCTGCAACTCGTCAATTGCACCAATTAACACACTCATACCCCATCATAGTAAGGAATGCATGCATGGTTTGCTTCGTGTATGGAACCTATTGACTATTGTGCTTCTGAAATCTAGTGTTGGCATGCCAAAAATCACTAGGTCTAACATATACATATAGTCACCTTTCTATATATATATGAATAATTTAAGCCGCAATCACTTACGTAAACGATCAGCATTTGCCTTCTGACTACCGAGTGTGTGAGAATTAAAGCCAAACGGCAGAAGATTTGATTAATCACCATTGAATCTAGGCTCTAGAACAGGGGGAAAATTCGGCCAGTGCCACCAATAGAACAGCCCCGTGGTGGATGCCATTAATTTGGTGTGCCTTGCCGTCCCTAACACCCTGGCCACGAATTTCTTTTTTTTATGACATTTCAGCCTTCTTCCTCCCATTTCCTCCTATTTCCTCCCCTCTTCCATCGATCTGGCCTGCCGGCGGCGACGGCCGTGCCGGCGACGACTTCGACGACGGCTGCTTCCACATCCTCACCAACCTCGACGACGACGATGGCTTCCACACCCTGGGCGGTGGTGACCTCGACGGCGAAGCCGACATCACCGAGCTCAGCTCCTCCTCCTCCTCCTCTCTTTTTCCCATCTACCGACGGCGAGCTCCCGGCGGCGGCGGCGCGCTTCATGGCGGCAGCGGCAACTGAGCTTGAGCAGCGGCGGCGGCGATGGCGAGCTCCCTACTGCGGCGGCGGCGGCGCGAAAGCTCGAGCAAGCTCGACGGCGAAACACGCGAAGCGGCGGCGGCGGCGAGCGAAGCACGGCGGCGGCGGCGAGCACGTGAGCGGGCGGCGGCGAGGCGAAAGGCGACGGCGAGGCGAGACGGCGATCTTGGCGCGCGAAGCTTCTGGCGGCGCGGCGTGCCCGCGAGCTCGCCGGAGGAGAAGGCCGCCGTCGGGGACCTCGCCGCCGGTCTGGAGGAGAAGGCCGCTGTCGGGGACCTCGTCGCCGCGAAAGTTGGGCAGGAGTGCGGCAGCTGGCAATAGGTTAGCTGGTGCCAAGGAGTAGGTCGCGACCTCGACGGCTCGTCGACGGCGAGGTCGCCATCGAGGCTCGACTGGTGAATCGGTAGAAAAAGAAAATAAAAGAAGGGGAAATAGGTGGAAATGAGGAGAAACAGGCTGGAGTGTCATGGAAAAAATGAATTCGCGTGCTCGGTGTTACAGGCGGCAAGGCTCACGAATTTAATGTCACTTACGAACAGGCCAACCTATTGAGTGTTAGTGACCCAATTTTCCCATAGAACAGGATATGACCATACAGAAAGTGCTTAGTCAATTAGTCAACGAACTATTATCATCAACTACAGAAAATGCAACTTCTCCCACCTTACTAGGAAAGTAACAGCAGGAACAGACTGAACAGTAAACAGTTAACACTGAAAATCAGGCTAGATCTCGATCAACACAAGTGATGATGAGCTCGAAAGCCGTGGTACCAACGACTAACCGAAGTAGACCTTGCCGGTCCGCGGGAAGCCAGGTTCGCCCGAAGCCGGTGAAGATCCCGACGAAGGCCATGACCTTGTGCCTCCCGCGTGATCCGGTGGCGTGTGACGCCGGGAGCTGCGCGCCGGAGGTGCCCGCGGCATCCCCGGGGAGGCGGTCCCACGCGACGGAGACGGAGAGCGGGCTGGAGGAGTCGGGGCAGCGCCCTCTTATCGGAGGGTCCACAGCTAATTAGATCTGCGATTTTTAAAAATACGAAACAAATAGTAAAAAAATTCTTAAAAAATTGAAATTTGGCGTGTAGTTTGATTTCATGGAGATGAACAAGATTGACGGTTCGGATCTTTCGTTTTGGTCCTAGAATCTTGAAAACCGGTCTATAGTCCGTGCTATCTATAGCACGGGAAGATCCGTGCTATCTATAGCACAATAGTCAATCTCTCTCTCTCTCTGTCTATATATATATGAGGAATCTTAGCGTGCTTTCAGAACGCGGATCTCTCCGATGCTCCCAGCGTTTCGAAATCCGAGATGCTAACAATCGATCAAACAGATTGATCTTATTAAATCTCATCGAAATGTAGCCAGTGACCAAGTTTGGTATTTTATTGAATTTATTTACAATACATTAGCTTTTTTGCACGTACCACGACTAATTGGAAGGCTAATTTTTTAAAATAGGAAACAAATAGTAAATAAATTCAAAAAAAATACAAAACTTGGTCACTGGCTACATTTCAAATGAGACGAACAAGATCAACAGTTCGGATCGGTTGTGAGGTATCTCAGATTTTGAAAACGCGTTGGGAGCACGGAGATCCGTGCACCCGAGTGCACGCTAGCATTCCTATATATATATATATATATATATATATATATATATATATATATATATATATATATATATATAAATGGGACTCCATGGAGTCGAGTGCTCCATTGCTTGTTGCCGTCGGATTTCATCAAGATTCGTGCACACAAAGTAAATACATGCACAACAATATATATATATATATATATATATATATATATATATATATATATATATATATATATATATATATATAGCCCTAATCTACTCAGGGGTAGATTAAGCTAATCTGCACACGAGCCTTCCCAGCGAACCGCGCGAGCCAGCCAAACCCGGAAGTAAACGGTCGCATTTTTGAAAGTAATCGGAAGTAATCGAAATGAACATGTTTCAGCACGCAAAGTAATTTGCTGGGAGGCAAGATCCTAGAATCGTGGGGGGGCATTAACTGCCCTAAAATCGTGGGTTGCATGCCGGTTTATTTGAATTTTGAGCTGCTTCATTTTCAAACCGATTACTTTCTATTACTAGCATCGTTTTGAAAGTAAATAGGACCAAAAACACATATTATTACGAATTACTTTTTATTACTTTTGAATGAGTATACATACAAAATGGCAAAAACCAAATCACGACCGATTGCTTCGAATTACAGACTCAAATTCCCTAAGTAATTCATCTAAAGCCCCAGCAATTCATCGAAATCCCTAAAGTAATCCATGTAGAATCTAAGTAATCCTAAGTAATCCGGTGTGGAGCGGCGAATGAGGGGCGGTGCGGCGTGGCGTGGAGAGGCCGTCGAGGCATCGAGCCGCGGCGTCCTGGCGGTGGCCGTGGCGGCGACTTATCGAAGCGTTGAGGCGCGCCGTCAGCCTGAGGATGGAGGGACGGAGGCGGCGTCGGCGGCGGCGCGGCTTGCGTCGGGCGGCGGGAGCGGCGGCCGCAACAGCGAGGAGGCGGTCGGCGTCAGGCGGGGTGATGGGATGAGGGCGGCGCCATGCACGGGGTCGGGGAGGCGCCGCCGGATCGCCGTCGCCAACCGCCGCAACGCCATCGCCAACCACCGTCGCCAGGAGGGGAAACCGAACCAGATCTAGGCGTGTGGGAGGAGAGAGAAGCCAGAGAGGTGGGTGGTTGTTAAATATGGATTTTTAGGCCTCATTTACTGCGCTGATTTTTGAAATTGGCTGCTATGTGGTTCGGTCTAACCAGCCAGTTGCAAACCGACCCAGGTGTAGCGCTACATCTAGGGGTATATTAGGATCTCTCTCTCTCTCTCTCTCTATATATATATATATAGAGGAATGCTAGCGTCTTTGAACACGGATCTCTCCGATGCTCCCAGCAGCGTTTAAAATCCGAGATGCCTAACAACTGATCCGAGCAGTTAATCTTGTTCGTCTCATTTGAAATGTAACCCGATGACCAAGTTTCGTATTTTTTGAATTTATTTACTATTTGTTTCCTATTTTTAAAATCAGCCTTCCAATTAGTCGTAGTGCGTCCAAAAACTGATTTTTAAAAATAGGAAACAAATAAAATAAATTCAAAAAATACGAAACTTGGTCAAGACAAACAAAATCAACGGTTCGGATCAGTTGTTAGGCATCTCGGATTTTGAAAACACGTTGGGAGCACGGAGAGATCCGTGCTCTGGGGTGCACGCTAGCATTCCTCTATATGTATGTATGTATATATATATATAGACACACGCGCACACACACACACACCCAGGTGTAGATTAAGCTAATCTACAACCAGGCCGCGCTAGTCCTTTTTGCGATGGGTTGGTTCTGCCAGTTCGATAGTAATTGAAAATAATTCAAATGAATTGACTTTGGCACTCAGCAGTAATTGGACTTGGATGTGGTGTCGAGAATTGTGGGGCCATTAACTATTCGGTTGCAAACAAATTGCAGCTCTTTTTTTATCTAAATTTTGAATCGTTGTTCCAATCGTCGAAAGCTTTACACCATTGAATCACTTGCATTTTTTCAAACAAAACAAGATCTCAAATGATATATAAATTTGAAATATTTTGAAAATGTCAATTTGAACATGATACTGATTTGACTGTAATTGATAGTAATCGAGATGAATATGATTTACAGCTTGTTTCAAACTTTTTTCACTGTTCGACAGTAATGGACAGTAATTCAATTACTGCGTTTTTTTTTAGCAAAAGCTGGTATGAATTGTGATTCCATACTGATTACTTTCCATTCCTCCAAAATTACATTCTTAAAAACGGAGAAAAATACATCCCCAGGTCGATTACTTCGCATTACAGTCTAAACCATTTTCCAATAATCAACATAGATCGATTACTTCATTCTTGGTGTGGTATTGTCGGGGCAGTCGTCCCTGCGATGAAGAAGCGCTTGACGCCGACGAGGAGCATGGCGGCGACGGGCGAGGGCGGCGTCAGCGGGGCGCAGCCACCCAAGATACTCGGCGATGGCGGGGGCGCTGGGGCGGCTTATGGGCGGCGGCCCAGATCTGAGCCGTGGAGGAAGACGGCGCGCGTGGAAACGACATCGATCTGGCGGCCGCCGGCCGGGTCGGCGTTAGGGTGACGCGCTAGGGAGGCGGAAGGCGCCGGTCGTGGAGAGAACGGCGGCGCTTCGATCTGAAGCGAGGCGGCGATGTCGGCCGTGGTGTGCGCTGCTGGCGGGGCGCGCCGGCCGTAGAGGAAGGGTGATGGCGTCCGGCTCGGCGGCATCGGTCGGCAACATGCGAGAGAGGGCTGGGCGGCGGTGGTAAGGAGGCAGGGCGCGCAGGCGCAGCAGGACGGCGGAGAAGAAGGCTGCCGGCGTCGGCGTGGTGGAGGCGGCGTCGGGGGCGGCGGCAGGCGGCGTGGTCACCGGCGGACGGCGGCGGCGGAACCGCCAGGCACACACGCACGCTGGTGGGGGTTGGATCTAGATCCGAGATCTGGGCTGGGTTGGGGTTGATTTTATATTGTGAATGGCGGACCAGGGTGGTCCATCAGGGATGGGATGGTCAGGATGTAGAATAAAATGTCTATCTTACCCAAGTGTAGTATAGGATATCTATCTATCTCTCTCTCTCTCAACATAACAATAACAATTGATCCTTATCCTATTCCCTGGCTATTAATTATCTGGACTCCTAAAAACTAAATCTGAGGGGCTGAAAGAATGAATCAAATAGAGGAAACATGGAGGCATCTTGTAGCCAGCAATCTCTGGATGGTGCTGCTTCTGGAGTTTCATGTAAGCCTCCTTGATCTCCTGCGGAGTGGAACGAACTGCAACACCAAGCACCTGATAGTAGTTCCCCCTATTCTTTTCCTGTTGCTGTGCTACAGCACCTAACCACGCTCCATGGTCTGCACTTGTTTGGTGTAATCAATTAAAGGTAACCAAATCGATTTCTCAGCTGCAAATCACAGATGAGGACCAGCACATGTACCCAAGAACTCTTACCATTTTTCTGTTGGTGTTTTTTCTTGTGAGTTTGGTTCCTTAGCAACTGGGGATAGCTCTCTTCAGATATTTGCTGCTCATATCTTCAAGTAGCTGTCCTTTTCAGAGAACAGATATTTACACAAAATTTCTATTACTTTTCAACTTGCTGTACCTACAAGAGTCTGAGGCAAAAACCAAAAGCAGGCAGGCTACTGATATTTACATTATCATTGCAGATATAAATAAAATGTAAATCAAAATTGATCACAATGTTTCCATTCATGGCATTAGTAGGTTCACATTCCTGGTCACTGATAACTAATTGACCAAGGGAACAGTAGAAGAAGTGCATGAGCGAAGCTTATTCTGAACACGTATGCAACCAAAAAGATATCCATCTATTGCACAATTTAGGAGGACTATACGTGCCACAAGGACTATATATACTACTCTACAATGGTGCCCCATTTGACCAGGCTATACATATACGTTACATTTGTGGTCTTGTCTGTACGACATAGATATTTCCATCCTTCACTACTCCTTCAACATCTTGTGGGGACCCATAGAGTTCTTCAATGGCATTACCAGCCCGTGCAATACTTGACAGGACTAATTTTTGGAATCCATGGTCTGTCATGAGAGAGTCAGTTGTGTAGTCCAGTACAACTACATCTTCCTCATCCATAGGGACACTGACAAAAGCACACAACTTAGTTCTAATGCTAAAAAAAATCTTAAGTACCTGGGCAAATGATATTTAATTAAGGATTCTCACTAACCTATCATATAGTCCTGCTCCAGCATAACCCTCCAAATCCTCACCATTAGAGTCTGAACGAAAGATGATCGATCGCTTTATGAAGAGGCCAATTGGCTTGCTTGGGTAACCCAGCACCTATTAATTGACTGAATTAGCTCAGGTAGACCTTAGTATAAAACAATGTTGAGAGATACTCAAGAGATATATGCACCTTGGGATTGTCAAGGTCATCTTTCTTACAGATGAAGCTCATGGCACGACCAGGATAGGCTCCCACGAGGGTCTCTCCAAGCCCTCTCACCACTTCAGCATATATCTCAGAGAAATCTCCAGATGACGGGTTCGTGGTATGAATAACAAAGGCATAGTCTGCACTGACAATTTCTTGTACAAGGACAGCCATGGAAAGGCAGTCATGATTGAGCTTCACCTTGCGTGTGCTAAAATATGCTCTTTCATTCCATTTTGATGCCCAAACCTAAAAAAGAGAATATGAGATGGCCAATGTCTACACTTCAAAAGGATTTCCTTACTACAGTTACCATGATTAAATATTGTAATTATCAATAATAATTTTGATATCACGAAAAGAAGTATTTTTGTAAGCAGAGCCCTGGACTAGTGTCCATGGTGTTTCTAAAGAAGAAAATGATCAAAGAGATATAAGGTCTAGATCCAAGGGGCGCAGACCTTTTTAATTGCCGTCCATGCTTGCTCCCAGCGTTGGTCACCTTCATCTCCAGGCCAGGGCAACCCAGAGCCTAGCATCTTCTCCTTAAGCTCCTTAACCTGGGACATTAAGTATTTGGTTGTCCATACGAAAATAAGCAAAATCGACGTTCAAAATAAGGTTTCTAAGGGCATGTGTAATGGTACCCAACTTAGGGTGAACCAAGCACTATTCAGAACCATTCAGCAGCTTTTCCTCCTTTCTGTTTTATTTGGTACAGTGCTAAGTTCACCCTAAGTTGGGTACCATTGGGCATGCCATAACTGCCACAAATACAAACAAAAACAAATATTTTATATTGTTCTATCAAAATACAAGGAGATGAGAATATTTCTCAGTTTACAATGCACTGTAATATCTCACCAGTTGAGTAGGGGCAGTTAAGTTAAGAACAGTTTTCCGTATTTCACCTAGAGCACTAAAATCATCTTGAGCTAGTCTGCAAGTCAGCATTTCTATGTCTCGTGCTACTTCCTGCAATAAAGACAAAAAAATTCAATTGCCTGGAAGATCACTCTGTAAACCAGCTAATTTACTAGTATGCTAGTATTAGACTGAGATGCACGCACTGAAGATGCTACATATGGATCAAAAATGTGAACCACTGAAGATGCTATGTATGGATAAAAAATGTGAAGGTTATTTGCATACCAGAAATGTCCTTTGGATATGCAGAGAATTTATTTTACGATAAAAGGATTCAAGGAATGTTTG
This sequence comes from Raddia guianensis, assembly GCA_036346415.1. Lineage (NCBI taxonomy): Eukaryota > Viridiplantae > Streptophyta > Magnoliopsida > Poales > Poaceae > Raddia > Raddia guianensis. The sequence continues at coordinate 42,250,071 of CM070539.1, forward strand.
GCTGAGAATATTACATTTCATATTTATTATGGTCCAGATAATATATCCTGAACATGTAGAAGCAGCAGAATTCTCCCATAATCATGCACAAGAATGCTACTATTCAATTATTTAGTGACAGAAAAATCATCAATCTGATGAAAGTTTTGTCGTTTTCTTTTTTTCCTTTATTTTGTTTAGGCTGTGTGCATCTTAGCTATGCAGAGACCGGGTGTGGTCTTAGTTTGATTGTATCTTCTTGATGTAACTTTCTAAGATCAATAAATCGCTTCATCAATCTGATGAAAAGAAATACCAACCTTGTTAACTGAATCTGACAAAACTTTCTCGAACGTTCCAAATGGTATCGCAACTGATGTGGGGACACCAACCCATGAAGGAACTTTTCCTTTGAGGTATGCTACATTCCGAGACTTTGCTCCGACCTGAAAACAGAAACATGAATTTTAAAAACTAAAAGAAAGGCTATAAAAGGAAAGAAAATCAACATAGCACAACAATGGGTCTCATAATGTTTTCATTTAGAAAGTAAAATTTCGTAAATACAAAGAATTGTATTATTTACCATTTCATCAGAGAATTGTTCGGCTGATATTGCATATTTACCAAGAAACTTCTTCTGGATTAATGATATTGACGGTGCTGCTTGGTCAGCCTGCGCATTTGGAGAACTTGATTGCAGAAGTTCACTTTCTGAAATCTCCCTATCAAATGGTAGATACAATAATGTCAGTTCAAAAAAAAAATGGTAAATACGTGTCAAGGTTTCACTAATAATTAAGCACAATTGTGCATTATCAAGGCAAATAAAAGTGAGAAAAGCAAGCACAAGATTCCAGTTTTCTATCACACTACCGGTGATGACAATTAAAATATAAAAAACATAAATATGACCACCACAGTCATCTGTGTAATTATTGGTCATCTATGTAGCAAAATATTTTATCGACCTTGTATACAAATTTACTGACCATTTCAAACACCTAATAGTACTGAAATTGTCTTTCAAACAAAAACAAGAGTAAGTTTAGAGGCCTAGCTCTCATCAATACCAACAAGGATGTAAGCTAGTAAATTAGTTGTCGGTATTATGAATATGAGATGTTTATTGATCTGTAGGCCAAGGGCCTATATATATAAGGTACATAAGAAGCCTAGGCAAAGAAAGCGCAGATAAGGGCAAAGGATCTAACCTATCCTAAATGATAAAGGACACTGATAATATCCAAATATATCTCTAATAACCCCCCTCAAATTCAAGGCATATGCAATAGCATAGCATTTCAAAGAGAATAGACAAAAGAGAAGTTCCTCTTCAAATGCAAGGCATATGCAATAGTGTTGCATTTGAACAGAAAAAAAATGTCCAAAGCACCGTCTTCAAATATCATCATGGTCATCATAGCATGCAGTCACAAACATATATTAAAATCTATAAAATTAACTCCCATCTAGCGTAGCACATTGTAGCCCAAGGAACGGCAGAGCAGAACAAAACACAGCAGCTTAAATAAAAAGGTAGAACTGCAGCCAAGCATAAGAAAGGCACAAAGATGGATGATAAACAGAAATTTCTGAACTCGCATGGCACAGCTGAACTCAAAGACAAAAGATTGATGGAGGACTTTCGTGGACACGGAAGCAAACAATAAAGACCCAAGAAGAGGATGACGAAGACTGAAAGATACATGTAGCAACATGCCATCGCATCACTCTTATCTGGACTAGCCACAAAGACCAGAAGCACTTGACCATATCCTAACAGCACACAAGCAACACCACAAGGAAAAGCATGCAGAAAGGACTAAGGCAGAAGAGACAACTGGATCCGCAGTCCTGAAACGAGGAATCCTGAGATGATGGATGATGGACTAGACACCGTTGAGCAGTAGTACAGGGAACAACACAGGCAGCAGCTAGGAAAGAACTCGGAGCAGGCATTGGTGGTGAAGCCAGATCCAGGAGGTGGCAGCAGAATGTGCACGGCAGACAACAAGCGGCATTGCGGATTCGGATTGCGGATTCGGATAGGCAGAGCTGCAGACATTGGATGACAGGCAGCAGGGATGACAGCGGATGACAAGCTCAGAGCAGAGAGCAGCAGGTGTCAGCAGCAAGAACAGCTGGAGCCGGTGTGGACAGAAAGTGACAAAATCCCGATCTGGACTGTGGTGGCACCAGCTAGAACACCAAGATGACGACGAAGACTGCCCTGACGTATAGCTGTTGCTGCTGAACAAGAACATGGAGAGACGAAGAAAACCGATGACAGGTGGCTATCCCTGGAGCCGAGATTTCACCTCTAGGGGCAATGGCAGCGGAAACGTGCAAGAGCTAAGGTTTCGGACACCTCGACTCTGATATCATGTTAAGAATATGAGATGTCTATTGATCTGTAGGCCAAGGGCCTATATATAGGGTACACAAGAAGCCTAGATAAGGCAAGAAAAGCTAAAATAAGGGTAAAGGATCTAATCTATCCTAATATAATAAAGCACTCTGATAATATCCTAATATATCTCTAACAGTCAGTGAGCTGGAATCAGAATCATTGAATGAGTAACCTACCTTGAGCCTCAGATATATACAAATAAAAAACAGGGATTACCTATAGATGATATCTTGGGAAGTAGGTTTGAAGGAAAACACCTTCCCTTCGTGTCCTTGAAGTTCAGATAGGATGTTAGGGTCAAAGCATGTTGCAAACAAAACCTTCAATATAAAGAAGTGGCTAAAGTAATCAGAATGATACAAAAAATCAATCTTGTTGGAACTTCTATATAGTTATTCAGGGAAAAAAAAAACCTTGCAATTTCTTGCTCGAACTGAAACATGGGACAGAACATCTGGCATGTCAGGTGTTATCACACCAACAACACCATCCGGTAACTCTTCCTCTCCCTTGACACTCTTTGCCAAAAGGATGGTTGGTTTATCATAAGATTTGTTTTGAACAGTGAGCAACTCATCAACAACCACCACATAACCTGATACTTCAATTGGGCTTATAACCTGCCAACTGTAAGCAGGATATAGTCAGGTAGAATAAAATGATATAATAAAATGAGGAAAAAAATTGAGGAAAAAAAGAGAAATATTTAGCAGCAGGCAATACAATTTTACCTTCCAAGGTTTGCAACATTCCTCAGGACAGGATCAAAACGGTTTAGAAGAGCAGACAAAGTAGCGGCTGATCCACCACGAATAATTTCTTCTGTAAAGATGTTAACCTGCCAAAACAAGATTAGTTCCTAAATGATCAAATAGAAATACAGGTTTGATGTGCACAAAAACTGACCGCCCATTGGTCAACACTGAGTAATGATCCAAGATAATTGGCTGAGGGCTGCATCATATTGTAATACTGTTCTCCCTTGCTCGCAAGTGCAAGTCTGATTCTATCAAGGCATGCTTTAGCATAGAGAGCCCATTGGTCCTCATTTTTCTTAGCCATTTCCAAGGCTTGATTCCATCCCTTCATGAAACATATTGGGCAAAGTCACCATTGTTGGAAATACAAAAACAGACATCGCATTTAAGTTCGATCAAAGTTACTTTGAGATGATCATGCCAACTCAAAGCATTATTTCTTCAGTTCTTGACTTTGCGTACTTGCAGTAATCAAAATAAGCATTTAACATTAAACCTGGTGTGTTTCTTACTACCTATGCATACTCACTACCAAAACATGACCTGTCATTTATTTCAAGTATATTAAGTAAAAAAAATTCTATTATTTATAGGAAAAACACTTCCCAAACAATAGCCATACTACTATCCAAGATTATGATTGTGCATATCAAATTGAATAGCAATACACAAAACAAGGCAAATACCTTTAAGCAATATAGGATGTCTTCATTGTCATCAGTAGACAAGGCAAGATTTTCAAGAACAAGACTGATGAAGTGCATAATTTTCTACACTTAAAAAACAGAAACATAAGACAACACATTGAAATAAATAAAAAGAAAGATACAATATGGGAAGAAGCACATGTAATAATGCAACCTATGGCAATAATTTTGTAACCAACCTCTGGTGCTGCATCATTGAGCTCTTCATATGACCTTTCAACTGCTGCCCTAAAGGAAGAATCAAGAGCAATGTCCAAAAAGATAAGATCTTTCATGCGTTCAGGTGACTCAAGGAGCAAAGGGCATAGTTCAACTCGAGCTTCCAACAATCCCTGCAAAGTAGCAGTTTGACATTGGGAACAAGTGATTGACATGGAAATGACAGAGATTGAGTGCATTACACAATCCATTTAGTTCTGGGAAATCTCTCTGTCTTTTGGACAAAGAATCCAGACGTCTCTCTTGTTAGTTGATTTTAAGTACAGGCCCAGATTTAGTATCACTCACCGTCTCTCTTGTTAGTTGATTTTAAATACAAGCCCAGATTAGTATCACTCACCTCGAGAAGTGGCTCCGCTGATTTATCCTCAACATGGTCAAGTACAAACTCAAGCAATTCCTAAACAAGCAATGGATGTAATATAAGTAACTTTCAACAATATAAGCAAGTACATGTGCTAATAAAAAGGTAAGGGGATTTTTACAGGAAATCCAGATGGCAAACCCTTCACTGGATTGATCTGAACACCAACCATGAAACCTTCACCCTGTATCAAAAAAAGTCTATTTCATTAGCCATGACCTAGGTATCCAAAACATTTAAGCACAATGATCATAAATGAGAATAGCACCTCTGACTTGTATCCCATACAAGTTGCTATAGTTGATTCAAGATCAGCACCAGAATGCACAGCCTAAACAGAATGAAAGTTGGATAGCATTCAGCCGCATAAATGACTGATAAAGTTTTAATTATAACTTGCACAATTTCCTATCCAATAATGTAGTAACCTACTAACCTTAGCCTAATAAAAAGACATAAAAATTAGTACAGTTACTATCGCGTGTTGTTTGAGTGGGAGGGAGGGAAGGAGCCTCACAGGGCCCCCTCATTGACTTGGCTAGGCCTAAATGAAAGACAAAAAGACCTAGTGATGGGCCTAACTATCTAATCCCCCAGTTCTTTTCAGCTTAACGGCTTAACAGCTTAACAACTTATCTACGTTTTGAAAAGACATATGATTTGAGTTTTTTGGGTCCGTTTTTTCGTTGTTTTGAAGGTGGGTCCTAACGCTTTAAACAAGCAAGTCAAACGAAATGGATCCGAATCTCGAGACTACCTCGAAAAACTCTCGAAGTTTAGTCATTTCAGCCGTTCAGCTGTTCAGCCGTTCAGATCAGCTTAAAAGAACATGACCTAAATGATTAGTGTAGTGGCACGATCTAAGCCGATACTTGCTATCCATGGCATTGTTTTAACTCCCAGAATGTTCTTACGGTTCTCACAATGACTTGTAGATTACTATATTTCCGTTCCCATGAAAGAAAGCAATACAAACATGAGTGAAAGAGGTGTGAAGTGAAAAAATTATAATTGTTTAGTTTTACTACTTAGCTTTGATAGAGAATGGTAGCAATAAATCTACTAAGGTGGTTATACTTTTAAAGAGGATGGTTAGTATTTGGTGAAATTAACAACATGATTCTAGCGCCATACATCAAAAGAAGTGTATTTTTTTTGCTGCTTTTCTTAATATTCCCATGCATCGAAAGTGTTTTCAATTTTTGTTGTAAACATGCAATTGTTCAAAATTTACAATACAATGGAGATTTCTCTAGATGTTAATGGAAAACGCATGTATGCAGGGGTTTCTGACTTTCTGTGTATGCTAACATTTGGGCAGTGATGTGGCCAAAACTACAAATTTTATTATTGGGTAAGCATAAATAGAACAGGTACAGCATATACAATTAGCCGAGAGCCACCATTGTGCATGCACCATTGGTAGTATGTACTCCCTCCGTTTCTTTTTTATTTTACACCTTTGACATTTGGACACGTCTTTGACCATTCGTTTTATTCAAAAATTTAGTGCAAACATGCAAACAAAATAAGTCATGCTTAAAGTACCTTTGTTGACGAAACAAATCACAACAAAATAAATGGTATTTACATAGTTTTTTTTAATAAGACAAATGGTAAGGCGTGTCTAAAAGTCAAAGGCGTCAAATAAAAAAAAGAACGGAGGGAGTAGTTTTTAAGGATAGATCTGAAATTATCTATAAACTACATAGAACTATATGGATTTATTTTAAGCTTCCTACATATTCCATACAAGAAGGCAAAATCCAATTCTTAAATAAATATAATTCATATATTTCTCTATATTTTATGAATGATAGCTGTTTTAAATACCTTTAGGCTTCTCATGTAATTGCCCAAGTCACGGAGTAGACCCTCTTTCTGTTCACTCCTGAAATTTGGTTCTGAATGAATTGCCCGATCATAGCTTAAGAGACGTTCCTTTGTTATGCCATTTTTATTCAAAGTGTCCCAGTAAACACTAATATCAAAATCACTTTTGATATAATCAATCAGTGCCTGCCCATGTCAATCATTACATCTTCAAAGTTGAAAATTTTCAGTATTCAGAATTCAGAATTCGGAATATTAATTACCTGGCATATTACCACATCATCTGGGCTTGTGTTGTTGTGAAGTTTTTGGTGCCATTCTTCCATCATTCCACCTTTGCAGTCATTATTTCTCTACAAAACCAACGAACAGGTTTTCATTGGAAGCCGAAAAGTGACTCATTGTCTAGCTCGACGAAGCAACAGATAAAATCAGGAGGCATTTTCTTGGGAACAGAAATTTACTTGGATTACTAATATCTCATCACGAATACGTTGGCCAACATCACCTTCACCTCCACGACCAACAGCCGACATTATCATTCTTAAGATCTCTCTGTACTGTGGATAAGTTCTGTACATATTCTCAAGACCATCCGTAAACCTATCTTGTGCTTTGCTTATCTCACTGCACAATTGTAGATCAGATGACAGATGTAAATGAATAGTTTTTGTTTTGTGCAGAGAAAATTGTGTCTAGACTACAAAATTGTGTTCTATTTATATTTATATAGTGGAAACTAAATGAACAAAAGAACATGAGACAGCTCTCAAAAAAAAAATAGAACATGAAACAAGTATCCACCGTGGCTTCACATTGTAGTTCTTGTTCCATGTTAGTTGCCTGGTAGCCATAAATCTAATCCAAACGAATAGCCCAACAATGCCTAACAGCCCAGCATCTCTTGCTTGGTCAACCAAATCAGCTGCAATATTGAATCTATAGAGGAACAGAAGCAGTTCAGGCATTTTCTGAGACAAAACAAGTCATAATAGTACGAATAGTTCAGCACCTAACCTGTGCATAAGAGATCGCTGAGCATCTTCCTCCAGATCTGCTATTCTATCTAGCAAAGCCTTTGCAGTCCCTTCATCAGCATCACCAGTATCCTATAATTAATGATAAATTGAAGAACTTATTAACAAGAGTCATAGCACAGTGAAAAATAAAAATCAAGGTTCCAGAGCTCAAAGTGAGCAGTAACAATTGCCTTTGTATTCTTGGTAACTGGAACACTAAAATCCAAGTAATAGTCAGATCCATTATTTTTTATCCACATTTCATCAAACCGAAGAACAAATGGCATTCCCTTGTATTTGCCATCATCAAGCTCTATCTCAACAACCTGGATATGAAGTCATGATATGATAAGAATAAAAGAAGAAGGAACAATAACATGTTGATAAAATTATCTCTACCTGGTAATGCAAACCATCCAACTCAGACTTGCTGAATGGAGTTTCACAAGCTTTGTCTAACAATGTTGAACCAGATGGCAATATGCTTGAAGGAGGCACCTGCAAGTTAAAAAGGACCCCGTTGGTACCGACTACAGGGTGCTTTTGAATGTAAAGTTTGCGCATTTAGCAAATGAAAACATGCTTCATTATCTTTTTTTTTCTTACCTTCCACTCTCCAGCCTTTTCTGACAGTGCCCAGTGAAGAATAAGTGGATCCAGATAGTTTGTTACCATGTAAACTTTGGTTTTACCTAGAATATCTGTAAAAATCGCCTTAAGAACAGACAAGCTAAATTAGCCTGATGGATGCAAGGCCTGAAAATATCAAATATCTATCGAGAATCCTAACCAGTATCTCCTTATCGCTGAACTTCAAAAGCTTTCTGCTGAGAACTTCACAGCCATCCTGCTCCTGTAAATACTTTGTGAAAAGATCCAGAACAGTCGGTTGTTTTGGAGGACTCGCTACTTGCTCTTCAATAATTGTAGGCTTATATTTATTAAGAAGTTGCATGACATCTCTCTTTTTGCGCTGAATCCTTTCTACAGAAAAGTACTTCTTGTTCTTCAACTGCTTGGAAACTTTACCCTCAATATTTCCTCTCAAAATTTTCTTCCTCAACTGATCAATTGTGGTCCCCTTATCCAATTCAGCCTGCAGGTCAATCCGCGCTTCCTCAAATTCAATCTGGCAAAGGCAAATGCAAAATAAGAACCTCCAGATAGTGTTAACCTAACAAAGGTATGTTGAGCTGATGATTCAATGTATTACCAGCTGTTTCTCAGGGGGATAGTTTGGTTTGCCCGCTTTCTCCCACCTTATGTAAGCCTGGACTTGTACAAGTTCCTCTGGAATTTTGGTTACAGTACTTTCCGATACCGGGGCATCACTTTCACTTGATTCTGGTGTTTTTGTTAATTTAGCTCGTAGCTTCTCCAGAGAAACACCTTTGCCTAATTCCTCTATTAACTCAGCTCTTGCTGCTTCATACTCCTCCTGAAGAAAGGTGGCACAATAATTTCATCTAGTACCAAAGTTTTTTTTTTAGATAAAGAGATAAATTAGTGTTAAAACTTGCCTTCTCTTGCTTAGGTGTATATGACTGCTTCCCCTTTCTTTCCCAACGAATGTATGCTTGTATCTGCACAAGATCCTCTGGCACCACAGTAGCAGAAGCAGTAGAGCCAGATACTCCCTGTCCCAGATGGCGGCTTGTCTGCAGTTGGATTTGGAAATTCTGGCCATTGTTTTTAAACCTGTCCAGAGTTATAAGTTGCGTTATTGATATCTTCTGCATTGAAGGAAGGAGACACACTACATCGTAATTCAAAGTAACGAACAACACCCTGACCATTTATTTTGTGCCTCATCAAAGATGAGGAACTCAATTGCTTGCACCGCAGGATCATCAATCTCAATTCTCAGGGTGGAGTTGTCACCTGACTGCATAGTCGTGGACAGAAATAAATATTACTCCCTCCCTCCAAGATTATAAGGCATATTTTTTTATCTTGCACATAAAACCGAGGCATTACAAAAAACCAAAAAAATAGAGTACCTCCAGTTATAATCTCGAGGCAACACACTTATTTTGCATTGGAATAGGAAATACATTTTATATCTAAGGAAAATTGCATTAAAAAAAGAGATTGGTTAATCGCATCAATGAAAGTAAAAAAGATCAGTCACATATTGCAACCATTGGATCTCAATCAGATGCCGAACATAGATCTTAACAAATATTAACCCTAGCCCCATCCTCCATCCTGCCCCATAACTACTACTCGTGGACACACAGAGCCGCTATGCCTGCTACCTGGTTGTCCTTGCATAGCGCTGCCCTCCGCAATGCTCTCCTCCCCACCACCTTCTTCCTCCTCTTATGCTATGTGCCTCCGTCCTCCTTCCTCGTCTCCAATGGCAAGAGCTGCCGGATCCACCTCCATCTTTCGCCCTGTCCTAACAACCCAATATGTCATTGTTGATCTTCCAGTCCGCCGTGCCCATCGCCCCTGCTGATCCCAAAGCCAAAAAAGGCACTTTCCTGCCACCACCATGCCTCCACCGCACCGGCCTTCCTCTAAGCCCAGAACCTGATGAACCCCAGGCGGCTAACCCATCTGAACCGGGAATATCTTTAAAAAGTGAAACCCTCCCCATTTTTTAGTCAATTGATGTCTACAAAATATGTTAAAAAATCACCCTACATTTTTGGACAAAGAGGGTACTACGCATATGTCCTAACATAGAAACCCTTTATTATGCAAGACTCACCTTTACAAAAGGAGTCCTAAGGGCCCTGTTCTTGTACACTGACGTTCCATCTGGTCTCCTGGATGGGAGGCGCCATTCTCTACAACCAAGCATCTGAACTATTGAGTCTTCATTCAAAAAGATATACTGATCTCTTGATGACCATCAAGAGAAGCTGGGCCAGTCTCACCTCCAGTCCGGACAAAGGGCCCCCCAATGCAGAATCAGCGAGCCACTCGTGTTGGTCACTTCAAGATTGATCTCCGCCACGGAACCCTGCGACTCAGGGTTCAGCGTTACCTGTTTCCGACACAGTGCATCAGCCATATCATAGAAATGAACAAATTAACGGGGAACGGCTAATCGCTGTGGAATCTTGAGTTCGGCTGGCGGCCAGGCATCATTACCTGTAGCTCGGAGTTGGAATCCAGGGTGAACCTTCCGACGAGCTGCAACAAGGCAATAGGAAGCGTGAGGCGCGCAAATCGCCGAATAGATGACATGCGTCAGCTATCGACACGAAGCAGCAGAGCCGTAGGGGGAGTGCGTGTGGGTACGTCGTGGGAGGCGCAATCGGTGGGCGCGGCGACGGCGCGGGGCACGACGAGGCTCCGGCGGGAGACGGCGAGGGCGGTGGCGGCGCGGCGGCCGCGGCGGAGAGGCGCCGGCTGCTGCGGCCGCGGAGAGGCGCCGGGGAGGACGGCCGCGCGTGGATCCCGAGCGCGCACCGCTCCGCCGCGGGAGCCGCAGAGAATCCGCCCATCGCACGAATCTCAACCACTCAAATCAGCAACCCTTGCGCTTCGCTTCTCGTGGCCTTGTGAAAGAAACAACAAAATAAGAGAAGACAAACAAAAAAAAAAAAGACATTATCGGGTAGCGAAGCGAAGTGTGTGGAATGCAGCGCGCGAACAAGAAGAAGAAGAAACGAGATCAGCTCACTGCCACTGGTGCTCCGACGTACGGCGGAGGGGAGAGAGAGACGAGGGGAGCGGGTCGTGGTGGCGGTGGTATGGGAGGTGGAGGTGAGAGGCGAAGCGGACGACGCGGAGGAGGAGAGGGAATGGGTGCCAGTTCCGAGTCCCGCGTCTTCTCGCCTTGTACTCTTCTGCTGCTGCTGCTGCTGAGTGTGCTGGTGTCGTCGCGTCTCGTGTCGTCTGGGTGTGAAGAAGAGTCGAATGGAAATGAAATGGCTTGGATGGGCAAGATTTTTTATTATCTTCTCGCTGCCGCTCGGGTGTCGGTGTTAAAAAATGCTTCGAGTTCGAGGGTGGCTCTCTTTTTTTATTGCTTTCCCTTTTTATTATTTGATTATAAAAGTGCCTCGAATGTTTTCTAAGTAGTTTGGAATATTTGGTTCTTTTTTAACTTCTTTGTTGTTACAGACTTTGGATACAGATTTGACGTAAAAAAAATGAAAACAATGCAAACAAAATACGTTTTCTTTTTTTATTTGAAGGTAAATAGATGAGATAACCTGAAGACAACAAACCCTAAGGAATGCATAGGTTTTATTTCTAGTTTCTTGTTTTACGAAATAATTTAAATTTACAATATTTTTGGGAGAAGATTACACTATATTTTCTAAACTTGTAACAGTTCTCGCTTAACCACTAAACTTACATTTTATTTTGTTGGCCCCTACACTTGTTCGTGTTTGCACGACATCAAAACCAGTAGGAATCGTCAAAATTATGTTTGTCTAGATGTCATTTATCTTTATAGCTGCCTAATACGGACTAACGTTTGATAACCCCAAATAATATACGACTACGCATGCTGGTATTCTATGATGATGATCTTATGTAAGGACCATATAAGCGGACCACTCAAGACAACAATCTGATGCATTTTTAAGATAACAATCTCAGCAGTGTCTCAGATTAGGTCAATCCAACCAGCCATGTTTTTTAACATGTGCCCATATTATTAATTTGATATCTCTAAATCTATGTTATGTGAAATAGTATCATGTTTGATCAAATCGTTATCACTCATCGAAATGATATGTATCAGAAATCATTTAAAATAATATCACATTGGCAATTATGTTTCACAACCAATTAATATATGGTAAATAAAGTCATGATATTTATTAATGAAACTGATAATCAAAGTTATAAAAAATATGTAAAAATGACAATCATCTCACACGATTGATCTAGAGCATATTCCCTTCAGGAACATCACATTTTAATGTATGCAACATTTGATTTTGTTTGACAAAACATCGATTTTGTTCTCGCGATGCTTCTATCTTTACATTGGAATGGATGATTTACTATGGATCATGACGTTTTCATCAGTTTTTGGTATGTTTTCATCGGTTCTTCTGACATGTTTCAACATTCTTTTTGGCATATTTCAGTAGTTTTTTATTATGTTTTAACACTACTTGACTATGTGCCAATATGTTCGTTCAAATCTTTTGCCATGTTTCATCTACTTTTTTGGCATGTTCCAATAGTTATTTTGTTTGCCCGTAATTTAATTTTGCATGTTGTATCAGTTGAATATAATGTTCCAACAGACTCAACAAAAATGTTTGAACAACATATTGTATATATTTTAATAAAACATTGTATAAGTTTAGAACAACTTGTCTGATTTTAAAATAAATGCCCATTTTTTAAGAAAAATATGACATCTGACCCTCAAGTCATTTTTTTAGCTGATCTAATGGCTGAACAGGTAAACGGCTTAAATGACTGAATTTTAATACCTTCTCGAGTTAGTATCGAGATTCGAATACATTTCATTTAACTTGCCATTTAAAGCTTTATGATCCATCTTCAAAACTGTGAAACATGGATTAAAAAATCAAATCATTTTGTTTTTGTAAAACGTAGATAAATCGTTAAGCTGTTAAGATGTTAAGCCGTTCCTTCCCCTGTTTTTAGCTCAATTGCAAATGGGAGGAGCACGAAAAATGGTACACTAAAAAGGACGTTCATTGGCGGAAGGAAGTTCAGCTCGTCGGTCGTCAGGAGAAGAGATCAAAGTGAAAGAAATCGTAGAAGGCAGGAAAAGGAAGCCTGCATGCCTGAGCGAAGCAAATCAAATGAAAAGGAAAAAAAAACTTTTGTCACGAGATCCAACCGCAGATAAACCCGGGCCTGCTAGGATCCTGCGCGCGAATGGAAGACCACCACGTGTGCATTCTTCACGTGCCTGACTTTTGGGCCAGGTAAGGAGCAAAGCATTGGCTTGTTTGCCAGCGTGGCGTGCATGCAAGAACACGTGCCAGGCGGGTGGAACGGATTAGCCGGTGGCGGTGACGTCTGGGGACTCGGGAGTCGGGAGGACGGAGCAGGGTGCGAGAATGTACAGGCGAACTGTATAGTGATTATACGAGGGGGCGACTACACTACGGCATCCCATCGGGGGCCCAACCCGACGGGATAGCCTCTCCCCCCGCGCTCGCCTCTCCCCCGCACGCCCGCCTCACTCGCGCCCCCCCTCTTCCTTGCTCTGCCTCTTGCTCCTTGCCACCGCCGTCCCCGCCTCCTTCCTCCGCCGTGGCCGGCCTCGCTCGCTTGCCGCTCCATTGCCCACCCACGCCTCTCGTTGCCGCCACCCTAACCTAAGGAGGTGAGGCGGTCCCCTCCACCGCCAATTTCCCACCCACTCCCTCCTCGCTCGTGGCGCCACCGCCGCCTCCGCCGCCATCGACAAGCCCCACCCACCGCCGGTCCATGACCTCCCCGACCTCCCTCTACACCCAGAGAAACCCACATGTTCCCTAACCCGAACCCTAACCCGGCGGCCGCGAGCTCGACGGCGGCGACAGCGAGGGCGACGGCGTCGAGATAGGCCTCCTCCTTCCTCCTTCTCCTTCTCTGCTGTGCGTGAGGGCGACGGCGTCGCTGGCGAAGGGGAGCTGCTGGGCACGGGGTGGTGGACACGTGTTGCTATGGGGGGATCCCGTCCGGGAGGGGATCCCATTGCTAGGAATTCCTGTTATACGAACAAGAAAAACGTATATAAAAATTTAGACTGTATATATCATGAGAGTTGATTCTATACGAAAATTTAAAAAATTCGTGTATAAGTAAACTATCTAAAAGAGCGTGTGGCGTTCTGGTCATATCTACCACTGTATATGTTGTATTCAATGTTATTTATAAATTACATGGTAATGGTTAGACACAGCTTCTGTCTCAACCATTAAACATGATCAAAGAACATTCCCAATATAGTCCCTTCCATTGTTCCATAAAGTGCCACGTTGTAAGAAAAAAACTGACATGGACAACAATTAAAGAAGAGGGAGTGTGTGAGATGTCCTTAAACAAGTGACAATCTCAACATAAAATTCTAGATGAGAGGGACAACAAGAGATCACATGCGGTCTCTTCCCTCTTTACAAGTCCATATCTTCAATCATAGCTTTCTACGTGTAGCACAAATTAAACGAAGGAACGTTTAAAAATATTAGGTCATGGTCCCTAATCTTTCGATTAATATATTTTTAGGGATTCTGGATTGGAATTGTTCTAATTTCCTGCACAAGGGTGCTAATTTTTCAAAAAGTAATGGTTAATTGATACATGTCATTATAACACATCACACTGCTTTATACGACTGCGTTATGGCACTTTCAAGACATAGATGCCCCTAACTACCAAATTTGATAGAAGCCAAGGAGAGAGAGGAGAAAGGGCGACAAGCTAAAGTGGGGTTTTGGTTGGCTGACGGTGGGGCTGTCTATGGCGCTAGCCACACAAATGCACAAGTTGGCACAAGAGGGTGGCAGCGGCACTAACCTGCAGAAGCGGTGGTAGCTAAGGCTTGTTATGAGTCGTCATAAGGTAGCGACGACAGTGCTAGGCTACAGCGGTGGATCCGGCGACATGAAGTGAGGAGGAAAGGCGGTGATAACCGGTCCTAGGCGACAACAGAGGGGAGATGCAGCCATGGAGAGTGGTGTAATGTTGGTACCGGCGGTGATGGTGGAGCTCTGCTACAAAGACAATGATAATGGGGTCCCGCAACGTGCAATGGGGATGAGGACGATGTGGCCTCTAATGATGGCGAGCTAACTGAAAGGGCAGCACTGTTGGCTACAGGGTTCGCCAGAGTTTCGTTGGTGGCACTAGGTCACCGACGAGGAAGGAGAAAAAAAGGAAGGAGAAGGGAGGAACAATGGTAGGGCAATTTGGTCCGAAACTTTCTATAATGGTAAAGTTTGGTCACTTTATAGTGGCACGGGGTAAAGCAAACGTTTTACAATGGCATATCTCAAAACTAGCCGTTTTTCGGTACATATCCGATAAACCGTAAAATTAAACTTTGACAAGGTTTGAAAATTCAGAACTAATGATCAGATTTAGATATAGATTAAAGACGTTGTAAAAATACACAAGCATTCAAAAATTAAAATCAAACAGTTAAGGAAAAAAGGAAAGCTACACCGAAAATGCTTTTAAATGGCTTCACGACTCACGAGGGACTACCCTATCAAGTCATCCCCCGACGGATTCAAATTATACTGATTGTTCAAACATATTGCTTTTGATTGTACCGCTAGTAATATACTAGATTTTTAAAATTAGATACCAATCAAGGCCACTTCTCCGCCTCCAAAATGCGCCACGTCGTCCTATCATTCGCGTAGGCAACATCACCTAAAAACCGACGGCCGTCTGATTTTCTCGTGAAATCAAATCTGACCATCCATCCTTAATTAGCATTCAAAAGAAAATGTTTCGCACATTGTAGAGCAAGGTGGGTACGTTGCCCTGTTAGCTAGCTGAGCTAGATCTCAACGCGGAGACCAGAGTTCGAATCCTGCCTACACTAATAGGTACCTGTTTCCTGTATTAAGCACCAGCATGTACGCTTGCTCGGTTGGCTATCTCCGCAAGCGGCTGAGGATTTTTTTCACTTTCCTATTTCTTTTTTGTACGTCGCAAAAAATCAAAAAAATTGGAATTTTTCAAAAATTAGACCATGACTGCAAAAAGAATATACATAAAAAGTTTTAGGTTATTCAGAGTTTATAAAATCCAAATTTACAAATAGTTTGCTTTTTCGTATTAAGGGCATATTTCTTCTCGATTTTCCACTTTTCAATTTTACCTACGGTAGGTCAAAAAAACATAAATTTAAAAGTTTCATAACCATGTCTACAAAAGAACATCCAAAATTAAATTTTTTTTATGAAGTCAAATGTTTTCGTGATGCGACATTCGAACTAATAATTTTATTTTTGGCAGGTCACAAAAAAACCATAAAAATTGAAAGTTTTCAAAAGTTAAACCATCCCGAAACAAAGAACATCCATGAAAATTTTGACGTTATTCAAATTTATTTTCAGTCCAAATTTACAAATAGTTCCCCCTTTCTTATTAAGGGCATATTTCTTTTCGATTTCCTACCTGTTAATATTACTCATGATAGGTAAAAAACACCTAGATTTAGAAGTTTCTGCAAATAATATCCAAGATTAATTTTCTTCAAATAATATCCAAGATTAATTTTCTTCAAAAATTAAAAGTTTTCATAATGCGGGATTTGAACTAAGGATTTTATTTTTGATAGGTCAAAAAAAATAAAAAATTAAAGTTTTTAGAAATTAAACCATGCCTGCACAAAGAACATCCATAAAAAGTTTTATGTTATTCAAAAAATTTTGAAGCCCAAATTCACAAACAGTTTACTCTTTCTTATTAAGGGCTCATTTGTCCTTGATTTTCCATTTTACAATTTTATTTATGGTTGATAAAAAAAATTATATAAAATTGAAAGTTTCCCGACAATGTCTGCAAAAGAACATCCAAAATTATTTTTTTCATAATTATCCATTTTATCAAAGGCATATTTCTTATCGATTTTCCATTTTTTTCATTTTTATTTATGGTAGGTCACCAAAAAAAATTGACACTCCATAAATGAAAAAAGACATGGTGAGGGTACATAAATATATTTGAGCATTACAAATGTTTAATTATATAAGATGAATTAATAAATAATAGAAAATATCTTTAAAAATAGAAAAATAAAAAATAAAATGTGCTTGTGCCTTACGAAACTAGTGCCACGTGCGACGGACACGTGCGTAGCCATTGCTAGTTAAGTACATAGAGAACAAGAAAGAATATACATCGGTAATAATCAGAGAACTACGAAAATCTTCATAAAGTACTGCTTTATTATGATTTGTGAGGATAGAATGAAGTGCGGTAATATAGGGCTGGATGGGAGTAAGGACGATTCTAAGTAGGCGGAGACTATTACAGCTCGATCTTGGCTCAGACTCGATTCGAATCAGCATCGAGTTTAGAGTCAGACTTGAGATCGAGCTCAATTGAAGCTTGGTTAGGTTTGAGATCAACTTGGTTGAGTTCTATAATAAATAAAGGGGATAATGTTGTTAAATGGGTGGATATAAGGCTATATGAATTCGGTTGGGCTTGGTTTCAAGCTTGATGTCAGCTTGAATTATTTGGATTAATTGGTTTTGTAACATCCCAATTTTGGGCAAATCAAAATTTTTTTGGTGAAATTCAAAATTTCGTTTGAATTCAAGCTTCCGGGCGTCTCTCTCTCTCTCTCTCTCTCTCTCTCTCTCTCTCTACCGTGCATGCGCGCCTCTGACGCTTGCTCCTCTACTCGCCGCCGCTTTGCGTGCGGTCGCGTCACGTCCGAGCTCACCACCCCGCGCCTAGTACGCCACCGTGTCGATCACTGGTTGGGCGCGAATCAGTGGGCCGTGTTTCTCCTCGCCGGTGACCAGTCCCAAGAGCTTGGACCGCTGGATCATGGCTAAGGGACCGTTGGCCAAAGCCCCCAAAATCTCTTTTAGCGATTTGTTCCGTGTGCCATCATCAAAGCCAAGCACTCACAAGTCAAAAGGCTAGGAGCCCTAGCCTGACCGATGTCTTGACCTCCATCATAAAAGTCAGACGCCGTCCGCGTGCCGTTGCCGTCATCGTCGCAAGTACACCCTCGCCACGCATGTACCCACTCCAGTACTCAACTCCCTCTCTGCCGCTCATATAAGCAAAGCTCGAAAACTCCCTCGGCGCCACTATTCCGTTTTCCCCCAAAAATCTCCCGAAGCTCCGCCGGAGCAACCCCGTCAATCGGGTGCGTCCCCGAGGAACTCCTCTCACCCGAAGCTTCCTAAGAGCGTCAATAACGTTTCCCCTCGACCAATTTCAGAGGTGCCTCCCGGAAGCACCACGTCCGCAACGCCCCTGTTTCGGATGCCGTTGGGGCCCTCGTCGCCATCAACCTATGATCCATCCCACGCTTGGTTGTGGGCTCGATGAGCACCTCCTACACCCCCTCTCGCTCTCTGCTTACCTTCGTAGCCCGTAGATCAGTATTGCGGCTCGGTGTCACAGCTGAGCCTTCAGCTTTGCCACCGCTCGTGGCGCCACCGCGTCCGGCAGTGTCCGGCCTTTGCTTGAGGACCCCTAGGAACGCTAGGAGTCGTAGGTGTCGAATCGCGCACGACATTGGCCGGAGCGTGGCCGTAGCGCTGCCGCGGCGCACGCAGTTGCCACCGGTGACGTCGCCCAGACAGAGGAAGACGATGAGCAGCGACCGTCGGATTTGCTTTAGGATCCGTGTGGACAGTAGCAAGCTGATTCGATGACATGTGGGCCCTCCTGGACAGTTAACGCTTCGCGCGTATAGTGACTGCAAAGCGTAGGGCCACTGACTGTGGACCTTGGCCCACCTATCGGGTTTAGTGGAAGCGCGAGTAGGCTCGGCGCCAACCCGGTGTGATGACGCCCCGCGAAAATGCGCCTTCGACGTCGCAGGAAGGTGTGGGTGGGAGCACGTGGACCGTGGGCCGAAAGGAGTAGTTGGGCCGGTTCGTCCACTGGGATTGGCCCGCAACTGTTTACCGATTTTTCTACGAGTTTAACTCAATATTTAAATACAAAAGGAGTTTTAGAATTATTAACAATTTAGACAATTAGATGAGGTTGTTCTGGATTTTATAAAAATATATTCTGGATTTTATAATAATATGCAATCAACCGCTGGGATTAATTTTGACACTATTTGATAGTGATATGTAGCATTCCTAGTTAGAAAATTCTTAAATAGAATTATGTGAACTTTTATTATGAAATAGGGAATCTGATATAATAAAATCATAATAACATAAATTAAAGTGGTTGAGTGCCTTAAAAACTTAGTGCAACCATAATTTTGTAATTCTTGCCAAATATGTTTATTAGAGAAAGGATTTGGCAAACTCTTGGAAAGGATTAATGATTTCCTTGAATTAAATAAGTGCTGACCCTGGGAAATTATAATAAATCACCATAAAGTCTACTAATTACTTTATATATAGGGAAAATAAAGAAAATGCCTTATCAATTCCAAGTAGAGCCTTACGAGGGTATATTGACAAATTTTCATTATCTTAGGTAATTTATATAAACCAAGGAACACAAATGATACAAAGGGGATTTACTACCAGGGAAAATATCAAAGTAAATAAGTATAGTGGGAAATTTTGGAATAATAAAATTATATTAAACTTAGTGACAACCTTTTCTTATTTCCATAATTTATTTAAAACCCGTAGATACCTCCTAAATTCCTAGATAAATTATGGTAATTCTAAGGAATATTAGAGACAATATTTAACCTAAGCAGGTTTATTGGTTTCCTATGATTAAGTAATTAGTGAACCTACACAATAGTTCTCTATATAGAAAGTAAATCGAAATGACTTGCTTATTAATAAAAACTAGAACTAAGTTAGGAAAAATGCGAAGAATTATATAAAATATAATATACTCTTGCAAACCCAAAAAGGAAATGTTATAAGCCCTAGAATGTTAAATAGTATCAAATATGCGAGAACAGACTAGAGCCCTATTAATTATGGTCACGCGTAGCTTATTAAAACCCCATGGAAACGTCTTTAGACATGCAATAACCTTTCGAACTTAGAATAAATCCTTGGACCAAAGAATATATGAGGTAGTTCTCTAAAATGAATGTCCGTCTTTAAAAGTTGATAGAACCCACAGGGTAGTTGCCTAGTGTATAAAATATCATACACCTAGAATTCATTCGTAAGCTAGAAACTAATCTCCATCGATAAAAGCGTAAGCTAAGATACGATATACCCAGTCCCGTAAGAGTTCATGACAATTAATAAGAAGGCTGATCTCGAGCTTATGTAATATAATCCGAATAAAGTTTCCTATGTACATAAATAAGAAAACAATCGACCTAATAAGTATAAATTTGACACTATGCCGTTACTAGTCGCCATAGTTATATAAATGCACCCACTTGACTTGCCAACCAGTCTATCGTAAGGTGATCAAGCCATATCTAGCCTAGTTCAACGAATTCTCCCTAATTACCTAAGCTGGGTATCCTAAATAATGAACGAGAATAACCCAGGTACATTGGATTATCATCTCTCTCATTTGAATCCAAAACATAATGCGTACGACTATTTTTTTTCTAATGTACGATTAAATCTTGGTAAGGGAACTTAGTTGGGAACACGACACATTCTAATCCAAGCATTTCACGCACAATTATCTTTAGTCACACGACTTTGATGGCATCATACCGCACCCGTAAAGCCTCTATAAACCTCTCTCTCTAATTAAGAATACCGAAGAAACGCTAAGGTAGCCTATGTAGGCTCGTTGCTAGTGTGTAGAAGCAATTGCATATCATGCATGGCATGACCGTTCGCCGAAGTATCGACAAGATCCCCCTTAGGGTGAAAATAGGATCATGGAATGAAAGCGTTGTTGAATTCATGCATCATGTCGTTTCTGCACTATTGGCTATTTGTTGAAGTTTATCAGTAATAGACGTAACGGTTTTGAGGAAAGGTTCGGCGATACCGAGGAAGATCTTTCACTGGACCAAGGCGAGTTAACACTTACTCCTTAGATGTTTACCCGTATTAGGGAGAGATTGCGACTTTCCATAGTGCGGAATAACATCAATATAATCATGTTCATCACCCATTTTTTCCCAAACTATATTGTTTATTATTAAAATGCATGCTTATTAACTATCCACTCGTTAATCATGTTATAGATATACATGCCTGTCCTTTTATTATCTAGCTTTTATGATTGCTTTGATTGTCATATCCTTGTTAGACTAAGAATAGTTTGGTAACAATTTTAACCCTACCTAATGGGTAAAATCTGCTTAGACTTGCTTAGGATTAAACAAATCTTCTGGCAACTAGCCACGGAACAGTGAACCGATATTCACCGGTCATTCATTCTTTTATTAAAAAGGTTATGACATGTGACAATTAGGGCTAATAGATGCATGATGGGCTGGATGTGGTTTGTGGGTAATGCTATGAGGTGTGTCGGCCCGGTTCGGTCGATTGGTTAGGATAGCTCATGGGTGATAATGTCACGGATTGCTGAAGTAGAGATAAGATTGTTGTAGAGTTGCCCCATGGATGACATCTTGATGGATGATTAAGGAACGAGATGCCTTGTGCTGAGTTTAGCTAGGGCTTACCCAAGAGGAACGCGGAAGAACACGCATAGCGGGGTTATCGCTGCCATTTGGAGGATGGTTCTAACACAACGCGTGGCCATCGCACGGAGTTCGGGTTTTGGATTGCCAGGAGCGAGCACTCTGCAGAGGCCCTCTGGGACCACTCTAGAAAGTGATCGGCGTTGGTCTTTACCGGATGGTGATGAAGGCCATATTTCCTAGGACGACGCTAGGCTAAGGTGGGCTGGCAACTCTCCTAGGCCAAGGCGGGAAGTCTATGGAATTTGTGGTCCACAACGGGATTGCCAATCCTGGAAGGATGGCGGGTTTTGGATTGGGGCAACATGAAGTTCGGTTTGGTTAAAGTTGAGGTCAAGTATGTTTGTCGAGTTTGAGTTGGTCGTCTTAAGGATGGTTGACTAGGTCTGTCGGTTAGTGCTTTAGTTGTGTTTGTTCTTGTGCTGAACCCCTTGTTGATTAAAATAAACATATACAATTGATTCTAGATAGGGTAATTTAAACTCATCTTAAAAACTGGCTTTTCGCAAATAAAAATAACCCTTCCCCCAATCAAAGCCTCATATCATTAAGTGCATTAAGGGGAGTGTTAACTAGCCAGCGCTTGGATGACGCTGACCTCGCATATGTCCACTCTTTTAGATGAAAGTTAACGAGAAGGATTTGTTCGAGTATCACGAAGGAGATGATCCGGCTACGATGGTCATGATGTGGTTTAGGGTTTGTTTCAGTCGCCTGTAGGAATGCATAACCGTTACATGATCTTTCGGTTATCTTATAAATGTTCTGCTGAATCTAATCGTTTACCTTTCACAGTTGTATGGTCTCTTGGTTTATTTAATATTAAGCCTGCGTCATGCAACCAGGTGTTGACGCGGAAAAGTGGTTTCCCGGCACCAACTACCGCCGAACAACAGGGGATCGGGCTTTCCGAGGACGTGCCAGCCGATTTGACCTTTTGCAATCGGCAAAGTTACCGATAGGCAAGATACCGGTGAAGTAATGAAGATTTACCGATAGCTTGGGAAATAAACCGATTATCGGCTTAACGATGAGACGTATAGCCGATAGAGCAAACAAGCCGCCGGCGAAGCGATGGGCGCTTTACCGATAGCTTGGACAATAATCCGATGACCGGCTTAACGATGAGACGTCGAGCTGATGGAGCGAGATGGAACCTAACACCTCCGGCGGACGGCGATGCGCAGCAATACCGCCGAGAGATAGTATTCCGGGCGAAACCTAACTCCTCCTGGCGGACGGCGATGCGCAGCAATGTCACCAGGAGATAGTATTCTGATGCCGACGGCGAGAAGATCGGACTGAACCGAGACAGTCCCTACCGATGGAGTCGACGGTGAGGAGATCAAACTTAATCGAGACAGTAGACGCCGGCGTGTACTTTGAATACCGATACGAGAGGATCGATCGGATTCATAGCATAAGAGTAACAGATAGACGAAATAGTAGATGTATTATTGATTGATAGAAGATAGATCCTTTACATGCTGCACGGCAGCCCTTATTTATACTAAAGACGCACCAGCTTATCCGGTAACTTGACATGGACTCTATCTCTTAGTTACCTAAAATAATTAACCGACTAGACTTATCGTGCAAGGCACGGACTTGATACAAACCGACTCGAATACGAATACGAATACGAATACTATTACTAATATTAATATTTATTTTAGCCGACGTGAAGCCTTTCCGATATTTGTGCTTCTTTATTTGATCTTCACATGATAATTCCTTGGCCTCCAAGCTTGCCCTTATAACTAATCACGTATAGCTTGCCATGGCTTGGTCTCCACGTGAGCCATGAAATAACCAGCCGATTATATGCTTCCAAATTTGATTATCTCTCCTTAGCCAACACAATCGGCCATTTAAAGTTGGAAATAAATCAGCCAATCCGATATATGTATGCACGGTCAAATACTCCACGTGAGTTCTTTAGCTTCCTCCTTTCCATAACATTCCATATACGCGTGCTTATATACGTATGGGATTATTTTCAACCATCAAGCTCCCATGCATGCATGTTCATGCATATAAACAGATTCTTCAATATATGATCATACGACCAATTACTCCATCTGGCTTTAATATAATCGGCTATCTTATCATGATCGGCTATTAACTAGCATATATGCACGTGTATATAAGCCGATCCACGCCTCCATTAACGTGCATCCAAAAGCCGATTGTATGATATAAACTCTCATTTGATCGGCTATTTTGCACACATATGCATGCATAAAAGCGGATCAAGATCTCTTCCAATATTAGCCGATCAACTAATAATGACCTCCGAGTATATGCCAATCTAGCTCAATTTTTTGGCCGAATATGCTATTTTTCACCCACTTTTTGGCTCCAAAATAACCGCAATTTCGTGCCAAATTTGGGTGTCAACATAAGCCCCCGATTTTTGGGATATGAGACTCATGTCCCGAAAATCTTGAATTATCGGCCATCGGTCTTCGAAACTTACTTAGCTGATGTATCATCTTTCTACTTTTCTCGAGCCTTTAATCTTTGCAATCTTCTCTTCTGAGATTTTGTCAGACCCGTAGGACACCAGCGAGGATTATGTTTCATCGGCTTACTCTTATTTATTAATTTGAGTGATCTATCATTAGCCGATGAAGCTTTTACTGTACGCCACTTGCCGATTTTCGGATGTCCTTCGGCATTTGTAGTTTCTGGACTTGAATCATGTGTGACTTTTATTTGCTTTCGGCCAACTAAAACTTTTAAGCATGGCTTTTCTTCAATTTCAGCTCGATCTTCAGTTTGAGATCGGCTTTTGCTCAAGCCCCCAGAGCAATCGATATTCTTACTTGAACAAGTATCCATCATAGTAATCGGCATATTTTCCGATCCTGATCTTGATATTTCCTTGCAACCCTCTTGTTCAGTTAGCTCGTCGTCTTTTTTACGCGCTTCGCATTGCTCTTGATTTCTCAAACGTTGTAGACGACGCTTTTATGTCTTGCTCAATCCTGCTGGGCACCATCGTGGTTTAGCTTTTATGAAGTTGGTGTTTACCTCTTCGACGTGATGAGTATGTTGTCCTTCTTTTGATGTATACATCGGCATAATATAAATTTTATTTGCCGATGCGTTTTGTTGGGACCTTGAGCAAGCACTTCGACGAGAATGGAGGTGAGACATCGGACAATCATAAATTGTTGGAAGCCTCAAATGTCGTTCCCAGCAAAATTGGAAAAAAGGACACTTCCAATGAGCCCTTTCTTCTTCTTCATGTCGGCATCTATTAGCTTGATTTTTCTGATACGCTTTCTTATATTGCCTCTTTTGCCAGACATGAGGTGATGTTTCCTTATCAACCGGTTTAGAAACCGATTGTTTGACTGTTTTAGAGCTTTCTTTCAACTCTTCTTTTGATCTAGCAACCGATTGCTCTTGTCCCTGGCTATTATCGGTTCTTTGTGCTGAAATATCAGAAATAACTGAAGTTGGAGCCAATGAATCGCTAGAATATGCCTCATTATCGGTATTTTTACCATCGAATTCACTCTGACAGTCATAAAATATGTCTTTTTCATCGGAATTTGCATCCTCATCGCCCCGTAATGTAGTATTGTAGCAACGATCTTCATCAATTTCGATCGGCTTTTCACATGTATTCGTAAGCATATATTCTTGTTGAAACGCTTCTTCAAACTTTTTGGACGAATCATCCAGCCCCCGAAGCGAAATAGCAATGCTTTTCGATGAGCTAGATACCGATTGCAGCCCCCGAGGCGAAATAACAACGGTTTCCGATGAACAAAATTCTGATGGATCTTCGATTTTGGTCGACGCGGCACCGGACAGATTGCAATCATTACCTCATTTTGAAGATTCCTGCTGATCCATGAGTCTTTTTGACGTGAAACCAGATCCATCGGAAAGCTCTCGTCGTTCTATTGTCCGTAGTGTACCCGAACGTCCAAAACGGACTTCGGATGACTCCGTTCCGGCTGTTTGAAGTTGGGCTGTATTGGAAGTCCGAACCGAACTCGAGACGGAATCGGCTTCCCGTTCGAGCTGATTTTGATGCAACGAAACCTTCGGGGACTCAACAACGGCTTTTTGATTTTCCGATGATGAAGACTTGGACGATTCGATCTGAACAATCATCTTCGGCGAAGACGTAATAGAGGACGCCGAGTTTACCAATGATGTTGAGGCAGTGGGAGAAGCCGGCTTTGTCGTCGATATTTTAGACGTTGATTTTGACGGATAATAATCTGATTTTGTCGCAGATGCTTGTGGTGATGTATCCGGCTTCAATGCGAATTCTTCTGGTAATAACAACGTCGATCTAGCGAATACAAACTCCACCACCGGCTCTTCCATAGGAAAATCCGATATTGATGTTGACTGTGTCATCGGTTTTTCCAGCGAAGTAACCAAAAAATCCAATTTAAACGTTGTCATCGGTGTAGATGTATCAAATGTCGATCTTGTCGGCAAATAAGCCGATGAGGCGAACTTCGACCATGGCGTTGAATAATCCTGGGAAGCTGAATAATAATCCGATGAGGTCGAATTTGATATCGACCATGGAGACTGTGGTTTTGGTGGTTTTGCAGCCCACTTCCAATTTCCATACATGATTGGTAGATCAAACGATATGGGTCCCACCGAGCGTGCCAATTTGTTGACGCGGAAAAGTGGTTTCCCGGCACCAACTACCGCCGAACAACAGGGGATCGGGCTTTCCGAGGACGTGCCAGCCGATTTGACCTTTTGCAATCGGCAAGGTTACCGATATGCAAGATACCGGTGAAGCAATGAAGATTTACCGATAGCTTGGGAAATAAACCGATTATCGGCTTAACGATGAGACGTATAGCCGATAGAGCAAACAAGCCGCCGGCGAAGCGATGGGCGCTTTACCGATAGCTTGGACAATAATCCGATGACTGGCTTAACGATGAGACGTCGAGCTGATGGAGCGAGATGGAACCTAACACCTCCGGCGGACGGCGATGCGCAGCAATGCCGCCGAGAGATAGTATTCCGGACGAAACCTAACTCCTCCTGGTGGACGGCGATGCGCACCAATGTCACCAGGAGATAGTATTCCGATGTCGACGGCGAGGAGATTGGACTGAACCGAGACAGTCCCTACCGATGGAGTCGACGGCGAGGAGATCGAACTTAATCGAGACAGTAGACGCCGGCGTGTACTTTGAATACCGATACGAGAGGATCGATCGGATTCATAGCACAAGAGTAATAGGTAGACGAATTAGTAGATGTATTATTGATTGATAGAAGATAGATCCTTTACATGCTGCACGGCAGCCCTTATTTATACTAAAGACGCACCGGCTTATCCGGTACCTTGACATGGACTCTATCTCTTAGTTACCTAAAATAATTAACCGACTAGACTTATCGTGCAAGGTACGGACTTGATACAAACCGACTCGAATACGAATACTATTACTAATATTAATATTTATTTTAGCCGACGTGAAGCCTTTCCGATATTTGTGCTTCTTTATTTGATCTTCACGTGATAATTCCTTGGCCTCCAAGCTTGCCCTTATAACTAATCACGTATAGCTTGCCATGGCATGGTCTCCACGTGAGCCATCAAATAACCAACCAATTATATGCTTCCAAATTTGATTATCTCTCCTTAGCCAACACAATCGGCCATTTAAAGTTGGAAATAAATCAGCCAATCCGATATATGTATGCACGGTCAAATACTCCACGTGAGTTCTTTAGCTTCCTCCTTTCCATAACATTCCATATACGCGTGCTTATATACGTATGGGATTATTTTCAACCATCAAGCTCCCATGCATGCATGTTCATGCATATAAACAGATTCTTCCATATATGATCATACGACCAATTACTCCATCTGGCTTTAATATAATCGGCTATCTTATCATGATCGGCTATTAACTAGCATATATGCACGTGTATATAAGCCGATCCACGCCTCCATTAACGTGCATCCAAAAGCCGATTGTATCATATAAACTCATTTGATCGGCTATTTTGCACACATATGCATGCATAAAAGCGGATCAAGATCTCTTCCAATATTAGCCGATCAATTAATAATGACCTCCGAGTATATGCCGATCTAGCTCAATTTTTTGGCCGAATATGCTATTTTTCACCCTCTTTTTGGCTCCAAAATAACCGTAATTTCGTGCCAAATTTGGGTGTCAACACCAGGTATGTGATTTTTCGAATAATGAAACATATGTCTGTGTGATACTTGGCTATGTATTGCACGCACTAGAGTACTAATCTAGGGTTTAGTGCCTGTGAAAAGCGGCTCTCTGGTAAGTATAAAAATGAGGGCTGACAGGTTTAGAAAGGGACGGTTAGTATGGTGATGTTGTCTAAGCTCGATTAGGCTTGACGAGGGCTTGAGATCTAGCTCGGTCTCAGCTTGAATTAGATCTAAGCTTGAGATTGAGTTCTTTAGCTTTCGACCTCGATTCGAACTTGAACGGCGCTTGTCGAGGCCAAGCTTTTGATTCAGCATTAGTCGGTTGCTAGCCACACAACTCAGACCTCAAAAATGTTCATGTGAGTTGAAAAGAAAAAAGGAAGGTACCACAAGAAAAGCGAGTGGCTCAGTAGTGTTCGCCAGCGTTCGTCTTGCCGCATGAGCCTAGGTCGTCCTTTCCTCTCTCATCTCTTTCTTCACCTCTATTTCATATTGGAGCATTCTATGATGGTTCCTCATCTCTCTACCTCTCTATTCTCAATTTCTATCTCAACAACCACATCAAGCGAGTTCAACAACCGGATTTGGTAAGCACGTAGCGAGGGTTCACTGTACGTAGAAAAAGAAGACTGCTAGGAAGAGGTACACCCCTATTTCCACCGTGAAACCTTAGCCATATATGTACAAAACTTCGGTTTTGCTTGATGAAACTTGTTTTTCTTCTTATAAAACTTCCTATTTGCATGTGGTAATTTTTTACACAATGGTCCATGAAGTTTCATTGGTAGTTTGGCCAAATGTTATTGGTACATCTTCAAGTTTCATTGGTATTCTTCTAGTTTCATAAGTAGTTTAGCCAATTCAGTTGTTCTTCAAATTTCAGCAGTAGTTTAGCCATGTTTTATTGGTACCAAGAACCATTAGTCATGCACTTATACTTTCCAACAATTTTCGTATTTGTTTGGAGGCTTTTGCATTCTAAACTTAGGGGTTCATGGAATATATTTCAACCTTTGACATGTATCGTGCTATTCTATATACTTGAAAGAAGAGAAAATTGTACTGCTGCCCCTTCAACTTGCAACGCTTCTCATGTAACCCACTAAACTTGAGTTTTACTTTATTGCCCCCTAAACTTGTCTCTATTTGCACGGTTGCCCCAAAATTGTTAGGGCAAACGTTAAGTGCTGACGTGCCGCTTACGTGACAGTTAACAGTTGATGTATCTCCCTCATGGCGTTTACATGTTGATGTGGCCAATTATTAATGAAAAATTAATGAAAATTTTTTTAAAAAATATTTTTTAAAAAAATTATAAAAATATTAGAAATTCATAAAAAACAAAAAATCAAATTAAAAGGCAAAAATGAAAATATGAAAAATGGAAAATTTTGGGAAAAAGGGAAAAAATAAAAAAAAATCGGTTTTTATGTTTTGTTTTGAATTTTTCCTATTTTTTCTATTTTTATAATTGTTTATGAATTTTTGTCGATAACTAGCCGCATTAATTGCAATACAAGCGCCATGTAGCAGCCACGTCAACCGTTAACGACTACGTGAGCAACACGTCAGCACTTAACGGTTGCCATAACGGTTTTGCTGCAACCATGCAAATAAAGACAAGGTAAAACTCAAGTTCAAGTGGCTACGTAAGAATCGATTCAAATTCAGGGGACAATAGTACAATTTTCTCGTGAAAGAATGGAACAACCAAGATACCATGTAATAACATGGTGATAGCTACTTATTGTTAAGAGAGGGAGAGAAGCACATATACCTGGCAGTTGCTGACAGACAATACGGCGAAACACTCGGGTTTTTTTTTTTCCCTGAAATTGAAATACCCAGCTATTTCTTAGCTCGAAGAGTTATGAAGAAATTAAGCAGGCTCCGCAGCTACAAAGGAAAAACATATATGGAATTTCGCGGAGCTCCGTACGCGCGCGTCGGTATCACGTACAAGATATCTCTGTGCGCAGCTGTTTGGAGGTGTACGTGGACGGAAGCCAGCAGCAAGTGTAGATTTGCTTGCACGGTGCAATCTATAGGCTGACAACGATATGGAAAAAAGGCACTTTGGAATGATAGTCTCAAAGAAACAACGGGCTGACTAAGCACATGCTTATCCCGCTCTAAGAAGAAAGTGAGGGAATTAAAGTGAAGGTTTGCGCGGGAATACCGTGATTATAAGATCGTGAAGCCAAGACGAATCGGGTCTTAGGGCATGTCTAATACTATATCTAAATTTTACCTATCTATCATTATTCATATATTTTTTAATCATTACCTTTAGACAGGTGTAACCTTAGGGGTATTTGTCGGTAATAGAATTTATGCGGCGACATGAAGAGTAACCTTAGGGGTACCCGCCAACTGGTTCTTTTGATTATTCTTATAATCTGAAAGAAAATTGTAAAAAACTTAAGAGATCTTAGTGTTATAATTTTAGAGCAACGCACTACTCGGCAATACCAAGACTTTGGCAATCGGCTTGTTTGTGAGGCACAACACTCTGCTTTTAACAGTGTATTACATTGATTTGGCTGCTCGGCGCCCATTTTCATCTTGTGAAAATAGTAATCAGCCTATCGTGAGGCGTATCCACGTGCAATAGCGGTACTCGTCTTGCGGTATACTGCGTTTAGCACATAGAAGGATATGCAGCATCAAACGCCCGATGCTGTCTTGCAGAATTCAAAATTTGGCCTAGCATGGGCGCGTTTTTAGTCGAGTGGTACATGTCCCGACCGGAGAAGGGATCAGCTGGCGACCCACTTAATAGCGTACCGTTTGGATAAAGTTTGACCGAGAGACATTTTATATCCGGGCTACGGTATACAACTAGCGACCCACGAGGGGCATACCTCCAAAACAGTATACAAGCCTCATCAACACTCAACCTTAAACATGCAAAGTTGACTAGTTACCAAACATGGGGTATGCAATGAGACATTTTTAATGGATGGCGCTTCAGGTCATTTGCCTTTATTGGGTGTACCGAGGCCAAAATAGGCTCCATGTCAAAAACGTATTATCATTGTTTGTAACGTATTGTTGAGAAAGTCTGTTAAGGGAATTGCCCTTTGCTTAGATAAATTTGGGCCTAAGCCCATTTAGGAATGCAAAGAGTTCTCGCGCCATATCAGTCAAGCTGAAGCGTCACGCGCTGCCGTCGGGAACCGAATTCACACCCACCCTGTCCATCATCATGATGGCTTTATTGTGTTTAAACGGGTATTGAGCTGTATCTCTTCGCATTCTTTGTGTATAAAACCCTAAGCAGCACATAGAACCGCATCAAACCTTCAAGTAATACTTTTTTTCTCGCAAAGTACTCATTCTCCCCCTTCTCCCTCCATCGAAAACCAAGAAATAGTACTCGACCGATGGGATATCGCCTGTGCCGAGCGAGCAGCCGCCATCGCCGCTGCTCATGCCGCCTCAGCAGTGTAGTGGCAGCAATGGCGAAAAGAGTATGTGGAACGACGCGCCCAGGAGGACATTCTTTTACTGGTTTGTGGTTGCACGCAGCTTTTCCCGGTGTGCACTGCTTTGAAGGACGCACTAGTCACTTTCGTGCTCAATGCGAAGTGGCCGTAGGATAATTTTTTGATTTTTCCTTCTTTCAGTCCTTTGTAAGCCAGCAACGAGCCTTATCTCATTGTGTTGTGCTGCAAAGCTTTTTATAATCTAGCCTAAATGCTGCTTAATATGTCAGTGAAAAACCTTGTGGCCTTCCAAATCCTGATTGGTTTCACCCCAGTTTAATCGAGTTTAATCAATTCAAACCCAACTTGTTAACATCAGTCGGCTCATCCGAGTGGTTTAGATTTCCTGCAACCAAAATAGATGCCTTTCGGTCTAGGTGAAAGCCCGACCCAAAATATGTCCCACAGCCTTTAAATTTGGAAACAAGGAGAACAAACCGTTCTACCCTGCCCATTTTTCGCATACGCTGATCCACTCGCTCCAGTGAACTCTACCGCTAGGATTTCCCTTCATTGCATATTCCACCACCACCAATCTTGATCTGCTCATGGCTCCACCATCTCCTGCCATCGTGAAGGTGATCAAGAGTGCCAAAGGGTGGATAAAGTTCATTGCACTATATAAAGGGAGGGGTGTGGGTCGTAGTATCATCTCATCTAATTCTCTCCATTGCATACGATCTTGAGAACTTCATTATAATCGAGATCTCCACATAATCCCAAGATCATAGGACTAGGGTGTTACCTCATCATCGAGGGCCTGAACCTGTCTAAAAAAGTTTCCTTGTCTTGTGTTTCCCTCCGACTTGAGATATTGAGCAACCCATTAAAATTCTATTGCCGACAAGTACCCGGATGGGGATTACTAGGACGCGGAGCGTGAGATCAGTTACCTATTTGGAGGGTCAGATGCGTATGAGTCCATGTGGAAGCAAAAACTTACCACTCAGGAGATCAACGCTATCTTGCCGGCAGCCCCGAAATATTTGCGTTGGTCGGAAGTTCCAATCACTTTCTATCAATCGGATCACCCAGATCGGATACTCTTCCCTGGGAGGTATCCTCTGGTTTTAGATCCGGTCATTCGAGGAAACAAACTCAAAAGGGTGTCTTGGTTGATGGCGTGGGTGGGATAAATGTCCTTTTCGTCAAAACCTTTGACCAGATGAAGATTCTACATTTCGAGCTAAGGTAAGGATCATCCCCTTTCCATGGGGTGATCCATGGGATGTCCGCGGTTCCACTCAGGCAGATCTCATTGGCTGTCACGTTCGGGACGAAGGAGAATTACCGGACGAAAAGTCTGAGCTTCGAGGTGGCCTACTTCGAGACTGCATATCATGCTATTTTGGGAAGTCCTGGTATTGCCAAATTCATGGCAGTACCCAAGTACACACAACTCGTAATGAAGATGTCGTGCCCTAACAGCGTAATCACAATCCCCGGTGATGTAAAACAATCCTTTGTCTGTGACAACGAAAGCAGTGAGTTGGCACAGGCCTTAAAAGCTTGACTGAGATGGAGAAGATTCGGCAGCCGTTTGCCTCTCTCCAAGAGGAGGGGGAAGTACCCGCCAAAAAACAATACAAAATCTCTATCTAGTCAGCCAAGGGAACTAAGAATATAGCCTTGGATCCGTCCGACACGGCCAAAGCGGCAATGATCGGGACAGAGCTCGATGATAAATAGGAAGGCATACTCATCACTTTCCTCTGGGCAAACCAACACATATTCGCTTGGAAGTCATCGGATATGCTAGGTGTCCCGAGGGAGGTGATTGAGCACTCTTTGCACGTCGATGAAAAAACGAAGCCGATTAAACAACGTCTGCGAAGATTTGCACTGGACCGAAAGGAATCCATCAGAGAGGAGATTACCAAATTTTTAGCAGCGGGTTTTATCAATGAGGTGTACCATCCCGACTGGTTGGCAAATCCGGTCCTCGTGCAGAAGAAGAATAAGACATGGCGTATTGCGTCGATTATACCGACCAATAAAGCCTGCCCCAAGGATCCTTTTGGGCTCCCCCACATCGATCAAGTGGTGGACTCCACTGCTGGATGTGACCTCTTATGTTTCATGGATGCCTACTCCGGCTATCATCAGATCTGCCTGAAAAAGTAGGATTGCATCAAGACGTCGTTCATCACACCCTTTAGGGCGTTTTGCTATATCATGATGCTGTTCGGGTTGAAAAACGCTGATACCACCTATCAACGCAACATGCTACGGCGTTTTTACACTCAACTTGGTCGAAACGTGGAGCCATATGTCGATGACGTCGTCATCAAGACTCGAATGAAAGTTGACCTCATCACGGATCTGGCCGAGACGTTCAAGAACCTAAGGGCATATCGAATGAAGCTTAACCCCGAGAAGTGCATTTTTGGAGTCCCATCAGGGAAACAGCTCGGCTTCATCGTATCACACCGTGGCATCGAGGCTAACCTAGAGAAAATTGGTGCGATCATGAAGATATAGCCCCCGACCAATCAGAAAGACGTGCAGAAGCTCATTGGATGCATTGTGCCACTTAGCCGGTTCGTTTCCCGACTCGTTGAACGCAACATTTCCTTTTTCAACGTCCTTCGGAGGTAGGGAAATTTGCAGTGAACAGCGTAAGCATAAGAAGCATTCGAATATCTAAAAAGGTTCCTTACTACATCTCCGGTGTTGGTCCCGCCCCTGCCGGAGGAACCTCTTGTCCTTTACATCAGCGATACGAGTCATGTAGTCTGTAGTACATTGGTCGTGAAATGGGAAAGATGAAAATTTCTCACAGATAGTTCAGCACCCGGTCTACTTTGTCAGCGAAGTATTGGGCGACTCCAAAATATGATATCTACATGTGCAAAAGTTTTGTATTACGTGCTCGTCACGTCAGGAAAGCTCAAACATTAATTTCTAAATCATGAGATTTCGGTGGTTACATCTTTTCCAATCGGGGACATACTCCACAATTAGGAAGCAATCGGGAGAATCGCGAAGTGGGCCGTCGAGCTTGCGGTCTTTAAGATAAAATTCAAGCCTCGATTGTCCATCAAATCTCAAGCACTTGCTGATTTTGTCGTTAAGTGGACAGAGTCTCAAATACCAGCAGCCAATGAGAATCTTAAGTACTGGACAATGTACTTTGACGGTTCATTCATGCTTAGCATCGTGGGGGCTAGGATTCGACACAGCTTTATGGTCGGTGGCTTCAGGGACTGAAGGAACGGAGAAGAATGTCGCGCGATCCTGTAAAAGGTGATATGCTGGGTTAGAAGACATAACAAGTTCCATGATATCAATTGGAATTAAAGAAAAAGAAGTCCTTTGCTTACAATTCCGATGCCAATAAGTCCCCTTGAGTTCAGATCTCAGAGGAGAGGTAGAAGTTCCTTCACTTGGTCGCTTTCGCTCTCGGCGAGGGGAGATGACCAGGAAGGGAGAACTACAGGGAAATTCCCGAAGAAAGAAGAAAGGTTTGTGGAATGTTTGCATAGTAGAACCATTTGGCGTGCCACCCTTTATTTGGAGTTTTCATAGGGAGATCCGGATAAAGCTTCTTAGATCCTTCCCGCAATTGGAAGCCAGCACTTCCGACGGCCTTGGGGGCTGTCTTGCTTGGAAAGGGTTTGAGGAGAAAGTGGGCTCGGAAAAGATCAAAGTAGGGCGATATCCTGAGATATGCCTCACAAATATGTATGAAGACGACGATTTGGAAAATAGAGTTTGGGTTGAGATGAGCCAACTCAATCGTATAGAAAAGAGGAGCATGGGAGGCCAAGACCGTGAAGGAAGAAGAACTCAAAGACTAACACTTCGTCAGAATGAGGGTAGGGGAGGACTCACCGACGGTGGCACACCACAAAATTAGTTCTTCCGATGGAAGCACACCAGCGGTTACAAGCCTCTGGAGCCGCCGGTCGGTGGTTATGCAATTCATCCACTCCTTGGGGCTCTTGATCACTTTCGCGGCGGTAGGAGATGGTGTAGCCATGAGCGAGTCAAGATCGGTGGCGGCGGAATGCGTGCGGAACGGAAACCCTAGCATCGGAGTTCATTAGAGCGAGTGAAGCGGCGTGTGCGAAAAATGGGCGGGATAGAGCGTTTCACCCTCCCTATCTCCAAATTTAAAGGCCGCAGGACATATTTTGGGCCAGGCTTTAACCTGGAACGAAATGCGTGCTGTTTCAATGGCTATGGGGCTAAACTACTCGGATGCGCCAATTGCTATTCATAGCAAAAAGCAGGTGATGAGTGGCTGAGTCGAATTTGGATTTGTTTAATTTGTTTGGATTAAGGTGAAATCGATCGGAATTTGACAGATATTGCAGAACAAGAGGATTTTGGAAGGCCAAAACGTTTTTCATTTATACATTACGCAGCTTTTAGGCTGAATTACAAAAGATTATGCAGTGCAGCACAATGATATAGGGCTCGTTGCTGGCTTGCAAAGGATCTAAAGAAGAACGGATAAAGAAACTATCCTAAGGCCACCTTACATCAAGGATGGAGGCGACCGGTTTGTCTTTTAGCGGGGTGCGCACTGGGAACAGCTGCAGGTACCCGCGAACTAGAAGACGTATGGCCTCCTGTGCGTGGTGTTCCACGTACTCTTTTCACCATTGCTACCACTAGGCTTCCGCGGCGACATGGGCGGCGGCGATGGCGGCGACTCGCTCAGCGCAAGCAATCTCCCATCGGTCGAGCTCTCTTCCTTGGTTTTCCATGCTGAGAGAATGGGGAGAATGAGTACTTCGCGAAAGAAAAGGATTACTTGGAGGCTGCATGTGGTTCTATACGCCGCCTCTGGTTTTTACACAAAGAATGCGAAGAGACATAGCCCGATACCTGTTTAAACACAGTAAAGCCATCATAATGATGGGACGGGATGGGTGTGAATTCAGTCCCCGACGGCGGCGCGTGACGGTTCGGCTTGACTGAGAAGGCGCAAAGACTCTTCGCATTCCTTAATGGGCTTGGGACCAAATCCATTTAAACAAAAGGTGATCCCCTTAATTGGCTTTCTTGATAAAACGTCACGAACAGTGATAATACGTTGTTGACATCAAACCTATTTTTGCCTCGGTACACCCAATAAGGGCATATGACTGGAAGCGGCACCCATTAAAAGTGTCTCATGGCATACCCTTTGATGGGTCACTAACCAAATTTGCATTTCCAAAGTTGGGTGTTGATAAGGCTTGGATACTATTTCAGAGGTATGCCCCTGGTGGGTCGCCAGTTGTATATCGCACCCCGGATACAAAATACCTCTAGGACAAACTTTATCCAGACGATACGCTCTTAAGTGGGTCGCCAGCTGATCCCTTCTCTGGTTGGGACATGTACCACTCGACTGAAAACTCACCCCATGTCGGGCCTGGTGCTGATTTCTGCAAGACATGATCGGGCTTTTGATGCTGTATATCCTCAAATATACTAAATGCAGTATACCGCAAGACGTATACTGCAATTACATAGCTTAAGCTAAGCCACATGATGGGCTTATTACTGTTTTCAGAAGATGAGAATAGGTGCCGAGCTGACAGATCAATGGAATACACCATTAAGAGTAGAGTGGCGTGACTTGTAAATAGGCCGGCTTCCAAAATCTCGGTATTGTCGAGTGGTGCACTGCTATCAAATTTTAACATTAAGATCTCTTGAGTTTTTTTAAAATCTCTTTTTAGATTACAAAAATGGTCAGACGAACCAGCTGGCGGGGAATCTGACTCGATTGTAAAGCACTCAGGTGCTACTGTGGAAAACATGGGCCCCAGGTATCTCCATAAAAGGCACATGGAGTAGCAAACAGGGGTGGCCCGAGTCGGTTGGAAGAGTACGTATACCTCTCGGATTACACATGACTTGGATGACAAGAATAGTTTTGAGAATAGAGTTTGAACACGTTTGATTAGGTGATTCGTATCTGTAAATACGGGTGAGTATATGTGTTGTACACTCTGCAGTTAGGATCCGGTATAACAAACTGGATACAATCTTGTAACCTTATCCCATAGAACTATATAAAGGGAGGGGGGTCGTAGTATCATCTCATATAATTCTCTCCATTGTATACGATTTTGACAACTCCATTTTAATCGAGATCTCCACATAATCATATGAACACAGGACTAGCATGTGTTACCTAAGCATCGAGAGCCTAAACCTGTCTAAAAAACGTTTTCCTTTCTTATATTTCCATCCGACATGATATTTTGAGCAACCCATTAAAATTCTATTGTCGACAAGTACCACCAAGCTTACACCCGTTGATCGTACCTATTTGGTTGATACGGTAAACTCTTCAACATGTTAGCATCATGCGATAACTATTTAGCCGATAAAGTAACACGCCGACTCCGTTTCCTCGACTCCTCTTGCCATCACGTTTTTCCGTACCGTAAGTTTTGTATCCTGTTGCGATAGCCTTGAGGCTTGACAATGGCATTTTCCCTTCCGATGCCGTCCCTACGCACCACAAAAATTTCATCGTGTTGCTGGTGGGATAAATCTCGAATTACTAGATTTGTATGATCGTTAATATTGCTTTTCTTTCTAATTAAGTTTATCTCTAATGTATTCAAAGTTCTCATAAAAAACGCCCTTCGTAACCTTCTGGTTTCTGTCCCCTGTTGTAAAACGTTATATAAGAGAAGGGGCTATCGGTTATGATTGATCTTATGCCTAATCGATCACGTTATGATTGATCTTATGCCTAATCGATCATGTCAAAGTTTTAATTTCATACACCCTATTCGATCTCGCTGGTTTAGGTTGGAGTAACATGAAGATTGCCGCCGTGCTGCTTCTGTCCTAAGTGACATTGCTGTTGAACAAGAATCTAATGAGGTTGTTAGGATACGTTGATGCAAGATCACGAACGACATCAGGAGACACGATGTTTGGTAACGCAGTTCGGCTTTCGCCTACATCTGCGGGGCTCTGATTATGGGCGCTCCTCCCCAATCCATAATACTGCAGCACACCGGCTAACTAGGTCACGGCCACATGCCGGTCGCTGACCTCCTCTCTTGCCTATGCTACTATTATGAGGTCGTTGTCCCGGTTACACTAGGGCCTCCCTTTATGTAGTGGAGGCCTGGATAGAGTCCGACTCTAACACTAACCAACCCTGCCTATTACAACACAGAGTCCTTGTAACCAACTCGTACACATATTCGACACAATACCTAACAAACTCCACCTTGGAGAATATGGTTTCTCCACCTTGAAGTCGTTCCAGCGTCTTGCGCAAACCCGTGCACCCGGACTCTGGTTGCTTCCTTCTTTTGCAGCCTACAGCGGGCCGCCCGACGAGTCCTCCTCGAACTCGCCGCCTTTTGGAACAAATGACGCCGATCCTGCAAAAACACCCTTACTAGCTCCACCTGCAACAGAAGCCCCTTCTAATAAAAGAACCTCAGCACTGTCGCCTCCGGAATCATATGAGCCAATTGCCACATTAGCTTCTGCTCCCTTTGGTGGACCTGGACAGTCCCTCTTCATGTGCCCCCACTCATTACATCTGAAGCACCGCACCGCCCTGTTATTTTTCTTGTTCTTCTTTCCGGCCCCATGACCGCCTTGATCACCTGAGACTAGCAAAGCAACAGAACGAGATTCCTCCACTACATTTTTATTCTTCCTCAATTGATGAGACATAAGTGCCGCAGTAATATCCTCAGTTTTAATGATATCCTTGCCATATGTCAACGTTGTGACCAAATACTCAAAAGACGGAGGCAACGAACAAAGAAGAATAATTGCTTGTCTTCATCAGCGATTGTCACCTCCAGATGTGATAAATTCGTGACATACCTGTTGAAAACATCAATGTGTGCTTGCAGATCTGACCCCTCCTGCATCTTTAGCCCATACAACTTTTGCTTCAGATACAGCTTGCTGGTCAGAGTCTTGGACATAAACTGACTGGCCAGCTTGTCCCAAATTTCCTTCGGTGATGACAATTCCATGATATGATACATGACATGATCTGAGAGACAAAGACGTATGGTTGCCGCAGCCTGCAACCGCATCTCCTCCCAATCACTGGCCTCCGCCTTCTCCGGTTTATTCGCCTTAAGAGCCACCACAATACCTCACCGCACTGTGATATCTCGGATCCTCGCCGCCATAAATCAAGTTTCTGTCTGGTCAAACCTCACTGCATCGAATTTGTATGTGTCGGCTTCATCCGATCTGCGATTCTACCAACGCCAATTGCTTGTCGATGGATGTACCGCCACTGCACCTGCTCGCCAACAAATTCTCCAAGAACGCCTTCCTTCAAATCTCACGCCTTAAAACTCCTCCGAATCTGCTACAAAAACAGTTGATTCTTTGAATTATTGGGTTTTCCCCTGATCCCTTTTATAGTGATGAGGTAGCCCCAATTTTCGTTATGGAAATCTAGTCCAAATAGGACTTCTTTTCCTATTCAAAATCGGGCTCCCAATTTTTTCCCCCTTTTTTCCGGTTCGGCCGTCTGTCCTCCACGCATACCAGCTGGTCCAGGCCCGACTCCAACTCGGCCCGCCCCACAGCCGGTCTGCTGCCCCTCTCTGCACCTCTGGCCCGACTCCAACTCGGCCACGCATAATCAGCCAGTATGCCCCATAGTTGGCCACCGCATGCACCGGCTGGGCCACCTCATGCACCATGGTATGGCCCACACCTGGTGCTGCTGTCGGCCATGCATGCATAGCGGTCCAGCATGGGCCTATCAACTTCATTGGATGCATGCACAACGTTGCCATATGCATGCCAAAAAAATCAACGCTCATGTACATCCTGCATGTCTTACGTCCTTGACATGCGTGTCACACGGGTTGACAACATCGGCATAGCTTGGCCCCGCTCAACCATGCACCGCTTGTGTTGCACCGCCCAGCCATGCACCGCACATGCGCGCACAACCCGTGCATGGTGGGACCCACCGAGGACGTTCATCGACCGTCGAAAAAATTCCAGAAAAATTCCTCAACCTCCGGATCCAACTTTTGAGTCCGCGAAAGGTGCCCCCACCGCCACCGCGCACCACGTCCGCACAAAGAAACATCCGCACTCGACTATCCGCGATCCACGGCATACGCGCCTCGGTGTTGTGATGCAATACTCTGTCGCAACATCCGATCGCATCACTGCTCCCGCCGTTCCGATCTATCCGGCATCCATCCGCGCTTGCCGGTCTGATCGCGAACGCCGAGGTCGTCGCCGTCGCCTGCCGACCTCGCTGGCTACTTTGTGTCCTCTGATCACCTGATCTTGGTAGATCCCCGCCAACGGTAGCCCATCGAACGGTTCGAGCCTCCTGCCCGAAGTGTCCGACACCACCAATCGAATCGTCGATCGCCGCCATGCTCCACCTTGTGCCGATAGGGCGTTTTCCACGGTGTCCGTGTATGCATAAATCTCATGTCTCCCCCTAGATCTTTCGCATGGCCAACCTCACCAACCAAGCTCTGATACCACTTGTTAGGATACGCCGATGCAAGATCACAAACGACATCAGGAGACACGATGTTTGGTAACGCAGTTCGGCTTTCGCCTACATCTGCGGGGCTCTGATTATGGGCGCTCCTCCCCAATCCATAATATCGCAAAGACACCGGCTAACTAGGTCACGGCCACATGCCGCCAACGACCTCCTCTCTTGTCTATGCTACTATTATGAGGTCGTTGTCCCTTAGTTACTGTGGTACGCCTCCCTTTACGTAGTGGAGGCGCTGACAGATCCGACTCTAACACTAACCAACCCTCGTTTATTACAAACACGTAGTCCTCAGAATCAACTCGCATACATATTCGACACAATACCTAACAATCGGCATCTTCTACGCTGCCTGCGTCAATATTAATGGCTATTTTTAATTAAGATTAGTGCTAATGACGTCTGTTGTTTAATCTGTGTTCTCGTGTTGGGCAAGCTAACGTGGTCGAGTCACCCTAACATTTTGGTATTATAGCCTCTGTCCTTATCCTTGAACCGTAAGCTAAAACTAATCTTGATTATCGGTGGGATTTATGGGAATCCTAACTGGTTTCGATTTACTGATTAATTATTTCCTAATGATGCACTGTAACCACAAAAAAAATTCGTCATCCGGCTCTCGGTCAGCATTAAGAAGAAGGTGAATATGGCAGATCGGTAAACACTAAATGAATCCCCAATTTGTGGAAAGCCCTAAAAGGCCGATTAGGGTTAATTTTGGTGCGGGCAAAATCAAGTTAAGAAATTACGCTATTGGATTAACGCGTGTTAATCATAGATTAGAAACAAGAAGGAGGTGAATTGGGCATATCATAAAACCCTATGAGAAATACTCAAAATTTATGTGGAACCCTGATGTCTGTTAGGTTCGGATTAAGACAATTCAACTCAAATTCGGGCAAAGATTGGAGCGTATTGTCGGATCGAGAAGCAATGCAAAATTCCCAATTTCATCTCAAAATTAATGATATTAGAAAGGATTTTTTTTCATACATGCCATTATAAAATTCGGTTTATTCAGTTTTACCATTATAAAACGAATATTTATATTGATGCCATTATTTTTGCAACTTAATTTCACACATGCCATTTTTGGGACTTTTTCGAATTTGTCAGCATATATGACAACCAAATACGGAACGAAATACCCTTTGACGGTGGGACCCGCATGTCATAGGCTCAACATCTTCCTCTTTCTTCTTCCTCCTTTGCTGATCGCCACCAACTCCGATCTGCCAACGCGGCTTGTCCATGCCGCCATTGCGTCTCGCCACCACCATGTTTTCGTCGCCGCTGGGGTCGGCCCCGTCGCCGCCGCCGCCATCATCTCGCCATGTCGTTTGTGGGTGCCGCCACAAGACCGCTTGTTCGCCACAACCGCCCGCAGCCATCAGCGCCGCTGCGCCGTGCATCTGCCGCGACCATCGAAGCGTTGTTTCACGTACCGCTGACACGAAAAGTGAGAACTTCGTGAACACACGTGCGAAAGCGTCAAGTCTGCGCTTGCGTCGCAACCAAGAATCAAGCGTGCCAGTCAATTTGACCAGAAAATTGATAAGGAATAAACTGTCAGCGACATAGCCCTAATCGGCTTTAAGAAACAGCCAGATCAGGATTTGCGAATCGGCTTTAAAGAATCCGATCACAATTCTATCGGCTTAATGCCTGATAGATCGATTAAATGTAAATAAGCATTTAAACATAAATCTTTTTATCTCTTTTTATTATTTTAATATCAATTCATTAAATTAAACCAAGATATAGATTGAACAGATTGGTCAAAGCCAAGACAATATTCAGATCTAAATCTCAATGTAAACTTGTAAACCGATTTAAAGGTTTTAGAACTAATAAGGATAAATACAACGCTAATCGGCAAATAATTAAACATGCGAATCCCTGAAACAGATATGCGCAAGATCGATTAAACGAGGCGGTTGCATGCATCGGATTCAAGAAAGGCATAGGAAGTAATTGACAATCGGCATTGCAAGATAAATACATGTTACAGATCGATCGGACGAGGCAGTGTAACATGCGAGAACATGTTAAAGATCGGTAAAACCCGAGACAGTCTAACATGCTTTGTATACATGAGATCAAGATGATGCAGTCATGCATACGGGTTACATGAAGAGAATTGATTATTCCATCGAGATAGCTCTACCTGGGAATTGAAGCCTTTCGACGAAGTCGATCGGATTCGAAAAGAGTAGTTGTGTTTTGTGTATGTTGTATATCTTTTTTTCACGAGACTTGGGCCCTATTTATACTATTACAAAACCGATACCGATACGACCTAATTTCTCGCAACTAAGCCGTTGAAGACATCTTCAGATTGAATCTTTGTAATTCTTCCGAAGTCTTCACACCATCGACATTATTTCGTATATACTTCCTCTGACAATGTAGCCCATTTTCTGATACGGCCCAACAATTCCGATGAAATTATCTGCTTTATAATAACCGATTTTCCTGCCAAATTTGTATGTCAACATATGCCCCTAAGTTGGGCAATGAGATTTTCTCATTAGCCGAACTTCCTTCTGAATATCGGATTTTCCATCGAATTATCTTGGAACATTTCACAGTTTTACCCCTGTCTTCTCAATTCCGGCCTATTATGACAACACGTGTCAGCCTGTCACGTAATATGGGCCGTAACAGTAACACCGCAGAGCCCGGTAAAAACCCTAATTTTACCGCACCTATAAATTGGCAGTCACTCGTTGTCATTTTCACCCATTCCCCTACGCACGAGCATCCTGCATCGGATTTTTGGAGATCTCAGGATTCCCAGCTGACAGCCACTTTCTTCTCAACTCCCAATCGGCAATCATGTCTCAGGTACTATTCCGTTGTTCCGATTCTGAGGCTTTATATTCTTTGGGTCCGATAGGAGAACGAGATCCATCAGCCTTCATAGATCATTCCGTAGCAAGGCTTTCGTTATTTGCCGATGAACTTAGCATAAATAGTTGGAAATCGGCATTTCATTCTTGGCCTAGCCTGATCAAGGGATATAAGGACTGGCTCTCTCGGGTCTATAGCCAAAAAAGGAACAATGGGACGAATTAGGAATTACCGATGCCATCTTGCTTTCCTTACACCCTCCTC
This sequence comes from Raddia guianensis, assembly GCA_036346415.1. Classification (NCBI taxonomy): domain Eukaryota; kingdom Viridiplantae; phylum Streptophyta; class Magnoliopsida; order Poales; family Poaceae; genus Raddia; species Raddia guianensis. The sequence goes on from CM070539.1 coordinate 42,293,851, forward strand.
CAGCGGATGAACCCTTCATGGCAGCATCAACATACTTCTGGTGCGACACAGCCAACGCTTTTCTCTTCCCAACAGGACCAATAAGCCCTACACTTTTGGATGTAGCAATGCTAACTGGTCTCAGTCCCGATGGAGAGATGCTATCGGCTTTTGATCTGTCTGCTACCCTCAAGCTAGGTCCCGAAAAGAACTTCGGCTGGCAGTGCTACATTAGCACCCATCAGCAATCAGGCGATGTTGATGACGAAGAACACATGGCCTTTTTGAACATGTGGTAGGACAGATTCTTATTCTGCGGTCAATCCCTCAGCCCCAGCAAGGTTTACCAAGGAGTTGCCGAAGCTCTAGCAGCCAGACATAAACTAGCAATCGGAAAATACTTACAAGGAGCTACCTATCGAATGATGCACGAGATCAGGGAAGGTCTCTGCTCTAGAAAATTCGATTATTCAGTCGGAAATTTAGGTGGTCCTTTTTGGTTTATTTGCCTGTTTTTGAAACTTCATATATACAAAACTCCAATGGGGAACTTGACTTTGGTCTAGAGTTTCCAAATGAAGAAGAATCCGATAGCAACGAACGCCCCTGCAGATCTTATGGAGAAATGACCTCTATCAACTGCAATAAGAGGCATCTGAACCAAGAGGACTTTTCTCATTCAATGGCTGCATTTTTCACCATGTCTGAATCGGAATATGGCCCAGAACAGTTCAACCCATATACCGATCTGGACAGATACACAGTTCCCTCCTTTTTCCGATTCAATAATATCATAAGTGGCGAAGTCTTATCAGCATTCAAAGAGTTCATCTCTCATCTTACGAGTTCTACCATCCTGCCTTTTTTGCTCGGCAATTCAATCTAGGGAAAGATATTCCTGATTTATTTATATACCGCCACGTAAATGCCAGAGAAGACCTCAACTCCCAATCGACATATGGAATCTTAGCTGTTGCGCATATCGATTTTGAAATGCCGATGGAATTTATAATGTGGTCTGCAACCTCTCCAAAGTTCAAAACTTGGTGGGATTCTATTGCCAAGAACATTTATGCCACGGAAGGTGGAGCTTCAACCTTAATTGAAAAATTCACTAGCAAGAAAGAGGTTTGCAAACCAAACTGGTCAAAGATTGCCGGTATACAAGAATCTTCCTCAGAATCGGAAAAAAGTAGCAAGAAAAATACCGATTCTGATGATGATAATTCTATCAACGATGAAGAGAAAAATTCTTCTGAGTCAGGGCCCTCTTCATTGAATTCAGATGATGAAAGAACAAAATCCCAATATCATGCATCGCCTTTTAATAACGAGGTCACTAACTTGCGTGCGTTTACTAACTCACATCATTCCTTTTCCGATAACTAACCATGCTGTTGACACCCAAATTTGGCAGAAAATCGGATATTCTGAAAGGGCCAAATATATAGGAACCATTGGGCCGAATCAGAAAATGGGCTTCATCGGTAAAGAAGAAAAGCATATTGAAGAATACCGATAGTTACGAGATTCCGGAAGAAATACGATCTGATCAGAAGCGCGACGCGGTAAAATAGGTCGTATCGGTATCGAAATTGTAATAGTATAAATAGGACCTTAGGTCTCGTAAAAACGACACATCGTACTCAAACACAAACCTACTTTTCGAATCCGATCGACACCGTCGAAAGGCTTCAACTCGCAGGTAGAGCTTTAATGTGTTCTCGCATATTGCACTGTCTCGATTTAATCGATCTGTAATGTGTATTTATCCTGCAATGCCGATTGTGAAGCATCTTATATGCTTTTTCTGAATTCGTTATATGCAACTGTCTCGTTTAATCGATCTTGCTTATACCTTGTTTAGGATTTTGCATGTGTAGATGTTTGCCGATTAGTATTGTATTTACCTCTATTAGTTCTAAGCCTTCAAATCGGTTCATCAGTTTACCTCTAGACTTAGATCTGAATACTGTCTTGACCTGACCAATCTATTCAATCTATTCCTAGACTTAGTCTAATAAATTGATATGAAGATTTATTGCTATTATCATGTGAAAAAAATAAAAAGAATTTATAATTGAATGCATATTTACGTTTAATTGCTCTATCAGGCATTAAGCCGATAGATCTTGCAATCGGATTATTTAAAGCCGATATAAAATAACCTGATCTGGCTATTTTCAAAAGCCGATTAGGGCTAAGTCACTGACAATTTATTCCTTGTCAATTTACAGGTCAAATTGACTGGCACGCTTGGTTCTTGGTTGCGACATAAGCACTGACTTGACGCTTCCACACGTGTGTTCGCATAAAGCTCACCTTTTGTGTCAACACACTTTTTGGCACACCCGGTGGGACACCAATGATCAAAACCAACAAGATGACGCGTACCGATGCCGAGACGGCGTTGGAGGCGCTCAAGCTTGCTGCTGAGGCAGTGACATTTGATGAATTGAGCCCTGATCAGAAAAGAGAGGTCGAAGATAGGCTCGCTGAGATCCATGAAGAAAACAAGAAAAGGATGCTTACTGGTTATCGAAAAACGCGCAGTGGCCAAATCACGAAGACTTCCATTGGCGATCCATTTCTCACTTGTGATTTTTCCGAGGTCATAAGAGATCAGATTAATAGCTCTGTTTACCGATCGATGCTGGATCAGTCATCGGTGTTAGGGCGAATCATGCAAGAGGGGACTAGCGCTGCCTTACATAATATCATGACTGGGCAAGCCCCTCAAGTGAATTGGAATATTCCGCAAGGGATGAATTTAGGAAACCAGTATCCAGCCTATACCTAGCCAGGAACATCTCATGCTGGAACTCTCCAACCAAGTCCTCCATTGACAATCAATCCAACTCCGATTCAGATGATACCGAATAATCAGGCTATGGTCCCGGTCTCAGAACCGATCTATCAGCCAATTAATCCCGAGATAAATGAAAATCTGGAAGAGATGACGAGGAACCTGGTATATAACATGATGAAGCAGTGCGGATTCAACACTCATAACATTGCTCCGCATTACACTATGCTGTATCCATCGGCTTTCAATGAGAGTTTCCTCATAAATACCGAGTTCCCGATTTCGCAAATGCCAAATTCAGTGGGAGTGATAACACCTCTACACGCGAACACATTGCTAGATTTCTTGCACTGTGCGGGAAGGCTGCATCAAAGGATACTCTCAAATGCCGATTATTACCACTATCGTTATCGGGATCGGTATTTAATTGGTTCACATCACTTCCTCCGAATAGTATCACTTCCTGGCCAGATCTGAAGAAGAAGTTTCATGAGTATTTTTACTCTGGGGAAAACGAAGCAAGAATTACTAATATCAAGATGATTAAGCAGAAGTTTGGGAAAACGGTGAATGATTATTTGCGTCGGTTCAGGGAAGTGAGAAACCGATGCTACAGCCTTTCACTGCCTGACAATGAACTGGCTGAATTAGCTTTCAAGGGTTTATTACCCGTTAATCAGAAGAAGGTGGGCAATCAGGAATTTGCTGATATTTCACATCTGGCTCATAAGATCGCGCTGTACGAAAGCCGATTTTTAGATAATTCATACCCAGGTCAGAAGGAGTATCGGAATAATAACAATAATAAAGGTAAAGACAAAGCCGTCAACGTTGTTGATGCTGATGAGATCGAGGACTCAGATGACTCCGATACTGAGGATGTTGGTGCTTATGTTGCTGAATGGGTTAACAATAAGAAGGAATTTGAGCTTGGGTGGATAAAGCCGAAAGGCTCTGAGAAGAGCAAATATTCTTTTGATACGTCCAAGTGTGATCGGATTTTCGATCATCTGCTGCAAGAAAAGCAGATTCGGCTTAAACAGGGGCATGTAATTCCTCCACTTGAAGAGCTGAAGAAGCGAAAATATTGCAAGTGGCATAATTCTTACTCGCAAGCTACTAATGAGTGCAATGTGTTCAAGCAAGTGGTTCAGAAAGCGATCGAGTGCGGCCAACTTCGATATCAAGGTAAAAATTCGCAGGTTGATATAGAACCGTTCCCAGTCGGTTTTGTTGGGATGGTTGATATCAAAAGGAAAACCGATGATTCCGAGAGTTCCAATCGGTTTAAAGTACTCGTTGGCTCTAAGAGGATTGTGGTGGAAGAGAAGTTGGAACTAAAATTCCGATCAGCAAATCGACGGGGTGATGAAAGAGTTGGCGAGTGGCACGAGGTGACGAGAATGTAATCCAGTTTCCAAGCCAAGGCCAAAGCCAACCTTTGATCAGCTATTGGAAAAATATGACCAGATGGCCATGGAGACACCTCGTAAGAACGTCAAAACAAATGCACCTGAACCTGTTCACAGGGATTCAAGAGATCAAGATTGGGAGATTGAGCATTGGGAATGTCCATTTTTCCGATATGCTGGGAAGAGAGGATGTCGTTGCCTACTCTGGAGGATTTTCCAATGAACCGTGCGTTTATTCCACCCAAGAGAACATCGGTAAAAGATCGGTTGGTGTTTCCTAATGAAAAAGCCGAGGATATCCTGGTAAATAAAAATACCGATGTGCATCGGCCTCCCAAGGTGCCGTTGCCGTAGTGGTGCCCAAGTGGAATCACAAAGTCTCAGAAGCGGCGCTTGCAGTGGATGAGGAACACTTAGGCAAAAGAGGCAGAGGCTGAGAAATTCAGGGATGCTTTGTTAGAGCAGGTAAAGCCGATGAAACCAGCTAGGGGCAGGCAGGAATGGAGGCCCAAGTTGAGATCGGCTGTTATTATTGAGGCTAATAAAGAATCCGATGAAGTCTCGATTGCTACTAATATGGTTTGTGTATTGCCTTGGGAATTCATGTGTGATTATGAAGAGGCTGCCGCGGAGCTCGTAATTGGAGCTGAAGATGCTATTTTTAAGAAACGAGACAATTCCCGATTACACTTGAAGCCATTGTTTATCATGGGTTATATGAATGGAAAACCGATTTCGAGAATGATGGTGGATAGTGGGGCTACTGTGAATCTAATGCTATATTCTGTGTGTCGGAAAATTGGAAAGTCTACAGAAGACCTGGTTAAGACCAACATGGTTTTGAGCGATTTCAATGGGAATCCGACTGAAGCGAAGGGAGTTATGGTAGTGGAGCTTACTGTAGGGAGCAAGACAATCCCAACGGCCTTTTTCGTGATTAAAGGAAAAGGGAGCTACAATGTGCTGTTGGGGAGAGATTGGTTATACGCCAATTGCTGCATTCCATCGACATTACATCAGATTTTGATTCAATGGATTGGCGAGCAGATAGAGGTGGTCAGAGGAGAGTCTCTAACCGTAGAAACCGATTGTGCGGAAATACATGACAACCTGGAAGCATTATCGGGAAAACCCTTGGAAGAGTGCGATTTCCTCAGCGTCAGTAAACTGGGCTTCAAGCCAACAACATTAGAGGCGCAATCGGTAGCTCAAGTACACGAGGGTTTTTTATGGGAACCGCGGCTCTAGAGGAGGTTGAATATAAGATGGACCAGGGTTTTATATCGACTGATGAACTTGAAAAAGTCGATATTGGAACAGATGGGAAGGAAAGGCCCACTTACATCAGCAAACAGTTGCCGCGGGAATATAAGGATCTGCTTATCCAGATCCTTAAGGATCGTGTTGATTGCTTTGCCTGGGAATATCATGAGATGCCTGGTCTAAGCCGATCTATAGTTGAACATAAGATTAAAATGAAGCCAAGATTTCGACCGGTGAAGCAATCACCGAGAAGAATTAATTGGAAAATTTATGATCAAGTGAAGGCTGAAATTTAGAGGTTATTAGATGCAAAGTTTATTCGGCCATGCAAATATGGCGATTGGATTTCTAATATTGTACCGGTGGGGAAGAAAGATTCTAATAAGATCCGGGTATGCATCGATTTTCGAGACTTAAATAAGGCAACGTACAAGGATGAATATCCGATGCCGATTGCCGATCGTTTAATTGACGCTGCTTCTGGTAATCGGATTATCAGCTTCTTGGATGGCAATGCTGGTTACAATCAGATCTTTATGGCCGAAGAAGACGTGAACAAGACTGCATTTAGATGTCCTGGTTCTATCGGCTTATTTGAGTGGGTTGTGATGACTTTTGGGCTGATTAGCGCTGGGGCTACATATCAAAGAGGGATGAACTTGATCTGCCATGATTTAATCGGTAAATTAGTTGAAATTTACATTGATGACATGGTAATTAAATCTCAAGAGGAGGAACAACACTTGGCTGATATTGTGACCGTTTTGGATCGGTTTCGGAAATATGGCATGAGGATGAATCCAAAGAAGTGTGCTTTTGTAGTATCGGCCGGTAAGTTTTTGGGGTTTATGGTGCATCAGAGAGGAATCGAAGTTCATCCTGATAGGGTAAAAGCAATTTTGAATACCAAGCCTCCGGATTCAGAGGTTCGTCTACAAGAGCTCATCGGTAAGATTAATTACTTAAGGAGATTTATTTCAAATTTATCGGAAAGAATCATCCCGTTTTCTCCGTTGCATAAGTTGAAAAATTTCGATAAGTTTGTTTGGGGGTCGGAGCAGCAGAGGGAGTTTGATAATATTAAGGAATATCTGATCAATCCACCTGTTCTGGTTGCTCCAAAAGAAAATTTGCCGTTTAAGTTGTATTTATCGGTATCGGAAAAGACAATAGGGGCAGTTCTGGTTCAGGAGATAGATGGAAAAGGGCATGCATTTTTTTATCTTAGTAGGAAGTTGCTGGATCCAGAAACCCGATACACGGTAGTGGAAAGGTATTGCCTTTGTTTATACTTTGCTTGTACTAAATCGAGGCATTATTTGCTTGGTGCTGAGTGCAAAGTGGTTTGTCAAACCGATGTGGTTAAGTACATGCTTAATGCTCCGATTATTAAAGGACGTCTTGGGAAATGGGCATATACACTCATCGAGTTTGATTTAACATATGAATCTTCAAAAGCTGTCAAGGGGCAGGTATTAGCCGATTTCATCATGCACCATCAAGACATTAATCTTTCGATTCTCTTGCCCTGGGTAATGTTCTTTGATGGATCGGTTTGTGAGAAGGGATGTGGAATCGGTATTTTTATAGTTTCTCCTGGTGGTGTTCCTTACCGATTTAGTGTTACCGTGGATTTTGGGTTGACCAACAATCAAGTGGAGTACGAAGCTTTGATTCAAGGATTGGAGTGGTTAATTCAAGCCGAAGCTATTGCTGTGGAAATTTATGGCGATTCACAATTGGTGGTTTTCCAGATGATCGGTAAATATGAGTGTCATAGTGAACTACTTCGGGAATATCTAGAAAGGGCTTCTGATTTAGCTAAGTACTTTAGTGTATTCGCGATTCATCATATTCCGAGAGAACAGAATCGTGAGGCCAACGACTTAGGCCAAGAAGCATTAGGGTATAAATTACCGATCATGGAGTTGGAAATTATTCCGATTGAAAATTCAGTTCCTATAGGATGGCAGACAGAAATTATCGGTTATCTTAAAGAACCTCAGGGGAAAGCCGACAGAAAACTTAAAAGAATAGCTCATAGGTATGTATTAATTGGTGACAAGTTATACTATCGGAGTTTTGATGGGTTATTGCTTAAGTGCCTGAATGAAGAAGAGGTTAAAGTTGCAATCGGAGAAATTCATGAAGGACTTTGTGGAACGCATCAATCGGCATATAAAATTAGATAAATGTTGAAGCGCGTGGTATACTTCTGGCCAACGATGGTAGAGGATTGTTTTAAATATTATAAAGGCTGCGAAGATTGTCAGAGATTTAGGAATATCCAGCATGCGCCTGCATCTATTTTACATCTGATCGTGAAGCCGTGGCCTTTTAGAGGATGGGGAATTGATATGATCTGGGAAATATTTCCTTCCTCCTCCAAGGGGCATCGGTATATTTTGGTAGCAACAGATTATTTCACTAAATGGGTCGATGTTGTACCATTGAAGGAAGTGACTGCTACTGAAGCGATCGATTTTGTTAGGGAACACATAATTTACCGATTTAGGATTCCTCAGACAATCACTACGGATCAGGGATCGGTATTTATGTCAGAAGCATTTCAAGATTATGCTCGGAGCTTGGGAATCACAACAATCAACTCCTCGCCGTATTATGCTCAAGCCAACGGCCAAACAAAATCTTCAAACAAAAAAGCGTTATAAAGCTGATCAAGCGAAAAATCGATGAAAGGACGCGGGGTTGGCATAATACTTTGGCGGATGCGCTATGGGCATATCGGATTGCTAAACATGGAGCTACGAAAGTGTCACCGTTTGAGTTGGTGTACGGTCAATAAGCTGTTCTACAGGTTGAAGCTATCATCGGATCTACGAGAGTAGAAGAACAAAATAACATAAAAGCCGATGAATATAAAAATTTGATGGTGGATAAGCTAGATGATATGGTGGCCGTTCGGTTAAAAGCTTTGGAGCATATTGAGCGTGATAAGCAAAGAGTTGCTAGGCATTATAACAAGAAGGTTGTGCCGAAAACTTTTGAAGTGGGAGATCTTGTATGGAAAACATTTTTACCGATTGGTTCCAGAGATCCTAAATACAGAAAATGGTCTCCGAATTGGGAAGGACCGTTTAAGATCAATCGGATTGTTCCTGGAAACACATATATTTTGGAGATGCTTGAGAGGCAAGTTTTCGGTAAAGCAATTAATGCCAAGTATCTGAAAAAATATTGTCCAAGTGTTTGGGTTGGAGCTTGAGTGTGGAAGTTAAAAGCCGATTCTTAAGTGAGTCACCTATAGTTTTAAAATGAGACAAGTACTTGGTCGAGTTGATGGTGCAATTTTACTCAACGCGTTGCTGTTGAGCAAAAGTCGATTTGGGTGAATCGCCTATAGCTTAAAAGCCGGCACACTTAGTTGGATCGAGGTTTTCAGTACGTTGTTGTTGAACGGAAGCCGATTCTAATGGATCGCCTATAGTAAAAATTGATAAAGAGCGAAAGCGATTGCATAAAGAAATAAAGTTGGTACAAAGGCACGAAGGCCTTAACTGTTTTCGCCCCAAGGGGCAGGGTGAAGCATTGTCTTACAATCGGTAAAATACCTCTCCACACAGATGAAAGTTTAAATTTGGCTTGCAGGCCAATCATTCACAAAATTCGAAATTTGCTGCGGCGGCAATGGTGATTGTGTCACGAATCCGGTTGACAGTGTCGGTATCTTCCTCAACTGATCCGGGCACAATCGGTATTTTCTTTTTCGCCTCTAATACCGCCAAGCCACAAGCCTTTACTATGCTGTACTGTTCCTTAGCTGCCGATTTAGACTCCTCAAAGTCTGAGCGAGCAGTCGCTTCGGCTTTCTTTGCCTTCTCCAATTCTTGTTTCAAGAACTTGACCCTTGAAACTGCCCTAAAGGCAGCAGCTTTTCTGATTCGTCCTCTTGCTTTAGCCTGAGGAGCTTGTCATTTTGGGAATTGGCATCTTGGATCAGCCCTTTCAATTCCGCTTCGGCATCTTTGAGCGCTTCCCTCTGATGGAGCCGATCCAACGCAGCGTCGAAATCGGCTTTCTTTTTTCCAAGGGGCAGCAACTTCTGGATGGCCGAAACCACCTGCTCTGGGAGAACCTCTTTGATGGAATCGGCTATCTCCCGTATGGCTGAAGGATTGGCCAGGAGAGCCGATTCGTTGTAGATCAGCTCCCACATCTCCTTTAGCTTGGCAAAGGTGTCTGGCGAAAATCGATTCCCCTTGATTGGTTCTGTGGCAGGTGGCTCAATGACGACGACTGGAGGCGATGGAGTCTTCATCGGGGAAGAAAGAAAGTCCAACTCGTCGTCAAGCCAATCCATGCTGGATGGATCGAAGTTCAACTCATCGGTTTTCTTCCCATCGTAGGTAATGACCTGCGTGGAGACTACTGTTACCCGAGCTGGGCTTCAAGGTTGAAACATATACTGGAAAGAGAAATTTTAATGTTACAATGGATCGGAATTTGTGAATTTTGTGAGATAAAGCAAGGAATTCCGATTACGGTCTTGGGGATTGAAGGCCGGTGGTGTCTATGAGGCCGGTGGAGGAGCAGGCGTGGCATCCTCCTTCTTCTGGACAGGAGAAGTGTTCTGAAATCAAAATTCCGATAAGCGAAAAGCCGAAGAGAGGTTATGAGAATTTGGAGAGGAATCAAGTGCTTACTGTGTCACATACTGATTCGGTGCTATCAGGTGTACGCACCTTTTGGGGTCTTGGTTTCTTGGCAGCCAATTTTTCCTCTAGCCGAGTTCACCTTCGGGTCTCCCTGATGATCAGAAGTGATTAAGAAATCGGGTTCTGTGGAATTGTATATCATAAGCCGATTGTACTTCTTTTCTTGGGCTGTTGGGAAGATCCTTGAGTAAAAGCTGATGCAGACTTAGCTGTTGAATGGAGTCGGCCAGCTTCTTCTCCGACGAGCTTAGCCCTGGGGCGCTTGTCTCCGCTCTGCAAAGAGAAATAGCACAAGGTTAGAAATCGGAAAAGAATAGTATGGGTTAGTGAACACACGCAAGTTAGTAACCTCGCTATCAGAAGACGATGCGTGATTCTGAGACTCCGTTCTCTCATCATCTGAATCCGATGAAGAAGGTCCTGACTCAGAAGAATTTTCCTCTTTTCCGTCGCTGACTTCATCATCAGAATCATCAGAATCGAAGCTGTCATTGCTGCTTTTTTCCGATTCTGATGAGAGCTCAGCCATGCCAGCAATTTTCGGCCAGTTGGGTTTGCAGATCTCTTTCCTGCCGGTAAACTGTTCGATTAAGGCTGTAGCTCCACCTTCTGTGGCAAAGATGTTCTTGGCAATTGATTCCCACCAGATATCGAATTTTGGAGAGGTGGCCGACCACGGTGGCCGACCACATTGTGAATTCTGTCGGCATTTCAAAATCCAAATGTGCAGCGGATAAAATCCCATAAGCCGATTGAGAGTGGAGATCCCCTCTGGCATTTAGATGGCGGTATATAAATAGATCGGGGATGTCTTGCCCAAGGTTGAATTGCCGAGCTACCATGGCAGGATGATAGAACTCATATGAGAGTTTTCTGATGTGAGTCCTTGTGCTCAGAATAGCAAAGAAGATGCCTGGTGATATGAATTCTTTTTATGCTGATAAGGCTTTGCCCTTTAAAGTATTGTCTAATCGAAAGAATGAGGGAACCGGATATCTGTCCAAATCAGTATATGGGTTGAACTGCTCCGGGCCATATTCCGATTCAGACATGGTGAAAAATACAACCAACGAATGAGAGAGATCCTCTTGGTTTAGGCGCCTCCTGTTGCAGTTTACTGAGATCATCTCTCCATAGGATCTGCATGGGCGCTCGCTGCTATCGGATTCCCTTTCATTCGGAAACTCTAGGCTAAAATCTAGTTCTCCAATGGAGTTGTATATTTGGAGCTTCAGAAACAAACCGATGACCCAGAAGGGACTACCTAGGTTTCCTACTGAGAAATCGGCTTCCTTGGAGCAGAGACCTTCTCTAATCTCGTGCATCATCCGATAAGTTGCTCCTAAGAGGTATTTTCCGATTGCTAATTGTTGCCCTGATGCCAGTGCTTCGGCTACTCCTTGGTAGACCTTGCTGGGGCTAAGAGATTGACCGCAGAAAAAAACCTATCCAACCACATGTTCAGAAAGGCGATATGCTCGTCATCTTCTACGTCGCCCGTTTGCTGATGAGTTGTGATATACCGTTGCCATCCACAGTTTTTCTCAGGGACCAGCTTAAGAGTGGCAGACAAATCGAAAGCCGATAGCATTTCGCCATCGGGACTGAGACCGGTTAGCATCGCTACGTCTAAGAGCTTGTTCGGTTAAAGCTCACTTTTTGTATCAACACTTGCACTATTTTCCTTTACATAGTGGACACAAGCGCCTTAGGTCCATGCTCGTTGGTGACGAAGCTGGGTGCCTTCACTCAACGGCAAAGTCCGCATCGGCATTGACCCAAGGGTCCTTTCAGCAACCCAAAAAGAGAGGTATGATCGGCTTATGATAAACATTCTCCTAAATTCAAATGTCTTACACATTCTTGATCAATAGGGAGACCCGATGGTGACACCACCAAGAAACCAAGGCCCTAAAAGGTGCGTACACCTGATAGCACGGAGTCTGTATGTGACACAGTAAGCACTTGACTTTCCTCAGATTTTAATAACATTCCTTCGGTTTTTTTTCTTATCGAAATTCTAATTTCAGGACACCTCTCCCATCCAGAAGAAAAAGGACACCACACCTGCTCTTCCGCCGGCATCACAGACGCCACCAGCCTTCAACCCCCAAGATGTAATCAGAAATTTCTTACTTTAACTTACGAAGTTATTAAATTCCGATCCCTTGTAACTTTAAAAAGTTCTTTTTTCCAGTATTTGTTTCAACCTCGCTGCCCAGTTCGGGTAACAGTGGTATCCACGCTTGTGATCACTTATGATGGGGCAAAAACTGATCAGCTCAACTTCGACCCTTCGAGCATGGATTGGCTTGACAACGACTTGGACATTCTTTCTTCTCCGATCAAGACTCCATCTCCTCTAGTCGTCGCAGCTAAGCCACCTGCCACAGAACCAACTAGGGTCAATCGGCTTCTCCTAGACACCCTCGGCAAGCTGAAGTAGATGTGGGAGTTAGTCGGAAACGAGTCGGCATTCCTGGCCAATCCTTCTGTGGTACGGGACATTGCCGATTCCGTCCAAGAGATCCTCCCGGAGCAGATAGTGTCAGCCATCTAGAAGCTATTGCCCCTGGGTGAGAAGAAAGCTGAATTCGACGCGGCCCTGGATCGGCTTCATGAAAGGGAGGCGCTCAGGGATGCCGAAGCGGAGTTGAAGGCTCTTATCGAAGACGCTAACGCCCAAAATGACAAGCTCCTCGGGTTAAAGCAGGAGGTCGAATCGGCAAAAGCTGCTGCCTCTAAAGCAGCTTGAAGAGTCAAATCCTTGGAACAAGAATTGGAGAAGGCCAGGAAAGCCGAAGCGACTGCTCGCTCAAGCTTTGAGGAGTCCAAATCGGCAGCCAAAGAGCAGTATGAGATAGTGAAGGCTTGCGGGCAGGCAATGTTAGAGGCCAAAAAGAAGATCCCGATCGTGCCCGGATCGATCGAAGAAGACACCACCACTGTCAATCAGATCCGTGACACGATCGCCGACACCGTGAATGATCGGCCTGCGAGCCAAATTTTAAAAACAATATCATATGGATGGATCGGCAATTGTGCCAATAAACACTTCTCGCTCGTTGGGCGCAAACATTCAAGGCCCTTATGCCTTTGTAATAATTTTATTTCCTTTATGAAAATTTGCTTTCATCTGTATTTTTATCTATAGACGATTCATCAGAGTCGGCTTTTATTCAACAGCAACGTGTTGAGTGAACTACTAGCATCAACTTGATACAAGCGTTTGTCAACTTTTAAACTATAGGCGATTTATTTAAAATCGGCTTTTATAAACTTCTGTATTCAAGCTCCTATCCAAACACTTGGATAATGCTTCTTCAAATAGTTAGCATTAATCGCTTTACCGAAAACTTGCCCTTCAAGCGTCTCTAAAATATATGCGTTTCCAGGAATAATCCGATTGACTTTAAATGGGCCTTCCCAATTTGGTGAACCAATCGGTAAAAATGTCTTCACACTAGATCTCCCACTTCAAAAGTTTTCGGCACAACTTTCTTATTATAGTGTCTGGCAACTCTCTACTTATCATGTTCAATATGCTCCAACGCCTTCAATCGAATTGCCACCATATCATCAAGTTTATCCACCATCAGATTCATGTAATCATCGGCTTTTACTCTGTTTTGTTCTTCAATCCTCGTAGATCCAACAATAGCTTCAACCGGTGAAACAACCCCTTGACCGTATACTAACTCAAAAGGTGAAACTTTGGTAGCTCCATGCTTAGCAATCCGATACGCCCATAGTGCATCCGCCAAAGTATTATGCCAACCCTGTGGCCTTTCATCGATTTTTCTCTTAATCAGCTTTATAACACTTTTATTAAAAGATTCTACTTGGCCATTGGCTTGAGCATAATACGGCAAGGAGTTGATTGTTGTGATTCCCAACCTTCGAGCATAGTCTTGAAATGTCTCTGACATAAATACCGATCCTTGATCCGTAGTGATCGTTTGAGAAATACCAAATCAGTAAATTATGTGCTCTTTAACAAAGTCAATTGCTTCAGTGGCTGTTACTTTCTTTAACGGTACAGGTTCAACCCATTTAGTAAAATAATCCGTAGCCACTAGTATATAACGATGCCCCTTAGACGATGAAGGAAATATTTCTCCGATCATGTCAATTCCCCATCCTCGAAACGGCCACGGCTTCAAAATTGGATGCAAAATAGATGCAGGTGTATGTTGTACATTTCTAAATTCCTGACAATCTTTGCAGCCTTTGTAATACTTGAAACAATCTTCAACCATTGTTGGCCAGAAAAATCCTACACGCTTCAACATCCACCTCATCTTATATGCGGATTGGTGTGTTCCTCAAAGCCCTTCATGAACTTCTCTGATTGCAACTTTAGCGTCTTCTTCACTTAGGCATTTAAGTAACAATCCATCAAAACTCCGATAATATAGGTTGTCATTGATTAATATATACCTCTGAGCTTTTTTTAAGCTTTCTATCGGTTTTTTCTTGAGAATCTTTAAGATAACCGATAATCTCTACTTGCCATCCCATCGGAATTGAATTCTCACTTGGAACAATCTCCAACTCCATAATCGGTAATTTGTATCCTGATGCTTCTTGAGCTAACACATTGGCCTCACAATTTTATTCTCTCGGAATATGCTGAATTGTGAATATACTGAAATGTTTAGCCAAATATGAATCCCTCTCTAAATACTCCCGAAGTAGTTTACTATGGCATTCGTATTTACCGATCATATGGAAAACCACTAGTTGTGAATCTCCAAACACTTCTACAGCAATAGCCCCGACTTGAATCAATCACTCCAATCCTTGAATCAAAGCTTTGTACTCCACTTGATTGTTGGTCAATCCAAAATCTACGGTAATACTGAATTGGTAAAATACACCACCAGGGGATACTAAGAAAATACCGATTCCACATCCCTTCTCACAAACCGATCCTTTAAAGAACTTCACCCATGGCAAAAGAATCGAGAGATTAATGTCTTGATGGTGTGTAATGAAATCGGCTAATACCTGCCCCTTGACAGCTTTTGGAGATTCATATGTTAAATCAAACTCGACGAGAGTATATGCCCATTTTCCGAGACGTCCTTTGATAATTGGAGCATTAAGCATGTACTTGACCACATCGGTTTGGCAAACTACTTTGCACTCAGCACCCAACAAATAATGCCTCAATTTAGCGCAAGCAATGTATAAACAAAGGCAATACCTTTCCACCACTGTGTATCGGGTTTCTGGATCCAGCAATTTCCTGTTTAGATAAAAAATTACATGTTCCTTTCCGTCTATCTCTCGGACCAGAACTGCCCCTATTGTCTTTTCCGATACCGACAAATACAACTTAAATGGCAAATTTTCTTTTGGAGCAACCATAACAGGCGGATTGATCAAGTACTCTTTGATATCATCAAACGCTTTCTGCTGCTTTGGACCCCAAACAAACTTATTGGAATTTTTCAACTTAAGCAATAGAGAAAATGGGATGATCCTTTCCGATAAATTTGACATAAATCTCCTTAAGTAATTAATCTTACCAATTAGCTCTTGCAGACGAACCTTTGAATATGGAGGTTTAGTGTTCCGAATTGCCTTTACTCTATCGGGATGCACTTCGATCCCTCTCTGATGCACCATGAACCCCAAGAATTTACCGGCCGATACCCCGAAAGCACATTTCTTTGGATTCATCCTCATGCCATATTTTCAAAACCGATCCAACACGGTCACAATATCAGCCAAGTGTTGTTCTTCCTCTTGAGATTTGATTACCACATCATCAATGTAAATTTCAACCAATTTACTGATTAAGTCATGGCAAATCAAGTTCATCCCTCTCTAATAGGTAGCCCCAGCACTAATTAGTCCAAAAGTCATAACAACCCACTCAAATAGGCCGATAGACCTAGGACACCTAAATGCAATCTTGTTCACATCTTCTTCGGCCATAAAAATCTGAATGTAGCCAGCATTACCATCTAAGAAACTGATAATCCGATTGCCAGAAGCAACGTCAATCAATCGATCCGCAATCGGCATCGGATATTCGTCTTTGTATGTTGCCTTGTTCAAGTCCTGAAAATCGATGCACACCCGAATCTTATCAGAATCCTTTTTTCTAACTGGTACAATATTAGAAATCCAATCGGCATTCTTGCATGGCCAAATAAACTTCGCATCTAGTAACCTTTGAATTTTAGCATTTACTTGATCATACTAATTCTCCTTGGTGCTTGTTTCATTGGCTGAAATCCTGGCTTCATTTTAATTTTATGTTCAACTATAGATCGGCTTAGACCAGGCATCTCATGATATTTCCAAGCGAAGCAATCAGCCCGATCCTTAAAAATTTGAATAAGCCGATCTTTATTTTCCCGCAGCAACTGTTTACTGATGTAAGTGGGTCTCTCTTTATCATCTGTTCCGATATCAACCTTTTCAAGTTCATCAGCCGATATAAAGCCTTGGTGTGGATAACATAGACCTCGGGTACCCATATGGCGGGCCTAAAAGACCACCCGACAGGGGATGGACCAAGTCGGGTGGATGAGGACGGGTACCATTCGGATTCTAGAAGGCATGCTCGGTAAAGATAGAAGTCATCCCTAATTAATAGGGAAGATATACTTGTAATCCCGGATAACTATTAGAGGATAGAGATAGGAATCCTACCTCGTAACCGACCAGGACTCTATCTTGTAACCCTGCCCTCCACTATATAAGGCGGGCAAGGAGCTCCCTGATTCGGGGTCTAGAGAATCACACAGCTCCCATCTTGATCTTCGGTTGATCATCATCTCCTGATCATCTTGTACACATATACCCCATATAATCCTAGAGCACAGGACGTAGGGTATTACTTCCGCCATGAGGGCCTGAACCTGTATAAATCCTTGTCTTGTGCTACCATCGAGTTTGGATCTTGTGCATCGCCCCGTATATAATCATTGCCGACGGTAACCCCCAGTTAGTCACCAGTCGACAGTTGGCGCGCCAGGTAGGGGCAGCGTCAAGATCATCTTCGTCAAGCTTGATGGCATCGATCAATGGTGTCGCCGTCGTCTCCGTCCCCGGAGCCGACTGCATCATCGACAGCATCGGCGACTCCACTTCCCTGATTTGGATCAGATCCAATCTGGGGAGAACTACAACAACGCCTCCCTCTCAGGTTGGGGAACGTCACGGTCATCTACTCATGAGTAGTGCCTCAACGGCTCGATTCCCAACTCGGATACGGCGACGGCTCGAAGACAGATTCTGACATCATCTTGTTTCTACAATTCCCATTGATCCAGAAGGAATTTCAGGATGAGACTGGATGCGTTGGAAAGATAATTTCATGAGTTTTCTGTGAAGCCCAAGAACGTCCAAAACGAAGTCCGGATGTGTCCATGACATCCGTTTGAAGGCAGGCTGTGTGGGAAGATCGTGAATCTCAGCAAGCTCATAAAACCCATCTACGAAGTATGCGGCATGCGGATAGGCCGTGGTATACCTCCAAGGACATCAAGAATCAGCAAGGAGCTTCTTCAAACAATCGACGATCAACACTTCTTCCGGACTTGGATCCGATCTAGTCTGAGAAGAACATCGACATCGCTTCGTCCGGACTCCCGTTCGGGTCGAGGAACGCCGCCGCCATCTACTCCGAGTGGTGTGCCGGGGGCTCAATTCTCGACTCGGATACGGTGAGAACTCAACCAAGGACTTCAACAACGCTTTTTCGGACTCGGAAAAGATCCGATCCGGGAGGAAATTCAACAGCGCTTCGCTCGGACTCCCGGTCATGTTGGGGAACGCCATCGCCGCTTACCGACGAGTAGCGTGCCGGGGACTTAATTCCCGACTCGGATACGGTGAGGTCCCGATGGAGAACGAATCTCGGGTGGTGACCGTCATCAGCAGCAAACCACTCCGACTCGACGATTATTGCGTCCACCGTGCGACGCCTGCTTCATCAACCGTGAGGCGAGCATCAGAAGAAGATGCGATCTGTTCCCATTCAGAATCTGCACGGAACTTGTATCGTGATTTCCCGCTGACTCAGGAGGAGTTTCGGGGTGATATAAGATGCGTTGGAAAGCTTATCTCGTTATATTTCCAACGAATCTAAGAACGCCTGAATCCGACTTCGGATGCGACCGTGACGCCTTTTTCAAAGCAGTCTACGCGGAGAGGTCGCGAATTTCGGCGAGCTCGTAAAGCTCGTCGGTGCCTGCTACGGCGTGAGGATTGATTGTGACACATCTCGTGGGACGTGGAAGACCAGCGAGGACTTTCATCGACTTTCGTCAAGCTACACCAACCGCATGGAGATCATTTACGACTACGGCCAACTCCGTCGACCACGGGCGAGACCTCGGAGAGCACGTGTTGTTCGTTGCCGACCACGACGTGTGCCACTCGGTGTTGACCGAGATCTGAACGGCTACTTCCTCCACTCGGCTACACGACTACACCAGCGCCACGAGCGCCCAAGTCTATGGCTCGGCGACACGCTACTCAGCGACACGCCTAAGCCCGCGCCACGAGCGTCCAAGTTTTCAGCTCGGCTGTACGTCATCACGCGCCACAAGCGCCCGGTACGGCTACACGCCTGGAGCTTCAAATTTACGGCTCGGCGATAAGCCACTCGGCTACACGCCTACGGCAGCGCCACGAGCGCCCAAGTCTATGGCTCGGCGACACGCCTACGCCTACGCCACGAGCGTCCAAGTATTCAGTGCGGCTGTACGCCATCGCGCGCCATGAGCGCCCGTTACGGTTGTACGCCTACAGCTTCAAATCTATGGCTCAGCGACAAGCCACTCGGCTATACGCCTACGCAAGCGCCACGAGCGCCCAAGTCTACGGCTCGGCAACACGGCTACGCCCGCGCCACGAGCGTCCAAGTTTTCAGCTCGGCTGTACGCCATCGCGCGCCACGAGCGCCCGGTACGGCTGCACGCCTATAGCTTCAAATCTACGGCTTGGCGACAAGCCACTCGACTACACGCCTACGCCAGCGCCACGAGCGCCCAAATCTATGGCTCGGCGACACGCTAGTCAGCGACACGCCTATGCCCGCGCCACGAGCGTCCAAGTTTTCAGGCTTCAGTATGCGCCATCGCGCCCGAGCACCGTGCGGCTGCGCTGTGGCACCAAATCTATGGCTCGGCGACACGCTACTCAGCGACACGCCTACGCCCGCGCCACGAGCGTCCAAGTTTTCAGCTTCGGTATGCGCCATCGCGCCCACGGCGCCCGTGCGGCTGCTGCGCCTATAGCTTCAAACCTACGGCTCGGCGACACGCTACTCGGCGACACGCCTACGCCAGCGCCACGAGCGTCCAAGTCTACGGCTCGGCTACACGTCCATGCCTACACCAGAGCTAAGTTCTCGTTACCATAATCTTTTCTTATAAATCTAAGTTGTTTCTTGACTTGCTACTTAGTTGGTCTCCAACTAAGCGATGAAGTCGAGGCTACCTAATAGGTGCACTTGCGTGCACTTTTGTTGCTTTCTTTAATGATTGCAAATGAATCCGAGTGGTTATTCCGGTAGTGAAGCTCGACCCACAAACAGCGAACTCGGTCACTCGTCACGCGTGCACAGGAAAAGAGCCATGAGCCAATTCCCGACGCCCGGGGGCTAGACTAGTCGGGCAGAGTGCTTAACAAAAGGAAGATTACTTGGAAGATTTTAATATCAAAAAGGAAAAGTAGCAAAAGTATAAAAATAATCTAATTAAAGCAGTCGGACCTTACATCCGAGCGATTGATTGTTTTTCCAGATACTGCCTAAATCCTACATGTACATACTACAGGGTTCATGGGTTTTTACCTCATCATGTACCTTATACGACTCCGTACACGAGTAAGAAGGGCGTGCGCAATGAACAACAATTATGGCTCGGCGAGTGCCCGGCACGACTACAAGCCTATGCCCGCGCCTCGACCGTCCAAATCTTTAGTTCGGCGAGCGCTCGGCATGGCTTCAAGCTTACGCCCGCGCCACGAGTGTTCAAATCTATGGCACAGCTATGCGCCCACGCCAACTTCGGTACGGCTATACGTCTACACCAACTTTGGTACACCAACTTTGGTACGGCTATATGCTTACGCCTCTGGCCATAGGCCATCCTGTGCCCTGAGCGCTAACTACGGCCCTCCAGCTACGCGTCACAACTAGTGGCTACAAGTGCAGCCGGGCTAAGCCAAATTCAGCCTCGGTGCACCCCTTTGAGGGCATATCACCGGCAGAGCTACAAAAAATTACCCATCTCTTGGTTTACCCCATGTTGGGTCACTAGTTGGTCGCTGCATGTCATGATCAGATACCAGTGATGTTGTGATTGAGTTTCGATGGTACGCTCCAGTTGGGGCCTATGCTGTACACCGTTACTCGGGTACGGATACCATACGGCCAAACTCTTTCCTTAAGGTACACCCTGTGGTGGGGCCGCTAGCTTTATCCTACTCCGGTCGGGGTACATGTACCGCCTGGCTGACAATAATGGTATGCCCTATGTTGGGACACTAGTTGTGTTACCGCACTAGTCGGATACAGGTATCATTGGGCCAAACCCTATCCAGATGGTATGCTCCATGTTGGGCCAAGCTTTACTCTACGAGTATAGGTACCATATGGTTAAAATCCACGGTATGCCCTCTGGGGCCACCAGCTGTATCCTACTCGGCCGGCATGCAGTACCGCTCGACTCTTCAAATTAAAATCGGTGATGCGCCCCATGTTGGAGTCGCCATGTTGTACATCGCAAGGCAGTCAGTATCACTTTCGACTCTTGACCAAAAGCATGGTACGTCCTATGTTAGGTGCCATGTTGTACATCACAAGGCAATCTGGTACCACTCGACTTTTTCAGCCCAAAATCAATGGTACGCCCCATGTTGGATCGCCAGCTGTACATCGTAAGACGAGTACAGATACCACTTCATCAAAATCAAGGTGATACGCCTTACAATGGGCCTACCGCCAGAACTCCGGCAATCCCGGGCTGGGTATCACTAACAACTTTCTGCGAGTCCTTCACAGTTTCCTCGCAGATAACAGGCAGAAGTCAGTCTGGAAGGAGCAGCAACAATCTACAAGCACTCGGCATGAAGCATGACTCATCCAAGGTGCGACAAAGAAGAGCAGCAACTCGACTATGAAGCACTCGGAGGCTACTGTGGACCCCGGGTACCCACATGGCGGGCCTAAAAGACCATCCGACAGGGGATGGACCAAGTCGGGTGGATGAGGACGGGTACCACTCGGATTCTAGAAGGCTTGCTCGGTAAAGATAGAAGTCAGCCCTAATTAATAGGGAAGATATACTTGTAATCCCGGATAACTATTAGAGGATAGAGATAGGAATCCTACCTCGTAACCGACCAGAACTCTATCTTGTAACCCTACCCTCCACTATATAAGGCGGGCAGGGAGCTCAGCTCCCTGGTTCGGGATCTAGAGAATCACACAGCTCCCATCTTGATCTTCGGTTGATCATCTCCTGATCATCTTGTACACATATACCCCATATAATCCCAGAGCACAGAACGTAGGGTATTACCTCCGCCATGAGGGCCTGAACCTGTATAAATCCTTGTCTTGTGCTACCATCGAGTTTGGATCTTGTGCATCGCCCCGTATATAATCATTGCCGACGGTAACCCCCAATTAGTCACCAGTCGACACTTGGCCCATTTTATACTTGATTTCCTCTATAGCCGGGGTTCCCATAAAAAACCCTCGTGTCCTTGAGTTACTGATTGTGTTCCAGCGTTGTCGGCTTAAAGCCAGATTTACTAAAGCTGATAAAATCACATTCTTCTAAGGGTTTTCCTGATAATGCTTCTAGGTTGTCGTAGATTTCAGCACAATCGGTTTCTGCAGTTAAAGACTCTCCTCTAACCACTTCTATCTGCTCGCTAATCCACTGGATCAAAATCTGTTGCAGTGTTGATGGAATGCAGGAATTGGCGTGTATCCAATCCCTTTCTAACAGCACATTATAACTTTCTTTTCCTTCAATCACAAAGAAAGCTGTTGGGATCGTTTTGCTCCCTACTGTGAGCTCTACCACCAGAATCCCCTTTGCTTTTGCCGGATTTCCATTGAAATCGCTTAACACCATATTGGTCTTCACCAAATCCTCTGTAGACTTTCCAATTTTCTAACGCACAGAGTACGGCATGAGATTCACAGTGGCTCCACTATCCACCATCATTTTTTATATCAGCTTTCCATTAACATAACCCATAATGAATAATGGCTTCAAGTGTAATCAGGAATTCTCGGGCTTCTTAAAAATAGCATCCTCAGCTCCAACTACCAGCTCTGCAGCATCTTCTTCATAGTCACACATGAACTCCCGAGGTAATATGCAGACCATGTTGGTAGCAATCGAGACTTCATCAGAATCCTTATTAGTATCGATAATAACAGCCGATCTCAGCTTAGGTCTCCATTCTTGTTTGCGCCTGGCTAGTCTCATCAGCTTTACCTGCTCCAATAGAGCATCCCTGAATTTTTCAGCCTCTGCCTCCTTTGCCTTAGTATTTCTCATCCGCTGCAAGCGTCGTTTCTGAGATTTTGTTATTCCACTAGGACACCACTGCGGCAATGGAACTTTGGGAGGCCGATGTACATCGGTATTTTTATTCATCGGAACTTCTTCGGCTTTCTCACTAGGAAACACCAGCCGATCCTTTACCAATCTCCTCTTGAGCGGAATAAACGCGTGATTCATGAGGCAATTTTCAAGACTAGGCAACAACATCCTCTCTTCCCAACAATATTAAAAAAAGGACATTCCCAATGCTCCATCTCCCAATCTTGATTCCTTGAAACCTTTTGAACAGGCTCAGGAGTATTTCATTCAATGCTTCTACGAGGTGTATTCTTAGCCATCCGATCATATTTTTCCAACATCTGATTAAAAGTTGGCTTCGGCTTTGGCTTGCTAATCGGATTATGATCTCTTCCACGCCACACCTCACACCATTCGCCAGTTCTTTCACTACCTCGTCGGCGTGCTGCTCGGAATTTCAATTCTGGCTTTTCTTGTACCACAATCCTCTTAGAGCCAACGAGTACCTTAAATCGATTAGAATTTCCGGAATCATCGGCTTTTCTTTTGGCAGCATCAACCATTCCAACAAAGCCGACTGGAAAAGGCTCTGTATCAATTTGGGAACTTTTGCCTTGATATCGAAGTTGCTCACTTTCGATCGCTGTTGGCGATTCTTATGCCTTTTGGAATTAATCCGCATGGATATCGCTGTAGCTTTCACCCGGGAGTATTTCAAGGTATCGATTTTCACGAGGAACGAGAAGTGTTCTGGTCTAGAATCCAACTTGACCGGATGGATAATGGTGGTAATGACAGTAATGATGGGAGTGGGATAAGATATTTCGGGTTGAGAGGCTCTACAGTTTCTTTACTTAGCCAAAGATACAAAATTACTGACACACAATTGCTACTCTGTATCGGAGCTTGGACATTCACTACCACCCGCTATGCTGAAATGGAATCCCGAATGGTTATGATCATTCCGATAGGGCTCAACTGGTCTGCAACTAACAGGATGGATTTCACAAAGTCTAAGCCGAATAATAGGGCTCTCACCACCTATTACATACCACACGTCCGTTGAAGCAGGTGCCTACCGGCTACTAACTAGTCCAAACACCACGTTTGTGTACCAAGAACGTTACTTCGATACACACCCCTACTACCTTTTATACTAATCTCTAAGTGGACAATTAAGTGCAAAGATCTTAGCACTCAAAAATAGTACAGGCCTAATACCAACAGAGCAACCATGTATATGAAAGAACTTTACTTTATTCAACAAAGAATTGAGCTAAGATATTAGGCCTCCCGACCCAGCCTCGGCCCGACGACCACGCCCGGCGCCGCTGCCGACCCGCCCAGCGTGGCCTCGCCTCCCCGCCCGGCGGCGCCTCGCCGTCCCGCGCTCGGCGCCGCCTCCCGAAACGCACGCCACGCGCCCACCCCGCCCCGGCCTGCGCCTCGCCCGCCCGCCCGCGCCCGTCTCGCCTCCCGCGGCGCCCCTCGCCGAAACACGCACCACCGCCGTCGCGCGACCCAGCGCCCGGCCCGTCCCCGACCTGCGACGCCGCCCGATCCGTCCTCCTCCGGATCGGCGCCGCCTCGTCCCGTCCGCGCCGCCCACGGCCGGCACCGCCCTCGGCATCCTCCACATCTGGCTGGGATTGTTTAGGGGATTACTTAGCAAATCCACCGGATTACTTAGAATACCCGCTGTGAAGATGTATATTTACTTTGCATTATGACAAGTAATGCATAGTAATTAGGTTTTGGCTGCTTTTTTCACTTTTGTATGTATGCATAATCGAAAGTAATGAGAAGTAACTGGGCGAAAATTCGGATTACTTTCTTATTTTGGCTCGAGAAATATAAGTAATGAAAAAGTAATCCGTTTGAAAAAGAAGCAACTCAAAATTCAAATAAACCGACATGCAACCCACAATTTTAGTGCAGTTAATGCCCCCACGATTCTAGGATCTTGCCTCCTAGCGAATTGCTTTCCGTGCTGAAACATGTTCACTTCGGTTATTTCCGATTACTTTCAAAAATGCGACTGTTTACTTTCGGGTTTGGCTGGCTCGCGCGGTTCGCTGGGAAGGCTCGGGTGTAGATTAGCTTAATCTACCCCCAGGGGTAGATTAGGGCCTCCGTGTGTGTGTATATATATAGAGAGAGAGAGAGAGAGAGCTAGTGTACACTTTGCTAGTGTGTCTGAGCCTCGATGAACCGATGGATTTTGAAATTCGAGAACTTTAGTGAACTGAAGTGAACATGTTTCAGCACGGAAAGTAATTCGCTGGGAGGCAAGATCCTATAATCGTGGGGGCATTAATTGCCCTAAAATCGTGGGTTTGCATGTGGTTTATTTGAATTTTGAGTTGGTTCTTTTCAAACGGATTACTTTTCATTATTTACATTTCTTGAGCCAAAAATAAAAAAGTAATCGAATTTTCTGCCAGTTACTTCTCATTACTTTCAATTATGCATACATACAAAAGTAAAAAAGCAGTCAAAAAACCTAATTACTATGCATTAGTTAGTCGTAATGCAAAGTAAATATACAGAACCAATACATTTTCACAGTGGATTTCCTAAGTAATCCTGGATTTTGCTAAGTAATTCGGTGCCGGGCGCGGACGGGATCGAAGGTGGCGGAGGAAGCCGGCGGCGCCGCCGCCAATCGAAGCGCGAGGCGGCGGCGGCGGCGTTGATCTGGACGAGCGGCACGCCGCCGCGGCGCCGGGCGTCGTGGGCGTGGTGCGGCGGCGCCGTCGGGCGTCGTGGGCGCGTGGAAGCGGCGAGCCGGCGGCGCATTGGACGGCGGCGGCGGCGCCGGCCGGAGAAAGGGATGGCGGCGCCGTCGGCGTGCGGCGCCGTCGGCGTCGTGGTGCGCGTGGTGCGGCGGCGCCGTCGGGCGTCGTCGGCGTGGAAGCGGCGAGCCAAACACGCCGCTGGACGGCAGCGCCGTTTGGAAGCGAGGAGGCGGCGCCGTCGAGATCACGAACAACAAGGCGGGCGCGCGGGTGAGGCGGCCCCAGCGGCAGGCGGCGGCGGCGGCGGGCGTGGAGGCGTCGAGGCGGCGCGCCACGCCGCAGAGGGAGCGGCGGCGGCGCGCCGCGCGAGGAGGAGGTGCGGTGCGCCAGCGTCTTGAGGAACAAAAGCGATAGTCGCCGGGCTGGGCTGAAATGGCGGCGTTAGGGGCATCAGCGGCGGCGCGTCGGGAGGTGGAGGTGGGCGGTTTTTGTAATCGGGATCCGTTTTTGGGCATTAAATCTGAGAGAGCGGCTCATTGTGTAGTAAATTTGGTTTGGGCTAACAGCTAGCCCAAACTGACCAGTGTAGCTCTACATGTAGGGGAGATTAGGATATATATATATATATATATATATATATATATATATATATATATATATATATATATATATATATATATATATATAGAGAGAGATTTGCTAGTGTACACTCAGTGTATGAGCCTTCGTGAACTTTGATGGGTTTTGAAATTCGAGAACTTTAGTGATCGATCCAAACCGTTGATCTTGTTCGTCATGTCAAAAGGTAGCCACCAACCAAGTTTTGTATTTTTTTGAATTTTTTTGCTATTTGTTTTCTAATTTTGAAAATCAGCTTTCTAAATACTAGTGGAGCATCCAAAAAGCTGATTTTCAAAATTAGAAAACAAATAACAAACAAATTTGAAAAATACGAAACTTGGTTGGTAACTTTGACATGATGAACAAGATCAACAGATTGATCGATCACTAAAATTCAATTTCAAAACCCGTCAAGTTCACGAATCCGTACACTCAATTTCACGCTCTCTCTCTCTCTCTCTCTCTCTCTATATATATATATATATATATATATATATATATATATATATATATACACACATACAGTTTTAGGCTCCATGGAGCCTAGGCTCCATTGCAATCAGCCGTTGATTTTCTTGATCGTTTATTCTTAGTTGATTAACGGATTATTCTTAATTATCACGTGATTACTCATTTCACAAAATTTGAATTTGAACGCTCTCATGTTAGCGGCGATAGTTGAAATCAATAATGAATGATATAGCGCATGTATATGTTTCCATGTATGCACGTACGTACTTTTCACTTATGTATCAATATACCCGCTTTGTATATTTCTGAATGATATAGTGTGTGCTTCCGTGTATATATACACGCATTCAGTTATGACTACCAAGTATACACGTGTGCCATGTATATTTGTAGATATATACTCGTTCGGTTATTAATCACTAATCACGTATGCCGGCCGTATACTCTCTTATTTTAAATTGAATACTGACCATAATACGCTGAATACAAGAATTTTTTCAGGTATATGCATGCTTCTTTTCAGAATAAATATCAAATATCATGCGTGTATACGCTGAATACACCCATTTTTTTTCAGGTATATACATGCGTGTATCAAAAGGTATGCGTGTATAAAGACGAGTTATATAATGGAGTTATATAATGTCACTTTCGTATATATAATGTCACCTCTCCATGGAGCCTTTTGATACATACTCATATTTTGACAGTTTTTATATACTTCCACGTATACACGCTGTGCTTCGACAACTTTTTATATGCATTAGCTTAAACTTGAAATTTATATTGTTACATGATATACATCTCTAGTTTTGGTCAAGAAAAATTGCAAGCTACCTAGAAGAATTAACTATCGCAGAGTACACATTCATTACAATCTGAAACTCTAAAAAACCAGCTAAAATCTAAAGATCTTCACATGATAACGTCAAAAGTTCATCCAAGTAGTCAAGTTGGCCATGTAAGCTTTTAAAGTTCATCCTTGACAAGCTGACCGCCAATATACCCAGATTCTTATCTTCTGCTTGCATCATCTAGAAAGAGTAAACGAAGTCAGATATACATGGTTCAAAGCCTATGTACATGTGCACGGAAAGTTTCTAATTAATCATTCACAAACTAAGAATTAATCATGCAGTATCTAGGACATGGAGAGATACATATGTATTTGGGTATGTATTGATTAGAGTATAAGATTTATCGGTCCAAGCCATGGAGAGGTACACTTATATTTGGGTATTTATCAGCTTGAGTATGTGAGGGTGCGGTCGAAAAGGTGTCATCTGCCTAGACAGTTTCTTATTAGACACTCATGAAGAAAATCATTATGTAATGTTTAAGCCATGTAGAGATACATACAAATCATGGTATGTATCGATCTGAGTATACACAGACGTGGTAAATTTCTTTGCATCAGCTGGCCTCGATTCAAACAACGAGTTCTAACGATTCAATCAAAATTACTTGACTAGTCGAATGGACACCTAGGCAATTACATGTTCAAAAAAAACAAAGCAATTACCTGGTGCATGGACACACTGATGCAAGCTGAAGCTGGCCAAGTCGTCTACGAAAACCATCCGCACTAGACAGCGCGCCAACAAATTCAGTTCGTTGCCTTCTCATATAGGTACGAACAACGGCTGTAGCTAGCCTCACCAATTTGTAAATGAATCGACCTGAGATCAAGAATACAAAACAAGAACTCCAATTAACATTGAAGAACGCTATAAAAAACAAGATATACAAAGCATACCCAGGTGCTAAAAGACAGCGAGGCAGATGGGGATCGCTGGAGAGTAGAATGACGTCTTTGGAAGCCGAGCGCAGAGGAGGGGAAGGGTATCGAAACGCCGTCGGCGTTATGCAGCTGGGGCGTCGAGCGCTGGGCGGCGCCATCGATTATCATGGGGGCGACAGGGCAGGTAGTGGATCTGAGCTGGGGGAGTTGCCGCACCGTTGGAGAAGCACAGGAGGGCGTCGCCGCGCTAGCCGGAGGAAGGAGACGCCGACGCCCTGGAGAAAGGGGGAGGCCGCCGCCGAGCCGTGCTGACCGCCGCGCCGACCGACCGACCGTCGCGCCGTGGTGAAAGGATGACGGGCGCCGTCGGTCCGACCAGTGCAGCAGGAGGGGCGTCGCCGAGCCGGAGGGAGTAGGAAAATACCTCTTGTACGCCTTCACTTGGAGCGCCTCGCCCTCGCCGCCGAAGTCGAGTAAAGCCGCCGCCGAGCGGGCGAGCTGCTGCGCGCGCCGTCGGCGTGGAGAGATGATAGAGGCGGGCGGAGTGCGCCGCCCGCACCGAGCAAGCGCGCCGCCCGTCGGCGTGGAGAGAGGATGAGCACAGAGGCGGCGTGACGGAAGGGAAGCGGCGCCGTGTGGGGACGGCGGCGAACGTCGGGGCGGGCAAGGTGGCGCCGAGACGGGGCGTTAGCGAAGACCGGTCGGGGCAGCCCGGCACGGCGGCCGAAACTCGAGGGCAGCAAAGCCGATGGCGGATAAGCGGTAGCCACGGATGGAGCCGCGGCGCCGTGGCAGGCAACGCCGCGTCATGGCGTGGGGACGCGCTTCGCGAGGCTGCGGTTGGGGCGGGTGGATCTGGGCCGACCGGTGGAAAGTAATTAATGGAGCAATTAATCGATATGATTTTAAAACCACCATCGACAACGGGTATATTTCTAAGAAACCCGATAGCCAAATACACCATAACAACTCGGATCGGTAAAACTAATCAGCGGTGGATGAAGGTGGAGCCTAGGCTCCATAGAGCCTTAAGTAATTTTCATATATATATATATATATATATATATATATATATATATATATATATATATATATATAGAGTCCTAATCTACCCCTGGGGATAGATTAAGCTAATCTACACCCGAGCCTTCCCAACTCTATATATGTGGGTTGATTTTGTAGGAAGAAGAAAGGAGAAAGAAAAAGGGGAAGAAAATAAGAAGAAAAAGAGAAAACGTGCGTGGCATGCATGATGATGTTCATGTGTGTGCGCATGCATGCATGATGTGCGTGTGTATGCACATGCAGTGCTGCATGCAGGGCAGCAGCGAGGGCGGGAGGCCCAGGCGGCGTGCGGCCCGCAGCGCGCTCTGGCAAAAACGCGCCCGCGCACGGGCAGACGTGCGATGGGAAAAATCGGGGAAAACGGCGCCGGCCCAGGATTCGAACCCGCCCTCCACAGTGAGTCGGCTCGGCTAGCCAACCCAGCAAATCGTCTGCTGTGTCGTACTTGCCACGCAAAAAATTATTTTATATGTAAAAATAGAATGGACGGCCAGATGTGGCTCGCTTGTGCGATCGGACGGCTGCGACGGGGCCGAGTGGGGAGGCCAGCCACATGGCGCCCCAGCGACGGACGTGGTTGGCATTACTGCGGGTCACCCTAGCCCAAGCGGTTCGTAAGCCCTGTGCAAACGGTTTTAGAACCGCTTGCGAGCAATCATGATCGATGCCGAGGGCATCTGGCGCGCTCTAGAGCCGCTAGTGATGCCCCTCTGCAAGCGGTTCGCAGAATGATGGCGCGGGCGGGCCAGTCGGCCACGTGGAGGCTCTCTGCAAGTGGTTGGAGGCATCCCCGCAAGCGGTTGAGTAACCGTTTGCGCAGACGTGCAATTTACTATTTGGGGGGCGCAAATAGATATTTAAATATATATTTCGGCAGGGGAATTTTTTATTTATCGTTTAAATTTAAATACATATACGATGAGTATATAATTAGCGATCACACAAGCTTAAATATATTAGATAATACATGTAATAATGTACGCTTTATATGCACCGGCCTAGCTAGACACACATGCATGAAGTAATAATGAGCCGAATTTACAAAGTTTATAATTAATATAAATTGTGCAAAATAGACCAAACAGTTCATTGTTTTCTTGCATTACTCTTCTTGACGCCCTTTGACGACGTAGAAGTCGTACCTAGTTCGTTCGTGTTGGAATATGGTTCTCGAAAATGAAACTCGCCCTGAGAGTTAATGACCTCATCGAGAATGAAGCCGAATAGTCGTTCTTGTAATGCGAGCACCCGATGATGTGGTAACACTTCAGTATGTTTATCCATGTCTGGCTGTCAATTCAATTAAAGTGAAAATTAAATTAATATGTACAGCCATGTAACTTAGTGGAGTACATAAAAACGTTATTAAGTTGTAGATAGATGCATGGTTGCGTGCATATATGTACGAACCTCTTCAGGAGTTTGAGGCTCAAGCTCGCCATGGCACATCATTTGGATATAGTGGAACACATAGTAGTCACATAGGTTGTTTTCCGCAGATGGTTGTTTTACCTATGGTCGATGCGGGGCAATTATAGATCAGTAAGGGAAAGAAATATTAATTGACAAGGGGCAATTACGTCGTTTTAGCGTACCCAGTCGTTTATCTTGACATCTAATTCCTTCTTAAAATGTCCTATCTGAATCTCTTGAAAGCTCACGAACGCCTTGTTAAGGAGGTCAATTATCCACTAGTATTCTTTTTGCGGTTTTCTCCTTGAGTCTTGCATGATGATCATGTTTTGGTCAAGTTTTATGATTATAAGGATCCAGTGGAATCTATTCATATATTGCAACAGTTATAAAATGTAATTAAGTAATATATAGTGTGCCATCATGTGACTTAAGCAATATAAGAACGAGATGTTAGTGAGGACATCAGCACGTACTTAAAGTTGAATGACAGAAGTATGTATGGCTTGTAGTGCTGTTGTACTAGTGCATGTACAACGTAGTCATGGATTTCTTTTGGTTTTCCACGGTATTGCCAGACTGCCTCGTTGACCAAGGGTCGAGCAAGCCAATGAAGTTCGGCTTATGTTCTAAGTCTTTGTATCTCCATTCTACAGAAAATGGATTAATCCAGTTAATTAATTAGGGTTCTCGGCAAGCAGCAGGTATAGATATATATAAACTCGGATGGTCGACACTTACAGACACCAGCAGGTCATGAAGGACATGTTGACGGCGTCTACATCGTACACATTGTACCAGTCTTCAAAATCAAGATTTATCAATTGATCATTTCCTCGAAACAAATGTTCTTCTTGAAACGAGACGTTTAGTAAAGCATATCCCCTGGCAGACATGTGCTCGTACCATTCATGCGCGCGTCGCATCTTGACCGGTAGTTTCCGTATGTCCTTAGGGTCTAGCAACGGCTGGCCCAGCTTAAATGGCCACCTAACTTGAGCAGTTGGAAGATCATCAGTTAATCAACGGGCGACTTCTAAGTTATCAAGGCCAGCTTCCCTCATGAAATCATACTCCATCTGTAGACGTTTTGCCTCCTCCTGTTCTTCCTTGCTCATGTATGTGCCCGGAGGTTGTTTACTCTTGAAGACGTGCTTTCTGATAGTCATTTGGTAGTCGGTACAGAGAGACGGTCGGTACTGAACAGTTGTCGTGAATTTTTTCGCGATCTTTGGATCAATTCGTTCCTTTGGCGGTGGATTTATTTTATCTTTATACCCCTGTTTCTATGCGTCCACAGCTTTCTTCGACTCTCTTTTTAGCTCCTCAGGAGTCATCTCATATGGTGTTTTTTTGGGTTCCTTCATTCTCTGTCTGAATGGGAAACCGGCCGCCCTGCTGCTTGGTGTCGTTCTAGCTGCTGGAATGCTCCTTTTGCTAGCAATCTTCTTGTTCTGTCTTGGTGGAGGAGGTGAGCTCCGTCTCGGTGGAGTGTTCTGTCTTGGTGAAGGAGGTGAGTTCTGTCTCGGTATAGATGTCACCTCCATACCATCAGCAAACACGATGTATTTCTTCCGCCAGAGGATGATGTTATGGGCGGCCTCTCCAAGCTTGGTCACATCGTCTCCTCCGGCAATATCGAACTCCATATCATCAAATCCGGCCACCACCTCGTCCACCGTGACCTTGGAGTGTCCCACGGGTATCGGGTTACAATGGAATGTCTGGCTCGACTCCACCGGCAAGACCATGCCGTAAGCCACCTTGAGGGTGAGGTTGTGCAGTTGGACGCGTAGCTCACATTGGCGGGACACGGTGATGTCGTCCACGGGATAACGGGCCTACAATTCGTCGGTCGACACGTTGTTTGACACATAGCTGCTTCGCCGACTGGAGGCCGGAGGACTAACCACGTTGTCCGAAGGCAAGACGACAACCCCACCTGGTCTTTGAAGACTGGCGATTGCAGCATGCACTTCCCGCTTTAGCATTTCTGCCATGTTTTCCATGTGCTCCTTGAGTTCCCGTTTGCTTTTGCTGACTCTATTGTGTTCTCTTACTTTCCTTCTTTCCCGGCTCCAGTATGTGGCTTGATCATTTGAGAAGTCAGCCAGCCACGGCACCTGCTTGCCAATTCCTCGTGTCCTTCCTGGATGCTCTGCGTTCCCGAGTGCGTAGGTAAGCTCGTCGTTCTCCCTGTCTACCATCAAGGATCCTGCACGTTGCTTCTCGATGGCTTCCACAATCCTTTCTTTGATGGGTTGCACTTGAGGTGCCATCTCCAGCTTGCCATCATCCTTCGGCCTCCCTCCGTGACCCAAGGTCCAGTTGCGTGGGCGGATCTCCCAGTCTTCTGTTTCTGGTACTATACCCTTTTTCCTAAACTCATCTTCCTGCTTCTCCCATTTTGGCATAGCCTTGATGTAACCACCGGATCTGAGATGGTGGTGGTATTTTGTCTTCTATGCATTGGCCTTGTTCTGCTCACTCGCGGCCTTGTCTTCAGCCGACAGCTTGTACTCCTCGAATGCTTACCAGTGATCCGCTAGCTTCGGATACTTATTGAAGTCTGGGGTTGTTCCGGTCTCCACGTACTTTTTAGTTAGCTCGCTCTTCCACGACTAAAAGCATAACACCATCTTGCTCAGAGTAAATTTCTTGCACTTGTTTTCGTAAGCCGTCGGAATCGTGAAGTTTTCCTTTATATCCTTTCAGAGCAGCTCTTTCGTAGCCGTAGGAACCTTGGGCCATGTCTTGATGCTAGTAGGGACGTGATCCCACACAATGACTCCACAGACGTTGTTGAAGGGGGTAAGTGCCGACAGAGGGGCTTCGGGCTTCCCAGTGGTTGAAACTTGAGTAATCACATACTTTGTCGACGGCTTTTTGTTAGGCCCTCATATTTGCTTGGATTGGCTATTGGACGTTTTCGGCTTGAAAAAAGAACAGGAACACGTGTCAGAGGTTTATTGCTATGAGACGTGTAAGAAACGGTCATTTTAGTGTCCAGGCTATATATACCTCACAGCCGTCGACATTAGTTTCATCGACTTGACTGGATGGGTGATCACGGCTTGACTGGCGGTTGGATCACGGGCTTATGCATGGACGGCGTGATCACCGGCTTGAGCCGAGACGACCTGGTCACCGGGTTGAGCCGGGACGGCCTGATCACCGATTGGATCTACCGGGATGGCCTGAAGGGAATATGTCCTAGATCAATCATGAGATGATTGTGTAATTCGTCTTTGTTCATGTACTTTTCGATAACTAGCTTATCAGGTTCCATGAATAATGCTCATAACTTTGTTCATCAAATATGACTTAATTGTGAGACACATTGTTTGTATGACATTATTCTAAACTGATCCCTGATCCAGAATCATTATGAGGAGCATTAATGATTGATCAGCACATATATTGATTGATGGTACTGTTTCACATACCATAGATATTGTGGATATCGAATCAATAATGTGGACACGTGTTAGAGAACACGGATGTTTGGATTGACCTACTCCGAGATACTGCTGAGATTGTTACCTTAATAGTGCCATCAGATTGTTGTCTCGAGTGGTACACTTATATGGTCCTTAGACCTGAGATCATCATAGAGTCCCAGCATGCGTAGTTGTATACTTTGGGGTTATCAAACGCTACTCCGTAACTGGGTAGTTATAAAGGTGACTTACGGGTATGCCGCGAAACATGGCATAGGGGTGTGATAGATCAAGATGGAATTTGCCCTCCTCGATAACGGAGAGATACCTCTGGGCCCTTGGTGTGGATGGATAAGGAAAGTCTTGGCCGTGCCAAGGTGACTAATTGTTAGTCACATCTTATATCCATTACGGAACGAGTGAATGGGTCGAGCTATCACAAGGGTGGCACGTATCTTGCCTTGAGCTTGGTGGTGTCGCATGGCAAAGGATCGGTATGTCTGCGTGTATCAAGGTTCACCGATGAGATTATTACGTGCATTCGGGATCAATATGTGTTGCTAGATACCGCAATTGATCAGTAGGCTGAAACGGGTTTCGGGTCCGCGACCGACTTTGGCATGAACC
The DNA here is from genome assembly GCA_036346415.1 of Raddia guianensis. Lineage (NCBI taxonomy): Eukaryota > Viridiplantae > Streptophyta > Magnoliopsida > Poales > Poaceae > Raddia > Raddia guianensis. The sequence continues at coordinate 42,328,675 of CM070539.1, forward strand.
TAACGGGTCACACACTTAACGGTTGGGAACATGTTAACGGATTCACTTACATTAATGGGTTTGGCGCGTGGATATGGATCCACGTAGAAGATAGAGTCCTAACGGGCCTTCTAGTGTAGAAGCCCGTTAGCACGCCTATATAAGTTGGAGGCCGAGGCGGCGCGAAGAGAGAGAGAGAGAGAGAGATGTACTCCACCCAAACCCTAGCCGCGCCCTCCCGCCTCCCGAGAAACCCTAGCGGTATGACGTGGTGCTAACACGCCGGCGTCGACGTTCCACTCTGGGCGTGTGGATACCTCGGAGCTGCCGCTTTCCGCGGACGTGCTTGCGATGGGCGCCTCTCCACGAGCTTGGCGACCTCTCCCGAGCACGGCGACCTCTCCACGAGCACGGCGACCTCTCCCGGCACCGCGACCCTCGGCGGCGGGGCCATGCTACTGATCGGGCGTGTCGACTACTTCCTCTCGTCGCGAGTCTTCTTCCATCGCTTCCAGCGTCGAGGGTAACGATCCATGGTCCCCTACTTACATGTTGATCCTGGGTTTGCGCGAAAATTTTGATTTTCGCCAGCGCGTAACTCTGCGTTTCCATCGCGGTATCGGGCGATCATGTGTAGTTTCGGATCTGGATCTGGCGCATATATGATATGATGCTGATATTGTTCACGGGTTGATATGATCACGGGGTATTAGAGGTATGAGTTGATAGCACCACGTGATCAAAAGATTAGTTCGCTCTCTTTTATATTCAAGACACACAACTCCCATACCGGCTGGTAACACCATCTGGGATTCGTGTGCGATGAACAAATCGAGGCAACAGATCGAGATCGCATGCGGTCGCCGTCTTCTCAAGTGGACCTCACGCGTTGGGTTGATGAGATCGACCTTATGGAAAATTGGGACATATGATGGCCCGGGATGGCTTGATTTGATCAATCCGGTTGAAATTTCCATAGCGTTTTTCTACGGGACCGCCGTGATAGTCTGCGTAGGCCTGTTAATTAAAACTGACTCACATCGCGAGCGTTAGAATTCGATTCTACGCCTAACTTGTTTTTCAGGGAATGATGTGAGTTGTATGGACCCTTTGTGTTGATTGCTTGTAATTTTCATGACTGCGTGTCATGGTTAATTGCAATAGAAGGCTGTCCTGTTGTTATATAACGGCTGCGTCTTGCATGTGATGCCTTGAATCCTCATGTATATTTGATTACTAGCTGTTAGGAGTAATAGCTTGTAATTGGTCATGGAGGCTTCAACCCTGGTGGCTTGGTGGACAGGAAAGAGCGTGGTGATGGAGATCACCGCGTACTTGGGCCATACTAACTCACAGCTTGATAGCGTATCTTCTGTGATTGTTTTCCTGCTCTGCTGTTCTATCTCATTACCATAATTGGTGGTCATGATAGTCTTTGATAGGATGGTTTCCCTCGAAAAATTAAGTAACTACCCTTCCAATAGCGGCACCTACAAGACCCTGTACGTTAGCGGATTGTTTCCACCACGCTTATGAGGAGGGCACCGCTTTCTTCCTTGGTCGTAGGGTGGAATGTGATTCCACATGCAATGCGTTGGTTTGCTTATCGGGGCTAGCACAAAAGGGTTTTGGGTCCCGGGGTATATATGTTGGAGCCGGGGCATCGAATGCTGTCCAACAAACAAGAGTCACATATGATATGATTGGCAAGGGGTTGCCTACCTATGTCTAGGTTCTTTGGTAACTCTAGAACTTTTGACTATAGATCTTGTCCTTCTAAAATGCACCAGAGGGAAAATGATTTTAGTGGGAGCATCTTTTATTAAATTGTTTAATGGAAGATTAACATGAACATAGTGCTAAAACTTTGCTTATTTATTCTGTTGTGTAGATGGCACGCAATGTCAATGCAAACCCTGGTTTTAATTTGCATTAGGTCCTTGAGAGGGAAAAAGTCGATGGGACAAATTTTATGGATTGGTATCGAAACTTGAGAATCGTTCTCAAGCAAGAGAAAAAGGAATATGTGCTAGAGGAGCCATATCCTGCTGAACTGGCTGATAATACACCAGCTGCTGACAGGCGTGCTTATGAGAAGCACACTAACGATGCTCTTGATGTTTGTTGTCTCATGCTAGCCACTATGAATTCTGATCTGCAAAAGCAGTATGAGCATGCTGATGCACATACTATGATCGAGGGTCTTAAGGGCATGTTTGAGAACCAAGCTAGGACTGAACGATATACGATATCCAAAGCCCTGTTTGCGTGCAAACTAACTGAAGGACCTGCTGTTAGCCCTCATGTGATCAAGATGATTGGTTACATTGAGAGCACGGAGAAACTTGGTTTTCCTTAAAAGTTTGGTGGCCACGGATGTGATTCTCCGATCGCTCCTGCGAGCTTTGAGCCATTCATTTTGAACTTTCATATGAATAGCACGGAGAAGACCACGACCGAAATGCATGGGATGTCAAGCGAAATGAACAAAGCATTAAGAAAGGCCCTAGTCATGTGATGATGGTTCAAAAGGATAAGAAAAGGAAACGCAAGGGCAAAGGGAACGGTGAGGATGTGATCCAAGATCCGAAACCTAAGCCAGCTCTGAAGCCCAAGAAGGGTGGCCCTGGGAATTCTGACGAGTGTCACTACTGCCATAAGAAAAGTCATTGGCGTAGGAACTGCAGAAAGTACCAGGAAGACAAGAAGAATGGAACTGTTTCATCTTCAGGTATTAATGTTATTGAAATTAATCTTGCAACTTGTCCTAATGAATCGTGGGTATTTGATACGGATCAATGATTCATACTTGCAAATCGTTCTGGGGCTTAGTAGGACTCAAGTCGCAAGTGGAGAGGTAAATATTCGCGTCGGCAATGGAGCAAAGGTTGCTGCGTTGGCTGTCGGCGTCTATTCCTTACCATTACCGTCTGGTTTAGTCATGGAACTTAATAATTGTTATTATATTCCTGCCTTGAGCAAAAACCTTATCTCTTCTTCATGTTTGGAAGAAGATGGTTATGATTTTGTAATAAAGAACAAGCGTTGTTCTATTTATTTCAATGGTTTGCTCTATGGTAACTTCTCATTAATGAATGGGTTGTATGTGCTGGATCTTGATGATGCAAATGTTTATAACGTTAATGCTAAAAGACTCAAAACAGATGATTTGAATTCCACTTATCTGTGGCAATCGCCGCTAGGCCATATAGGTAAGAAACGCATGGAGAAGCTCCATAAAGATGGTCTTCTTGGTTCAATTGATTTTGAATCTTTTGACACATGCGAATCTTGTCTACTTGGCAAGATGACAAAGACACCCTTCTTGGGTCACAGTGAGAGGGTGAGTGACTTGTTGGCCCTCGTGACGCACGGATGTATGTGGACCGATGAGTCTTTGAGGCGGAGGTGGTTTCCAGTATTTCATTACTTTTATCGATGATTTTAGTAGATATCTCTATATCTATCTAATGAGGCATAAGTCTGAATCTTTTGAAAAGTTCAAGGAGTTTCAGAATGAGGTACAAAATCATTTGGGCAAGACAATCAAATTTCTACGATCTGATCGTGGAGGTGAATATTTGAGCCAAGAGTTTGGCGATCATCTAAAGAGTTGTGGAATTGTTCCACAATTGACTCCACCCGGGACGCCTGAGTGGAATGGTGTATCGGAACGGAAGAACCGAACCTTGTTGGACATGGTGCGGTCTATGATGAGTCGGACTAATCTTCCTTTGTCATTTTGGGGACTCATTGAAAGCTGCTGCGTTCACTTTAAATAGGGTTCCATCAAAATCCGTGGAGAAGACGCCATATGAGATATGGTCGGGAGGCGTCCGTGTTGTCTTTTCTAAAGATTTGGGGCTGCGGCTTATGTAAAACGATGACGCCCGATAAGCTTCACGCCAAATCGGATAAATGCTTCTTTGTGGGGTATCCAAGGGATACATCCGGTGGTTATTATTTTATAACCCGAAAAGGGCAAAGTGTTTGTTGCAAAGATGGTATCTTTCTAGAAAACAGTTTTACGAAAGAGCCATTAGGGAGCAAGGTGCAACTTGAAGAAATTCGGGAAACACCTAAAAATGTTTCAGCTCCTGCTGACCCTCAACCCGACTAGCAAGTTGTTGCTGAGCCGGAGGTTGAGGCGCCATTACGTAGATCCGAGAGGGCAAGTCATGTTCCCGAGAGGTTTATGTTCCTCGCCACGGAAAGCAGCGCGACGTGTTATTGTTGGACAATGATGAGCCTAAGGATTATGCGGAAGAATGGTGGGATCGGACTCAAAGATGGCTAGAGGCCATGAGATCCCAAATAAAGTCCATGTATGATAATCAAGTTTGGAACTTGGTTGATCCGCTCGATGGTGTAAAAACTATTGAGTGCAAATGGGTCTTTAAGAAAAAGATAGACGCCGATGGAAATGTTCACATCTTTAAAGGCGCTTGGTAGCAAAAAGGGTATAAGCAGATTCATGGTGTTGACTATGATAAAACTTATTACTTTGTTGCCATGGTGAAGTCTATCAGGATCATGTTAGCGATTGCCGCGTATCATGATTATGAAATTCGGCAAATGGATGTCAAAACGGCTTTCCTAAATGGAAACCTAAGCGAGGACGTGTACATGGTACAGCTCGAAGGTTTTGTCGATCCTTTAAATGCTAGCAAGGTATGCAAGCTTCGGAGGTCTATTTATGGGCTGAAGCAAGCATCTCGGAGTTGGAACCTTCGTTTTGATGAAGTGTTCAAAGAGTTTGGCTTCATCAAGAATGAGGAAGAGCCGTGTATTTACAAGAAGGCTAGTGAGAGCGCACTTGTGTTTCTGGTCCTGTATGTAGATGACATACTGTTGATCGGGAATGATATTCCAATGTTAGACACTGTTCAATCTTATTTGAGAAAGAGTTTCTCAATGAAAGATTTGGGAGATGTGGCCTACATCTTGGGGATAAAGATCTATAGTGATAGATCGAGAAGGCTAATTGGATTAAGCCAAAGTACTTACATTGACAAAGTCCTAAATCGGTTTGCTATGCGTAACTCAAGAAAGGATTCTTGCCAATGTCTCATGGTGTAAGTCTCAAGAAGACTCGGTGTGCCTCGGCGCTGATGAGCTAAAGAGAATGAGTGCGATTCCATATGCCTCCGCTATTGGATCCATCATATACGCCATCTTGTGTACGCATACGATGTTTCATACGCTCTAAGTGTTACGGCGCAGATACCAATCGAATCCCGTGAATGTCATCGATAGTCAGAAGAACATCCTCAAGTACTTGCGAAGAACTGGGAAGATGTTTCTGGTTTTTGGAGGAGAGGAGGAGCTTGTCGTAAAGGGTTACGTCGACGCTAGCTTCCAAACTGACAAGGATGATTCGCGTTCGCAATCCGGGTTTGTATTCTGTCTCAATGGTGGGGCAGTGAGCTGAAAAAGTTCTAAGCAAGAGACAGTAGCTGATTTCACGACGGAGGCCGAGTACATTGCAGCTACTGAAGCAGCAAAGGAGGCGGTTTGGATCAGAAAGTTTATTTCTGAGTTGGGAGTTGTCGCTAGTGCTTCCTGTCCAGTGGATCTCTATTGTGACAATAGTGGTGCCATTGCACAAGCTAAGGAGCCTAGGTCTCACCAAAAGTCCAAGCACATACTCAGGCGGTACCACCTGATCAGAGAGATCATCGAGAGAGGTGACGTGAAGAATTGTAAAGTGCACACGGATCTAAACGTGGCTGATCCGCTGACAAAGCCCCTTCCACAACCCAAGCATGAGGCACACACAAGAGCCATGGGTATCCGATACCTGCATGATTAACTCTAGTGCAAGTGGGAGATTGAAGGGAATATGCCCTAGATCAATCATGAGATGATTGTGTAATACGTCTTTGTTCATGTACTTTTCGATAACTAGCTTATCAGGTTCCATGAATAATGCTCATAACTTTGTTCATCAAGTATGACTTGATTGTGAGACACATTGTTTGTATGACATTATTCTAAACTGATCCCTGATCCAGAATCATTATGAGGAGCATTAATGATTGATCAGCACATATATTGATTGATGGTACTGTTTCACACACTGTAGATATTGTGTATATCGAATCAATAATGTGGACACGTGTTAGAGAACACGGATGGTTGGATTGACCTACTCCGAGACACTGCTAAGATTGTTATCTTAATAGTGCCATCAGATTGTTATCTCGAGTGGTACACTTATATGGTCCTTAGACCTGAGATCATCATAGAGTCCCAGAATGCGTAGTTGTATACTTTGGGGTTATCAAACGCTACTCCGTAACTGGGTAGTTATAAAGGTGACTTACGGGTATGCCGCGAAACATGGCATAGGGGTGTGATAGATCAAGATGGAATTTGCCCCTCCTCGATAACGGGAGAGATACCTCTGGGCCCCTCAGTGTGGATGGATAAGGAAAGTGCGCGGCCATGCCAAGGTGACTAATTGTTAGTCACATCTTATATCCATTACACGGAACGAGTGAATGGGTCGAGCTATCACAATGGTGGCACGTATCTTGCCTTGAGCTTGACTGGTGTCGCGTGGCAAAGGGATCGGTATGTACGCTGCGTGTATCAAGGTTCACCGATGAGATTATTCGTGCATTCGGGGTCAATATGTGTTACTAGATACCGCTATTGATCAGAGATCGAAACAGGTTTCGGGTCCGCGTCGACTTAGCATGAACCTAACGGTCACACACTTAACGGTTGGGAACATGCTTAACGGATTCACATTAATGGGTTTCGCGTGGATATGGATCCGCGTAGGAGATAGAGTCCTAACGGGCCTTCTACTGTAGAAGCCCGTTAGCACGTCTATATAAGTTGGAGGCCAGGGGCGGCGCGGAAGAGAGAGAGAGAGAGAGAGAGAGAGAGAGAGATGTACTCCACCCAAACCCTAGCCGCCGCGCCCCTCCCGCTCCCGAGGAAACCCTAGCACGCCGGCGCGCGACGTTCCACTCCTGGACGTGTGGATACCTTAGAGTCGCTGCCGCTTTCGCGGACGTGCTTGCTGATCGGCGACCTCTCCCCGAGCACGGGCGACCTCTCCACGAGCACGGGCGACCTCTCCCCGGCACCGGCGACCCTCGGCGGTTAGGCTGGCGCTGATCGGGCGTGTCGACTACTTCCTCTCGTCGCGCTGAGTCTTCTTCCACGCTTCGCTGGCGTCGAGGGTAACGATCCATGGTCCCCTACTTACATGTTGATCCTGGGTTTGCGCGAAAATTTTGATTTTCGGCTAGCGTAGCCTGCGCGTTTCCCATCAATGAGGGTGCCCATCGCGATTTCGTTAAGTAGAAACTCATCTCCCGCATCGAAATCAAGGTCATCGCGTCCGGAGTGCGCCATCTATCACTGTGCATGCACGCGAAATAATAGAACATTTAATACAACATATGCATCTCTTTTTATTTGAATACAACATTTGAATGCAATATTTGAATACAATATTTGAATACAACATATACATCTCTTAGATGTCATCCATCTCGACACCCATCAAAACGTACAATATTTGAATACAATATTTGAATGTACAGTTTTCAAATGTACCCATCTCGACACCCTCTAAACTACTAGGTTTTAGCCTTAGATGCCATCCACAAATGAAAGGTGCTCGACGGCGAGGTCGATGATTGCCTTGTGTCCTCCACAAATTGGTAAAGATATTTTGTCAAGTTAACCAACTAAGAAAAAACCAAGCTGAACATACTTAAGCCATCTATCTCCTCCATTTCAATTTTTTCAAGTTTCAAATGTAGCATGTGCATGTCATCTTTAACAGCACCTTTTAGCCACCAAGTTCACATACACATGCAAATTTCGTTAGCTGCATAAACCCAACTAGGAACCCTAGCTAAGAGCTTAGATAGGGTGCTTGGCGGTTGCCGTCGGGAGCTCCTAGAAAACCTACTCCAGCTCTCTGGCGCCATTTCGATTTCTAGAGCTGCAACTGAGGCCATCCAGCCCTTACACCCTAGCTAAAACCCCCATATCCCAAGCACATTGCAAATCAAGCCAAGCAACCAAGGAAGCAATGACCAACACAACCTCTAGAGCCCTTGTTGCTGCCCCAAGTCACCAGGCCGCAAGAGGGAAGGGAAGAGGAGGAAGTGATCCAAGCAGCCAGGTGGGACAGCAAGGAGGAGCAGGAGCTAGGAGGCTGCACACCCCCATTCCTAGACATCCACTTCCTAGCCATAGCCAATCAAGCCATAGCCCAAGAGCATGCAGCCCAAGGGACCTACTGACCATTGCAAGTACCTTGCAAATTAGGCCAAGTAACCAAGAAAACCAGCACAACCTCCTGAGCAACATCCACCAAATCCCCAAACCCTAAATCCAAAGAGCATCACGAGCAACATCCAAAGAAGATCACCAAACCCTAAATCCAGTAGCATCACAGAGCAACATCCAGCAGCATCACAGAGCAACATCACAGGAGTTCAAGTCACAGAGAAGGGAGGGGCGGGAGCGAGGTGGCTGGGCATTCCGTCGAACAGCATGTGTGCATCACAGAGCAGGGCGGTGAGGAGAAAGAGGGGGGATCGATACCTCAGCCCTTCGTCTTCAAATCAGCGAGGAGAAGGTCCACGGCGAACGGGAGCGAGGGGCTCGCCAGCGAAGGGGCTCGACGGCAGGGTGGGCAGAGCTGGCTTGCGCGGTGCTCGACGGCGAGGTGCGCGGTGCTCGATGGCGAGGTGGAGCGTCCGGGAAGGGGCCGCGGCGCGAGGGATGAAAATGGTACGGATAATTTTCGACCGTCCGACCGACCGAGGCACAATAATATCCGAAAATATTGAGTTGGATAATATTACGGATATCCGAATCCGACAAGGCGGATACAATACGGATACAAATACTTTTCGATGGATATTATCTGATCTTTTCTTGGATAATATTTATCCGAATAGCTAAGTTCATCTATAATCTATCTCCATTATATTTATACAGGATGAATGACTAACACATATAACAACTAGATGTATGTGGTTTTACATTTTTTTTGCTTTATTGGGTATGATACTTACACACCATTATTTTCATGACTATGGGCTATAAAATTGAGTCACAAAGAGATAACTATATGTATTTTGATATACTTATTTCTTTAGTATATGTTTTCACATATTATCCGAGAGTATCCGCGTCCGATTCGTATTCGTATCCAATATTATCCGTGTCCGAATCCGTATCCAGTACTATCCGTATCCGAATCCGTATCCATTCAAACTAAATGGATCAAATACAATATGAGTGGTTTCCGATCCGTATCTGACCCGTTTCATCCCTACGCGGCGCGGTGCTCAACGACGGCGAGGTGCGGCCGCGCGGTGCTAGACGGCGGCTAGGGGGCTCGATGGTGGCGGCGGCGGCGCGCTCCCAGATCGCCACGGAACTGTGGTTGAAGAAGAGAGGAGAGGGGACTTAGAAAAGTTTCGGGTTCGTGGTCGGATCAATATATAGGCAACAACTGTACAAGCGGTTTGTACCAACAACCGTTTGTAGTTAGAGTCTCTACAAGCGGTTGGTTCGACCAACTTCTTGTAACGTTGGATCCGTGCCACGGGTTATTCGCACCACCCTATCTACAAGCGGTTAGTAACACGAATCGCTTGTAGATTTGGTCTCTACAAACGGTTTGTTCGACCAACCGCTTGCGATCCGTCCTTTTTTTTTAAGAAATATATACTGAGCCCATTATTTTGTTTGAAAAATACTAATTTTTTTTTACATTACTTTCATTTCTAAATATGTACTTAACCGATTATTCTTTTCAAAAATACTAAAAAATCTTTTTTGGCATTACTTTCATTTCTAAATATGTACTTAGCCAATTATTTTTTTTCAAAAATACTAAAAAATCATTTTTGGCATTACTTTCATTTCTAAATATGTCCTTGGGTCATTATTTTTTCCAAAAAAACAAAAAAAATCTTTTTTGGCATTACTTTCACCTCTAAATATGTACTTAGCCCATTATTCTTTTCAAAAATACTAAAAAATCTTTTTTGGCATTACTTTCATTTCTAAATATGTACTTAGCCAATTATTTTTTTTTTCCAAAAATACTAAAAAATCTTTTTTGGCATTACTTTCATTTCTAAATATGTACTTAGCCCATTATTTTTCTAAAAATACTAAAAAATCTTTTTTGGCATTACATGATAACATTGTTCATACAACCACATAATATATTTAGTATGACCACATAATAAAGTTCATCCTAATCATTTACATTTTTTTGTCTTTACAATTCTTCCTTCATCGTGATCGCGGCGTATGTGCGGAGCATCCATGCCTGTGTCATCCATGATGCTTATGTCAACATCTACTGCAAATGGAGGGATCTCATCGAACTGATCATACTCTTCCTCGTCCGTAATGTGCTCTACTCCGACAATCCTTCGTTTGCCTTGGAGAACCACGTGTCGCTTTGGCGGTTCCTTCTTCTTGTCTTTGATTTAATTCTTCTTTGGTCTGCTTGACATGTCCAATACGTAGAAGATCTGTCTCACCTCGTTCGCGAGAACAAATGGTTCTCTCAAGTAGTCGACTTCTTAGAGGTCGACGGTAGTCATGCCGTATTTTTCGACATTCACGCCGTCTGCATTTAGTTTTACCCATTGGCACTTAAACAATGGGACCTTCAAAGGCCCATAGTCGAGCTCCCATATCTCTTCTATGAATCCATAATATGTGTCCACCCCGCCTCTATTGTCGGCGGCTTCTATCTGGGACAATTGTTGTTACAGTTTGTGCTATTGTTATCTTGTGATCTCGTGTAGAATGTGTAACCATTTATCTCAGACTGACCATCTCACAATTTCAACGGATGGTCCCAAGAGCCAGGCGTTACAAGCTGCTCATTGTTGGAATTGCACTTTAGGATATGGTTTTGTAACCATGCGCGAAAGAATCCATGTGTCTCGGTGTTATCCACGTGTCGCCTTCTCTCGGGCTCGGCGGCGTAGAGCATTCTTGTGTTGGAGGAGATATGGGGCGGCCATTGCCGATTGCTTCAACACAGTGAAATGTGCTTGCTTAAATGTCTGAAGATCGTTGCATGCAACTACTTTTCCTTCAAGTGTCCCTTTACCTCATAGCCTGCCCTCATGGCGTGATATAGGGACGCCGATGGGGTCTCGATCATCAATGTAGTCCACACAGAACTCGACCACCTCCTCTGTCACATAACCCTCGGCAATGTATGCTTCTGGCCGAAAACGGTTACATACATACTTCTTTAGTACGCTTGACGGCGTGCTCTCCGCTCAACCACTGCGGATCACACCTCTATCAGATTTCTATCCTGCTAGCCGACCAGCTCGAGCTCAGTTCGATTCGAGCGTAGAACGTGACAAGGAGCGACGACGAGTTTACATTGTTTCGGACCCCTCGCGGTAATGCGATCCTACTCTGCCGAGCCTTAGCTCTTTTCGTGTTGTGGTTGTGTGGAATGTGATTACAGAATGTTTCGAACCCCCCTCCCTTCTCTCTCCTCCCCTTTTATACAAGCCACGAACTGGCGGAGAGAACCGAGGGGTAGGCGACCTGATACTCTCGGTACATCGATAAGGCGTAAGGGGCGGGGCGGGAGAGGCAACGTCTCGCTTCACGCCGTATGGTGCCATCCACGCAACGCAAAGTGGCCCGACCCGTGTGATCACGCCCGGTGAGGCTGGCGGGGGGCCGGCTTGCTCCTCCTGACACGGGCGGCTAGCTTCATGAGGGCAAACTCTCTCTCTGCCGGTCAATTCTGCTGCGCCATAGTGACAGTTGATCAGACCTGCAGAGGTCACTGTGGCGGTAATCATCTCTTCATCTGTCTATCCGGACGTTATGTCGCATTGAATGCGCTCATCCTTCGCAGCAGGGGAAGCCTTCGCCTAGAAGACTCCTTTCGGGACGCTCCCTGCCACGTGGGCCCCACTTGGCAGAGAGGGGCCCGGCGGTCTTCTCCAGGACTCTTCATACCCCGGTATTTCTTGTACCGACAGTAGCCCCCGGGTCCACCATGATACGCGAACCGTCGCGCCGATACTCTGCCGTTTCTTGTCCGGCTGGAGGCGAATCGTGGGGCCCACCCCTATTTATTGGGCGGCCGTGACGCTGATTCTCCACCTACGCACGATCTTCCTTGGGGAACCGTACCGCCTTCCGCGGGAAACCGAAGCGCACGGGGCAATGATGGCGCCGCGCGCGCGAGTGGGGACGAAATCCAAACCGTCGCGCTCGCGCCCCTTGCCTATAAATACTTCGTACCTTGGCGCCGTGGCGAATCCTTCCGCGCGCCAAAGTGCTTTGAGCTGCCACCTGCTTTCCTTTGCCGTTGCCACCAAGTTTCTTCGCCCTTTAATTCTCGCCACCGCACTTCCGCCATCTTCCAATGGCTCCTAAGCGCAGCAAGGGTCGCCGCAGGGACACCGCTCCGGCCGCGCCGACATCTGGTCTAGCTTTGCCCGCCTCTGCCGCCGACGAGGAGACGGAGGCGCGGCTCCAAGTGTTCGTGCCGCCATCCTCCGCCCGGTTCCGCGCCGGCACCATGGCTCCAAGCCCCCGCGACGGGGAGATCATTGCCTTCACCTGGGCTGTGCTGGCGGGGCTCGTCCCGCCATACTCTGAGTTTTTTCTGGGGGTGCTTGCCTTCTACGAGATCCAGGCAGCGCACCTTCTCCCAAACTCCATCGTGATGCTGGCCATCTTCGCCCATCTCTGCGAAATGTTCGTGGGGACGATGCCAAGCCTCCCGCTCTGGCGCCGGCTCTTCACGCTGCACGTGAGCTCACGCTCGAGCGGGGCTGTTGGAAGCTGGTACTTCACGCTTCGCGACGCCGCCACCTTCATCCCAGTCGCGGTCAAGTCCAACTGGAAGGACTGGGCGCGACAGTGGCTGTACGCGGAGGATTCCAGCGGCTGCGATGATCTTGCCTTCCCTGAGGGTCCTGCAGAATCCCTTGCCAGCTGGGGGTCTCTGCCTGACGACTCAACGGAAATGGAGGCGATGCTGGCGCGCATTGCTGAGCTCCGCCGCAACGGGCTCACCGGGACCCATGTGGCGGCAGACTTTTCGGCGCGCCGCCCGCTCAAGATCGCATGAGCGCGCCCGCTGGCGATATTATGGCGGCAGCGATAGAATCCGCGTTGCCCCCGGAGGTGAGTGTTCTTTCATTCTTTCGGGTCTTCTAACTCCGCGGAACGTCCTTTCCTATTTTTGGTTGCTTGCCAACTTGCGGCTTCTTCATTTGTCGCGCTCGCCCAAATGAGGCGTCTTGGGAGGATGTGGTCGGCGATGGTGGTGGGGCTTCGTCGCGCCCGGTGACGACATTCTTCGCATCGCGGCGTCCGCCCCTCTGCGGCCGATCCACGGGAGCGCAACCCGTACTTGCGTGCGCTGCCTCCCATGGAGGTTTCTGGTCCCACGGTCCAAGTGGCCCGGGGACCCCTGCAAATCCGTGATCCTCTGCCAACGACCGCCGAAGCTCCGGCGGCCGCCGCTCCTCCTGTCGTGGCGGCCGACTCCGACCGCGCTCTCGGGAAGCGCCGCCTCGTCCTCTCCCAAGACGATGATGATGAGGAGGGAGAGATGATCCCGAAGAGGGCTCGCCCCTCGAGTCTGGCTATCCGCCTCCTCCGGCCCCCCTCGGGGGAGCCTGCTGCTTGAAGTTTTGCTCTGCCCTTGGCAGGCGCGGCGACTCTTCCGGGACGGCGCCTCTGCGCCGGTTTCCTCCTTGCCGGCACCTCTGCCAGAAGGCGTCGGCTCCTCTTCTTGCTGCACCTCCCGTGCCGGCGCTTGCTTCGACGGCGCCGGCCGCGGTGACTCCGCCACCCCCTCTGCTTCCTACAACGGGAGGAGGGGCGGCGGCGCCAGCTCCGCGACCAAGCGGTCTGACACTGCCCCCCCTCTTCCTTCGCTTTCGGGGGACGCCGCTTCAGGTAAGTTTCTCTGCGTTCATGTACATTTCGCGTTAGCGTTAGCATGCCAGACGTTTTTCGCATACCTAAACCATTTTGGCTTTTCTTCGCGGGATAGAGCGGACGCTGGGGCCTCAAGCTCCATCCCGCGCGATCCGCCAGCCCCCAGCTTGCCCGCGGCCCATTCGACGGAGACGGCTCCTCTAGCTGCGGAGAATGCGCCGGCGCCGGGGCTGGAGGACCCTTCGGCCGCTGCCCCAGCCGGCACCGACGCCATCTCTGCCATCGCTGCCGATGTCGGGCGCTCCTTCGAAGCGCTTCGCGCCCTCGCCCACACCTGGGCGGGTGCGGGAAGGTGTTCTTGCTTCGGCGGAGCGAACCGTCAGCGAGTTGCAGCGGGCCCTCGACCGGGAGACCGCTGCGAGAAGAAGCGGCGACCGAGGCTGCGGCGGCACAAGCAGCTGCCGCCTCGGCCACCAAAGACGCTGCAGACCTTCGGCGGCGCTCTCGAAGCGCCTCGGGTCCTCGCCGACATCTTTGCGGACCGCCTACGCGACTTCCGGGCGTCTGTACCCCCTTCGGGTTACCTGACGCCCATTGGAGGAGACGGCAGCGAGATATCTTTGGCGCGATGAAGCGCGCGCGCCGAGGCCCTGCGCAACCTACCGGTGGTGATGCGGGCGCGGGCGATCGAAGATGGTCGCCACGGTGCTTTCAAAGCAGCGCGGTTCGTCTTGGACAACTGCCTGGCCCAAAACGCCGCATTCGACCTCGACGCCGCCACCGGGGAACCTTCGCGCCAGCTGGACCAAGGCGAACAATCTCGGGACGAGGTCGCCGCCAGCCGCGTATCCATGATGGGCAGCGCTGCTCCGGTAGAAGACGATGACGACAAGGAGTAGCTGAACTTGTTTGTTTGTTTCGTCTTGTCTATTGAACATGTCAATGCAAACTTTTGCTTTTCTGCCATGAGTCTTGATGAAACTTCACGCAAATTCTCACTTGCGAAAAGAAGAACTGAGACACCCGACCGCCAAAAGCTTTAGACAGAACGTTCTGCTGCAAGTGAGCGCTTTTGCCTTAGGCATCTGGTTACTTCAACCCTTATGGCCTCTCAGCAAACCGACCTTAAACGTTACGTGGCGAGAGCTTAGCTTTCGGAAGTGGTCTAGACGCCGGTGCCGTCGTTGGCGCAGTGCCCAGACCGAGAAGTCACACCAGGCTAGAGCCCGCCTTCCGTCCGCCTCGCCTCGCCCAGCCGCAAGTTTAAGCGTTTGCTTTTGCAACTAAGGGGCCATCAGCCTTAAGTACTCTTTCGCTACCAGCTTTCAACAGAATATTTTCTAACAGACTTTTCAAGGCTAAGCAACTGACCGCCAAAGTTTTAGACAGAACGTTCTACTGAAAGTGAGCGCTTTTTCCTTAGGCATCTGGTTACTTCAACCCTTATGGCCTCTCGGCAAACCGACCTTAAACGTTACGTGGCGAGAGCTTAGCTTTCGGAAGTGGTCTGAGACGCGGTGCGTCGTTGGCGCGATGCCGAACCGGCGAGACACACGGCTAGAACCCGCCTTCCGTCCGTCTCGCCTCGCCTAGCCGCAAGTTTAAGCGTTTGCTTTTGCAATTAAGGGGCCATCAGCCTTAAGTACTTTTTCGCTACCAGCTTTCAACAGAATGTTTTCTAACAGACTTTTGGCGAGAAAGAACAGATGCCCACAGAGAGACAGAACTTATCTTTATATTGCAGATGGTTTTGTACACCGCAGCCCCCGAGGCGAGCGGGGAAGGAGGAAACCTCGCCGCTCGGCTCCAAAAGAAGGCCCAAAAAGCTCCCAAAACGGCTACCTACGGGTAGAACTTCCTTAGCTGCTCGACGTTCCAAGTGTTCGCCAATTCGCGACCATCCTCGAATGCGAGCCTGACTGAGTATGGGCGGGAGACTGAGACCACCTTGAAGGGGCCCTCCCACGGGGAGACGACTTGTTGCAACTGCTGCGCTGAACCCTGCAGAACGAGGTCGCCATCTTGCAGGTGTTCTCTCACACACCCGCCTTGCTTGATAACGGCGCAGTGCCTGCTGGTATCTGGCGGCTCGGATCGCCGCCCTATCTCTAATCTCCTCCAGAAGATTTACTTCATCCTGACGCCGGTCAGGGTCTCCGTCTTCGCTGAACGCCGCCACCCTTGGGGACCCAAAGGTGAGCTCCGATGGGAGCACCGCTTCAGAGCCATACACTAGGAAGAAAGGGGTCTCGCCGGTGGCTCTGTTGGGAGTTGTCCGCAGCGCCCACAACACAGTGGGGACTTCCTCCGCCTAGTGCTTGCCACGCTTCTCCAGGCGGTCGAACGCCCTTGTCTTGAGTCCTTTGAGTACCTCCGCGTTTGCCCGCTCTACTTGTCCATTGCTCTTCGGATGTGCGACGGAGGCGAAGCACAGCTTGGTGCCCAGCTCTTCACACCAATCTTGGAAATTGGCACTTTTGAAATGAGCGCCGTTGTCGGTGATGATTCTGCTGGCGACGCCGAACCGGACGAAGATGCTTTTCATGAACTTTATGGCTGCAGCGGACATGATCGTCGGGACTGGTGAGGCCTCAACCCACTTGGTGAACTTGTCGACGGCGACGAACAGATGCGTGAAGCCTCCGGTCGCCCAGCGAAACGGGCTCAGATGTCGGCCCCGCACCGCGAGCGGCGGAGAGAGCGGAATGGTTTGCGGCGCTGGGCGGTCGGTGGATCTGCTTAGCATGAAAGCGGCACGCCGCATCTCCTCACGGCTCGAAGGCATCTGGAGGGTCAGTAGGCGAAGAAAGCCGTGGCGGAAGACCTTTCCGACCAACGCCCGGCTCCCTGAATGGCTCCCGCACATGCCTCCATGGATCTCAGAGAGGATCTCACTCCCCACTTCCCGAGTGACGCACATCAGTAGAACTCTGTTTGCGCCACAGCGTCTGGTCCCCACCTACCGTAGCGTGGCGCTTGGCCTTGCGCGCTATCTTCTCGGTGACAGCGTCATCGTCGGGGATCACTCCGTCCCGCAGGTAGGCTAGGATAGGGTCCATCCACTGACCTTCCCGGACGAGCGTGGCGACGTTAGCATTGACGCCGACGTACTCTGCCTGGCCTGGCATTTCCACCTCAACCGCCTCGGCAGTTCTTCCGCCCCCTCCCTCCAACCGGGGAGCTGTGGCAGGAATGGTGACGTCTCCTCCAGATGCGGGAGCTGCGCCAGGAAAAATGTCGGCCCCGCCTGGATTGGGGGCTACGCCAGACGGCCGCGTGAGTCTTTCTTCAAAGACCCCAGCCGGAACAGGTGCCCACGACGAGGCAATCTGGGATAACTCATTCGCCATATAGTTGTCGCGGCGAGGGATGTGCGCGAAGCCCAAACCCTCGAAATGCCGCTCCAACCGGCGCACCTCCGCCAGGTAGGCCGCCATGGCGGGGTCCGAACAGGTGAATTCCTTCCTCGCCTGGTTGATGACCAAGAAAGAGTCGCCTTTTACTTGCAGCCGCCGGATGCCCAGGGTCTAAGCCACCCTGAGCCCGGCGAGTAGCCCTTCGTACTCCGCGACGTTGTTGGTAGCGCGGAACTCCAGCACCACTAGGTGCCGGACGATGTCGCTGGTGGGGGACACCAGGACGACACCAGCCCCAGCCCCCTCCAGCCGGAACGAGCCATCGAAGAAGAGAGTCCACGGTGAGGGTGCTGGGGTGCCTTCAACTTCTGCGTCCGCCGGAGTCCACTCGCTGACGAACTCCGCCAGAGCTTGCCCTTTGATGGCTGTTCGGGGAGCGAACTTGAGGTCGAACTCTGCCAGCTCCATGCCCCACATGGCGATGCCGCCCATCGCCTCGCGGTTGAAGAGGATCTCCCGCAAGGGGTACTTGGTCAACACTGTGATTTCTCGCCCCTGGAAGTAGTGACGCAGCCTCCGGGATGCCGTCAGCACAGCGTAGAGCATCTTTTGGTGTTCTGAATACCTTGTTTCGGCGTCGTGGAGGACTTTGCTGATGTAGTAGATAGGGCGCTGAAATCCTTCTCTTTCCGCCACCAGCACCGCGCTGACCACCTAGGGGTTCGCCGCGACATAAAGGATCGTGGCTCGCCGGGTCAGGCGACCAACCGACGGCGGGGAAGTGAGGTACTTCTTCAGGCCGTCGAATGCCTTCTACGCCTCGGTGGTCCATTCAAATTGGTTGGTCTTCTTCAGGAGCCTGAGTAGAGGGAGACTTTTATCCCCCAGGCGAGCTATAAAGCGGCCAAGGGAAGTCAGGCAGCCCACCAAGCACTGCATCTGCCGAAGTCACGTCGGGGGCTTCATGTTCTCGATCGCCGTGATCTTGTCAGGGTTCGCCTCAATCCCCCTCTGGGAGACAAGGAAACCTAGTAGCTTGCCCGACGGAACGGCGAACACACACTTCTCAGGGTTGAGCATAATGCAGTACTTCCTCAGGTTGGCGAAGGATTCTTCCAGGTCGCCGATCAACTCCTCCGCCTTCTTGGACTTCACCACCAGGTCGTCGATGTACACCTCCAAGTTCCGCCCTATTTGGGGGCGGTGAGCGATGTGCATGGCCCTCTGGTAGGTTGGGCTGCATTCTTCAATCAAGCGCCATCCTTGTGTAGCGATGAGCGCCCATGGGTGTCACAAAGGCTATCTTGTCTTCATCTTCTTGACCATGCTAATCTGGTGATACCGAGTGCGCATCCGAGCACACCTGCTCGCGCACCTGCCGTGGAGTTGACGATGAGGTCGATCGCGGGCGTGGTGCGGATCGCCGGGCATGCCTGTTGAGTCGGTGAAGATCGGCGCACATCCTCCACCGCCCGCTGGATTTCTTGACGAGGACGGGGTTCGCCAGCCACCTGGGATGGGCGACACTTCGAACGACCCCCGCCCTTAAAAGTTTGTCCACCTCTTGGCGGATAACGGCCTGACGGTCCACCGACTGCTTCCGAACCTTCTGCATAACTGGTCGCGCGCCGGGGAACGTTGCCAACTTATGCTCAATCACCTCCACAGGGACCCGGTCATGTCGGACGGTTGCCAAGCAAACACGTCTGCGTTAGGCGAGGAGGAAGACAGCGCGCCTTCCTATTTGGTGCCGAGAAGCGCCCACCCGAACGGTCGCCGCTGGTCGACTTCGCTCGGGAGATCGCCTTGACCTCCGCGACGAACAGGGAGAGGCACGGATCTTCGCGGAGGAGCTCCAGTCGGCTTGACCTTACGGGCGCCGATGCCCCGCCATAGCGAGAGCATCCTTGTCGCAGCGGAGCGCCTCCGGGTGGTCCACTTTCATGATGATGGGGCCAGCTGGCCCCGGAATCTTCACCACCATGTACGCATAGTGGCAGGCCGCCATGAACTTGGTCAGCGCCGGCCGACCCAGTATGGCGTTGTACGGGAGGTCGAAGTCAGCTACCTCGAACTCGAGTATCTCCATGCGGAAGTTGTCGGAGACTCCAAATGTTACCGGGAGGCTGACGCGCCCCAGAGGGACGGACTCAGCCCCCGGCGCGATGCCGAAGAAAGGGAGCGCCGGTCGAAGCTCCTGCTGCTGGATCTGAAGCGCCCTAGCGACTCGGGCGGATAGGAGGTTGAGAGAGCTTCCTCCGTCTACCAACACCCACCCCAGCTTGACATTCCAGACCGTGGGCGCGACCACGATCGGGAGATGACCCGGCCGCGATATTGGTGGGTGATCGGCTGGCCAATGTGATCGGTGCTCGGACCACACGGTGCTTTCTTGACCTAACGCCGGCACGCGGCGGCGCACACCTCCCTCATCGCACGCTTGAAACTAGCGTGGGACGGATAGGTGGCCGATCTGCCGTGGATAACGGCGACTTCGCGCTCCGCCTGCTGAAAACCAAGCGAAGCCGGTTCCTTGCCCTACGCCGCCGCCGGGCGCTGCTCTGCTTTGCTCGTGGGCGCTTGTCCACCAATTTGTCGGCGACATGGCAATCAGCCAAGTCGTGGAAATTGTTGCGATGAATGGAGACAGTAAGTCCTTCCATCCCACTCGCGGGGACGGCGGTCTCGCCCCTCGTCGCGGCGCGAGGCGCCGTGTACACGGCGTCGTGATGGCCGCCCCCACGGGACCGTTCTGCCGCCGCCGTGACCTCCTCCTTTTTGACCCGCCCGCGCACACGCGCGCCGGCATTATCATCGTCGTGGTCGTCGTCGTCGCGCTCGGCGGCTAGGATCTGCCGGTCTCGGCCGCCTTGCGCTTCTTCTTGTCCTTGCCGTCGGGATTTTTCGAGGTCCCGGCCTCGCCGCCCGCTGCCCCCCCCCCTGCCGCCAGGTGAAGCGAAACCTCCGCTGAAGAAGCGCGACTTGCGGCGGGTGAAGAGTTCTTCCGTCGTCTTGATCTTGCGGGTGGCCATCTTCTCCTTAACCCTGGGGTCTCGGGCGCCCCTCCTGAAGGCCGTGACAACGGCGTCGATGGAGATGTCAGGAATGGTGTTGCGAACCTGACTGAAGCGCCGGATGTAGTCGCGCAGCGACTCCCCCTTCTTCTGCTCCACATTGTGGAGATCGTCTTCGACTCCGGGCTGCTCGAACGTGCCCTGGAAGTTGGTGATGAAGAGCTCGGAGAGCTCCTTCCACGACCCTACTGACTCCGGGGGTAGGTTCATGAGCCACGAGCGGGCTCCGCCGGTGAGGACTGCGGGGAAGTAGTTCGCCAGAACCTTCCCCGACCCTCCAGTCGGCTGCATCACCGTAGTGTAGATCTGCAAAAACTCGTCAGGGTTGGTAGACCCATCGTACTTCTCGATGGCGGTGGGCCGGAACCTCTCCGGCCACTGCACTCGGCGCAGCTCCTTGGAAAAGACGCGGCACCCGACGTCGGGAGCCTCCTGCTCCTGGATACGCCCTTCGTCCCGCCACACCCGCCGTCCGGACGGCGCCGAAGAGGCGCCGCCCTCTCCGGCGGAGGCGGCCCCACGGGAGCCCTCCTGCTGGCCCCATGACAGCGGCTTCTGCGGTCGTGCTCTCGATCGTGTCGCCTGCGGAGCTTGTCGCGCAGGTCTTCCCCGTGTCGTAGATGGCGGTCATCCAAGTGGGTCCGGAGATCCCGCCCACCTGTACGCCTGCCCGGTCGAACCCCCGTAGGGGTTGCCTGGCTCCTGTCGTCCTGGCCCCGCTCCCTCTCTCCAGGTGATCCGTGGGAGGGATGTGGAGAAACCAAAGAGCGGGAGGAAGCGGAAACACCAGATCCCGTGCCCCCCGCGACTTGCACTACCGCTGCGGCGGCTTCCACATAGCGGGCCAAATTGGCTAGCCACGGCGCTGCCGGAGAGTCCGGAATTACCGGAACCGGTAGGTTGTCCAGCAGGGTCCTGGCCGCGTGGAGGTTTTGTGCCGGAGTGCACTCCTCCAAGGCCAGACGCCGCCTAGCCAGACTGGGACGGCTGCTCTCCGCCAAGGCGCCAACCCTCGGCGGACGGCTACCGCCCGGCTGATCCACCGCCATTGCCGCGGCCGACGCCGTGGCCGCGGCTCTAGCGGCTGCTTCCTGGTCCATCGCGGACTGCTCATCCGCCATCACCGCCTGAAGAGAGGTCAAAGAACTCGAACTGATGCTAGCGCTCCCCTACTTGGCGCGCCACTGACGACGTGCTCTCCGCTCAACCACTGCGGATCACACCTCTATCAGATTTCTATCCTACTAGCCGACCAGCTCGAGCTCAGTTCGATTTGAGCGTACAACGCGACAAGGAGCGACGCACAGAGTTTACCCAGGTTCGGACCCCCTCGCGGGTAACAGTCCTACTCCTGCCGAGCCTTAGCTCTTTTTGTGTTGTGGTTGTGTGGAATGTGATTACAAAATGTTTCGAACCCCCCTCCCTTCTCTCTCCTCCCCTTTTATACAAGCCTCGGCTCAAGGAGAGAGCCGAGGGGTAAGCGACCTGATACTCTCGGTACATCGATAAGGCGTAAGGGGCGGGGCGGAGAGTTGAAAACGCGTGCGCTCTTGCGCCGTATGGTGCCGCCCACGCGCGCTTCGCAAATGGCTTCTGACCCGTGTGAACACGCCAGTGAGACTGCGGGCGGGGCCCAGCTTGCTCCTCCTGACACGGACGGCTAGCTTGATGAGGGCAAACTCTCTCTCTCTGCCGGTCAATTCCGCTGCGCCACAGTGACAGTTGATCAGACCTACAGAGGTCATTGTGGCGGTAATCATCTCTTCATCTGTCTATCCGCGCATTATGTCGCATTGAATGCGCCCGTCCTTCGCAGCAGGGGAGCCTTCGCCCAGAAGACTCCTTTCGGGACGCTCCCTGCCACGCGGGCCCCACCTGGCAGAGAGGGGCCTCGCCCGGTCTTCTGCAGGACTCTTCATACCCCGGTATTTATTGTACCGACAACGCTCATGTACTTCTCGAAAGGGAACATGCTGTGGAGATAAACAAGCCCAAGAATACCTATCTCTTTGCTTAGATGAACAGTGAGATGAACCACGATATCAAAAAAGGCAGGAGAAAATATCATCTCGAGGCTAACCACACTTTGTACCATGTCAGCCTGCAGCTCACCCAGTTTCTTTGGATCGATGACCTTCTGGGAAACGGCGTTGAAAAACGAACACAGCTTTGTGGTTGTCCCCCTTACCCACTAGGGCAGTACACCTCTCAAAACCACCGGGACCAACTGTGTCATCAGCACAAGACAGTCATGAGATTTTATGTGTACAATTTTGTTCTCTTTCATATTTACGAATCTCTTTACGTTCAACGAGTATCCGGAAGGGACCTTCACACTGCTAAGACACTCTATCATGCTTTTCTTCTCTTATTTGCTTAGAGTATAACTCGCTGGCCATTGGTACAGTTGTTTCGTACCTCTTTTTTCAGGGTGTAGGTCCTTCCTGATACCCAGGACTTCAAGATCGTTCCGAGCACTCACTGTATCTTTCGATTTCCCGTACAGATCTATATAGCCTAGGAAGCTCACACAGACGTTTTTGGTGATGTGCATGAAGTCTAGTGAGTGGCGAACATTCAAATCTTCCTAGTAAGGCAAGTCCTAAAATATTTTCTTCTTCAATATGGGTGCATGGTCATCCTCATCATTCGGCACAGATTTGCTTTCCGGACCCTTTCCAAATACTACCTTCAGATCCTTCACCATAGCAAACACCTGCTTGCCACTTCGATGCCTCGGCTGGGAACGATGTTCTTCCTCCCCGTTAAATTCCCTGCATTTCTTTCGCAACGTGTGGATCTGAATAAGAAACCTGCGATGCCCAATGTACACCATCTTCCGAGAGCCTTTCATGTATGTGCCATCAGTTTGATCCAAGCACTGCACACACGCTTTGAAGCCTTTGCCGCTTAAGTCGACGAGTTACCAAGCGGCGGCGATCGTTGATTGTTACAAATAACATTGCACGCAGGTTGAAATACTCTCTTTTGTATTCGTCCCAGACCTTTACACCGTTTCATAACATCTGAAGATCTTCAACCAAAAGTTTCAGGTAGATATCGATATCATTTCCGGGTTGCTTGAGGCCTTGGATCAACAACGGCATTATTATATACTTTCTCTTCATGCACAACCATGGAGGAATATTATACACACATAATGTGATTGGTCAGGTGCTATGGCTGCTGCTCATGTCTCCGAAAGGATTCATCCCATCGGTACTCAAACCAAACCTTATGTTTCTGACCTCGTCTGCGAAGTCCTTATACTTTCGATCGACCATCCTCCACTGCGAGCCATCTGCCGGATGCCTAAGCATTCCGTCGGCCTTACACTCTTCTTTGTGCCAACGCATCATCTTCGCATGCGCTTTGATTGTAAACATACGCTCCAGCCTTGGAATCAGAGGAAAATACCATAACGCTTTTGCCAATACTCTCTTCTTCACATGCACCCCATCTACTTCACCTGGATCGTCACGCTTCGTCTTATACCGGGGTTCCTTGCACACTGGACAGGCATCCAAGTCAGCATATTCACCACGATATAGGACACAGTCGTTGCGACATGCATGTATCTTTTGTACTTTCAATCCTAAGGGACATAGGACCAGTTTGGCTTGATACGTGGATTCTGGCAGGGTGTTATCTTCCGGGAGCAACTTCTTTATGAGCGACAACGACTCATCGAAACCCTTATCTGACACACCATTCACAGCCTTCCATTGCATGAGCTCCAGTGTAGTGCGTAGCTTCTTGTGCTCCTGACCACAATTTGGGTACAAAAGAGTTCTCTGGTCCTTCAACAAACCCTGGTACTTCCTATATTGTTTGTCCTCTGTGATATCTCTCTCTGCGTCACGCAGCATCTGGTTCAGGTCATCATCCACACCAAACTGTTCGCCTTGTGTATCTTCGACGTCCTCGTATGTCGTCGCCTCCGGCATACCATCATATGTCACTTCCTCTTCATTGGCTTCTTCTTCATCTTCTATGCTGGTATGCTCTACTTCGTCGTGGTGAGTCCAACATGTATAGTTCAGCATGAAACCTCTCATCAACAAGTGGCCCTGTATCCGTCCTCGTATTGAGTGCTCTTTCTCATTCCTGCAATCTACGCACGGACACCGTATGAAGCTTCCTGGAGGCAAGTCTCGAAATACGACATCGAGAAAAGCATTCACGCCATCGATGCACTCCCTTGACCGACGATCCGCATACATCCATTGCCGGTTCATCTGCACCAATTAAATTAATAAGAACACTTATTATATTTTTCAAATTGAAATATTTAACTCGAAATAACTAATTGTTATATTTTTTTAATTACCCTCTAAACTTTCTACATTTTTAAAGCTAAACCAACTAAATCTCACAAATTAAAAAACTTTTTTCAACAATTTTCTATCCTTTGCCTAAATTATAAACATATGTAATTTTTATTGTGTACCCCTCGAATTTTTTTAATCACATTTCATACACAAAAATAATTTATTCCCAACCTATCAAAAAACCTAGATCTATTTAGCTCTATAGCAAATGAAATAATCACCCTACCTACTATTTTAAACTAATTTGAAACTAAAACCATCCAATGGATCACCACATTGCCTCAAAAGATCTAGAGGGGAGAGCTAGCAAAATAGACATCTTCCGATAAAAACTAAGGCACCAAGCTAGACCTAACTCTCTAAAACAAATAATCACCCTACCAACTAATTTCAACATCTTATACAACATCAAAAGAAGAATACAAAACTAATATGGGACTTAAACCTCACAATAGATCAACATCTTGCCTTAAATTATCTAGAGAGAGAGCTAGAAAATCAAACACCCTTCAATTCAAACAAGATCAATTCAATATTTTTCCACATCCAATGCAAAAAGATAAGCAACATCTACACGAAAATGATGTTGGGACCATGTTTACTTACCTTGGAAACCTTAATTTGGAGCTATTAGCCTCAATTAAAAATTTTGGCAAGACTTCCTGCATGAACAACTTTTGGCGTCGATTACTCTTGTCGAGCTGCTCGGGGAGGAACAAGGGCTTTAATGCCGTGGGCGGGAAGGGAAAGTGCATACGCAAGCGGTTCAAGGTATGAACCGCTTGCATAGAGTTCCCTCTCAAAGCGGTTTGTATCACGAATCGCTTACAGAGTTCTGACGAACCGCTTGCATTGGGTAATCTCTGCAAGCGGTTCTTACTTGGAACCGCTTGTATATGCCCTTTTCCGCCAACCTCCCACCCGTTGGACACGAACGTCTTGTGGCGATCGGGTCGCAAGCGGCTTAAAGCGAGCCGCTTGTGATGGGCCGCTTTGGAAGCCCCGATCCGCAGTAGTGCGGGGTTGTAATATATATTGATGCCATGAAGTTTTGGGGTAGGCTGTTTTTCGGCCTTTAAAAATAATGTGCATTTTATCTTTTTCTTGGAGAATTTTCTGTTTAATTAATGTTAATCTACACCATTTAAAATAATGTACCCGTTGATTATAAATTATGATTTAACTTTAGTGCTCATTTATGTCATAATTAAGTTTTGTGCACTGTCTGTAATATTCATTGATCGTGTATTGGACTATTATGTAAATGAGTTTATCCATTTTTCTAAGTTATCATTAATAATGTTAAGTGACAAATTTTGGTGAAAAATTATGTTTTTATCTGTGATTAAGGTGGCAAAAAATTTAATTAGATATATAGTTAATGACTTATAATCATACTTTGGACAACATTCGATGTATCATCACTTGTCGTTCTAGGTACATATATCGTTCTTTCTGTTTTTGGCCCGAAGCTGATGCAAATTGGAGTAATATCGTTCGTACTTTCAATAGGAGAAAATGTAGGTTAAATTCATGCCCACTTACTTGCCATTATTTCATCATATGACGATACTATAGTGAATATTACAATTAACAATATTGAGCAGTTTACTAGAAACTTCCCTTCATGGAACGATAAAATTACAATTGCCCTTGGTGTTGATTATGTTTTTATGGCAAATCCCCCTGCAGCTTCTACTCCTAGTAAGTAGGATTACGTTCAGGTCAAGAAAACTTATGACACTAACTCAAAAAAAGGGGGCATTCTAACTGCTTATCATTGTACATTATGAAGAGCTCAATCTCAAAATGGAAAAGAGGAGCAATCCTCGATTTCAAAATATCAAAGGCTACTGTCGAAGTTAAAACAGTTGGACCGCTTTCCTTACTTTTAGATATTGGTTTTGTGCTTCAACTATATAATGCATGTCGCTTAGATATTGGTTTTGTGCCTCAACTATATAATTTAATTTTTTTGTTGGAAAATGATGGCTACAATGTTTATTTAGAAATAATAAGTATATTATTAAGTTAAATAATATTGGTCTTGTTTCTAAAAATAAGTTTTATATGCTTTTCCTATGTGAATTTGTTTTGAATACATGTAATGTTTATGCTAAGCATAAGAGAACTTATAATGATACTTTATCGAAATTGTGGCACGACTGCTTAGGTCATATTTCGAGGGGGAGAATTGAACATCGCATTAAGGAAGAGATACGCCATAGACTTCTCTGATTTAGACCACTTTATAGATTGTATTACAGAAAAATATGTTGAACAAATTAAGTAAGAGTCATACGTAGCACATGATTTCCATTATGGTCTTATTTTTTTCCTATTCATGATAGATATGAAGTTTTAGATAAGTTTAATATTAAAATAGTAAGATCTGATCGAGAGGGAGAAAATTCCCCTTACGGTCAAATTCATAATTCTTTTGCTAAACCTTTTAAGGAAAACAATATAGTTGTCCAATATTTGACATATGGTGAAGCTCAGCAAAATGAAATAATAAGGACTTATGCTCATGGTACAGAGTATATATGCTCAACAATTCCAGTTTACCAATTAGTCTGTGGATGGAAGCAACAAGGACAATCTCTCATATTTCATATTATTTCATGTGTAAGGTTGTTCTACTAACGCGAAAGTCTTTTATCCACGTATTGGAAAGTTTGATTCCAAATATGTTGTCATTTCATAGGGTATCTTATAAGATTTAAAGGGTATCGCTTTTATTTTCTACACTGTCTCACTAAGTTTGTTGGTATGAGACGTGATGTATTCTTAGAGAATGATAAAATCAGTGTGAGTTCAAAGCCTATAAAGATAGATCTCGAGGAGAAGTGGAATTATGTTCATTCGCTACCGATCCAAGAGACTACTCTTCCTGCGCCTCATTTTGTTCCACCTTCGGTTGAGAATACAGTTGATACGCCTACTATTGAAGACTCAACCCTCTAATGAAACACCTAATGTTGAGTCTCAAGAGCCTCCAGTGGCAACTGATATATCTATGAGAAGATTACAACGAGACAAGAGGTCTACCATTTCGAATGATTATGTTATTTATTTGAATGTAGACATGAATGACATAAAAAGATGGATGATCCCACTTCCCGTAAAAAAAACTATGGTGGACTTAGTAGAAATTTCTGATAAAATCAAAAAGTGGGCTATAAGGGGGAATAAGGGAAATAAGTTTGTTATTATGATGATTTATGTTGATGGTATATTATAAGTAAGCAATAATAAGATTATGTTGCATCAGGCTAATAGTTGTCTTTTTTCAATTTTTTGATGTAAAATATCTTGGTGATTTCTCTTTTATATTTGAGTATTGAAATTCACCGAGATTGGTCCAAAGACAAAATAAATTTATCTTAGAAATCGTACATAGATATAGTGCTTACAAGATTTATTACATAGTGTTCCGTCTTGTCTGCTTTTATGATAAAGAACAATAAGTTTGTGACATTTTGATGTCCGAAGTTGATACCTTATGTTTCAGCTATAAGAAACATTACGTATGTTTGAGTTTTTATAGTGCTAATTAAGTTTTATAAATGGGATACTAGACAGACTTCGGCCAAATTCAGTGCTCCAACCCTGATTTCCACGTGAGAAGCTAATGTGACGAAGTCTTAATCAAACCTAACAGCTATTGTATGGACGGTTCATTTTTTCCTCATGAAAAAAAAAAGAAAGAAAGGAAGAAAAAAATGGAGCGACAATTTTTGACGGCTCACAACGATGGTCATGGCTCGCTGGATAAGACGTCGGGACAACCGGACAGGCGCAACAAGACACAGCACAGATGGCCGTTGCCGTTGCGTTCATCATACAACAACGTTTTCCAATCATCATATACTGAAAACTAGATCGGCGAAAGGCCGCAGAATGTGATGTGCCCCATAAAACTCCTGTTCTCCAACACTTTGATAATCTTATATACACACCACAAACTTCTATTCTCCGCTCTAAAAAAACAGACCTGCTATTCTCCATTGACGAAGTACGGTTGCATTGCCCGAGCATTAATGCTACTTTAAGGTTCAACCTGATGCCGGCCGTAGAGGTCATGTTGCGATGAGCTGGGGCTAAGGTAGGATTTCAGTTGATCAGTTAGTCCCTTCCTCACCCCAAACTACTCATAGATTCCATTTCTCAACAGATCTATCTGTACAGTGACAAGTGAGAACTCAAGAGGTGAGCTGCAGATGTTGTTGCTTTGCACCAAGTTGCGCATTCATATATGAACTTATGTTGTACTGGCACTAGTTTCATATGTTGTACTGGCACTAGTAGATACTACCTCCGTTTTTTCTTGTTTGACGCCTTTGACTTTTGAGCACGCCTTTGACCATTCGTCTTATTAAAAAAATTTAGTGCAAACATTCAAAAAAATAAGTCATGTTTAAAGTATTTTTACTGATAAAAAAAATCACAACAAAATAAATGATATTTACATAATTCTTTTGAATAAGACGAATGGTTAAAGATGTATCCAAATATCAAAAGCGTCAAACAAAAAAAATGGAGGGAGTACTACATTTCGCAAGTACCTTACATAAGAGTTGCTACTCTGCTGCCTCTAGTTCGGACTTCGGAGCACCTACAGACCAAAGCAAAGAAATTAATTTTGGTAACAATCATAACATACTTTATTTTAATAATAATGAGGAATCCGAGGTATTTACGTTGACCAGAAGCCCAAAAGTCGGCGTAAATAGATATTTACGTCGGCATGCCGACGTAAACAAAGCGACGTAAATAGGGGTATTTACGTCGGTGGCCGACGTAATATGCATTATTTACGTCGGCCCCGTGGCTGACGTAAATAATGGCCATCGGGGAGGGTCGTCGCCATGGGTCGCTTATTTACGTCGGCTCTAGCCGATGTAAATATCCTCTTCCCTATTTAAATACAGTGCTGCCGGCACTGCTGCGCCATGTGGTCTTTCGGTTATTTAGTCAGCCAGGCGAGTAATGCTACCGACGCGCAGCTCCAGTATTTACGTCGGCCAGCGTAGCCGATGTAAATCTCGGGTCATTTAACTAACAAACAAAACAATAGTATTTTTCACCCAAATTATCAATTTTCATCAAAAGTCGAGCAACATCAAATATATGTAGTTTTATATCAATTTCATAATCTCAAGACACAACCCAAACGATGTTCAACACATGGAACAATCGTCACATCTTCCATCAACTCAATATTGGCACACACATACAATATATTTCATTATTTCAATTGTCGTACATATAATCCAAACGACTGTCGACATAAGTTCGCATAGACATTCAACATATGTTCAACAATGGTCTTAGCATCTCAAGCGTCATCAATACAATCCAAATGATATTTAACACATGTTCGCACATGTATATATATAGATGAAAAGATAGTTCACAACATTACCTTGGAGGAGTATTATTAAACTGATGTTCACTAGCAGCATCGCCTCCTGAGGCAAAAAAGTCACCAATGGTCGGCATAGTCCATGAAGAAGAAGCAACTCCAACATTGCTATCTAGAGTAGCCACCGAACCCTAAATTACAATGCGATATTAGAATTTTTAGATTACACAATCATACACATGTATAAAAAGTCTAAGTTTGATACGTACCGTGATAGGAGATTGTTGTGTAAATATAGGAATGGAGGAAAGCTTAATGGCGTTCCAAACTGTTGTGTCATATATGCCTACAAATAATTTTAAAAATTGTAAGTTCAAAAGAGTGATTTGCATTTATTATGTTAAAGTATGAAAAATGAGCAATAATTAGATTATTTTCATGAATTTTATGCAATAATGAAGAATTCATAACAAGGGTCCCAAGTTGACCATAATTTTTTAGTTTGCATAAATATGGTGTAAAATTTATCAATTTTCATGAATTTGGAACTGAATTGAACAAGTTTTAACGATTTGCAGGTATTAGGTTAACAATGGAAGAAATGAACAATAATTGGACTATTTTATTAATGTGAAGGAGTGGTATATATAATTCATAACATGGGAACCAGGGCAAGCATAATTTTGCAGTTCACATCAATATAGAGTAAAATTTAGCAATTTTTATGAATTTGAAATAGAAATGAGCAATGATTTGAAATGAACAAGCTTCAGTGATTACTTACTTGTATAGCTGCTTATTGTTCTACCTGCCATGAAAAAGTATTCTTGTTTTTGTCTCAATTGCTCCTGTAGTTGGGCCTCGCGCGAAGCTTGTTGTGTAGCTTGTTGCCTCAATTGCTCCTATAGTAGTTGGGTTTCACGAGCGCTCAACCCACTACCTTGCGAAGAAGCCGAGGATCTTGCCGAACTTAAGACGGCGCACTATCCAGGACGCCATTAAACATGGAGAATCTGTCATGTTTCTTGCCACCTCCACTACTATATAGAGCGACATGATCGACATCTTGACTTCTCCAGTCATAGTCAGGCCCGTGAGCATCGGCCATCACTTGCCACATTAGATAACAGAAGATCATTGGTAAGTGCAATTTTACCTAACATAGTTACCTATACTTTACCATTATCCTCAAAAGTGATATTCTCCGATACGGGGGCATCAACATTCAAAGAAGCGAACATTGACTTTTCTTTGGTCATATGGTCGGTGAGACCACTATCGATCACCCAACTACTTCCAGTGAAGGCGTATTCCTACAAAACAAATTATGCTTTTGTTTTAGGTACCCAAACTTGTTTGGGTTCTCTCAAGTTAGTCCAAACATTTTGGGCACTCAAATAGCCCTCTTAACGATAGTGTTTTTATTCATGGTGCCAACAAACTTAGCGACTACTCTACAAAATCCATTTGTCTCCAGCAAATAAGAGGCATTGAAATCATCATGAGAGATATGGGTAGTAGAGCTCTTGGCCTTGACGAACTTCACAAACCCAGGATTGGGGGCAACCACAATGTGGCCATTTCTGCCCTTCAGGGGAATGTATCCTTGTCCTTCTTGTGGTTCTCTCGCCTTCTTCCAAGGTACTCTTCAAGGCCCTTACTAACCTTATATAATTTTTTAATATCATCTTAGATAAGATCTTTTAGCTTCTCATTCTCCTTTGCTACAACTTGCATAGTTTCAAAATTAGCAGCACAAGTCTCAATATCAAATTCATAGCACTTAGCACACCAATTACTAGCTGAGATGAACCAACTTCACCTGAAGATACTTGTAGGCATCCTTTTCACTATCAAGGTCCTCTATGAGTGAAGCATTGGTAATCTAAAAATTACCCCATTGGGATTTGTTCAACTTTAAATTTCTAGCCATCTCCTCATTCCTCTCCCTATTAAAAGCTAGATTCTTCTCAAGCTCAAGGTTTTTCTCCATTTTAAGGATGAGAAAATCCTCCTGACTCTCAAGAATCTCTTCTTACTTTTCTATGGTCTCGAGCAAAGTATTGAGTGTGGACAAGTCAAGTTTCTTTTGTTGCTTTAACATGTCAAATTCATCATCTTGTTCACTTTCATTGCAAGGATCATAAAGAGATGGAAAGAATGGTTTAGATGATACCTTATAGCTTTTGGCCATGAGACATGTTGGTGCTTCATCATCACTTGGTCATCAAAGAGTGTCCTTGTCGGTGTAGTGGAGGCAAAAGCAATGGAGGCAACTCCATCATCGTCAGAGTCGGAGTTTTAGTCATTTGAATCCTATTTCTCACAAATGTGAGCTTTACCTTTGTGGCTCTTATTTTTTACTTTTGCTCTTATCCTTCTTGTGTTGCTTGCCTTTCATCTTCTCCTCGTTGTCCTTCTCCTTCTTTTGTGGACACTCATCAATGAGTGTCCAGCATCTCTACACTCGTAGTATGTCCTAGGGGTTTGCCTTCCCTTGAACTTTTCATTTGACTTATTGTGACGATCACCCTTGTTGTGGTAGTCCTTCTTCTTGTGGTACTTGTTGAATTTTCTTACGAAAAGGACCATCTCTTCAAGGTTGATAGGACCGTCAATATCATATCCACTTGTACTAGGTTCTTCTTCATTACTAGCCTTTAGAGTGATGTTCTTCTTCTTGGAGCTTGAACTCATAAGCTCATCAACTTTCTTGGACTATTGATGCATCAAACCATGTGCTAGAATCCGTCCAACTACATCGTGAGGTGTAAGCTTCTCATGGTTGTCACACTCACGGATAAGAGTTACCAACATGGGGATCCTATGTGTGATTGCCCTTAGCATAAACTTCACCACGAACATATCTGTCATGTCTTTACATCCAAGCTCTTTGGCCTCATTGACAAGGAGGATCAAACGGTAATACACTTGCTTGTACGATTCCCCTTTTTTCCATCACAAATCATCCAAGGTTGCTCGCAATCAACTCGAGCTTAGACTC
This sequence comes from Raddia guianensis, assembly GCA_036346415.1. Lineage (NCBI taxonomy): Eukaryota > Viridiplantae > Streptophyta > Magnoliopsida > Poales > Poaceae > Raddia > Raddia guianensis. Next base: position 42,361,728 of record CM070539.1, read on the forward strand.
ATGCACGCTTGAGGTGCCTTCATGTGCAACCGTGAGCGTGTCCCAAATTTCCTTTGCACTCTCAAACCCATCAACTCGGTTGAACTCGTTTGGACTTAGTGCATCGAGGAATGCATTTGCGGCTTTATCATTCTTGTGTCTCATGCTCCTCTTCAATAGTGATCTTTCTGGGAACCTTCACTATGAAGGGAAACGGGTAGGCTATGCGAGCAACAATTCTAAAAATTCTACCATGATTCATCCAAGATCACTTGCAAGTAGGGATCATAGATCGTTACCCTTGATGCGCAGCTACAGCGGGAGCAGACTTGCGCGCGTAGAGGAAGTAGACGCACACATCCCAATCACCACCGAGCAGATCGCACCGTGGTTGGAGTCAAGTACTGACTAGTCAGAGAGGTCGACGACAGCTCGTCGAGTGGCTGCCGGTACTCACCGAGTGCTCAGGGTAGATCGCCAAGTGGTCTCTGGTACTCGCCAAGTGCTCGGAGTAGATTGCCGAGTTAGCGCGTCCGCGTACGACAGTGCCTCTAGCGGTATGCACACGTATCGAGCAGGAGTATTTCACCTAGAAGTATTCCATAGTATCGAATCCACAGGGAACGAGGAAGAAAGATAATTCTAATATCTATATTATTTAAGATACCAGCCAGCTTGTAACAGGGTAAGGATAATAATAAGATAATAAGACCGGTGACACACACACACAAAGGAGTATAAAAAGATAAGTTAGGCAGATAGTTGGGAGGACAACGAGAAGAGTATAAAGTTCTTTAATAGTGCAATCAATTATCAGGTTGAGCTAGCAGATATGAGTTTGGAGGTTTGTTTTAAGAACTTTGTTGGAGCTCGGCCGATTCACTACCACCCGCTATCAGTTAAGAACACCGAATGGTTATGACCACCCCCAATTGGGACCTACTGGTCCAATTCATAACTCAGTGGATTACGCGTGAGATAAATCTCGGATGGATAGGGCTGTCACCACCTACCACCTACTATAAAGTACGTGATGAGGACATCACTGACGAGCTCGCTGTCACTGACGAGCTTGCTGATGGAGTAGAAAAGAGACAAGACGGCATGAATCCTCATGCCCTACCATTCAAGCCTTCATCAAAGAAAGTTCAGAAAGTTTGTTACAAGGTTCAAGAAGTCGCCGACCACCGAGGCCAAGTCGAGAGGATGTCGAATTCGCTGCCGAGTCCGGTTCGGACTTCCAGGACCAGTACACCTTCAAACGGATGCCCAGATCACATACGATGCCCAAATGAGGCAAATAAGAACTCTACGGAAAGCATACGAGATAAGCATTCTAACGGATCCAACCACGCCCTCAAATTCCGTCCCAGTCAACGGGAATCATGAAAACAAGTTGACGGACAGAAACTTTCTAGCGCTGCGTCGTCGTATATTTGGGCCCAAAGCCCGTGTACCCCTAGAGTTAGGGTTGAGCACGTGTGGGCACCTGTTTGGGTGCCCCTCCTCTGGCTGCCGCCCTAAATAAGTCCCACGCTGTGCTTCGTCTTAGTTGGTTTTTGTTTAGTTGATTTCGTCACTGTCGTGTGAGATTTCGCCTTATTCTTCTTGTGTCGGCTAGACCAACAGGACCAAGTTTCTGAACCCCATTATACTTAATCTATATTCACAATTGAGATTGCTTATCTTGTGTTCTTGCTTGTTCTTCGGTTGCCTACAGGAACCGTCTTTCGTGGACTGGTGTGGACTGCATGGGCCCCGGGTATCCTCTAGAAAGCCCATAAGGGATCAGATAGGGGGCGACCCAAGTCGGTTGGCCGAAGATGGAAAGCACTCGGATCGAGCGGAACTTAAGCCGCAAGAAAGGGTTCGAGTTTACGGGACATCCCCATGAAATTAGCAGATCAATGCATACGTTCCATGTAACATCATAACGGAAATAGTTGCCATATACCCCGCGACTTACTGTAAATTCTATCCCCCCCTGTACTATATAAAGGGAGGGGACGGAGGCCATCGAATCATGGTTAGGAGCATCATCTTGCATCCCGATCCACCAAATAATCCCAGAGCACAGGAAGTAGGGTATTACCTCCTCCGTTGAGGGCCTGAACCTGTATAAATCCTTGTCTTGTGCTACCATCGAGTTTAGATCTTGCATGCATCGCCCCATGTATAATCATTGCCGGCGGTGACCCCCCAGTTAGTCACCTGTCGACAGTTGGCGCGCCAGGTAGGGGTAGCGTCAAGATCGTTTTTTAGATCATATGGCTTTTTCAAGATCACCGTACGTCGACATGAGGCCGGGAGAGACCCTTCGCTTCGGCACCCTGGACTTCGTTGCTGACAGCATCGGCAATCTTCGTCTCTCTCCCCCACGGGAGATCGTGCAAACAGAAGGTACACACAATCAATGGGACCCATTGCCTTTTGGCTTGGAGAATTCTGCATGTACTTTCTTCCTGAAGATCCGTCGGCAGCCTCACTTCGCCCCCCTCAGCGAGGAAAGCGAGGAAGAGCCCGATGAGATCGCTTACCCGATCTGACGCCCTCGGCCGGTGAGGTCTAAATCCGACCGATTTCTCTCTGGACTTGGGAGTCTTGCCGGGGCTTCCGCGCAGACCGATCCTGAGACTCAGGCGAGGGATAACCACTTGGGAAACCAATCTGCTAATCCGGTCGGCTCAATCCAATCGGATCCTGCATCGTTCGTGGGTGTCATCAACGATGGCCAACCCATTGGACAAAGCGAACAGGTCAGCTTCTCAGCTTCCGACTCAGAGTCAGACGGGAGTGCTGAGATTCGCAACTATCGTGAGGTTTTCGTCCTTGGGGCGGAGGACCATCACTCTACCTCTCCACAGGTCAGACCCGAGACAACCGCTGTTGTTATGGAAGACCGAGACCGTGCACGTCAACTTCGCGCACGCGGCCGCGACGTCCAGAATGAACTCTGCGCGGTAAAGTTAAGAGATTAGGAGGTTTACAATACTCCCCAAGCCAACGTCATCGCGTCGAAGACCCTTCTCGAGACCATTGCGCAACAACTTCCGGAATGCAGTCCATGCATCCAGAACCTCGCCCGAGCGACGACCATGGTAGAGATGGCTGCCATCCAGCAAAACGAGGAGATTCCCGCTCCGACCGCTTAGGCTCGCAGTCGATCTACGCGCAATCGGAATCGGGCTCGCGCCGGGGCGGTGAATCGATCGATCGCCGCCGCGATCTACGTCAAGATATCGAAGCCGAGTGCGGGGAGCGCGAGAGCGGTGGCGACTCTCGTCCCCATCACGATCGCCAACGACGATCAAAGCCGAGAGCACCGCCACCGGGCGCGACCACCGCCAAGAGCAGCGTCAAGGCCCGCGTCGGGAGCGTCGTAGCAGATCCCCGGCGCGGAGGCGGCCACGACCACTGGAGGGCATTCGGGCCTTTACCCCGGACCTTCGCCGAGTGGTTTTGCCGGAAGGATTTAACCTCAAAGGCATCGACAAGTTCGATGGCGAGAGGGACCCAAAGAACTGGCTGCAGGTTTACGCCTTAGCGGTCAGCGCGGCAGGAGGTGATCAGAACGTCATGGCAAATTACTTGCCGGTCGCTTTGACCCCAATCGCCTGACACTGGTTAGCAGGACTCCGGAGAGCTCTATCGAGTCTTGGGGCGACCTCGAGAACAGATTCATCGCCAATTTCCAAGGGACCTATGAAAGGCCCGCGGGGAGATGAGAGATTGGACAGTTACACAGGCGCAAGAGCGAGACTCTCCGTGAGTTCATCAAGCGCTTTACTAAAAAGAAGAACGAGATCCGGGACGTTTCGGAACAAACAGTCATTGATGCCTTCTTCGCGGGTGCAAATCCGAGGAGTTAATCGAGCGAGATGACCGGGAGCCCCACAGTAATCTCAAAGCCATGTTCACAATGGCGGATCGGAGGTCAAGCCGAGGAGGCCATCGCGAATCATCGCGGTGTCAACGACGGAGGCCCGAAGAAGAAGCCTAACGACGAACAAGGCAAACCCAAGGACAAAAAGAGAAAAGGGGATGAGATGGTCGCCAACGTGGAGCACTACCGACGTAAACCCCCCAACGATAACGACTACAAAAAAGTGATGGATTCGGTATGTCCTTCCATCCTCGAGGAAAACATTCGCCAAGGATTGCCTAATTCGCAAGTTCGCGAAAGTTCGAACGATCGGCTAAAAAGCGGTCACGGCAAGAAGCGATGGAGACTACCAGGACACCGAGCGCGAGATCAGTTATATCTTCGGGGGCTCTGATGCGTACGAGTCCAAGCGGAAGCAGAAGCTTACCACTCGGGAGATCAACGCCATCATGCCTGCTATTCCAAAATACTTGCGCTGGTCCGAGATGCCCATCACCTTTGATCGATCGGACCACCCAGATCGGATTGCATTCCCTGGAAGGTATCCGCTGGTTCTGGATCCAGTCGTCCAAGGAAGTAAATTAAAAAGGGTCCTGGTTGATGGCGGGAGTGGGATTAACGTCCTTTTCGCCAAGACCTTCGACCAAATGAATATCCCACGTTCTGAGCTACGGAAAGGGTCATCTCCGTTCCACGGGGTAATCCCCGGGACGTCCGCAGTACCACTCGGACCGATTTCCCTACCGGTCACGTTCGGGACCAAGGAGAATTATCGGACCGAGAGTCTGAGTTTCGAAGTGGCTGATTTCGAGACGGCATATCATACTATCTTGGGAAGGCCGGGGATTGCCAAATTCATGGCGGTCCCCAACTATACTTATCTCGTCTTAAAGATGCCAGGTCCCAATGGTGTAATCACCCTCCCTGGTGACGTTAAACAGTCCCTGCTCTGTGACAGCGAAAGCTGTGAAATGGCGCAGGCACTCGACTCATCTGCTGAGATGGAAAAGATCCGACTGGAGGTCGCATCCCTTCAGGAGGAAGGAGACGTCCCAGCCAAAAAGCAGGCCAAGACATCCATCCAAGCAGCTGAAGAAACCAAGAAGATCCTGTTGGACCCGTCTGATCCGGCCAAAACAGCCGTGATTGGGACAGCGCTCGATAGCAAATAGGAAGACGCGCTCGTCACTTTCCTCCGGGCCAACCGGGATGTGTTCGCCTGGAAGCCTTCGGACATGCCCGGTGTTCCGAGGGAGGTGATTGAGCACTCTCTCTACGTCGATGAAAAGGCAAAGCCCATAAAGCAGCGCCTGCGAAGATTTGCCCAGGATCGGAAAGACGCCATTAGGAGTGAGATCACCAAACTGTTGGCCGCTCGGTTCATTAGGGAAGTGTATCATCCCGAGTGGCTTGCCAATCCGGTCCTGGTGCAGAAGAAGAATAAGACATGGCGAATGTGTGTCGATTACACGCCTCAACAAAGCGTGTCCTAAGGATCCCTTTGGGCTTCCCGCATCGATCAAGTGGTGGATTCCACCGCGGTGTGAACTCTTAAGTTTTACGGGCGCCTACTCGGGCTACCATCGATCGGTCGAAGAGGAGGATTGCATCAAAGCGTCGTTCATCACGCCCTTTGGTGCTTTCGCTATATCACAATGCCATTCGGGTTGAAAACGCGCGACCTATCGGCGCACCATACGGTGTGTTTTCACACTCAACTTCGGGCGCAGCGTGGAGGCATATGTCGATGGCGTCGTCATAAAAACAAAATCGAGAGGGATCTCATAACAGATCGGCCGAGACATTCGGGAGCCTAAGGGCATTTCAATGAAGCTAAATCTGAGAAGTGCGTTTTGGGGTTCCATCGGTAAACTACTCGGATTCATCATCTCCCATCGAGGATTGAAGCAAATCCGGAGAAAGTCGATGCCATCATTAAAATGAAGCCCCGGCTAATCGGAAGGATGTCGCGAAGCTCCTTTGGATGCATCGTGGCACTTTCGGTAGATTCGTTTCCGACTCGGGAACGAGGCATGCCTTTCTTTAGGCTCTTCTGCCGACAAGGCGATTTTCGTGGACAATGGAAGCACAACAAGCCTTTGAAGATCTAAAGAGGTTCCTCACCACGCCCGGTGTTGGTCCCTCCCATGCCCGAGAGCCCTCCTACTCTACATAGGTGCAACGACTCACGTCATCGGCGCCTTGGTGGTGGAGCGGGGACGAAGAGGCTCCCTCCGGAAGGTACAGCGTCCGGTCTACTTAGTGGCGAGTATTGGGCGACTCTAAAATAAGGTACCCACAAGTGCAGAAGCTTCTGTATGCTGTGTTACTTACATCACGGAAGCTAAAGCATTACTTCCAAGAGCATGAAATTTGGTGGTCACCTCTTTCCCGCTTGGAGATATACTCCAATAATCGGGAGGCCACTTGGAGGATTGCCAAGTGGGCGGTTGAGCTTGGAGCCTTTGAAATAAAGTTCAGGCCTCGACTAGCTATCAAATCTCAAGCGTTGGCTGACTTCGTCGCCGAGTGGACAGAGGCCCAAACCCAGCAGCACAGGACACTCTCGAGTACTGGACAATGTACTTTGATGGTTCCCTCATGCTCAGCGGCGCGGGGGCTGGGATTTTGCTCATATCGCCGACTGGAGAAAAGCTGCGCTACGTCCTCCAAATATTGTTTCCTGTCAGCAACAACGCCGCCGAGTATGAGGCACTCATCCACGGGCTTCGCGTCGCCATCTCGCTAGGTGTCAGGCGGTTAATGGTGCGCGGGGATTCGCAACTCGTGGTCAATCAAGTCCAAAAAGAGTGGTCTTGTATTGGCGATAGCATGGCGGCCTATTGCCAGGAGGTTCGAAAACTAGAAGACAAATTCGACGGTTTGGAGCTTACTCACGTGCTCCGCCGCGACAATGAAGCAGCGGACGAGCTAGCGCGGATGGGATCCACTCGAGCTTTGGTCCCGGGTGGTGTTTTCGTCCAGGAGCTACGCACACCGTCTATCAAGCTACCATCCGCATCGGGAAAAGAACAAGAGAAGCAGAAGGAACCCAATGCAGAAGTATTTACGATGAACCCCAGGTGGACTCAGCCTTATTTAGATTATCTTCTTCATGATGAGCTACCCGAAGATCGAAGCCTAGCCGAGTGCATCACACGCCAAAGCAAGAGTTACAAGGTGGTCGGGGATGAGCTTTTCAGAAAAAGCAGTTCCGGGGTACTAAGGCGTTGCATATCTGAGCAAGAAGGCAGAGAACTGCTCAATGAAATCCACTCGGGAGAGTGCGGGCACCATGCGGCTGCTAGCACCCTGGTGGGCAAAGCTTATCGGCAAGGGTTTTTCTAGCCAACCGCTGTCACAGATGCGGAAGAAATAGTACGCAGATGTGGCGGGTGTCGATTTTTCGCCGCAGTAGATTCACATGCCACTCAAGATTCTGAGCGATTCCAATCTCTTGGCCCTTCGCCGTCTGGAATCTAGACATGGTAGGCCCTCTCAAGCGAGCGCAAGTTTACCAAGTGGATTGAAGCCAAGCCGGTTGCTGTTATCACGGCGGCCAAAGCACGCGAGTTCTTCCGGGACATCGTTGTGCGTTTTGGCGTACCTAATCGCATCATCACCGACAATGGCGTTCAGTTCAAGAGCAGCAAGTTTCAAGAATGGGGCGAGGCACTGGGCATTAAGATCTGCTATGCATCAGTGGCCCACCCGAGGAGCAGCGGCCGGTCGAAGCGCCAATGGATTGGTACTACAAGGGCTCAAAGCCGGATTTTCGATCGCCTAAAGCCGACGCCACGCTACTGGTTAAGGAGTTGCCCTCCGTGCTCGGGGCTTAGGACAACCCCAAGCCGAGCCATCGGCGGAACACCCTTTTTCCTTGTCTCGGCTCTGGCGGTCCTCCCGACCGAATTGAAGTTTCGGTCCCCACGGGTTGCGGACACGACGATAATCACGGATGGCGCAAGGGTGAAGACCTCGATCGACTTGAGGAAGCCAGGGAAGCAGCATTGATCCAGTCGGCAAAGTACCAACAGGCCTCGTCGCTACCATCGGTATAGCGTCGGGGCCGTGCATTATCAAGGGAGATCTGGTCCTTGAAGGAATCGAAGCACGAGCATAAACTCTCCCCTCTGGAAGGCCCTATGCGATCGCCGAGGTGACTGCCCGAGGGCTTATCGGCTCTGGCGAAGATGGATCTGAAGTGCCCAACACCTGGAACATCGAGCAGCTACGTCGTTTTTTTCCTTAGTTCATGTATCCAAGCAGCATTGTGTACTCAGTTTTCCTTCCTTTGACTTGCTACTTGGCCGTAAACAACCAAGCAGTAAGTCGGGGGCTACACTAAATAGTGTGCGGAGTCAACCGCACCCTATCTCTTCAATAAAGTTGTTTTTCTCTCTACATGTGTTGATCGCATTCGAGTATTATGAAAATTTTTGAGTAATGGCGCAACATGTCCCAATGACAAGATTTAGCTACTCCGCAGTTGCAGAGGAAAGCCAAGCGCTACCTCTTGGCACTCGGGGGCTGGACCAGTTGGCGAATGCGTATCATGAAAAAGGATAAAACATATTACTCGGATAAGTTTGATCACCGGTACTGGGGATCAACCAGAAATTTTATTACAGACACAGTTACAGGTCCAACTGATCCACTATTTGGACAGCAGTCGGACGAACCTCTTCTAACAGAGCTACGGCCTTCTCCTCCGAGCAAGCAAACCCATCCTTAACGGCCCCGTAGCCCAGGCGAGGATAGTTTGACTTCGCTATGGCGAGGCCTTGGCTGGTGCACGTTATTGCGGCCCCCCGAGTGAAGACCTTGATCCGCTCGGGAATGGCATCAAGATGAGCCACCAGGAGGTCGGGATCATTCGGCGGCTCTTCATCCGGATAGAGGCATTCAATTATTGGGGCAATCCCCGTTGAGGTCCAGCGGCGAAGCTCTGCACAACCAGTCGGGCGAGATATCAGTCGGGTGTCAATGAGGTCGAGCTAGGGAGAGCTAGTTGAGAAAGGTTACCTTCCAACTCTTTAGCCGACCCCTCGGCTCGAGCGTTGGCTTGGCGGACCTCCTCTTCTAGAGCCTTCTGCCATTGCCTCCAGAGCCTTCTGCCTCCCCTCCAGAGCTGTACTCAACAGCGAATATTGGAAACCGTCACCTACGAGACATCCTCTTTAGGGATTTAGCACGGGTTGGGGTTTATACCTCGGTTCGTGTTGGATTCCTCCACGTGGCGGAATCGAAGCTCAGTGACTTCGTGGTGGAGCTCTTCGATCCGGCCGCGGAATTGTCGCTTGGCGGCATATAGCGCGTTATCAAACTCGTCGCGCGTCTTTAACTCGCCCACCGTTTTCTCCATGCATCGGGTCTTCTGCTTCGACCTCTCCCTCATGCGCTGCGTGAAGGATAGAGGGTCGTTAGTGGGATTCCCCCTTGCAGAGCGAGGATTCGCAGGAAAGAGGCTACCTTATACATCTCGGCTTGGATGGCAGCCACTTGTTCCAACACTTCCTATTCCTCGGCTTCCTGCCCATCATCGACCTCGTAGCCCTCCATCTCTTTCCATCATTTCAGTCGGAAGGGTGGAGTGGGAGCTTTGGCGGAGGGGCGAGAGATCTCCTCGACTTCGGGCTCTGAGCTTCCTCGGCCGGGCTGAGATCTTCCCTTGGCGACGAGGTTGGCGGCTTGTGGCGAGGCGGGCTGAGTGCGGGCGGGAGAAGCGGGCTGGGCCGAGCCTCCGGAAGGCTGAGGCTGTTCGTCGTCGTCATCCACCGGTTTCCTGCAGGCATTAAGAGCTCTTTCAAGAGATGCATCTCTACAAATTATGAAATCCTGGCGTTACGAAAGAATACCTGTGTGACGGGACGTATTTCATCTTGAACTTCATGTCCGAACCACTCGGATCCGAGCTTGGCGTCTCCTTCGCCCCAGACGCGGCCTTTGGGCCGGCAGATTGATGTGGCGAGGGCTCTGCGACTCTGTGACTGGCTGGTGGTGACTTGGTATTTGGCGCGGCAAGGAAAAAAAAGCGGGGTGGTGTCGTCATCCTCATCCTCTTCGTCCGAGTCCTTTGGAGCATCCTCCCTGCCCTTTTTGGCCGCAGGAGCGCTCGTTGAGCCCTCGGCAGGACGCTTACGAGGTGCCCCCTTAGGGAGCGGAGCCTCCGGGATCGGGGTAGCGGAAAAGAAGGCTTCGCGCCCCTGCAACGCATCAAATTACATTAACTCTAGCCCTACAATCAACGAACTGCGGTTGAGTTGAGGAAGATCTTCTCCTTACCGCTGGTGGCAAGAATCCCATATGATATGGGCCGGGCATTCCGGGAGTTATTTCGTGCGGAGCAAAAGTTCGCCACTCGGTGAGGATCTCCTTCATGCAAGGCTCTCGGCTTCTTCTCGAGTGGCGTCCTGAAGCCCAGTACTCAAAGGCAAGATGTGCCCTCTCTTTGATGGGCTGGATACGGCGTTGGGTATAGTTCCACACTACCCCAATACCGGTCAGCCCGGCAGACTTGGCTCTGCGGAGAAGAACAAGAAGTTCCTTCACTTGGCTTCCCCCGTCATCGGGCGAGAGAAGACCGGGAGGGATGGGTGTGGGGCACTTGCGGAGAAAGAAGGGAGGGCGGGGAGTTGGCACAATAAAACCACTCTGAGTGCCGGCCTTTGTTGGAAGTTTTCAAGCGAAGATCGAAATAGTACTTTTAACCCCTTCCATAATTGGAATCCAGCGCGCCGCGCTTTGGGATTATCCTTGTTGGGATAGGGTTTGAGAAGGAAAAGGAATCTAAAAAGATCGAAGTGGGGAGCGACCCCCAAATAGACCTCACAGACGTGAATGAAAATCGCGATAGGAAAAATGGAGTTGGGATTCAAGTGTGAAATCTCAACCCCGTAAAAATGAAGCAGACCCCGGAAGAAAGAGGAACAAGGAAGGCCGAAGCCACGGTGGAAGAAAGATTCAAAGACCACCACCTCGTCCTAACGAGGGGTGGGGCAGGACTCACCGGCGGTGGGACGCCAAGACAACAGCTCTTCGGAGGGGAGCACGCCAAGAGAGACCAGCTTCTGTAGCCTCCGTTCGGTTGTGATGGACTTCACCCACTCCTTCCCGCTCCTAGCAGCCTTGGGGTGGAGGGAAAGGCGAGCCATTGCGATCGGAGGCAGTGGCGGGAGGTGGCGATGAAGAGGAACCCTAGCGGCGGAGCTTCTTGAAGAAACAGATGGGGCGAAAAGCAAGCAAGGTGAACCGTTTCGTTCTCCTATTCGGACTTGTATCAGCGGGTAGAGTTTCGCGTGCAGGTTGGGCTGAGTCTAGCGTCGGATCGGCCTTTCGCGAGGGCCGATAATCACTTTCGGTGCTCGAGTGGTTCCCCGAGAGGTTTGCATTCTTGTTGACCGCCTGCCCCGAGAGCGGACGAGCCTAGCTACTCGGATGAAGTATTGCCGCGGATTCGAGATCAAATCGCGGAGAAATAGCGTCGCGGATTCAAGATCAGAAGCAAAAGACATCGGTTTCCTCAAAAGTCCTTTCAAAGGGCACTTAGGCCTGATTACATATTTTTCATGCACAACACATCGAGCTAGGGCTCGTCGGCTCATGGAGGAACAAAAAAAGGCCTTACTGGCGGGAGGCTTGAGTGCCCCCATCGGCATGGAGGCGCGCCACCAAGTCCTTGAGGAAGCGCACCTTGTGGGCTGCGGGAATCCACGGATCGAACCCTAATGGATTCCTCGCGCGGACTTCCGCCGCTAGGCGAAGTCCTCCCAGAGCTCGTCCTCGAAGGCTTCGCGGCGGCCTTGGCGGCGACCTCGCCTTCTCCCTCGCTGGCCTCATCGACCCACGCCATGATCATCTCAAGGTGTTGGCCATTGCTCTTGCGTGGAGAGAGGTGGAAAAAGATTTTGGGAGTCGCCAAAAGAAAGAAGACTCAAAAACTTCGGCGGTGGTGAAGTGGTACTCACCGGATTTCTTTTATACGAAGGAAGTTCAAGGGTCGCGCTGGCGATCCGTTTGAACACATGAAATCATCATAGCGATGGGGCGAAAGTGGGGCGGATCCGGTTTCAACGGAAACACGCGCCCTGGTACGTGTGAAAAAAAGGCGCGAAACGCTTCACCTCCCCTAATTGGGCTTGGGCTAAAAGCGCAAAGGCGACCCCTTAACGGGCTTTCTTAACACGCCAGCGACGGCGGCAATGCGTTAAATCGAGCCTAATTCGGCCTCGATGCACCACGAGGGCATATCATCGGCGGCGTAAAAATTAAAAATATTTCACGGCATACCCCATGGTCACTAGCCAACTTTGCGCGCAAAGTTGGGTCTTTGATGAAACTTGATTCAATTTCTTGAGGTATGCCTTCATAAGGTCGCTAGTTGTATCTTTCTGGCGGATACAAATATCTCTCGGCAAAATTGCGCCTAATCGGTATGCCTCCAGAGGCCTATCTTGATCCTTGCCATGGTGGGGACAGATACCACCCTACTGAAAGGTGTACCCCATGTTGGGCCAAGAGCTGGTTCTTACAAGTTAAGGCCGGGCACCTGATGTCGATATCCCTAAAAACGCTAAGGTTACAGCATGCTGCAAGACAGAAGCTGTAATGGCGTGGCTTAAGGCATGCCCAAAGGCAGGCCAATGGCGCTCTTGTATTGCAAGAGAGGATGCCGAGAGCCGAATCCTCCTATTGAAATAACGTGTCCAATGGGCCGAGAGAACTGGAGTTTGGTATTGCCAAATTTAGACGTTGTTTTGACATAAAAACTCAAAATTTCTTGAGTCCTTTACAATCTCTTTTCAGATTACAGGAGAACCAGTCGGCTAAGCATCTGACTCGATCGTAAAAGCACTTTCGGGGCTACTCTTGTGGTCGCATGGGCCCCGGTATCCTCTAGAAGGCCCATAAGGGCAGATAGAGGCGACCAGTCGGTTGGCGAAGATGGAAAGCACTTCGGATCGAGGCGGAACTTAAGCCGCAAGAAAGGGTTCGAGTTCTGGGACATCCCCATGAAATTAGCGAGATCAATGCATACGTTCCATGTAACATCATAACGGAAATAGTTGCCATATACCCCGCGACTTACTGTAAATTCTATCCCCCCTGTACTATATAAAGGGAGGGGACGGAGGCCATCGAATCATGGTTAGGAGCATCATCTTGCATCCCGATCCACCAAATAATCCCAGAGCACAGGAAGTAGGGTATTACCTCCTCCGTTGAGGGCTGAAACTCAGATAACCTGTCTTGTGCTAGCCATCTAACCTAGTTCTTGATTAGCGTCCCCTCGTACAAATTCATTGCCGGCGGTGACCCCCCAGTTAGTCACCTGTCGACAACTGGTCAATCGTGCCACTGGTACGGTCGATAACAATCGTCGTGGTGGTTTAGCGATCGCCGGGATTTCCAGTTCCTTTGCGGGGTTGGAAGCCAGATCGTTTAGGTCTCCATGACACCTACCGAGTTATCCTTACCATCTCTCACCAGAAGATCGGGACCCCGCGTCCGCGCCCATCAGTACGTGTGAGATAAATGTCGGATCCTAGGAAGGCGATCCAAGTTCAATACTTAGTCTATTATAAGCATATGAGAATGAACCCAGACTCGGAATTAGATGAACTTAATCAACTGCTCTAATAATTCACAATTCCCAGTTAGTGTAAATATGCTCAGCTCAGATAATGAAAGGCACTTCTATTATAAAAGTAAAGTCTTACAGAAGAAAAAAGATACAAGGGCTATTACCCGAATTCCCGAAGACAATTCCGGTACTCCGGAGCTTTAGCTTGACTCCTCTAACTCCCAAACTAACTACTTTAACAAATGAAGAGTGACTCCAAATGAGAGGAATGCGGTGTGTTCTGGTGTCAAGTGAGGTGAGGGGGTCCTTTTATAGCCATCCGCAACCAATGAGGAGCTTTCAAGTTATGGGACAACTGTCATCTCCACACTAGCCGAAGGAGAATCCGAGAGGGGATCCAAGGTGGTCGGCCAACCCTCGGCCAACCCACCTTTGGTTGATCCAGGCCCTCGTTTTCGCCTGGGATGCTTCTTTGATGGTGTAGATATATCCCCCACGTTAGTTATGGCATTTAGAGCCGGTGGAAAATTACTTCCTGAAGAGCCAAGTCACCCAAGTATGAAGCAACTGCATCCATTTGATCAAACCGACGTATGTGGACGCTTGAGATCACTCTTTGATGCATTTCTTGGCCGGTATGGTGCAGTGGCCAGGTCGGCCGACCTAGGGTATGTCGGCCGACCGGCTCCTATGTCCGGTTCAGCTCTGGTTTCTCTCCACTTTATTCCTAAGGACAAAATCTCACCAAAACTTGTGTAAATTTATTAGTTTAAATAAAATGCATCGATAAATCTTTCTTTTCCCCCCCAAATTACCGGAATGTTGGCATATGTCGGCATACGAAATTGGACTTTAACGACTGCCAACACACCCCCAACTTGAACTTTTGCTCGTCCTTGAGCAAAGAGCTCAGAATTGGACCCGTTGGATCAGGATTGCATCAATATCTTTATTCAATAAGTATTAAGTGCACAAGATAATATTATCATTATTTGTTAACATAAACTCGTACAAGTGAATCCCAACCCTGTACTTCTACCTGTAGGTAATTCAAAAATGTCACCTCATCTTAAGCGGTTGGAAAATAGAACAACCAAGAAAGAGCATTGTTAGCTTACCCTCGTTCTGAATAGGTCTCGAAAGTTTCAAAATTTTAGTTCCTCTATTGGTACTCTCGGATCACTCAAGTGGTATTTTACTCATCCTCACCAAGGCCTAAGGCCAATTCTAATTCCTATATTCTCAAGGTTTATGTGGAGCTCAAGGTAGGGCTCGAATGGCCTACTTAGGCTGCATAATGTTGTTAAGTCAAAAATTGGGCCTAATGAAGATCATGCCGCTTCGCATTCCGGTCATTAGAGAAATAATGCTCAGGGTGAGGGAGAGAATGAACTCACGCCAAACGAATGAACAAAAGTGCAAGGATGTGAGGTACTAGTGAGTCCATCACATCGGATCTTGTGTTTGAGGACTTAGCATAAATTTCTCAGAGTTTAAGATCAACTCTCTTTTTTTTTTTTTGGGAGATCATTTTCTCCCAAATTTTCTCTTTCTTTTTTTTAGCCTCTCAATTTTCAAAGAGATTAGCGGATGTCTTCTGATAAATTTGAAGTCTTTCATAGACTGCATAGGTATGTATAAAGTGGAGACAATGAAGATTTTGTTTATTTTTGTAAGTGGAGGAATACCTGGCGGAATGGATGCTTTATTCCAAGATGGAAATTAGCACTGCCAGATATGAATAAGGCTAGCAATCAAACGGATACGTGAAAGAAAATGACTAGCTTTGAAGAGTCACTATTTCTTAAGGTCACAAGTTTTGACAAAACTCAACACAGCCATAAGTGGCTAAATCATAGGCTTTAATCTTTTTAGTACTTTTGGCTTTGGTAGGAAGAAAATCCCAGTGAGGAACATTTGTCAAAGTATTTTTATATATTTACAAAATAAAACTCACAAGGTAGGACGATAGGTAAGACAGGGCAAGGCATGTAAGGTGGGGCAAAGTAGGGAAATTTGGCAAAACTTCAGGCAGCAAGCACCAACAGCAGTGGTAACAACGAAGCAAGTGGGAGAGTAGATGGGGCGTACCTTATTGAGCCGGTGGATCAAAACCCATGTGCTGGATACAGGCTTTCAAAGCGTTGGCACCAGTCATCACCTCATCAGTGTTGGCTCGAAGCTAGGTTTTCGGTTGTCTCCTCGTGGTATCTAGTGTGCCGAGCAAGTGTTTGATGAACATTGCCCATGTCAGCTACTAACGTGTCCACTCTCTCTCCTACTGTGTGGAGATCTCGTGCAAAGACCTCAAAATAAGAAGGGTATCGGGCCGATGACAGCCCTTCCCGTCCTACAGAGGGATCTTGATCATGCTGGTAGTGTGACCCTCTAGCTTTGTGTTGTCACGAGCTCCCAGCTTCGTGATGATGGGTTCCCCATCACTCGAAACTTTGTGGTGCGTACCCATGGGTAGGTGGGTTCCATTGATCCCACCCGGCATTAGGGTAAAACTGGTGAGGTGATGTGGCAGCCCCCATCCACGGATCGCGGTGGGGCTCACTGTGCTCGGGCTGATTAAACTCACGCTGGTGGCGTGCGCGACTACGAGTTACTGGTCCAAAAATGCTGTGATGCGGGGGTTCTAAGGCACTAAAGTTGAGGGTCAGATTCTGAGCGGTGTAGAGGCCGAGCCTTAGATTAGGTAAACGGACCTCAACCGTGGTCCCCGAAAATCTCATGTAGTAGGCTTCAGACTCGTCTACCCTCAGAATGTGCCCTTGGGTGAAGTGGTCCTTCCCTACTAATGGGAATGGCTCCTCTAAGAAGTCCAGTTCGGCATTTTCTAAAACCCGCAAACTTTACGCAATGCGGGTGACAAGAGAAGTGGAATCTATGTCACCTCTTAAGTTTCTCATTTCTAGCCAGTGTAATACCATATTTGTTGTTGGGTTTACAGGTTTCTTATTAACCATAGCAAATAGGTATTGCAGTTCATCTAGGCGCACAGTACGCATATCATGTCTAGAATTAATAACCAAAGCCAACCACCGGTGCATGAATCTAAGAGTAGAATTATGAATTTTATTCATGCAAGGTGTGATTGTGTGTGCCTTGCCAGAAATGGCTAACATAAAAAATCATCACGGTTAGAGCCTTTTAGCCTATTAGGAGTGACTCTACATCTCATGGAGAAACCTAAATGTCTAGTTAGATCTTGCAATGAGCACTCAAATATTTCATTGAAAAATCTAAACGAGTATCTAGTTCCATTATCAAGAATGCCAAGAGTACTGAGAAACTCAAGGGTCAGAAGGCGCGAACCTTTTTCCATGATGGGAACAAAATTGTTCTAGCCGACTGCTTTAAAGGCGTCAGAAAAGTCGTCTAGAAGACCGGTCTTAATTAGAAACATCGGGTCATAAGACCGTGTATGCTAAATAGTCTGGCTCCTGAGGGCCTCAAATATATGATGTTCATGGTCGCTTTGTAGGATGATCTGCTCTTCGGACGTTAACGCTCTGATCCTGAGGCTTTGCTCAGCCCCAGATGGTTCGGCTGAGTCAGGTTGCCAGCCGTGATGCCTACAGAAATGAAAGTCCATTGACATGTCTTCCCCTTGAGCTGCTATCCAGGACCTCAGTCAGAGTGTAAGTCCGTTCCAAGCTGGAAGAGCTAAACCTTTTATGAACGCCCTTGGCAACCTTGGATAGAGTTCTGCCAATCTTACTGTACCACGACATTTCCGTAGAAGGTGTTAGACCAAGAATACCCGAAGGATATAAAGAGTGAGGATTAAAGGTTAGCAGTCGAACAGTTAGCAGTTAGTCGTTCAAAGATTAGTAGTCCTTTCGGAGCTTACTTAATTGTCTCCACAAAAATATTATTTTGTTTAAGTCACAAAGTCATTAGCATGCTGCCATGATTAATGAGCTAATGCACAGAGAGAAGAGAACAAACATGAGATCATGCAATCACTGCCTGAGTGTGCATTGATCTCAGCTGCTGCCTCCTCAATTTATTGGCGACGAATGCATGAAAGATGGAGCAAAAACCCAACTATCTATAGTGCTTTGAGTGGCTAGATACCTAGCTAAGCATGTAAAGTAGTTGGTGTGAGGTGCAATTAGTGGTAGAGGTGAAAAGGGGTGGTCGGCCGACTTGAGTGGGTCGGCCGGCCATGGTGGGGTCGGCTGGCCCCTCAATTTCTGATTTTTTATATTTTTATATGAATGGTAAATGCACGGTTAAAAGTCAAATATGCAGTGGAAAGTGCAGGAAAATAAATATAGATGCAAAGATAAGTTCTGGCTTACCTCCCGGTGAGGACTTGAAATTTTTTGTAGTCCTCAAGTCGGACCGTCTCCACACCTTATTTTTGTGAAAAATTTCCGCAACCGGAGTTGTTATTTCGGCTAGTTGAATTTCTTTCTTACGCCACACTTATTTTGTTTGAGATTTTCAAGTGGCATTGACCTTCGCTTGCAGCTTCGAATTTTTTACCGTAGGTTGCTTCCATTCCTTGGTTTGGGACTTCTTCATTTCTCAATATGGATGCTCTCCTTCCAATATGGACGCAGCAAAGGCTCATCCAATAGTTGGAGAGTTCTCCTCATGGTCGCAATCAGACTATCCACCTGAGGTTTTGGTATAGCCTCCGCTTTCCTCTGCACAGTTTTAGGATTTTTACCATAAAAAGTGCGTACCTGAGAGCATTGCTCAACTCTTGGCCATTTATGTTGATCTCGCCTTCCCCGAGGGTCCTGCGGAATCCCTCAGCCCGACGACTCGGCGGAGATGGAGACGATGCTGGCGCGCATTGCTCAGCTCCGCCGCAATGGGCTCACCGGAACCCACGTGGCGGCGGACTTTTTGCTGCGCCGCCTCTGCCCGCTTCGTATGAGGACGCGCCCCTTTGCGATACTATGGCGATAACGATCGACCTGCATTGCCCTGAGGTGAGTACTTTTGCATTCTTACGGGTCTTCATTTTGCGACGCGCCTTTTCTTTTCTTTCGATTCCTTGCCAACTTGTGGCTTTTTCTTTTTTTTTTTATGCCCACCGCCGAACGTCTTTGGATGAGGTGCTCGGCGATGGCTAGCGGGACTCTGTCGCGCCCGGCCGGCGACATCCTTCTGCCTGCGAGCGTCCGCCCCCTCTGCGACTGGGACCCACGGGAGCGCACCTCGTATTTGCGTGCATTGCCTCCCATGGAGGTTTTTGGTCCCGCTGTCCAGGTGGCCCGGGGACCCCTGCAAATCCGCGATCCTCCGTCAACGACCGCCGAAGCTCCTACGGTCGCCGCTCCTCCTGTCGTGGCGGCCGACTCCGACCGCGCTCTCGGGAAGCGCCGCCTCATCCTCTCTCAAGACGATGATGATGAGGAGGGAGAGACGAGCCCAAAGAGGGCTCGCCCTTCGAGTCCTGAGCAGCTTCCGCCTCCTCCGGCCCCCTCCAGCGGGGGCCCTGCTGCTGAAGTTGCCGCTCTGCCGCCAGGCGAGAGCGCGGCGACTCTTCCGGGACCGGCGCCTCCTGCGCCGGTTTCTTCCGCGTCGGGACCTCCTGTGCCGGCACCTGCTGCCGCGCTGGCGCCTCCCGGTTCGGCGGTTGCTTCAACAACGCCGGCCGTGGTGGCTCCACCGCCCCCTCTGCCTCCTACAACAGGAGGAGGAGCGGCGGCACCTGCTTCACGACCAAGCGGACTGATGCTGCCCCCCTCTTCCTTCGCTTTCGGGGGCGTCGCTTCAGATAGCTCTCTCGGCATTCATGTACATTTCGCATTAGGGTTAGCATGCCGGACGTTTTTCGCATACCTAAACCCTTTTGGTTTTTCTTCGCGGGATAAAGCGGATGCCGGGGCTTCAGGCTCCGTCCCGCGCGATCCGCCAACCCCCATCTTGCCCGCGGCCTTGATGGAGCGACTCCTCCAGTGCGCAGAGAGTGCACGGTGCGGTGAGGACCCTTGATCGCTTGCCTCAGCCGACACCGACGCCATCTCTGCCATCGCCGCCGATGTCGGGCGCTCCTTCGAAGCGCTTCGCGCCCTCGCCCACACCTGGGCGGCGCGGGAAGGTGTTCTTGCTTCGGCGGCACGAACCGTTGGCGAGTTGCGGCGGGCCCTCGACCGAGAGACTGCTGCGAAGGAAACGGCGACCCGCGAGGCTATGGCGGCACAAGCCGCTGCCGCCTCGGCCACCAAAGACGCCGCAGATCTTCGCGCGGCGCACTCTGAGCGCCTCCGGGTCCTTGGCGACATCTTTGCGATGCGCCTATCGTGACTTCCGGATGTCTCAGATCCATTGGGGTTACCTTATGCGCCCATTGAGGAGACGGCCGCGCAATATGCTGGCGTAGTGGGGCGCGCCGCCGAGGCCCTGCGCGACCTGCCGGTGATGATGCGGACGCGGGTGATCGAAGATGGTCACCACGGTGCTTTCTAAGCAGCGCGGTTCGTCTTGGGCAACTGCCTTGCCCAAAACGCCGCGTTCGACCTCGACGCCGCCACCGGGGAACCTTCGCGCCAGCTGGACCCAGGTGAACAATCTCGGGTCGAGGTCGCCGCCAGCCGCGTATCCATGATGGGCGGCGCTGCTCCGGCAGAAGACGATGACGATGAGGAGTAGCTAAACTCCCTTGTTTGTTTCGTCTTGTATATAGAACCTGTCAGTGCAAACTTTTGCTCTCTTTGCCACAAGTCTCGAGTAAACTTTACGCGAATTCTCACTTGCGAAAAGAAGAACGGAGGCACCCGACCGCCAAAAGCTTTAGACAGAACGTTCTGCTGAAAGTGAGCGCTTTTTCCTTAGGCATCTGGTTACTTCAACCCTTATGGCCTCTCGGCAAACCGACCTTAAACGTTGCGTGGCGAGAACTCAGCTTCCGAAACTGGTCTAGACGCTGGTGCCGTCG
This sequence comes from Raddia guianensis, assembly GCA_036346415.1. Lineage (NCBI taxonomy): Eukaryota > Viridiplantae > Streptophyta > Magnoliopsida > Poales > Poaceae > Raddia > Raddia guianensis. The sequence continues at coordinate 42,382,080 of CM070539.1, forward strand.
TTGGCGTAGTGCCCAGACCGAGCAGACACACCAGGCTAGAACCCGCCTTCCGTCTGCCTCGCCTCGCCCAGCTGCAAGTTTAAGCGTTCGCCTTTGCAACTAAGGGGCCATCAGCCTTAAGTACTTTTTTCGCTACCGACTTTCAGCGAATGTTTTCTAATGACTTTTTGGAGGCGAAAAAGAACAGATGCCCACAGAGAGACAGAACTTATCTTTATTTTGTAGATGGCTTTGTACACCGCAGCCCCCGAGGTGAGCGGGAAGGAGGAAAACCTCGCCGCTCGGCTCCAAAAGAAGGCCCAAAAAATGCTCCCGAAACAGCTACCTATGGGTAGAACTTCCTCAGTTGCTCGATGTTCCAAGTGTTCGCCAATTCACGACCATCCTCGAATGCGAGCCTGACTGAGCTTGGGCGGGAGACTGAGACCACCTTGAAGGGGCCCTCCACGGGGACAACTTGTTCTTGGCTTTACTGCGCTGAACCTCGCAGAGCAGGGTGCATGCTGCCGCCTGTTGTCTCACACACTCGTCTTGCTTGATAACGGCGCAGAGCCTGCTGATATCTGGCGGCTCGGATCGCCGCCCTGTCTCTGATCTCCTCCAGGTGATTTACTTCATCCTGACGCTGGTCAGGGTCTCCGCCTTCGCTGAACGCCGCCACCCTTGGGGACCCAAAGGTGAGCTCCGATGGGAGCACCGCTTCAGAGCCATACACCAGGAAGAAAGGGGTCTCGCCGGTGGCTCTGTTGGGAGTTGTCCGCTGCGCCCACAACACAGTGGGAACTTTTTTCGCCCAGCGCTTGCCACGCTTCTCCTGGTGGTCGAACGCCCTTGTCTTGAGTCCTTTGAGTACTTCCGCGTTTGCCCGCGCCACTTGCCCATTGCTCTTCGGATGTGCGACGGAGGCGAAGCACAGCTTGGTGCCCAGCTCTTCGCACCAATCTTGGAAATCGGCACTTTTGAACTGAGCGCCGTTGTCGGTGATGATTCTGCTGGCGACGCCGAACCGGACGAAGATGCTTTTCATGAACTTTATGGCTGCAGCGGACGTGATCGCCGGGACTGGCGAGGCCTCAACCCACTTGGTGAACTTGTCGACGGCGACGAACAGATGCGTGTAGCCTCCGGTCGCCCGCGGGAACGGGCCCAGGATGTCCAGCCCCCAGACCGCGAACGGCCAGGAGAGCGGAATGGTTTGCAGCGCCTGGGCCGGTCGGTGGATCTGCTTAGCATGAAACTGGCACGCTTCGCATCTCCTCACCAGCTCGAAGGCATCCTGGAGGGCTGTAGGCCAGTAGAAGCCGTGGCGGAAGACCTTTCCGACCAACGCCCGGCCTGAATAGCTCCGCACATGCCTCCATGGATCTCGAGAGGATCTCACTCCCGCTTCGAGTGGCGCGCCAAGAGAACTCCGTTTGCGCCACAGCGTCTGGTCCCCACCTACCGTATGTGGCGTTTGGCCTTGCGCTATCTTCTCGGTAAGCGCGTCATCGCGGGGATCACTCCGTCCCGTAGGTAGGCTAGGATAGGGTCCATCCACTGACCTTCCCGGACGAGCTTGACAACGTTAGCATTGTCGCCGATGTACTCTGCCTGGCCTGGCATTTCCGCCTCAACCGCCTCGGCAGTTCTTCCGCCTCCTCCCTCCGGTAGGGGCATTGCGAGAATGGTGACATCTCCTCCAGATGTGGGAGCTGCGTCAGGAAAAATGTCGTCCCCGCCGGGATTAGGGGCTGCGACGGACGGCCGTGTGAGTCTTTCTTCAAAGACCCCGGCCGGAATAGGTGCCCTCGACGAGGCAATCTGGGATAGCTCATCCGCCATATAGTTGTCGCGGCGAGGGATGTGCGCGAAGCCCAAACCCTCGAAATGCCGCTCCAACCGGCGCACCTCCGCCAGGTAGGCCGCCAAGGCGGGATCTGAACAGGTGAATTCCTTCCTCGCCTGGTTGATGACCAGGAGAGAGTCGCCTTTGACTTGCCGCCGCCGGATGCCCAGGGTCGAAGCCACCCTGAGCCCGGCGAGTAGCCCTTCGTACTCCGCGACGTTGTTGGTAGCGCGGAAATCCAGCACCACCAGGTGCCGGACGATGTCGCCGGTGGGAGACACCAGGACGACACCAGCCCCAGCCCCCTCCAGCCGGAACGAGCCGTCGAAGAAGAGAGTCCACGGCGAGGGTGCTGGGGTGCCTTCAACTTCTACGTCCGCCGGAGTCCACTCGCTGACGAACTCCGCCAGAGCTTGCCCTTTGATGGCCGTTCGGGGAGCGAACTTGAGGTCGAACTCTGCCAGCTCCATGGCCCACTTGCGTCTGCCCGTCGCCATGGTTGAAGAGGATCTCCATAAGTGGTACTTAGTCAACACCGTGATTTCGCCCGAAGTAGTGACGCACCTCCGGGGCGCCGTCGACGGGCGTAGAGCATCTTCGGTGTTGCGAATACCTCGTTTGGCGTGGTGGAGGACTTTCTTGATGTAGTAGATGGGGCCTTGAACACCTTCTCTTTCGCCACCAAAGACCGCGCTAACCACTGGGGTTCGCCATGACATAAAGGATCGTGGCTCGCCCGGTCAGGCGACCAAAGCAGGTGGGGAAGTGAGGTACTTCCTCAGCCTGTCGAACGCCTCTTGCGCCTCCGTGGTCCATTCGAATTGGTTGGTCTACTTCAGGAGCCTGAGTAGAGGGAGACTTTTATCCCCTAGGCGAGCTATAAGGCAGCCCAGGGAAGTCAGGCAGCCCACCAAGCACTGCATCTGCCGAAGTCGCGTCGGGGGCTTCATGTTCTCGATCGCCGCGATCTTGTCAGGGTTCGCCTCAATCCCCCTCTGGGAGACGAGGAAACCCAGCAGCTTGCCCGACGGAACGGCAAATACACACTTCTCAGGGTTGAGCTTGACGCAGTACTTTCTCAGGTTGGCGAAGGTTTCCTCCAGGTCGCTGATCAACTCCTCCGCCTTCTTGGATTTCACCACCAGGTCGTCGACGTACACCTCCAAGTTCCGCCCTATTTGGGGACGGTGAGCGATGTGCATGGCCCTCTGGTAGGTTGGGCCTGCATTCTTCAATCCAAACGCCATCCTCGTGTAGCAGTAGACGCCCATGGGCGTCACAAAGGCTGTCTTGTCTTCATCTGGTGGTGAAATCCAAGAAGTACGCATCCAGAAAGTACGCCATGCTAATCTGGTGGTACCCAAAGTACGCATCCAGAAAGCACAGCAGTTCGCACCCTGCCGTGGAGTCGACGATGAGGTCGATGCGGGGCAACGGGTACGGATCCTTCGGGCTTGCCCTGTTGAGGTCGGTGAAGTCGACGCACATCCTCCACCGCCAGTTGGATTTCTTGACGAGGACGGGGTTCGCGAGCCACCTGGGATGGGCGACGCTCCGAACGACCCCCGCCCTCAGAAGCTTGTCCACCTCCTGGCGGATAACGGCCTGACGCTCCACCGATCGCTTCGAACCTTCGCATAACGGTCGGCGGCGAGCGTTGCCAACTTATGCTCAATCACCTCCCTGGGGACCCCAGCCATGTCGGACGGTTGCCAAGCAAACACGTCTGCGTTAGACTGGAGGAAGGAGACGAGCGCGCCTTCCTATTTGGCGCCGAAGGCGCCCACCCGAACGGTCTTGCCGGTCGACTTCGCTCGGGAGATCGCCACGACCTCCAGCAGACGAACCGGGGGAGGCACGGATCTTCGCCGGAGGAGCTCCCAGAGTCGAAGCTTCAGCCTTCTGGACGACGACCGCCCCCGCCAAAGCGAGAGCATCCTTGTCACAGCAGAGCGCCTCCGGGCGGTCCACTTTCATGATGATGGGGTCAGCTGGCCCTGGAATCTTCACCACCATGTACGCATAGTGGCAGGCCGCCATGAACTTCATCTTGCGGGTTCTCATGTCTTGGAAATACCTTAATAACTTGCCATCTTCAATGGTTGAAAATACATCTCTCTCAATGTAGCATACCATACGATGATTTAGCCATTCATCATTCATCTTATTCCGTAACTCGGTATTGATGATATTCATAGCTGAGAATTCTCTTTCAACACTTGCCGTTGCCACCGGCAAAACCAAAGCCAATTCGATGAGTCGATATACCAAAGGAAAAATCACAAGTCTATAACTATGAACCATGATCACAGCAAGATTACTCATGTTATTACAACTTGACGGCGTGCTCTTCGCTCAACCACTGCGGATCACACCCCTATCAGATTTCTATCTTGCTAGCCGATCAGCTCGAGCTCAGTTCGATTCGAGCGTAGAACGCGGCAAGGAGTGACGCGCAGAGTTTACCCAGGTTCGGACCCCCTCACGGGTAACAGTCCTACTCCTGCCGAGCCTTAGCCCTTTTCGTGTTGTGGTTGTGTTGAATGTGATTACAGAATGTTTCGAACCCCCCTCTCCCTTCTCTCTCCTCCTCTTTTATACAAGCCTCGAACCGGCGGAGAGAGCCGAGGGGGTAGGCAGTACAGTACTCTCGGTACACTAATAAGACGTAAGGGACAGGACAGGAGAGACGAAAACGTGCTGCTACTGCGCCGTATGGTGCTGCCCATGCGTGCTTCGCAAGTGGATTCTGACCCGTGTGAACACGCCAGTGAGACTGCCGGCTGGGCCCAGCTTGCTCCTTCTGTCACGGGCGGCTAGCTTGATGAGGGCAAACTCTCTCTCTCTGCCGGTCAATTCCGCAGCGCCACAGTGACAGTTGATCAGACCTGCAGAGGTCACTGTGGTGGTAATCATCTCTTCATCTGTCTATTCGCGCGTAATGTCGCATTGAATGCGTCCATCCTTCGCAGCAGGGGGAGCCTTCGCCCAGAAGACTCCTTTCGGGACACTCCCTGCCACGCGGGCCCTACCTGGCAGAGAGGGGCTCGCCCACACGCTGGGGCCTGGTCGCCCGCCTGACGTGTGGGGCCCTCGCCCAGCGCTCTGAGGGGCTCGCCCACACGCTGGGGCCTGGTCGCCCGCCTGACGTGTGGGGCCCTCGCCTGGTCTTCTCCAGGACTCTTCATACCCCGGTATTTATTATACCGACACAACTTGGCAAATCTGCATCACCCCTTGCATCAATAATGAATGTCTCAAGTTGGTCCTTCAAGACTATGCAATCATACGGGGAGAAGTCGGCAGCATATAACTTGGCAAGCTCAATTAGCTTATCTATATCAAAATTGGCAAAATAATTTCTAGGATCAAGACATGCAATGCATCTCAACAACTGAGTAGACCTTTCAGCAAAACGATTGTTCAACTCAACAATAAGTTGGTCAAGCACCACATTAAAGATTTCATGATTGAAATGATGGTAGTAAGTAACCAACTGGCCTCCACAACCCCTCGAACGGCCCCTAGCAGCTGTAGTATCTACCATGTTTGGCACAACAACGTTAGATTTAAGACAAAATGTTTTTGCTTCTTCAAAAAGCTCTTCCCACCCATGCAACCTGATGTCATTAACTTTCTGCAATGTGACCCCAATCAATCCTATAGCACGAACAATATTTTGGTCTTTCTTTTGAAATCACTGTGACAAATCATTAGTTTTACCTAATAATTTGATCATGAGATGCATTATAAGCACAAATTCAAAGCTCTCCATTTGTGTTAGCAGCCCTTGCAGTTTTTTTTGTGTGGAGGTAGGGCCATCTTCACATATATTCTCTAATACCTCTAAGACTGCTTTTCACATGAATTCGAGACGACATAAAGTTTTGTGATGTGAGCCCCATCGAGTATCCCCGGGTCTAGCAAGATTAGTTGCTTGGTTTTTCCCTCTTCCGAAAAAATATCACCTGTCTCCAAACTATTCACAAGATTATCATGGTCTTGTTGTGCCAATTGGTCATGCCTCTTACAAGAAGCATTAACGGTGTTAACAGTCAAAGTGGTGTAATTAAAGAAATCCGTGACATAAGCACAACATTTAGCAACAGAAACAACCACTAACTGCAACTGATGGGCAAAACAGTGTATCTAATAAGTATAGGGGTTTTCATCCAGTACCCGTCTTTGTAGCCCATGGAATCAAAAAATTACAATGCATGAGTGTCTCACAAGTCACAATCTCATAATCTCAAAATCTCAACTCAAGGTGTTATTTGCGGAATGGCGGTCGGAGGCGGCTCGGGCGCTCGGTGGCCAACGGGAGGCAGCTCGGCGCCCTGCTGCGCACGGAGCCCGGAGGGAGGCGGCGAGAGGCGGCTCGATCGTTCGGCGACTGCTGCGTGGGCGTGCCTACCGCTGCGCCTGCGGTGGCGAACCGCCTTGCGGCCAGCGACGGAGGAGGCCCACCGGGAAGGCGGCGGATGGAGGCGGCATAGGCGGGGCAGCGCCTGTGCGACGCAGGGGTTGCCGGCGACAGGACATGAGGTGCGGCAGCTGGAGCCAAAGAAGGCGGCGCCGGCGTGCGTGCCTCGTGGAATTGGGGGGAGTCGGGGTCGGGACAGCGTGGGAGAGAGCTGAGTGAGAGAGAGAGACATAGGGTTAGAGGTGGGCCAATTAGTTTGGGGCCATTGGGCCATGGGATATTGGCCCATTTGGCCTGGGGCATATAGAAAATAAATCTAAATACTACATGGGGGTAATCTTCACTACTGGGCCACGCCCCGGGCGGCTGCCCAGGTTGCCCAGGGCCCAATTCCGCCCCTGGGCTCGGATTTTGCCAATATCTTTAACTGGCAAGAAGCTAAGGTACGTCCTTCAGATCGTGTTTCCAGCCAGCAACAACACGGCTGAGTATAAGGAACTCGTCCATGGACTTCACATTGCCATATCACTCGGCATCCGGCGGTTAATGGTTCGCGGAGATTCTCAACTCATGGTCAACCAAGTGTAGAAGGAGTGGTCTCGTATTGGCGACAACATGGCCGCGTACTGCCAGCAAGTCTAGATGTTGGAGGACAAATTTGACAACTTGGAGCTAACCCATGTGCTCCGCCATGACAACGAAGTAGCTGATGAGCTGGCATGGATGGGATCCAGTCGAGCACAATTGTTGACCGGTGTTTTCATCGAAGAATTGTGCAAGCCATCTATTAAACAGCCAGCCCAACAAGACGAACAACAAGAGAGTCAAGCAGAGGAGGAGGTCCTATCAATCAACCCCAGGTGGACGTAGCCATACTTGGATTACATTCTCAGGGATGAGTTACCAGAAGATCGAAGCCTGTCTGAGTGCATAACACGTCGAAACAAAAGTTGCAAGGTAGTCGGGGACGAGCTTTTTCGTAAAAGCAGTTCCGGGGAACTAAGACGTTGCATATCTAAGTAAGAAGGCAGGGATCTCTTAAACGACATCCACTCGGGGGAGTGTGGGCACCACGCAGCGGCCAGTTCCCTAGTTGGCAAAGCTTGTCGTTAATGATTTTTCTAGCCGACTGCGGTCTCGGACGCGGAAGATATAGTTCGCAGATGTGAGGGTTGTCAGTTCTTTGCACAACAGATTCATATTTCAGCACTGGATCTGCAAGCCATACTGATCACTTGGCACTTTGTTGTTTGGAATCTTGATATGGTGGGGCCTCTCAAGCGGGCACAAGGCGGATTCACTCATCTCTTCATCGCCGTCAACAAATTTACAAAGTGGTTTGAAGCCATGCCGGTTGTCAATAGCACGGCAGCCAAGGAACGCGAGTACTTCTGAGACATTGTCGTTTGCTTTGGCGTGCACAATCGGATCATCACCGACAACGGCGTTCAGTTCAAGAGCAGCGAATTACAAGATTGGGGCGAAGAGTTGGGCATCAAGATCTCTTACGCATCAGTGGTGCACCCTAGAAGCAATGGACAGGTGGAGCGTGCTAATGGGATGATTTTACAAGGACTCAAAGCAAGGATCTTTGATCGCTTCAAGCCGTATGCTATGCGTTGGGTTAAGGAGTTGCCTTCGGTTCTCTGGGGGCTCAGAACAACCCCAAGTCAAGCCACCGGGAAAACACCCTTTTTCCTAGTATATGGCTTGGAAGCAATTGTGCTGACTGAATTGAAATTCTGGTTTACGCGAGTACAAAATTATGAAGATAACTAGTCACAGGAAGGGAGATTAGAAGACCTCGATCGGCTGGAAGAGGCCTAGGAAGAAGCAATGATCCAGTCGGCCAAATACCAACAGGGCTTGCGTCGCTATCATCAACGCAATATATGGGGTTGTGCGTTCACCAAGGGAGATCTGGTCCTCCGAAGAAATCAAAAGCACGAGCATAAACTCTCTCCAATGTGGGATGGCCCCTATGTGATTGATGAGGTGACTCACCCGGGGGCTTATCAACTCAAGCGTGAGGATGGATCAGTCATTCCCAATACCTGGAATATCGAACATATACGTCGTTTTTATTCCTGAATAATGTATTCAAGTTCTTTGTAAAAAAAGAGCTTGTTTGACTTGCTACTTAGCCATATACGTCTAAGCAGTAAGTCGGGGGATACACTAAATAGTGTGCGGCTTCCACACACCCTATCTTCTTAATAAAGTTTCTTTCTCTTTATATATGATTGTCGAACTTGATTGTCATGAAATCCTGAGTAGTGGAGGCTTGATTCGCAAACGGCAATGTTTAGTGACTCGGTATGTGTCTGTGGAGATAGCCAAGCGCCAATTCCTGGCACTCGGGGGCTAAACCAGTCGGGAAAAGGTGTTACACGAAAGGTACGATAAACAAGTACTCGGATAAACGGCATGAATAATATGGAGGATCAACGATTGCGTCCTAGAACTGTTTTGTCGAAGAAGTGATGTTTACAAATCTAAGTTGTCCACCAAGGCTGCAAAAGTCTCCTGGACTTATTCATACTAGGAGAGGCTTCTTCTTCAGAGCAGGCGAATCCCTCCTTTACGGTGTCAACATCAATGTCGGGATAATGCAACTTCACGATGGCCAATGCTTGGCTCATGCAGGTTGTCGCAGCTTCCTTCGTAAAGGCCTTTAGTTGTACGTGAGTGTCCAGTAACCGAGCCATCACAAGGTCGGCGTTGGCAGGCAACTCCTCTTCAGGATAAAGAAATTGGAGTACCGGAGCAACTGCGCAGCTCGATGACGGACTTCGCCATTTCATTGAAGACCTCGTATTGCGCCTTGGTTTAAATTTTATAAGCTGCAAACTAGTCGGCCAAGATGATGCAACGAGGATATGAGCAGATCCAAGTAAGGGAATGCTTGGATTGGAGGACTTACCCTTTTGCTCTTGAGCCGCCTGCTCGGCTTGAGTGTTTGCCAGGAAAGCTTCTCCCTCCAAAGCCTTTTACTTCGCTTCTAATATTTTTTTTGTTTCCCTCCAGAGCTTTTTGTTTTCTTTCAAAGCTCTGTACTTTTTGTGAAGAGAAGCCAGGGCTTCGTCGCGGCCTGAATTGATTGTGAGAACTTTCAAGACTAGCAATGAGCTTGGTACCACTCGGAGGGGTTCTTACTTCATGTGGTGTTAGCTTCTTCCACGTGGTGGAAACGCAGTTCAGTGACGCCCCTGCGGGTCCCTCGATCTCACCACGGTACTTTGAGTTTTGCGCGTAAAGCGCATTGTCAAATTCGTCCCTTGATTTCAGCTGCTCGGTGGCTTTTCGGAGGAATTGGGTCTTTTGTGCCGACCGCTTGCCCATACACTGGGTGGAGACAGAGAAAATCATTAGATGTGTTTCAATTATGATAAAATTCAAGATGTGAAGATGGTTTACCTGAAATACTTCAGAGCTGAACTTTGCCATGTTCAGCATTTCCCATTCTTCCGCCTCCTAAGCGTCATCTACCTCGTAGCCTAACATCTCCTTCCTCCATTTTACACAGAGAGGAGGAGAGTAGGCAAGGGCTGCAGGGTGAGGAACTTCCTCGATTTCCGGCTCCGAGCTTCCTGGAGCTGGTGCTGGGATAGGACCCTTGGCTTTGGAGGACTGATGAATGCCCTAGGGTGGCAGAGAAGTCAGTGGGGGAGCTGCGTCATTGGCTGGCTCCTTAATTAGAGTCTGATCGGCGTGAGAATTTGAAGGTGGGGGAGTAGTGATTGCAGAGGCCGAAGCCTTTGCTCTTGTCTTCCCTTGGTGATACCTGAGGTGGACTTCATGTGAATAAAAGGAGACGTCAAGAACGCGACTTTTCTAAGACAGCTGAAAGAAGAAGAAGTTATGAGGGGAAACCTTTGTGACGTTTTGATTTTAACACCCATGCTTTTTCGAGTGGCTTGTCCAATCGGGATTAAACCAGAGGGTCCTACTGGCCCTCATGTGACCTCTGGTTTAGCAATTGGGGGTGATGGAGGGCTTGGAACTTGTCCAGTGGGGGTAGTTCCAGACTTTGGATTTTGGCGGCGCCAGTGCGAAAGCGGAGTGTCATCTTCTTCTTTGTCTTGATCCGGGTCTTCAAAGATAATCCCCTTGCTCTTTTTAGATGGAGGAGCGTCAACTGAGTCCACTGCAGGACGCTTAAGCAGAGCTTCCTTATGGCTAGGAGCTTCAAGGACCAAAGAGACCAAGAAGAACGCTGCATGTTCCAGTAAAAGGTTTAACTTGGGTCATCTATGGCGGAATATTTTGATATTAATTGGAATTGAAAGAAAGGAAGCTCTTTGCTTACTGCGGGAGGCGGGTTTGACAATTGATAAGGACTTGGGCAGTCAGAATTATGAATGAACGTGCCCGGGGTGTAGAGATCAACTACTCGGTCGATTAGGGATACCTAGGAGATCTTATCTTCACTTTCTCGAGTGGAATCTTTGAACCCTGAATATTCTAATCTGAGGTGCACTCGCTCCTTCAAGGGTTGGACACGGTGGAAATTGTAGTTTATGACTATACCGATGCTGGTTAGCCCCTTAGCTTTTAAATCCCCTAAGAGGGGAAGTAGGTCTCTGAATTGGTTGTCTTCGCTCTCGGCGAGAGGGGAGGACCAAGAAGTGAGGACAATAGGACAATTCCCTGTGAATGGTGGAAGGACTGGCGGGAGATTGGCGCAATAAACTCATTCGGCATGCCTACCTTTATTTGAAGTTTCCATGGGAAGGTCAAAGAAAAATTTATTGGCCCCTTCCTGTAGCTGAAAGCCAGCGCCTCCCACGGCTTTGGGGCTGTTTTGCTGGGGAAGGTTTGAGAAGAAAAAGAGACTGAAAGAGATCAAAGTGAGGAGCAATCCCGAGATATGCCTCAGAAATGTGTACAAAGACGGCAATTTGAAAAATAGAATTGGGATTGAGGTGAGTCAGCTCGGTCCTATAGAAATGCAGAAGCCCCCTGAGGAAGGAGGAGCAAGGCAAGCCAACTCCAAGGAGGAAGGACTCAAAGACCACCACCTCGTCGGAGCAAGGGGTGGGAGAGGACTCACTGGCGGCTGCGCGCCATGAAATCAACTCCTCCGAGGGGAGCACGCCAGCGGATACGAGCTTCTGTAACCGCCAATCCGTGTTGATGGAATTCATCCACTCTTTGTAGTTTTTTATTGCCTTTGTGGCGGGAGGAGACGGTGGAGCCATGGCTGGATCGGGATTGGTGGCGGCGGAGCATGTGAAGGAAGGAAACCTTAGCAGTGGAGTTCGCTAGAGCGAATGAAACTACAAGCGTGAGAAATGGGTGGGGTAGAGCGGTTCACTCCCTTGTCCCCAAATTTCAAGGACCACGAAGCATGTTTTGGGCCTGGCCTTGTTTGGTATCAAAGAGTGGCTACATTGGCGGACGCTAGTTCGAATCACTCGGGTTCGCCGATTGATTTTCACGAGGAGGATGGCGTAGTGCTGAGTCCAGATCTAGATTGGCTTAATATCGCTTGGGTGAAGACAAAACCAGTCAGAATTTAACAAAAATGAGATTCAGAGCAATTCAGATGGCCAAAAGATCTTCATTACTTGACGGCTCTTAGGCCAGATTACAAAAGGCTTTGCAGCGCAGCACAATGAGCTAGGGCTCATTGCTGGCTTGCAATGAAATAAAAAAAGACGGGAGGAGCTACCCTTTGGCCACTTCACATCAAGGATGGAAGCGACCAGTGCATCCTTTAGAGGGGTGGAAACCAGGAAGACCTGCGGGCAGCCGTGGACCAGGATTGTCGCGACCCTGGCTTCACGAAGATCCACTCATGATCGATTGCTAGTCCTAGAGATCAATGATAGCAACTCATGAGCGACAATTGTCGAACATCATCAGACAACCACTTATTACAATAGTTTGTTTAAAACGACATAATATAGTTCCGAGTGTGGAAATCCAGATAAATGCAATGGAATAAAGTATGACGATGCTCTAGTCCAACCCTTGAGCGACAACTAGTCCTAGTCGAAATCCGGCATAGAATCCTCCTGATCCTGCAAGCAAACCAGACCTAATTCTTCTCGTGAATAAAAATATATCCGTGGTTTGTATAGTGAGTACACGGCTACACAGCAAGAATCCTTGTAATGAATGCAAGGATTTAACACGAACATGGTGGCTATTTTGCATAAACACATATTCTAGTCAAATTAAAGTGTTGTAAAAACATTTGTAGAACAATTAATAATGATATGATTCCCAAACTAACACATAGAGCTTGGCTTCCAAAGCCCCTCTGCAGAATTGCACAAGCCTCAAACAATACAACCCAAACTAGCCCATAAGGTTAATTAGCAACACATGAGACTACCATGTACGAACTTCCTCCTCTCCCATGACCGTGGGAACGGCTATCATGATAGTTTTAACATCTGCAGAGTGTAGCACACTTTACCCATAAGCCTCGTGATAATTTTATTTCTTAGCTCTTTTTTTGGAGCCTAGACCAAGTAACAATACATGACGATTCATTAGTTCCTTCGGTTAACACCGATACCCCCCCTCTAAGGTTTCGACACTCGGGTCCCCTCTTGAGCCAACAGACCGTAACCCGATCTTTTCAAAGTATCGTGTGCTAACATTTTTCCCTAACTACTAAGCCAGGACTAGCACATGTTGACTGACATGCTAGAGCTAGCACTTATGGTTGCGCTTGTATGGTTTGACTGGATAAGCACACGTCAAGGGTCCTTAGACCAAGCTGACTACTTCCACCACAATCCTCATTCCACAAAACCACCTGACTTGCCACCTTTAGCCAACACACGCCACGTAGGTTTTAGTTGATTAGGTTATTAAAGTAACTCAGCACCTCCAATCATACCAAGTCACAAGAGTAATTAATGATGAATAACCTAACAACTACTAACCCACGAGCACTAACTTCTATGCACAAGGATAGGCTAGGAAATACTAATGGAAGCAATAAATGGCTAAATTCACAGGGTAGATGACTCAGTGTGAATATAATCGGATTCTAACCCTTCCCTTCATTTCATGCAAGAGAAAACTAAATAAAACAAATAACGGGTGAGTTTTGCAAAATAGGAGAGCAAGATGCAATCTATCTTGCCTTGGTAATACTTCGGGTCTTGCGGTCCTCCTCTGAACTGCTCCTAGAAAATCCTCGAACAATGTATGCAGGTGCGATGTACACGTAGATGCAAATGCATAAGAACAGAAAAATCATCAACAAAACATATACCTTCATAAAATATATAAAATTATAGGCTGTTTATGAGATTTAGGCCCAGTTCTTTTCAGCTTAACAGCTTAATGGCTTAACAGCTTAACGACTTATCTACGTTTTAAAAAGACATATGCTTTGAATTTTTTGAGTCCGTTTTCGCTGTTTTGAATGTGGGTCCTAACACTTTTAAAAAACAACTCAAATGAAATGGATCTGAATCTCGAGACTATCTTGAGAAGCTCTTGAAGTTCAGTCATTTCAGCAGTTCAGCTGTTCAGCCATTCAGATCAGCTCAAAAGAACAGGGCCTTAATGGCACTGAAATAATCTAATTTGGAGTTCGAATGCTTCCTAAACAATTCCCGGAAGATTTGGATAAATAAAAAATCCCAGAAATAAAAACCATTAAATCGGTTAAACTAGCCGAACCGAACGGAATAGGCGGCAGCGCGCAGCGCGGGCGAAGTGGCGACACGCGGTGGCTCGCGGTTAGCGGGTGTGGCAGCGACGGCGGTGGCGATGCGTGGTGACACGGGGACACGGCGACGGCGCGTGGAATGGATCGGGCGTGGTGGCCACGTGTGGCAGACGTGCACTGGCTGGCGGCGGCAATGACACGCGCGTGGGGCTGCGCAAGGCGGCGGCGGTTGGGCTAGGTGGCGGGCGGCGGGTTTTGTGCGGTGGGGCGCGCTGGACGATGCCGCCGGCGGCGAGGTGGCGACGGTGAGGGCGCATCCCAACTACGGCGAGCGTTTTCTCACGGGTTTCTTCGCTAAAAACGATGATCCGGGTATACATGTTGACCGTTTCAACGAGCTTTACACAACGGAGACATCTACAGTCAGGTCTGGGCAAAGCACAAGGAGAGATACCTCAAAAACATTTTCGGTGGCTAGGGCTTTTTGATAGCTAGGGTTTGGATTTTGGGGTTTCTCGAGTTTTGGACTTCAGAGGGGGGTCTTGTGGGTATTTATATTGTGGTGGTCGACCTAGGTCAGGCCCTTAAGTAGGTAGAATTTGAATTGGGCTCAAATTCTATCCGAGTAGGTTTAGGACTCTCCCAAATTTCGTAAATTCACATGTCCGCGAATTTTAGCTTGGGCATCTGGCTTAGCACAAGATTGGGCCTCTAGAATCTACCTCCAAATTTGGGCTAGGTTCTCCCACGTTTCCTCATCATTTCATCGGTTTGACGAGCTCCCGGTAGTACGACAACACTTCATGGGATCATAAGCTAGCTTTGGGTTTTGGGCTTGAAATTTGGAGAGTGGCTAAAAGATGGCTTCGAAGATTTATTGGAACTTTTCCAAAATTTTCCTAAAAGATTTCCTAGGGTTTTGGCTTAAACCTAATTTTAAATAGTTTAAACTAGGGTTTTTTATATAACAATTCCCGTTTATTTTATTTTTAGGGTTTTGAAAATACATGTGACATACAAACAAATAGAGGATGTCACAAGGACCCTGATGGCTTCCTGGGCGCGGCACTCTGCGCTCTCCACCCGCCATTGCTGCCACTCGGCGGCTGAAACGGCATGGGAGGCGGCGATGCGGGTGACGTACTCGATGCTGTTAACCTCCCACTGATCCATCGCCCTTCCTTGGCCTTCCATGGTGGGAGAAGAGAAGAGGCAAAGTGTTTCACGAGAGGAAGAAAATGCTTGAAGAGCGGATGCGCTTCTGTGCACTGCTTCGTAGTTTTCATATATGCTGGGAATACGAAGAGGCATGGATCCGAACCCGTTTGAACACAGTAAAGCCATAATAATGATGGGAAAGAAGTGGGTGAGAACTCAGTTCCCGATGGCGGCACAAGACGCTTCGGCTTAGACAAAAGGGCGTGAAGACTATTCGCATTCCCCAAGTGGGCTTGGGCCTAATTTGTTTAAGCACAGGGTAACCCCCTTAATAGGCTTTCTTGAAAATATATTACAAACAGTAACAATACGTTGTTCACATCGAGCGTAATTTGGCCTCGGTACACCCTGTAGGGCATATGAGCGGAAGTGCTGCCCATTAAAAAGTGTTTCACGACATACCCCATGTTGGGTCACTAGCAAAAATTGCATGTTGAAGGTTGGGTGTTGATGAAGCTTGGATACGATTTCGGAGGTATGCCACTCGTGGGTTGCTAGTTGTATACTGCAGCCCCGATATAAATAGCTTTCGGCCAAACTTTATCCAGTCGATACGCCCTTATGTGGGTTGCCAGGTGATCCCTTCTCCGGTTGGGACAGGTACCACCCGACTAAAAATGTGCCCCATGCAGGCCCGAGTGATGATTCCTGCAAGACAAAGTCAGGCGTTTGATGTTGTGTACATTTAAATGCGCAAAATGCAGTATGCCGCAAGACGGAAACAGTCATTGTGTGGCTTAAGGTGCGCCCCGTGACGGGTAAATAGCCATTCTCACAAAGTGATAATGGGCACCAAGCAGCCAAACCAATAGAATACATCGTTAAAGATGGAGTGGCCTGCCTCAAGAAATAGGCCTAATGCCAGAATCTCGGTATTGTCGAGTCGGGTGTTGCTCTCAAAATTCTAACTTGAACATCTCTTTGAGTTCTTTACAATCTCCTTTCAGATTACAGGAACGATCAGAGGAACCAGAACCAGACATCCGACTCGATTGCAAAGCACTCGGGGGCTACCGTGGACTACATGGGCCTCAGGTGTCCTCACGGAAGGCCCATGAGGTAACAAATGGGGGCGATCCGAGTTGGCTAGATGGAGATGAGAACCACTCGGACTACATATGACTTGGATGTCAAGGATAGTCCCGAGGATAGCGTTAGGATCCGTTTGATTAGGAGATTTGTACCTGCAAATATCGGTGCGTATACGTGTCGAATACTTGAAAGATAATCTCGGTATAGAGTACCATATAAAATCATGTGACCTTATCCCCCCTGCACTATATAAAGGGTGGGGTAATGGCCGTAGAGGCATAAAGCTCTTTGATCATCAGATCACCATCATAATTCCATGAACACAGGATTAGGGTATTATCTCCACCGTGAGGGCCTGAACCTGGATAATCCCTGTCATGTGTTTCCATTAAGCTTGAGATCTAGTGCATAACCCTATTCAAATCTATTGCCGACGATAACCCTCGGTTAAGCACCCGTCGACACATTGGTTTTGCCCAACTTAAAGTATTTGCACGAGGGAGGCATTCGAGCACTTCTCCCAAGTTGAAACTGCATCCCTGTTAGCATAAAACAATTGTTTTGCCTTCCCGACCAATAAGAATGGAAATAGGCGTAGCCGGACAGCATCGAGAGGTGTTCTTTTTATAATGAAAGTGCTGCAGATCTCCAGAAAATGATGGAGATATGCATTGGCATCCTCCGATTGCTTGCCACAGAATGGGCTAGCCTGAACCATGTTGATAAGAGTCGGCTTCAATTCGAAGCCTCGGTCGCCCACATTGGTGGCAGGTCCAATGGGGACGTTTGTGCTAGACGAGGCTGAGAACACAAGAATGGTTCTTGACAGCCATCTCAGATGACGGTGTTTTGGTAGAGAGGAAAGGATTATTTTTTAGGGTTTGCAGGTCATAGACTCGAACTTGCGGAGGTAGGACTCGGAGTCTTGTCCTCCGTACGAGTTACTCTAGATTTTGGTGGAAGTTTTTCGGAAGGTTTAATCCGGTCATACATAGCTCTGCTAGTCTCAGCAAACAAAGATAGAGCAGGGGTAAGCCCGTTAAACTAGGCTGGTATGTTAAATAAGAAAGATATTTTATATATATATTTTTGTAAATATTTTTTCTTTTGAATTATCTTTAATGGCTGCGTTCCCCGGCAACGGCACCAGAAAACTTGTTGGCGATTCTTACACTATTAGAAATAACCCGCGAGCAGACGAATATCGCTTGTAGTTTTCACCCGAGTAATCCAGATTATCGAATCCACAGGGAATGAGGGAGAAAGATGATTCTAATATCTATATTATTTAAGACACAAGCCAGCTAGTTAACGGGGGTAAGGATGATAATAAGATAATAAGACCGGTGACACACACACACAAAGGAGTATAAAAAGATAAGTTAGGCAAATAGTAGGAAGGACAACGAGAAGAGTAGAAAATACCTTAATAGTGCAATCAATTATCAGGTTGAGCTAGCAAATATGAGTTTGGAGGTTTGTTTTAAGAACTTCGTCGGAGCTCGGCCGATTCACTACCACCCGCTATCAGTTAAGAACACTGAATGGCTATGACCACCCCCAATTGGGCCCTACTGGTCCAATTCATAACGCAGTGGATTATGTGTGAGATAAATCTTGGATGGATAGGGCGGTCACCACCTACCACAATGTACGTTGGAATCGGTGTAAACCAAGTTAGGATAATCTTAGACACGACGTCTGCTATTATATCCGATCACTCCTCCCCGGATCCTATGATGGCGATCCAAGTTCAATACTTAGGCTATTCTAAGCATATGAGAATAAACCCAGACTCAGAACCATATGATCCAAGTTCAATACTTACGCTATTCTAAGCATATGAGAATAAACCCAGACTCGGAACCATATGAACTTAATCAACCGCTCAAATAATTCACACTTCCCACTTAGTGTAAATATGCTCAACTCAGATAATGAAATACACTTTTATTATAAAAGTAAAGTCTTACAGAAGCAAAAATATACAGAAGCTATTACCCGAATTCCCGAAGACAATTCCGGAACTCCCGAGCTTCAGCCCGACTCAACTCTAACTCCCAAACTAACTATTCTAACAAATGAAGAGTGACTCCAAATGAGAGGAATGTGGTGTGTTGTGGTGTGGTGACAAGTGAGGTGAGGGGGTTCTTTTATAGCCATCCGCAACCAATGACGAGCTTCCACATCATGGGACAAGTGTCATCTCTACACCAGCCTAAGGAGAACCCGAGAGGGGATCCAAGGCGGTCGGCCGACCCACCTTCAGTTAATCCTAGCCCTCATTTTCGCCTGGGATGCTTCTTTGACGGTGTAGATCAATCCCCTACATCGGTTATGGCAGTTAGAGCCGGTGGAAAGTGACTTCCTTAAGAGCCAAGTCACCCAAGTGTGAAGCAACTGAATCCATTTGATCAAACCAACGCATGTGGACGCTTGAGATCACTCCTTGATGCATTTATTGGCAACTAGGAGAAGTTGGGGCCGGTTCGTTGCAGAGGCCAGGTCGGCCGACCGGCTCCTATGTCAGGTTCAGCTCCGGTTTCTCTCCACTTTATTCCTGAGGTCAAAATCTCACCAAAACTTGTGGAAATTTATTAGTTTAAATAAAATGCATAGATAAATCTTGATTTTCCCACAAATTACCAAAATGTTGGTGTATGTCGGCATATGAAATTGGACTTTAACGATTGCCAACAGTGGGCTTCGGCCCGCTAGGGTTCCATCTCCCACGCAGATCACATCCAAGCAAACCCGTTAAACAGTTCCAACCCATTAAGTGTGTGACCCCGTTAGGTTCAGCGCAAGTCGGCTGTGGATCCAATCCAACGATCAACATAGGCACCTAGTAGTACGTATTGACCCTCGAATGCACAGAATCAATACTTGGATGAACCTTTGATACATCCACGTATACCGATCCCTTTGCCACACGATACCAGTTAAGCTCAAGACGAGATGGTGCCGCCCTTGTTAATAGCTCAACCACTTCACTCAATAGTATGATGGATACAAACCATGACTAACACTTTAGTCACATTAGTACGGACGTGCACCTTCCCTATCCATCCACATGAGGGCCCAGAGGTATCTGTCCTGTTTCTAGAAGGGGAAAATTCCATCTTGATCATCACAGCCCTAGCAATGTATCATGGCATACCCAGTAGTCATCTTTGTCACTACCCATTTACGGTGTAGCTTTTGATGACACCAAAACATACGAGTCAACATGCTGGGCATCATTAACAATCTCAGGTCTAAGGACCATATAGGTGTACCACTCGAGACTATACGCTGATGACGCTATAAGAGATAACAACTCACAGTGTCTCGAAGTAAGTCTGTCCGACTACCCATGTTCTCCAACATGTGTCCATACTATTGGTTTGATATCTACATATGTATGGTATGTGAAACATTACCATCAAACAATACGTATGCTAATCAAATCATAACCACTCCTCGTGATGATATGTATTAGGGACCCATTTAGAATAATGTGACTTAACAATGTGTTTCACAATCAAGTCGTACCCAATGGTGACAATCATGACATTTATTCAGGGAACCAATAAACAATTTTATCATAAGTACTATGATTGATCTATGGCATATCCCTTTCACACAGTGTACCCTACTTTCACGATCTTCCAAATAGATGGGTGAAGAGATCTCAAATATATTTTCATTTCATGCTTCCATGCCACATAGTGAGTGCCATCAAAGTAAGGCGTTCAAACAGATGGAATAGAAGTACTAGAAGAGCTAGTAGAAGGATCTTTAAAAGGTATCTTTGCGCTACCTTCTGTTGACAACTTGACTCTTAGGTGGTTAAGCCAAGTATAAGAGACTAGGATTTGACACTAATTGAAAGATCGATGATGTCACCTGGGGGGGCAGAGTAAATAGGCGTTCCAAAATTTTAGTTACATTGAAACACGAAAGCGGTAGACTTGGGACAATCCAATCAGAAACACCAGAAAGTCCGAAGTATCAGAGTCTCTGGTTCAGAACATCGGATACCCCGACCTGCTTATAGGGTTGGAACTGAATCTTGCGCTCGATCAGTAAATCCAGTTCACCACCTGCAACAAAACTGAACCCACACAACAACAACAAGTTTTATCACACGAGGGTGCTACGCAACAACAAGTAAGGCACAAATCAAGGTAAACCTTGTTAGAAAGCAAAAGGAACCTAGAGCAAAAAATGAAGAGTCGAAGATTTCTTTCTGAAGACCCTGTCCCTCGTCAAGATCGCACAAAGACCCCTTTGCTTCACTCACTGATTTCTTCCATTACAGAGCTGAAATTGAACCTTCACAACAATTCTCAGCACACCACACAAACCGTTTGGTGTCTCAAGGCGACGCCTAGCCATCTAGGACTCCTCAATCTCCAAGAGTAGAGAATATGGCGAATAACGAACTTGAGGATGAATCAAGTGCTCAACGGATGAAGGAAAGCTCATTTGGAAACTTGAGCTCTCTTCTCAACCCTACCCAAAGCTTGGAACAAGTGGAGATAGGGTGGGGAGAAGAGTCAGTACTCTAGAAGCTTTACTTGAAAGGGTTTGTATTGAATGTTTGAGTGAAGTGTTATCCTGTTGATAGGTGGGGAGGGGAAATAAATATGAGAGGGCTTGAGCTAGCCGTTGGATAGAAATTCTGCGCACTCCGGATACTCTGGTCCATAGTTCAGATAGTTCTGTGTTAAAAGGTTCCGACAGATCGATACCCAAGAATCTTGAACTTCTAGACACTACAAATTTGCATATATCAAATACTCCGTTCCAAACTCTGGATACTTTGGGGAAAAAAATCAGGGAGACTAAGAGAGAACCTTAAATCTAGGATTTCCAAACATTTCCGACTACCCGATACCGGATACTCCACTCCGAATTCTGGATACTCCGAGAAAATCCGAATATTGAAGCAGAAAGGCCCAAAATCTGAAATTTTGAATACTCCGGTCCGTGAAGATCTGGATACTTCGGTCTTGAACACCGGGATGCTCCGACCCCTAAAGCTATGAACTTGTGAATTTAGGAATTGGGATGATTTGGATGTGTATCTCCTAGGCTATACTTCATCCACATGAGCGCTTGAGACATCTAGAACTTGCTTTTCATCGCATCCCTCTTAACAGTATCCTTACAACTCAAAATAAAACCTATAAAATGCAATTATAAAGACGCCTATCTTCTCTTCTTTTCCTCTTTAGAGGTGGACATCAGGTTTTCTCATCCACATTACTTTACAAATCAAACCTGCTTAATACACATGGAAGCCATTAGTTCAAATAGCATGATGTCATCAATCACCAAAATCAATTTGGGTCAAGATGCACTTTAAGTAATATTAGTGCTTATTCTTTTTTTCCAATGGTATTAATAAAATTGAAGTAGTCTACGAAAAAGGATATGATTCACTCTTGCGCTTGTTAAAAATACGCATTATCAAAAATAACCCTAGAATATGCAAATTTGCTTATTTGGATCCAAAGTAGGCACTAGACAACCCTCCAAATAAGGTCCTCCAAACAAAAATAAGAAAACTAATTTTAAATAAAAAAAGGTAGCAAGAAGTGTCTAACATGGCTTCATATACTTTGGAGCTCAAAAAAGTTGGAGGAATTCCATAGCACACAATTGCTTACTAAAAGATGAAATAAAATAAAGAAACATGTGATGATCCTAAAAAATTATGGAAAGAAACTAAAAGGGTAGATGTGACAAACGAGATTATAAGCTAAAACATCAATCCCAAGAAACTATGTACAATGCAACAAGTATCTATCTTACATTTGCTTTACAGTTGCATTCCTTACGTGTTATACCTTTCTTGCATGTAAAATGTCTAGATCGCAAAATGGAAGCATAAGAAGCTATTATATGTCACATGAGAACTTTTTTATTATTCATTTGTCATTACTAAATGTGTCTGTTAACTTTTCTACCATTCATAGACCATCTTTTTCATACATGCACAATTCTCTTTCGCGTGGCATATAGAAATGTGCTTGGTTCTTTACACGCAAGCATCTTGTGGCATTTCAATTTCTTTACTCCTATTCAAACAATGCCAACAAGGAAACATATGCCTGGCCAGATGGCAAATCACCCATCCAGTTAGTATGCAACAAACCTTTTCTTTTGATAGCCCCATAGTGCTTCCCTTTATTCATTGTTCCTATAAATAGCCTAATTATTAGCATTAATTTCCCACACAAAACGTTCAATTATACAAAAAATCCTTCTAAGGTTTTTAGATTCCTGGCAAAAATATGTCTCACTGGACCGGCAAACCATTGAAAGCCAAGCACCACCGAGTTCCATCTGCAATCCCAGAGGATTTTGTAGTTGTAGGCTTCAAGGAGGAGACTACACTAGCCAGTGCAAAAAATGAAAGTGGAAGTGAGTCACTCAAGCAAGAACCACAAATTATGCACAATCAACACAAGCTTCATTGCTCAAAGGAGTTCAGTGATGCCAAAGAGAAGGCTAAGGAGAGTGAAAACAGAGTTGAAAAGAATACGAATGGTAAAGGCAAATCCATGAAGTGTGGCAAAAGTGATGAAAAGGAATACTGTGAATGAGCTTATGTATGGAAAGATGAATTTGGATCCATTATATCTAGTAAGAATTAAATATATGTTATTAAATATATGTGTGCTTTCTTAGTAAAAGATTGCAATAGTTCTAAAAGAGGATGGAAATTAGGGTATTTGCTTTCCAAAACTCATGGGTTGCTGTAAATGGTATTGTATTTCCTAGTATCAGTATGATAAATTATGATAGTTCTACTATTTCTCTTATCAATTAATTATGTCATAATTTATGTCTACCATTACACATGAATTAATAATATTTCATTAATGGATAATGTTGGCATGGGTCAAAACCTTTTGTGTTGAGCTATTAACATGAACTAGTGTTGATCGTACTTTAAATGTGCTTCCATTTTGTATAACTACATTTTTTTGAACTTCTTATTCCTACATTTTATCTTGTGAGTTCTTGTACTCCCAAGTGTAGTATCCAGTGTTTTGTTACCAATTTGGTGTAGAAAGCATCAAGTCCCAAAATTTCATTATTAAAAAATATACTTACTACATTTGGCCTGTGATTTTGAAATCATAAATATGGATATCAACATGAATCCTATATGCTACTTCTACAACAGCTCCAGAGATGGTCTCATCATGTCAACTTGATCGATGAGAACAATCAACATCCTTGTAACATCCACATAATGTAGAGGAATGCCAAGTAGACTATCATTATCTGGATAAGCCTTCCAAGTCATTAATAGGATGCTAGCACGCCACCACTAGGCTTTAGCTGTCTAACAACCTCCGCCACGGCCAAAAAAGTCCAAGCCCAATATTCCAATTGAGTCATCAATAGCCAGGAGACATTCAAATCACTGCTAGAGAACAGGCCTTCTATACCGACACATCAGTCCCGGTTAACTACAAACCCGGATTGATAGTTGCATCAGTCCCGGTTCATAGCTACTAGGCCAAAAGCACGATTTTTCATGCACATTAGTCTCGGTTTATGTCACAAACCGGGATAGAAGAGCATTTTGGTAGACGGATACATGCCAGCTGACACGAGCACAAATTAGTCCCGGTTTATAACACGAACCTGGATTGAAGGTAAGCTTCAGCCCCGGTTCATGTTACGAACCAGGACTAAAGTCTCGTTTCAGCATAGTTCAAAAGGAATGTGTATCCTAGTCTAGTAAATACGCATGGCTGGGTGGGTTTGTTAGAAGGGTGAGTGTAGAGTCTCGTGGTGGCAGGAGGTTCCAGGTTTGAGTCTTGAGTTCGCCATATTTTTTAGATATTTTCTACACCGTGCTAACGTTTGTGTCCTGGTTGAACAACCAGGACTAAAGACCTGTGACCTTCAGTCCCTAAAAGTCGTCCCGGTTTGGCAACCGGGACTAAAGCCAGTTACCAACCGAGACTAAAGGCCCTTTCCCTAGTAGTGAATGGATGTCCCAGCCTCATATGACGTTGGATTGGGGAAAACAAGGACATTACAGAAAACTTAGGAGATAAATCTTCCAACGGATTTAGTTCCACTGCAAAATTCTCTATATCCTAAACCATGTATTGCTCCAACAAGTAGAATCCGTCATCCATTGGTACACTGTGTCACCTCAATTTTGGGCGTAAGGTAAGGCCCATAAATCCTGACAGTGCCCTACTGCTCGACCTACTGCTCGACTTACATAAGCTTTTCTTTTCTCTTATTTTATATAGCCTAATTTTCCATATATGTTTTAAAAGTTGAAATATCATTAATTTCTGATACAATTTTTACTACTGATCTTTCTTATTCTTCGGTATCATTCTAGATCTCTGTGATTAGGTAATCGTGTTTTTAGACCGTGGGATCACATATTCTCTTATGTAGCACATTATTCCGTTTTTATGGTTAGCTGACTTTTTTCACATCGAGAGTTTTGCATGGTTAGCTAACAAAAAAGTAGGATAAAACACGGATCATAAGTTGTAAAGTGATAAAGGGGTCTTAAAGACTATTTTATCTTGTTTCAATTGCAGGTGATTTTTATTTCGTTCACCCCATGATGGAATGCTTATGTGACATGACCTATATCGTTTTTTGACACAACCACCACAGTGGGCGTGACATATGTATCAGGTGTTTTAAGATTTTATTTAAAAGGAAAGATTAGATGAAATATTTTTTATTATTTATATATATTAAAAACCTATTAAAAAACCTATTATTCGGTTCTTTGCTGAATCAATCCCCGAGATCATGCATGGTGTATAGTCTCTGCATGCTACTTCTAGAACGAAGCAACTCACGTATGAAACTAGCAATTAGTTCCATACGGCCGTAACTTTTATTGATGTAGAGAACAAAGGAACGCACAGGAAGAAATTTTTAATCAACTCGTGATTTCTCTTAACTGTGTAAATTGCTGGGCACCCTGCCCCATAGCCTGACCACACCGGCCTTAACGCGGTGTAGGAATCCTAGACTCACAGCGATTCCAACTCACACACGCACGCGGCTCAGCTACACTCACCCGTAAATTTGAAACTAAACATGTATCCTAATCCTAGATGACTCTAACATACTTCTTCTTAATGTCGTTGATTAGGCTTCAACTCTCGAAATTAAAGTAGATGACGCATCTCTGTCAGTTTGATGACTGACAGTGCCTTCCTCAAAGCATATGCACATTGCTCCTCTATGCAAATAAATTGCACGTCGATCTGCTTCTCATAAACACATCTCCTGAATGAAGTGATACTTTGTGTCAATGTGTTTGCTCCGCCCGTGAAACACTAGGTTCTTCATCAGCGCTAGTGCCGACTTGCTGTCAACAAACAGTCTGACTGGCTTGGGATTCTGTCTCATGAGCTCACCAGGTAAGTTAAAGGGATATGCCCTAGATCAATCATAGTGATGATTGTACCACGGCTTTGTTCATATACATATGATAACGTTGTTTATTGGTTCCCTGATCCATTGTTATATGACACATTGTTAAACGGGTCCCTGATCCATATCATTACGAGGAGTGGTTATGATTTGATCAGCATACGTATTGGTTGATATTTCACATACCATAGATATAAAAATATCAAACCAATAGTATGGATACATGTTGGAGAACATGGGCAGTCGTATAGACCTACTCCGACACGCTGTGAGTTGTTATCTCTTATAACGCCATCAGTCTATAGCCTCGAGCGGTACGCCTATATGGTACTTGGTCCTGAGATTGTCATAGATGCCCAGCATGTTGACTAGTATACTTTGGTATCATCAAACACTACGCCGTAACAGGATAGTTATAAAGGTGACTACTGCGTATGCCATGATACATAGTTAGGGGTGTGATAATCAAGATGCAATTCCCCCTCCTCGATAACAGGAGAGATATCTCTAGGCCACTCATGTGGATGGATAGGGAAAACGCATGAGCATGCTAATATGACTAAGGAGTTAATCATAGCATGTATCAATTCCACTGCCGAGTGAAGTGGTCGAGCTATCAACAAAGGTGGCGCGCATCTCGCCTTGAGCATGACTGGTATCAGGTGGCAAAGAGATTGGTATGTGAGTGTATCAAGGTTCAGCTGACTATTGATTTTATGAATCGGGGTCAATACGTACTGTTAGGTGCGGCTGTTGATCGGTGGATTGCAAACGGGTTTTCGGATCCACGGCTGACTTGCACT
Organism: Raddia guianensis; assembly: GCA_036346415.1. Classification (NCBI taxonomy): domain Eukaryota; kingdom Viridiplantae; phylum Streptophyta; class Magnoliopsida; order Poales; family Poaceae; genus Raddia; species Raddia guianensis. The sequence continues at coordinate 42,408,452 of CM070539.1, forward strand.
GAACCTAACGGGTACACACTTAATGGGTTGAAACTGTTTAATGGGTTTGTACGTGGATATGATCTACGTAGGAGATAGAACCCTAGCCGGCCAAAGCCCCCTAGCGTGATTATATAAGGAGAGGCATATGGGGCAGCGTGACAAGATGAGTTGAGCCAACACCGTGCCTAGCTGTCGCGCGCCCCTCCTGCTCTCCAGAAACCCTAGTCGCACAGCGAGGTGCTAGCACACCCCGTGAGGCGTTCCTGCTCGGTACGTGTGGATATTGCTAGAGGCAATACCGTACGCGGACATGCTGTTCGGTTGGATCGTCGGTGAGCACAGGTGAGACAACAGCGAGCACTCGGCGACCACCGAAAAGCACTCGGCGAGCACAGGTGAACACTTGGTGGTGATCTGGACGAGTACGTCTACTTCCTCTACGTGCGAGAAACTGCTTCCGCTGCAGCTGCGCGTCAAGGATAATGATCTATGATCCTCTACTTGCATGTGCTCTTGGGTGATTTGTGGTAGAAAATTTTGATTTTGCGCTCGTGTAGCCTACCCTTTTCCCAGGAGTAAGCTCTTCAACCATAGAGCTTGGCATGCCGCCGCTATTGCCACCATGAACTCCACTGCACACGAAGAAAGAGCGACCATCTTCTGTTTCTGAGAACTCCATGAGACTAGACTTTCACCAAGATAAAACGCCATACCCCCTGTGCTTCTTCTATCATCTAGGTCACTAGTCAAGTCGTTGTCACTGTACCCAATTAGTTCTTCTTCCATTCTATTATTCGTGTAGACGAGGCCATATTTGACCGTACCCTTCAGATAATGAAGAATCTGCTTTACCGCCTTGTAATGTGGAGTCATCGGTCACTCCACGAACCTACTGACCATCCCAACAACAAAGCAGAGGTTAGGTCTCATATGCAGTATGTACCTAAGACATCCAACCATCCGCCTATACATCGTAGCACCCACAGGATCGCCCTCACGTCCTTGTGTAACGACGGTCTTTTTTATTGAAAATTTTGATGGATTGCATTTACCCATACCGAATTGAGTCAGTATCTTCTTCGCATATGTTGATTGTTTCAGGGTTCCTATCCTCCTCTTGCGTCAGTTCAATGCCTAGATAGAGATTAAGCAACCCTAGGTCTCTCATCTCGAACTCGGCCATCATTTGCGTCTACAACGCTTTGATCTCTATCTCAGGTGCATCGGTGACAATTAGGTCATCAACATATACACCTACTATAAGTCTTCATGACCCATCACCTCTAGTATGCACAGCTTGTTCTTGTGCACATCTAGAAAGCCCGAGATACCACCTCATGCATGTTCCATGCACGAGGTGCTTGTCGAAGACCATAAAGCGCCTTGCTCAGCTTATACAGCATATGCTCTTTGTTCTTTACCAAGAAACCTTCTGGCTGCGAGACATAGATGTCCTCTTCTAAGTCTCCATTCAAAAACGTTGTTTTTACGTCCGTATGGTGCATCTTCCAGCCTTTGGCTTGCCGCAAGAGCGAGTATGACACAAATAATATCAATCCTCGCTACAGGAGCAAATACTTCATCAAAATCAATACCTTGCTTTTGTACATACCCTTTTCCGACTAGTCTGGCCCTGTATTTGATTGCGTCTCCCTTTGATTCCCTTTTCACCTTAGATATCCATTTTAAACCAATAATGTGTTTCTGGCCAACTGGACAAGAAATGAGTCTCCATGTCTTGTTCTTTTCAATGGACACAAATAATATCAAACCTCGCTACAGGAGCAAATACTTCATCAAAATCAATACCTTGCTTTTGTACACACCCTTTTGCGACTAGTCAGGCCATGTATTTGATTACATCTCCCTTTGAGTCCCTTTTCACCTTAGATATCTATTTTAAAGCAATGTATTTCTGGCCAACTGAACAAGAAATGAGTCTCCATGGCTTGTTCTTTTCAATGGACTCAATTTCAATTTTCATGGCATCCACCCTCTTAGCTTAACCTGCTACATCCGCAGATGTAACTGTCTCATCGATTAGCTTCAACAAGTAGCAATTCAACGTCAACCCCATCTTCATTGACCAGCTCAACCCGCTGTGCGTCTTTTGCATAAGATCACGTACACTACCAAACTTGACTGGGGTACATTGAAAATCATCATCAGAAATCAATGGAGCGGTTGTTGTGTACCTATTGGCGCTGCTGTAGCAGCTGCTTGTGCATTTGCGCATGTTCGTGCACGTGTAATCATCCCGGGTGGCGCCAGTGCCATCAACGTCGGTGCCATCTGTGGATCCATGTGGATGCGTGGGCGCCGCTTGCGCCTCTGCATCGCCACTGTTGTTAGGAGGGTCTGGTGATGAGGCTGCCTCGTCTGGCAAAACCTCACTAGACGGCTGTCTCGAGCACACCAGGTCGGGTTCGGTGAAGGAGAAGCCCTCCACTTCAAACTCCGGGACTTTCTTAAGAAGAAGATGCACAAGTATTCCAGCTCCATTCGACATTTTCTTCAAATTTATCATCTCGACTTGCATGTACCTTGTTACATCGATGATTATAGAGACGATGAGCTTTGCAGCCCTCCTCAATGACGAGGTAGACCACGGGCTGGCTGTAATCATCGAGCTTCTTTAGATGCGGACCAGCAACTTTGCACGACCAGTGCAACTGATCACTCTAAGATGAGTAAGATTCAACTTTATTCCTGTCCAAGCTTCATATGAGCTTATTCTGCACATTCTTGACCTAGTCTTGAGCTTCAATCAGATCTCCACGGCCAGAAAACTCTGGTAGCCGAGTTCCCAAGAACTCCCTGAACCTTGATTGCGGTAACCCAGGTACTGGCATCAGCTGCGGCGGCTGCTGATCCAGACGACCCACAATTAGATGCAATGCTTGAAGTATCAACGCATCGCACGTTGGTCCAGTCGACAGTGGGGGTGGTGGTGGCGGTGGTTGCTGAGGCTGAGGCTGCGGCTGCGGCTGCGGCGGAGGCTGAGGATCCTGAGCAACGACGTTGACTTGTCCTCCTTGATTACCGGCATCTTGTGCAGTTTGGTTGACTTACCCTTCATTATTGACTTGACCACCCTGAGTTGCAACATTCTCTTGGTCGATTGGGTGATCCAACTCCTCATGCAAGTCGATAGGTATAGGTTGAACTCTACATCCACAACCTCGATCTCTTCCACAGGCTCTTCCTCTTCCATGACCTTCACTTCCACGACCTCTGGCCATTTGCTGAGATAAGATGGGTAGAAACAAGACTAAGATGGTAAGTGATATGCTTAGATATAATAAATTTATAAATGCTTTTTATCACTCAATACAAAGATCCAAATATGATGGCAACACTCCACATGCTAACATGAAGTAAGCATGTTTCAAATAACTCCAACTCAAAACATGATTTACAAATCATAAAAAAAAATTAGTTGTGTTATATTATCGCCTTATTATAGGCTAGCTTAACCTTCTTATATATGAAGTACATAGTTTCATTATTCAATTGAGTGATGAAAAATTTTAAAGATGAAAGGATTCTTCTACTCTTCCAGCAACCTCTTCCTCCTTTCTTGGATGTCGATGCAAAATTTAAACAAGCCACAACACCAGATAATAATCTAATATTAAAATTTACTAATACCTTTAATATTCTAACATAATGAATAGCCATATCACATAAGGGAAAACCAAAATTCGATATGGTCTACTCCACACACAATTTTAAAGAAATATGATGCGAACACTAAGACTTCCAAACATTAACTAAACACATTCCCTAAACTTGGCGATGATAAAAACTTGAACGAATTTCTAGGTCGATGAAGATGTGTCCTCCACCTCGAACGGCTCTTCCTCCTCTCCATCTTTGGAATCTTCGATCTTGACGAACCCATCTTCTTCAATTTCCATCTTCATAGCATCAAGGCGTGCTATCTCCTTGTTGAACATCTCGTTCATCAGCTCCTCTCTCTCATCCAAGGCCTTATTCTTCCTTTGATATGCAAGCTTGGTTTGGTTCGCCTTTTTTACTTCATCAACTCGATTTTTGCGCGGAGCATCCCTTAAGTTTGCCAGCTCCATCTTAAGTTCTTCTATTTGTTCTTCCGCTACTCCTAGCTTGTCTTCCGCTTCGGCGACCTTTTCCTTGTAGTAATGTTTGTTGAAACGAGTCTCATCGTACGTCTTCCAAGGACTCCAAGTAAGTAACAGATGCATAGGTGGTCGAGTTGGACTCATGCTACAGTGCACTCATAATCAGCGACCCATATTGCTGGGGCAATGATTCCTGCACTGGCTTGATAGCTAACAGTATTGGCTCCATCTTAGCTCATTTTGATGCACATGAGCAAAGTGCATCAAAGCTTACCTTGCCACCAACTGAGTGGCACAACTTTCAAATTCAGCGGCCTCTTGAAAGGTAGTTAGTCTAGGCGCTCCTTCTTTATCGAGGTAATGGATCATCAGCTTGACACATTTCTGGCTCATTGTATTCTTGCCAAATGGCCTCATATGTGCTTATTGTTAACAATTGCTTTGACCTAGGGTGTGATATATCTTGTGCAGTTAATTGTGTTACAGTTTCTTTATCCTGTTTTCTTGTCATATGCTATAGCTTCCGCTTAATTGAGAATAACTGCTCTTGGTGGTGGTGGTTAAGGTCGTGCTTGTTTCATAATGTCTAATTGATGCTTTGTTTATCCTGGTTATCCTGTTAGCATCACTCTCATGTGCACTTCCTCAATTATTGTATATTTTTCCTTGCATTAGCCTTTTGCACTTAAAGTGGAATTTCTCTCGAGGGTGACTTTGCTTGGGCTCTGTCGTGCTTGGGTTACATATATTGCCTCTGCCCTTGGCATGTGTGTGCCTTAGGCTGATTTGGGACACTTTGCGTGTCTTTGATGTGTCCAGATGATTTCGCTTTCGAGAAAAATATGTTGGTCATGCGCATTATGATATTGTTCTTTGGTGGGAAGATGGACATTTTGTGGTAGTTTGCCGTTCTTGTGGCTAGCTTGTATTTCAAGTCGATGCGATGATGTCTATCAGTGTTCATTGCCTCTCTCATGGTATGATTCACTATAGGCTAGCATATGGTTTTGATTTTCACCTAGTGGAGTGGATTTGGATTGACTTATGAACTTGTTTTATTTATGTTTCATTTTTAGTCCATGAGTTGTCCTGAGGCTATCTTTGCCGTTGGAAACTAGTGAACCTCGTTTCCATTGAGGTGCTCACTAACGGCAAGTGTTGTAGGTAAAGGTAAGCATGTTGGCAGTGGGTTTTTCTTAGTTCTCTAGGATCGTTTTGTCACTTTTCAGTGTTGGCACTTAATGTGATTTTTGAGTTGGACTTTGCGACTTGCTTCCAAAAGTTTGGTTTTTATTGTATAGCCATCATGTGCATCATGCTAACCTACATATGATATCACTTTCGATTGCCTCGTGTGTATGTCCAATGGTGGTGTGTTTCATGTTTTTGGCACTGGGCACTTTCACTTCCATAGTGAGCTATCTCTTACCCGACATGTCTGCTATCTCAGTGTTCACTCTATTAGGACATGTTGTGCTCCCTCCAGCTCCCATTTGTATATTATGTACATTGCCACGACTTGTTAAATTTTATTTCTCTTTTTGTGTGTTCTAACAATTGCATCCCCTGCTCATGTTTTGTGGTCAATATGTTTTTTCTGTATTCATGAGCTTTACCTTAGCATGTGATTCTCATTGTACATACTTTACATGCTTTTATCTCCTTGTGGTATGAGTATT